>CM045452.1:2832057-3432057 GCA_024666655.1 Dascyllus trimaculatus | reverse complement strand
AAACATCTGAAAATTTCTTTGATAAATAAAAAAAGTATTAACTGCTCCAACCATTACCACCGTGATGCCAATCTCCTGCTCCATCACATCCTGAAGATCTCCTACTGGACTGAGATCTGGTGACTGTGGAGGTCATTGGAGTGCAGTGAACTCATGGTCATGTTCAAGAAACCAGTACGAGAGGATTTGAGCTTTGTGACAAGGAGCATTATCCTGCTGGAAGTAGCATCAGAAGATGGTCCACTGTGGTCATAAAGGGATGGACATGGTCAGCAACAATACTCAGGTAGGCTGTGGAGTTTAAACCATGGTCAATTGGTACTAAGGGGCCCAAAGTGAGCCAAGAAAATATCCCCCACACCATTACACCACCAGCAGCCTGAACGGTTGATACAAGGTAGGATGGATCCATGCTTTCATGTTGTTTATGCCAAATTCTGACCCTTCTTCTTCAAGGTTGGATGTGTTGTGGTTCAGAGATGGTGTTCTGCATTCCTTGGTTGTATCAGTGGTTCTTTGAGTTACTGTTGCCTTTCTATCATCTCCAACCAGTCTGCTCATTCTCCTCTGACCTCTCAC
The DNA here is from genome assembly GCA_024666655.1 of Dascyllus trimaculatus. NCBI lineage: Eukaryota > Metazoa > Chordata > Actinopteri > Pomacentridae > Dascyllus > Dascyllus trimaculatus. The sequence goes on along the minus strand of CM045452.1, from coordinate 3,431,478 downwards.
ATCAACAAGGCATTTTCATCAACACAACTGCTGCTCACTGGATATTTTCTCTGTTTTAGACCATCCTCTGTAAACCCTAGAGATGGTTGTGCGTGAAAATCCTAGTAGATGAGCAGTTTGTGAAATACTCAGACCAGATAGATAGATAGATAGATAGATAGATAGATAGATAGATAGATAGATAGATAGATAGATAGATAGATAGATAGATAGATAGATAGATAGATAGATAGATAGATAGATAGATAGATAGATAGATGATAGTGAACTTGTGATTATGATTTTAGAGTGTAATATTTTTTTTTTCCATGAATTATTGTATGATCTAACTACTTGTGTGAATGTGCATTATGATGTTGTTGACAAGTATGCTGCATGACGCAGTGATATTGAGCACAAGATAAATTTCCCTGTGGGCCAATTAAGTATATATCTACATTGATCTATCTATGTACTCACTTTCCTGGATCTACTCTTGTGAGTCAACCAAACAATGGAGATTAGTTTTTACCCCCGTTATGACAGTTAAGGTCAATAGGGCATTTTCTATTTATATTTTTTAATCATTTTTGCAGGTCCCTTCTCTGAGGGAGAGTGTGTTTGAGTCTCCCTGTGTGGTTCAGTAAGATGTCCTCTACATGGCGAAAAAACTGCCAGAACCTGCCATAGTAGGAAGCTTATTTCTCATGTCCATGTCAGCACAGTGAGCATAAGCCATTGTTTTAAAATCTGATGTTGAGATAGTAATCCTTATCAGCTAGCATTTCATGCAGTTTTGCATACAGTACTGTGCTGGTATTAGAAATATCAGGAGCTATTATTGGAAAGTTTGAGCTTTCAAAGTCATTTCAGCAGGTTTCATCAGTGGCAGCTGGTGAGAACATTAATTGCCAATCAGTTGATCCTAGCAGTTTGCAGGGGTTAAGACCATCTCATCTACTTAATGTCATCCACTGCCTCTCCCTCCTCACATTGATCGAATGTTGTTTAATTACCAGCTAACTGTAGGGACTCAGTGAACTATTAAATAACTTAATGATTTGGCACTTTCCCCCCAATAGCTTGGATCCAGTGAAGCGGCTCCCTGCACATATTATACAAATGACTAGCGGCTGAGGTGTATCAGCCTTGTGCTCCTGTACTCACACCAAACACATTGTAATTTAGTTGCCGCGAACCACAGAGGCCATGTAAGCGCCCCAGAGATCATAAACACTACAGAGGAAATTGTTATCCTAGGTGCTCTCTTTACAGGGCTTTAAAAACACATATAAGTCATTTATTTCTTATGCAGTAACTCCATCCCCTGAGCTTGTAGCACTAAGCTTTTAAATTCACCTGCACTGCTCTGCCACCCCCAGAGGTGCTGTATCACCAAACTGGACAGGAACATTGCAGGCTTTATGGATTGGTGATGAGATGACTGCCACTGAGCCCGCTGTGTCAACACTTGCAGAGCAGGATCTGCAGCTACTGTTTCATGCTCACCTGCTTTTTTAACAGCTTAAGTGGAAAACTGAAAGTTGTGGATTATTAAAGGCAGCTAAAAGGCAGCTGTAGTAAGTCGGTGCCACTGGAGAGATGTCAACCCAATCTACACGGTGGCCAAAGGCAGCTTTCATCTTACTAAACATTCTTTTTAGTGCTTATCAGCCTGGAACCTGCAGAGCTCAGACTGTATACAGTTCACCAGCTATTCTGCCTGCCTTCATTGCCACTAACAATGTTACTCAATGAAGATTCCTGAACATCTCCCCATGAATCATTCGAACATCTCTCTGATATTACCAAGGACTGAAAGGGAATACACAATGTGCACACATACTGAGGGACTATACTGGTCATTTTCAGCCAATTGTATGCAAATTGTGCACTCAATGACAGCCCTACTGCTGTAGAGATAAGTCAGTTTGCAAAAATAGCAAAAATACAGAAGCTTTTTTTTGGGCTAAATTTACATCTTAAGTTTTTACATTACTTTTTCCTTGTTTGCTTTTAACTTGTTCACTGAGCTTGATTTTCCTGGAGTACTGCACAGGATGTAAAAATTGACTATATAGTATCATGGATACTATACAGTCCCTTCTGGCTGCTGATCGTGCACCTATTTTTATTTTAAACTACAGAATCCACAGTTTGGTCTGACACAGATTGTACATGTGAAAGAAAAGCCAAATTCTATGTTGTTAAACTTTGTACAATCACTGAACTCCAAAAATTGTGACCAAGCTTCACCAAAACTGTTTAGATTAGTTAGAAGTTTTAACATGATGCTTAATGTCAGAAAACAATGATGCTTAATGTCTTACAGAATAATATATACCGTACAAACAACATGTGCTACCTTGGGCAAGCAAGACCTCTTTGAAGCCTCAAGTTCAGCCTTTAGGTCATTGCCACTGTGTTTTTAACTGGTCATGAGTCAATGAGTGAATCTGATGAAACATGGCATGCACATACAGTAGCGACTTGTCAGTCACATGGTAGGCAGACTCTGCTTTATTATCTGTTTTCCTTTCAGTGGTACTATAATTCACCAAATGAACACTATGCTGTATTTACAGAGACCTGAAACTGGTATTTGAGACCATAAAAACAGTTTACTGAGGTAACAAATTAAGCGAGAAGAAGGGTCCTTTTCTCATCAATTTCTATAAAATCAGACTTTTTTGGCAACCTTCTGGAGCCATCAGAAACTAGAAAAGCACTCAGAGAGCGCAGACCTCTGCAAAGCAGCTTCAGTCCACCCACAACACAATCTCCCAATGACAAAGTGTCCTTTAAAAAAGTTAATTGTCCGGTAATCGCTCTCACACTGTAGCACTGCTGTGGTTGAGCACGAGCAGTCGACATCCACCATATATGTGCAGTACACTTTCCTACCACAAGGCGGCACTGCAAGGCTTTCTAACACTCCCAATGTTTAAGAATCTTTTTAAAAACTCCTGGATCCAGACAGTGATCCAGATCACTCCCAAAATGTCATCATTTCTTCCTTGTCCCATTTCACACATTTCCTGAAAATTTCATCCAAATCCGTCCATAACCTTTCGAGTTATTTTGAACACAGACAAAAAAAACAAACAAAAACATAACCTCCTTGGCAGAGGTAATAATCAGGCTGACCTTAAGGCCAAGTACGGTGTAGTTCCAAGTTGCCTAGAGTGGCTAAGTTAGCTAACCAACAGTATGGTAGCTTAGCTGCTTTACAAATGTAATATTAAGGTTGGTCCCAAATATACTCCTTTGTTGTGGTGGTATTCAGATAATAATTTTGATATTCGAATAGTCCTGTGCACCGCAGCCAGGCGTTGCTGGGCACTGCCGGGCAGTACCGAGCGCTGCTGAGCGTTGCAGAGGCTGTAGTATGCTGCCTAGCGCTGCCGAGGCTTTATAACGCCACCGTGGTTCTAGTACACGGACCTGCCACCTCCGGTGGCATGTTCCAGTGTCAAAAACTCAAAGCACTTTACAATAGCACAGTGTTTTAACTTTGGTAAAAATAAAAGTAGAAAGGCACTCAGAGAGCACAGACCTCCACCAAGCAGCTTCAATCCACCCCCAACACAATCTCCCAATGAGAGAGTAAATTTTTTAAAAATTCCTGCATCAACACTGTGATCCAGATCATTTTCAAAATTTCATCATTTGTTCCTCGTCCCATTTCACACATTTCCTGAAAATTTTATCCAAATCTGTCAATAACTTTTCGAGTGATCTGAACACAAACAAACAAACCAACGCCGGCAAAAACAGAACCTCCTTGGCGGAGGTAAAAATTTAAGTTAACGCACTTTCACATTTGATTTACTTTTTAGACGAAAAGGCTACATCCATCCTACACAACACGTAGACGTACACTTCACAGGTAATGTGTAAAGCGTTAGTGCAGTTGAATGAACTGACTCTATGTAGAACTCAGCCTGTGATTATTGTCCTTTGCTGTCAGGGAACTCTGTTGTCCTAATGACTTAGTGGTTAAATAGGAAGAAACAATCACTACAAGTGACAACAAGGCCGCAGGTTTATAACCAGCCTGGGAACAATTCTATCCTCCAGTTTTTCTCTGTGTCTGCTGTGAGCTGTTCACACACATGCTTAAAGCTGGTGAATGCACATTTGTCAAAACAGTGTGCTTTTGTTTGGTCTGGCCTTGATACACAATCTAGTAATAGGAAGAAGCCAAACAAAAGACAGAACATCATTTCTGAGCAGCTGACTGGCAACAAAGCATAAAACATATGTGACTACAGGTTGCAAAGGTTTTGTCAGGATCCCCCGCCCTGCCCCAGCTGTCTCTCTCCTTTTCCCTCGCCGTGTTTCCTGCCCGGTTGATTGCGGCAATGTGAAGCAGCTGCGGGATCGCGCACCGGGGACTAATCGCCGGCACTATTAAGTCCTGTGCTGGCGGATACTCGGTGCGCGATCATAGACTATGCAGCCTTGTTCTCTGCCGGTCCTCTGTTGGTCTTTCCTCCCTGAACTCCTCCTGCTCCCGTACCTGATCCCCCCACCTGCTTCTGCGACACAGTCGCCCTCCGGACCCTGTCTGTACCCGCAGCACTTCCCCGAACCTGTTCGTCCCTTTGTTTCTGTTTGTGAGTAAGCCGTTTTGTTTGCCCTGCTTTAGTTTAACCTTTCTAGTTTTCCTTTGTCCTCGTTTTGTCAGTTAGTCTGAGTTATTCGTTGGTTTTTGCTGTCTTGCCCGCTTTTCGTATTAGGTTTGGTTTACCCGTTCTGTTCTCCTGGTCCTGTTCATTCATTCTGTGTTTCTAGCTCCTCGTTTTGTTAGTTTAGTGTTGTTCTTTCACCCGTGTTCCTTTAAGTTCTCCCCGATGTTGTTCGTTTAGAATGTTCTTGGTTATTAGTAGATGGTCTAGTTTTGTATGGAGTTTTGTTCAGTTTGCTTCCTGAGTTTATTCCTGTATTCTGCATTGGTTTCGGTTTTAGTCTAGTTTCTATTCTCATTATTTGTTCGTTTAGTTTAGGGCTTTTGTTAACTCCTTGAGTTCCTCTGGTTATTTTGGTAGTTTTCAGGTTTCCGTAATTTTACCTAGTTCAGTTGGTTCTCATCTGTGTTCTGTGAATAAAGTTCTTTTTTGAAACCCACCTGCCTGTCCGCCTGCTGTAGTGTCTGCGTTTGGGCTCAAACCTGAGCATTCCCCTGACAGGTTTATCTGAAATTCTCATTGCCACTTGCTTTTGTGTCCACACGCAATAGCTGCTAATGTTAGAAGCTATCCAGGTATGTTTGTCCTGTCTGTCCTAAAGTCCACAAAGGCAGAGAAGGTGAGTCATCCATCCACAGCCCTTTCTTTGAGGCTGTAGCACAGTCTGACCATTCATCCCTTCTCTTTGCACGGCAGAAAAGCCATCCATTCATCCTCGCTATGCTTCAGCACGACCATCCATCCATCTTCAGCAGGTTGAAACAAACCATTAGCATCAATGCGCCATACATCTTTTATGGCTTTAGCTTCCAATTCAGTTCAGTTCCTTGATATTTCAAGAGCCAAATATGACTGAGAATAATAATAATAAAGCAGATTTTCTGGAAGAAATCCAAGATGGTAGGTGGCTATTAGAGCACGGTTTGAAATTTGTTTTAAGTTGAGTTTCATGAGTTTTAATTGACATTTAAGTATCAAACAGAGGCGTACTCACTTCTGTTTTAAACTGTAAATGTTTGTCTGTATGTTCAGTCTTTATGTATGCTTGTGTATAATGCATGCAGCAACACAGCCTCCTGTAACTACCCCTATAGCTGCAGCTGCACTGTGTCACCCTGAAATCTGTAGTAACAGACTTTGCATCTGCAAGCCCTAAAAAAGTGGCACAGATGTTGATTTTACATCATCCCAGAATATTAGGCTTCTTGTGGAAGAGAGACAAGTCAAAAAGCTACGGAAGAAAAAATGACATTTTACCAGAAGAAGAGAATTTTTTTTCAATTCAATTCAGTTTTATTTGTATAGCTCATATTTACAACACAAGTCATCACATAGCGCTTTACATAGCAGAAAGAACGGAAAACAGAAAACCCAACAATCCAAGTTACATTTAGATTTCCAATGAGCAAGCAGTCAGCGACGGTGGGAAGGAACCAAAAAAAATTTTAGGATAGGGAAGGGGAAAAAAACCTCCAACAGAACCAGTCTCAGGGAAGGAGGCCATCTGCCTCAACCGGTGGGGTTGGGAGTGGGGATGAGGGGGAGGGATTTTTCCATGCTACCATCCAAGATAGCGATGTGGTATGCTCTTATTGTCAACTAAACATTAAAACAAAGTTAGTTCATAACATTTATTAAAGAGGAATGTTGAGGAGAACTCACTAGCTAATGAGATATAAATGGAAAATGAGAAAAGTATAGCAGGGGTGTCAAACTCAAATAAACAGTGGACCAAAATTTAAAATGTGGACAAAGTCGTGGGCCGACATTGATATTTATTGAACACACACACACACACACACATATATATAACTAGCCTTTACAGCAGCCTTTACAGCAGCCTCACTTTGTGATATGGCTTTTTTGAACATAGTCTGTTGTGGACTTCTTTTCATCTCCTCTACTTTCTAGCGCCTTTGACTAATGTTGTTCTCCTTGGTTATCGCCACGTTGGCTCCACATACTAGATAGGGCTGGTCCGAATAGCAGTATCTGTGCTCGAGATATTCTGGTCCAGTTACTGACGAACATCCGAATATACGGTTCATGCAGCGGCCGGGGTGGGGGACGGCAAGGTGTTCGTCGGAGACAGCGATTAGCGCAGATATGTCCTGCTGGTAGTGACACAGTAGCAGTGTCCTGGCTTGCCGCTGGTGCAGATGCTCAGCCAGGCTCGAATGTCCATTATCCGGACATTCGGGTCCAGCCCCAATACAAGACAAACAGGTCTGTCCTTTACATATGTAGACAGATGTTCTGCCTCCCACCTGTCCAGAGAGCTCCTGTTTTCAGCCTTTTCGCCATTTTTGGGAGGGGTAGCACGGTGCCACAGTAGCCTGAGGTTGCTATGACTACGGTCAACAGAGGAGAGGGTGTTTATGGGTCCTGTCCCATTTGATGTGCCAAAACACCAGCATTCTGGGATTTGTAGTGTTAGTGGTACATGCGCTGTATAATACCGGTGGGCCAGCTCTAGTAGTCATCTGGTATGGCCTCGCGGGCCAAATATAATTACACTGCGGGCCAAATCTGGCCTGCGGGCCAGAGTTTGACACCTATGCACTATAGCATCGTCTTGAACTTGAACTTGACATTTGCGGGTCTGCATGAAAAAATTGCCATAAGAGGTGTTACACACATCTGTCCACAAATAACACTATTAACTTTGGTGATTGTTCATCTTTTCATGTAGCATCATCATCAGGTAAAAATTTCAATTTTACCACTAGCCTCAGCTCTTAGATTTTAAAGCCAACTGGCAAATGTTAGCATGCTGATATGCTAAACTAAGATGTTGACAGCTAGAATTGGGAAACATTTCAAAGGACTCTGACGCTGGTTCTGCTTATCAATCCAGCTCTTTGAGTTGCAGGTGGTTAGAGTTAATACAGGAGTAAAGATCTGCTTTCATATGAATGCATGAGTAATAATATATACTGTATTATAACCACCATGGGAGACGTGTTTCTGCAGTGAGTACTTTTACTTTTACTACCAGTCGCCTAACAACTGAGAGGATTACAGAACAATGTCACATTTATAATTCATTAACTTTCTCTGCAGACACATCTGCACTGCTCTATACTCTAAATGCTGCTCATACATAGGTACAAGTGAAATGTGTTTAAGAATCGATAAGCAGGATCAAAATTGACTGTGACTGTAAATATTAAGCCTGCTAAGCATTCCAGAGTTAGCATGTTCCAAGCTGATGCGAGTATTCAATATAAAGACTGCTCAGATGACGGCATTAGCGTGGCAGTTGTTTGTTGTCTAACCTGGATGGTGGCAAAAAATGTGTCTAATGTGCAGTGAATTAATATTTCCACATTGTTCCTGTTGCCAGATTTATTAATGTTTCAATGAAAAGCCCAGCTACAATGAGACTGCAATCATATCACTGTCATTGATTGCACTGAAATTAATAGTCAGTTTTCACAAGTTGTTTGTTACAGTTGAGGGTAATTGTAAATGAGGGCTGGGAGGTATCGCTGAAAAGTCTCACAAAAAATGCTTCCTAATAGCCAACATTGATAATTACTGAGAATTTTAATGAGGTACTTTAATAAAGACCAGGGCCCGTATTCACAAAGCCTCTTAGAATTTTCTAAGAGAGCTCCTAACTTAGCCTTAAAATTCCTAGCAAGGAATCTTAGCTTAAGAGTGATTCGGGAAGTTTCTGAGAGAAACTCTGAGCAAGGAGGGCACACAGTTAATTTAAACACAAGACACTTGTGCTAAAAAAAAAGAGGATTCGTACTCAATGAGGACCTAGGGCCCCTAATCCGTCTCTATACCAGTGAGCAGTGATTCCTAACACGTCTCAGGGGGTCATCAGGTGGAAACCTCCCTTCAAGGGTGTTTCGCCTACTTAGTCCCACGACACCTCCAGGAGGTTAGGCGGTGAACTCTGGCGTCCCAGAGTCACCCCCCCTAGTGCCAGTTCATACTGCTCCTACACAATCCAACCAGCACTGCCACGTTCAACTGACCCAGGCCTGTTTAGGAGATGCTCCAGGTAGTGACCAGTGCCGATGCTACCATTTAGCTAGTGCAAATGCTACATGCTACCGCTAACCACTAATTGCTGAAAATATACTACTAACAAATCACTATTGTTAAGTGCTGCACTGCTACCCTAGCACTAGACTACTAAGTGATTATGACAGAAGACAAGCAAAACAGGAGCACAAACGAAACAAAGCTGCACCTTACAACACAAACTCACCTGAGCTGGCTGCATGGTCCCACAGAAAGACTCTAGCAGGACACTCCCTCACCTTAGATACACTTACTTCCTCTTCCTGGATCTCTGCCTATTGGGAGAGGGAAAATGGGGCGGGGAAAGCAGAGCAGAGGAGAGGTGCCTGTTTGGACTGTCCTCTCCTCCTGCCGGGTTAGGCATGTCCTCTGCCTCCCCCTTCTCCCTCACTGCCTTTATTTCACCCCCCAACTACTATTGTTTCCCCTAATCCATATCCACTGACTAGATCTTGCAGCCTCATCTGACATCTCCCTCACTGTCTTCCTCAAATTCTGCCCCTGCACTCCCAGCTCCCTTAAAAGTGAGACAGCTGACCCTGCAACAAAACCTCTACACCCCACTTCAACTGGGCGAACCCTGGTCTTCCATCCTCTCTGCTCAGATTCTGTCTTCAAATCAGCATATCTAGTCTTCTTCCTCTCAAAGGCTGCCTCCACTGAATTTTCCCAGGGAACTGTCAGCTCAATGAAATACACAGTCTTTTCACTCACTGACCACAAAACAATGTCTGGCCTCAGATTAGTACAAACTAGTTCCTTTTTTATCTTAGTGAGGAGGTGTGGTTGACCCCGTTGCTAGGTATGATGCAGTCCTCTGAAAGCTGTGATTGGTTGTTATAAAAAGGGGGAAGGACAAAAGAAAAATGCGCTCCGCGCTCCTCGTAATGAATGGACAGTAAAATGAACCGATCATATAACTTGGACTGTATTCAGAAATGTGTAATCGTGACATTAATTTTAATTCTAATTCATGATGATGAAACTCGGCAAAATTAAATTAGTTGTGACACAGCTTCAAATGTTTGAACGTACCTCATTCACATGTCGATTATATTGATTTGTTTATTGTTGTGTTTACTGTCCATGCTGGTAATTTACTGCTTCATGTGTTTGATATTAATGGTGGACACAGACTCAGCTGTCAGCAGGTCCTGTGGTTGCTGTGAGAAGCGCTGGTACGAGCTGTAATCCCAAGCCAGAGCGGAGACTGAAATTAATAAATTGCGCAACGATACAAGGCTGTGAAAGACCGTAATGGTCTGACTGGTCTGACTGGTCTCTCTGCTGTCAGAGGGTTGTCATAGACCCAAGTCATCACTGCTACACTGCTGCATTTTACCTGTGGCCAGGTATCACAATGTTGCGATGACTTTCATCTCTGGAGTTATTACGTTACTGCGCTGGGTGGGACAGTAAACTCATCCCTGATGAGGTCCACCACAAACATTATTTCTGCACCATCGACCCGGTAGCGTGTTATTAAATCGCTGTCTTTTAACGTCTTTTAACATACAGAGAATATCTCTCCTTCCTCTCGGTCTTTCTGCCATCTTGTCTGTTTAAGACACTCTTAGGCTTCTTAAAAGTCCTCCTCCCTACTCCTAACAGTTTCTCACCTTAGGAGCTCTCTTAAGGCCTAAGACGCTTTGTGAATAACTTTTATCTTACCAAGGGAAAATTCTTAGAAAAATCTTAGAATTAGAGAAATTCTAAGAATTTTTCTAAGAATGACGTCATTAAGAGCTACTTTTAGCCTTAGGATGCTTTGTGAATACGGGCCCAGGAGAAGAAAGGTTTATTTTGAGTTTAATCACTTTAGCCTGTTTATCAAGCTGTTCAAGTGATATTTTTTGTTAACACAATGAAAACACATACATACATAATGCAGATATTTGCACATAAAAAGAAACAAATAGGGATAAAGAAATGATCTTGAAAACAAGTAAAACCTGGAGGGGCACAGAGAGTGACCAGGATAAAACCAATACACCGTGCTGAGGTCAACATTCTGAGTTCAGGACCCAGTGTCACTATACAGGGACCTGCTCCATCACATCCTGAAGATCTCCTATTGGACTGAGATCTGGTGACTGTGGAGGTCATTGGAGTGCAGTGAACTCATTTTCATGTTCAAGAAACCAGTTAGAGATGATCTTAGCTTTGTGACATGGAGCATTATCCTGCTGGTAGTAGCATCAGAAGATGGTCCACTGTGGTCATAAAGGGATGGACATGGTCAGCAACAATACTCAGGTAGGCTGTGGAGTTTAAACCATGCTCAGTTGGTATTAAGGAGCCCACAGTGAGCCAAGAAAATATCCCCCACACCATTACACCACCAGCAGCAGCCTGAACTGTTGATACAAGGCAGGATGGATCCAGCACCAGCCTCCTCCTGTACCCGATGTCGAGTCAGTCGGCCCTCAGAGCAGGCTGCCAGCACTGCATCTCTGTGGAGGACACAGGGTTGTGTGTTTTGTAGCCAGGCACTGAAAGGCTCAGGTGATGCAGACTAGCAGGCCTCAGAGACTGGCACTGCAGCGATGCTGAGAGTGAGCTCTTTCATTAAGGAATATGATAGGCTGCTTATGATCCAGGGAGGGAGCACACTTGGAGTTTGATCAGGCATCCAAACTTACATGCTTTCATGACAGTTTGACTCTGAGGCATTTGAACACACTATTGAACACTCTACTGTTTTTTATTGCTATCTATAATATCATAATAGTTTTATGACCCAGGCCTAATTGAGACTTCTGTGAATGGCGTCTTCCAACCATTTGGACTGAATTTATTTAGGAACTGCATCTAGATGAAAACTATCATGTCAAACACAAGCCCTAATATAATATTTCCAACTTACTGGTGCTGTATTGTTTACAGTAAGCCTTTCACAAGACTAATAATGAAATCCATCATAGAAAAACCATCATAAACAGCATATTTCCACATTTTATACATATGTGACTCAACTGATAAACATACAGGCTTGGATTGGTGCTACTGAAAGTTTGGTTCACAGTCAACTACACTGCTAAATGACAAGTCTTTGCTTTCTCTCTGAAGGAAAAGAATTTGAACTAGGTCACTCATAGTGTGCAGAGCAGGCACAGAATGACCATGCAGCTTGATGAAGAACACTTGAAATCAGCCCAGAGGGCAGCAGGTTTGTTGAGGAGGAAAGAGCCATCAGGTGCATTTACTGAGGATTTATCCTACGGTGTTGTTTGCCAGCCTGTAGAGAAAGAGGCATAGAGCCACTGACATGCAGTTTTCCGAAGTGAACAAATTGCTTGAAGGAAGGGAAGCAACTTTTTTTCTGTCCCAAATTAACAAAATGTGCCTTCTTTGAATCGACCCCATAGGTTTTGAGTGCTACTTTTGCAGCCAATGCTACCAATTTGTTAGACAAGACCAGGCAAGACCTTATGCCTTTGAGTGACACAAGCACAAGCACAAGTAATTTGAAACTTGCATCAGGTACCTCGGTGCATAAAAATTTGGGATTACCAAAGCAGCATTTTCTCCCTGACATTGCTCCCGAAAGACAAGGTAGCGCCTGCGTACCTCCCTCATCATCCATTTCCCCTAACTCCCAGCTTTCTTCTATTGTAATGCAGGGAAAGAGTAGAAAGTATTGAAAGCCTTGTTTTCAGCAGCTGCTGTGTGTGTCTCTGTTGAATTTTTCCTAATTACCTCCCAAAGGAGCCTTTCTGCTGTCAGACAGAGAGAGGAGAGTGAGAGGAAGCGAGATAGAATAGGGGAGACGATGTAGGGAATAGATGGGAAGAAAGACAGAATGTCGACGGGAACAGGAAGACAGCATTACACAGTGAAAACAGAGGGAAATAAAAGAAGTGGCAAAAAGAAGGAGCCTGCATGCACTCTTCCTTTTAGCGGTGCTCTGCCTTGCTGACAGCCACTTCAGCTCTGGAAAACAGGTAAAATGCCTGCATGTCTAGCACAGGAGACCCCAAAACCCTCCACCTGATCAGGTTATACCCATACAGTTTGTCCAACTCTTTCATCACAAGTATCTAGTACAATACAACGGTTGATGGTCTGGCAGAATGCAGATATACGGGGTTATCCACTAATCACAAGCTGGCGGTTCGATCCCCGGCCCCTCCACATGTTGAAATGTCCTTGGGCAAGACAGTGAGTTGCTCCTGATGGCTTGCATGGCAGCTCTGTCACCCCTTGGTGTGTGAATGAGAAACACATTGTAAAGCTCACACTAAAGTAGAAAAGCGCTGTAGAACTGCAGACCATTGACCACCCTTCCAAAAGATATGACCTCATTTGGTGGTACACTCAATGGGGCATTGTTTCCTGAAAGAAACCACTCCTATCAGATAAGCTTTTTATCACTGGGTCAAGGTGCTCACTCAGAACAACTTTTTACTGATTTGCAATGTCCCTTCCCTCTAAGGCAGGGGTGTCCAATCCTGGTCCTCGAGGGCCACTATCCTGCATGTTTTAGATGTTTCCTTCTTCCAACACACCTGATTCAAATGATCAGGATCGTTATCAGGCTTCTGCAGAGCTTAATGATGAGCTGATTATTAAAATCAGGTATGTTGGAAGAGGGAAACATCTAAAACATGCTGGATAGTGGCCCTCAAGGACCAGGGTTGGCGACCCCTGCTCTAAGGAGACAACTAGATTCAAAGAATGACAGCAAAATGTCCCCCACAGCATAACAGAGTCCCTCGTCTACTACCGTCACTCATGTTATTTTCCTTTAATTTCTCGATCATATCTTATTAAACCTGTCATTCACAAGCTAAACATGGTTCACCAGACACTGGAGCAGCCACAAGTTGTAGCCACAGAGCACTTCCTTTGGTAATGAAGGGGTTTAATGGGAACAGCTGAGGACACTGACAAAGAAGAGTGAAACATTTTGCCAGTCATATGTGCTGTGAAGGTTTAAAATGCTTCCAGTTAGTGCTCCAAGATAAGCTAGAACTACACCACACTGCCTCAACTCAGCTTCCGTAAATACATTTTTCAAGCTTGTGAACCCAGAAGATGGTAAGGACATATGTTAAGTTTAACATGCTCCTAAAATAAATATACGTGTAGATGTCACAGCATAGGTCAAATGCTCAAGTGCAGGATGACAACGCAGCCAGACAGGAATTATAATACTGACAATATATTGGACCACAAAAACACACAAGTGAATATGTGAACAGAAATGACTAAACGGAAACACCTGATGAACTAAAAGCTCCGAGAGAGCAGACCATAGGTTGGAGGATGGAATTACACACAAGCCGGGAAAGCAAGCAACAGGCAGAAACTAAATCCGAAAGCTATAGAAGTAGCAGGCAGACTTAATCTTATGAAGCGAGATACACAGTATATATTGACAGAGCTGGGAACTAACCAGGACTTGGTATGACCAAGCTAGGAAAGCTGATGCTAGACAGAGATTAAACAAACTTGCACACAGCACCACAAAGGCCAACGCCAAGACGGTGAGTTAAACAGAGCAGATGAAGCACACGCTCACAGTACACCAATCACTACACTGACAACGAACCCATGAGAGACAGAAGTAAATTAGCTTGCAGTTGAGGGAAGAGAGGGTGAGGGTACGGCAGGTGGAGGAGGTGCGTGGCCTGGTAGGACTGGTGTCTGAGCAGGTGCAAGGCTGTGTGGGTTTCTGTGCTGGAATCCATACAGAACCAGGTTGGATCAGACAGGTGAGAGCTGAAGCTTGGTAGAAGGCAGGCAGGGCACACAGGCAGGATCTTGACAGGGGTGGTCACGGACTAGAACAGAGAGGAAAAGCCAGTTGGACCCATGTATCAAGCAAAAGCTGGTTAGCAGAACAATGACCTGAGTTATTTAACTGTCCGGCGTCGTGCAGTAGTCTGAGCCTGGCTTTTAAGGAAAGGTTGATGAGTTGCAGGTCGACCACTCCCCACTGCAGGTGTGTTCATTCAGGTGATTATCCAATGGCCTACACCCGCCCGCATTCCACATGTACTCACCTCACTCACACCCACCTGAGGGAGAAGGGGAAAGGAGGAAGAGGGAGGAAAAACAGAGAACAGCTGGAGGTGGCAGGTAGAGCTCTGCGTTGTCAGCACCCCACTCTGTAAAGTAACAAGCATTATTATTTTAATTTTAATTTGTATTATTTTATATCAGGCATTGTCTGCCTTATAAGCGCAAGTATTGCAATAGAGAAAATCACCCCATGCATTTAAGGGCTAAAGACTTCATCATTATGGTCTGTTTAGATAAAAAGCAAAGCAAATGTTTGCTCTGGGACACGTGCAGATTTGTCACTTACCATGACATTCTATGACAGCTGCTGTGCTGGTAAAGGTTAGCCCTAATCACAGTAAAATGTTGGTTAAAATACAAAGGCCTTAAATTTTAAGTAGCAAGTCCTGCAGCACATAGATATCTGTGTAAAAATACAAATAATAAACCCCCAAAACACATCTGACTTTTTCAGAAAGATATGAAATAAACCGCGAATGAAAGAGATTTGTAGAAGTAAGCTGAATGGCAGCCTGGAGGTGTCATCAGCGCTCACAGTGCCTCTACCTCTCACTAAAACTATGGAATTAAATGTAAGATGCTAAAATGTAGTATAACAGCAGCAAACTGACAAAACAAAGCTTGTTAACATTAGTTAACATTATAAACTAATTAGTAACCAGACCGAGTCAGACTAGAATCCCTGAAGATGTTGAATTCAGGAAGGGGGCATAATGAATTCAGCTTCTCATTTATAAGTGGAAGATGGTGCCAATTTTTCCTTCAAAGGTTACACAGTCCCTTCAGACAGACATTACACATGCTACTTTTAGCTTGACCCCGTGACATCTGTCATCAAAATAATTAATCCAGCTACAGAGACAGTTTAGTAAGAGGATCCTGAACTTTTCAAGATTAGATTCTAAACAGAAGGACAAACAGGAGGCACAGTCTGATACTGACATTAACAACCCGCTTTTTCAAACCATTTAATCATTTTTTTACCCATATATAGGTTAAGACCTTTGAAGCTGGCACTAACCTGACAGGAATTCTCTCGGTTACACAAATGAACCCAATACTCTGGCAGGGACGGTCTAATGATTGCAACTCCAGTGGAGTTTTTTCATTTTGACCTGGCACTCTTCAGAGTGTGTGGGAGCAGTAATAAAACACCACAGTGAAGACTGTTTCTGTGCCACAAATGTGGCAAGGGAGGAGTCATGTTTTCCATGATCGGAGGATGAGTTTATCCAGGTTATTGTAACCTATTTATTCTTTCATGCATTCATCCAAAACCAGGTTACTGGAGTAACCAGGTCAAGAATGTAGTTCTCTGTGAATGGAATTGAGGTCACTAAGTAGACACCACACTGCAGACAAAGTGCTTTATTTTTGGGTTATGGTAATGTAGGTGTATTTTGCATTCCACTTCATTTAATTGTCACTGGTGCAGCTCCGGGCCTTAGATTTTAGAATGGCCTCCTTTTTATGAACATGAAGCTAAAAACAACACACTAAAAGTCAAACATAGCATTAACAAGAATTCACATTTTAGCCTTGTATAAGTCGCTCTTCCCTCTTGAAAACGACACAGGATTTGGTGCACATGGCAGGCTCACACAGGATTAAAGACACAAAGCCTCTCCAGTTTTTATAAATCAGAGGACATCCCAGGTAACAGTCCTGTGTGAAGATGGCCTCAGGAGCTGTTAATAAAACAAACTCATGCTGTGACAACACAACGGCTGTGAAAGTGAAGTGCTGCTACTAAATAATATCTCAAAAGTCAGAGAAGATCGTCTTTGCTGACCAGGACCAAAACACTCCACTTACTGGTTTTTGCTGGAATTACTGTTCCAGCCTTGATGATTACTATGATGACAAAATGTTAATGTTAAAGCTAGTTTATTTTTCAAATGCACTACTCTTCCAAACCATTTTAATGTCGCTCTCCATGGTGCTGAAAGGATACAGGAAGCTAACTCAGGGCTGTGTGAGCCTACACACTCTATATAAACATGAAGCCCAATGTAACCATTGGAGCTTCTGCTTAATTATTACACTGCTGAAATCATAGCCTCCAGCTAGAGCCTCCAGCCTGCTGCCTTGTGTATAATGCATAATGTCATTAAGCCCAGAAGCAGTGGCGTATGTACTGTCACTTAAAGCAAGTGTTTTTGTTGTGTTATAGGTACAAAAAGAAAATTAAGTGTCTCCAGTCGTCAGCACAAATATAGAAAATGTAAAAAGGGAAGGAACAAAAATAACAGTTCATGCTTGTACTTCTCTTCTTACCGATGAGCAGCCACACTGTAGCAGCCTGAACAGGGATGTTCACAGCAGACATGTCGACTTGTCACAGTAGGAAAAGCACAGGTGGACATAATATCATGAACAACCACTCTGTCCTATTCAAGAGGCTTTGGCTTTACTGCAAGAACATCACATTCATCTAAAATATCTTCTCTGTCTTCTACATGTACAGCATACAACAGAAACGAGCACACTCCTGTGCACTATCACTAAAATGGTAAATGATTAAAAACTGTAACACTTTACCTGGATTTCATCACTTGAAGGTCAAACAGGAGGGCTATTGTTCTTGTATCAAATTAATATTAGTAGATTTAAACACAGATCCCACACTAGGAACTCAAGAGCAAGTGTCATCACTGATAATCAAATCTTCTATTTTGTGAACGTCCTTTATTCTTGATGACAGACTCAGTCCTCCTCACCATGGAAGATAGCACACTGCTGCAGAGATGTTCTGTCATTCTTCATACACTAATTTTTACAGCTGCCCTTTGCTGGAGGGGTTGTGTTGCTGTAGCTCTTTAAAGTACCCCAAAGGCGTTTTGTTGTGTAGATGATGGATGGATGGATGGAATTCTAAAGCATTTGTTCATGATTGGTCATAACGAAAAACATTCCACTGTACTCCACTCCACACTAGGGCTGGCTGTGGCACAGGTGTGGTAGAGTGGGTTGTCCACTGATCGCAAGGTTGCCAATTCGATCCCCTCCTCACATGTCAAAGTGTCCTTGGCCAAGACACTGAACCACAAGATGTTCCCAATAGCAAGCAGACACCTTGCATGGAAGCTCTGTCGCCACTGGTGTGTAAATGTGTGTTAATGGGTGAATGCGAAACACATTGTAAAGCGCTTTGAATACCACTAAGGGAGAAAGGCGCTATAAAATTGCAGAGCATTTACCATTATTTTAAAGTTATTTCAACTTTGAAATAATGCAATTTCTGAGAGGTGATACAACTTGCACAGGGGTTTTCTGGTGTATGTTCCTACTTCACTACCCATAAAACCTAATGGCTGCCACAAAGAGCACTGCATAATAATATTTAGGGATGTGGATATTCTGATGTCACATATTATTTCTGGGGGTACAGCTTGCTGCAGTGAAAATGAGAAGTTGACCTGGTTGGTAAATGTTGCCTGATTGGCTCTCATCCATCCTGCTCTAGTCTCTTCTCCCAGTTTGCCCCAAGAGCCAAGAGCATCTCAATTAGTCTTAGGAATTGCCCTGTAAGTGAACGTAGGACCAGGAACACTCCAGCTCTTCAGCTGGCTTGAGTGTGATTTATTCAGTCTGCTTACACGATTGGTTTCCTGACAGCTGCAGTTTGGATTTTTAGTCAGAGGTAAAATTTAAAATTCAGAAAATAGCAATGACTTATATTGTAGGTTTTGTAGGAAATAATCAAGTTAGCAAAGTTCGTCTATGTTGTACGTGCAGGAGGGAGATTGTAATCAATAAGTTTGAATCATACACCAAACAGAATTAAGCAAACACTGCCTGACTACTTCTGGGGTCCAACGATCAAAACAATCTCCAATACATAGAGTTATTTGACTTTATTCCATGACCTGTCCCAGACACTCAAATCCACTCATATCAGTTTACAATGCCTATGTTAGCTCTATATCTCAAAGGTATTCTGTAATATTCCAAATGCAGGATGGCATGGCTCCACTAAACTGTTTATTATCTTATACGTCTCTACAGGTGAGGTAAATGAATTATTTAGTCTACCTAGCATCAGAGGACAGCATATGTGGTCGAAGTTTCATTGTGTTTTATGACTACATCATTTGTTCGTTGTGACAGTCCCAAATTGAAACTATCGCAATGCTACATTTCCTAAAAGTTGTAATGATTTTGCAGAGAAAGTATATGTTTCATAGTGGACATGGTCAGTCAAAAAATACATCAGCGATATCAGTGCTTGCCACAAAGTTGTCTTGCACTGCTGGAGCTCTTAAAAATATCATCAGAGAGTAATTCCTTGGCTTAAAAGTAAGACTTTTTCTGGCCAGTTCAGAGTGATTTCCTACTTTGAGCCACTTTTGCTCGCGCCTCGGGGTTTCGCTTGTGCCTCTCATCATCTGAAGTTAAAAAAAAATCGCTGGTCACACCCACCCTATTAGAGCTTTCACCTAGTTCCAGACATACAGACATTAAACTGGTGCCATGAGCTGAACATATCCACGCTTCAGTTCACTACATTAAATCACTGTTCATCCTAATATAGGCAGGTTGATTAGAATAAAAATGTCAATACCATTCACAGTTGACTTGATCATCTCTATTAAGAATATATTGAGCTTCATTACATAGCCTATGGCCAGACTAATTGAGTAGCTGTCTGCTGAAATCATAGCTGTGTTCCTTTGATCAGTGTAAAGTGCAAATAGTGTTTAAAAGGCAATTGACAAGTGACATTAGTGCAAACTACACTGATCAATTTATCCTGGTTTAAAGCAAGTGTAGGTATCTCCATCTAAGTCAGGGGTATTGACAAATATAATGTGTCTAAAATAATAACACAAAAAACAAGAACGCACAAGAAGAATATGCTTATGTGAGCCATGCCTTGCCAAAAAGAGCTTTCAGAAGATCTACGATCAAGAATTGTTGATTTACATGAAGCTGGAAAGGGTTAGAAAGGGATTTCAAAGACTTTAGAAATCCACCGGTCTACAGTTAGGGAAACAATCTACAAATGGAGACACTCTGGCTACTCTACCAAGAGGTGGGTACCCAGTCAAAGTGACCTCAAGAGCACAACAAAGACTCATCAATGAGGTAAAGAAACAACCCAGAGTGACAGCCAAAGATTTGAAGGCATCATTGGAACTGGCTAATATCTGTGTTCATGAGTCTACAGGATGTAAAACATTGAACAAGCAGGGTGTCTATGGCAGGACACCATGAAGGAAGCCACTGCTTACTAAAAAGAACATTGCTGCACGCCTGAAGTTTGCAAAGAGCACACTGACACTCCACAGCAGTATTAGCAAAGTGTTTTGTGGACTGATGAAACTAAGACTGAACTATTTGGAAAGAACAAACAGCACTATATCTGGTGTTAAAAAGGGCGCTGCATGTCATCATCAAAACGTCATCCCAGCTGTAAAGTATGGTGGAGGAAACATCATGATTTGAACCTGCTCCACTGATTTAGAGCCAGCTTGGAATCATTATGAGGAGAATGAATTCCCAAGTGTATCACAAACATTCCTCAGGATAATGTGAGAATGTCTTAATGTTCGCTAAAACTCTGTAGAAGTTGGATGATGCAACAGGACAATGACCCAAAACACCAGAGCCAGTCCACAACAGAAAGACTTCAGAAAAACTAAATCCACCTTTTGGAGTGGCCAAGTCAGAGCCCAGACCTCAACCCAACAGAGATGCTATGGAATGACTTGAAGAGAGCCAAAGAACATGACAGAGCTAAAGCAGTTCTGCCAGGAAGGATGATGCTAAACTTCCTCCTGAACCATGTGCAGGTCTGATCCACAGCTACAGGAAGCGCCTGGTTGAGGTTATTGCTGCCAGGGTGGGGGTCAACCAGTCATTAATTCCAAGGGGTGAACTGCTTGACCAATACTCTCACCTCTACCATTTAGAATGTTGAATGAATGTGTTCAAGAAAGACAGATTTCTTCAGACTTTTTTTGTGTGTTATTAATTTGGGCACATTACAGTGGTCCCTCGTCTATTACGGGGGTTAGGTTCCAGAATATTTGTATATTTGTCCATACCCTTGACTTAGATAAAGATCAGATCACATTTTATGACAAACTAATGCAGAAAACCATGACATTCCTAAAGGTTCACTCACTGTTTCTGGCCACTGTATATCCTGTCTCATCCTCACTAACATGAGACAAATATAAAATGATGAAATACCTTGATTTTGGCATAAAATCCTCATTGAAAGGCTATAATCTAACAATTGGATTTAAGGAAGCATTAACTAGCTGCTAGTGGGGCTTCAAGCTGCAGAAAAATTCAGTTATTGTATGGAAGAATCCAAGGTGGATTTCTCCTTTGCGAATTTACTCATGGAAATGAAATGGGATCAGGCAGAGGTATTTATTTATTAATATATCAAGCGTGGGGCATTACCTCTGTGGCATATTATTTTCTCCTCTCCCGGTGCCCCCTCCCCTCGACAGGCAGTATTAGTAAATGTGTGCTGACAGCAGAGGTTACCTTGAGCAGGCCGCTGGACCTGGGGGCTGTATGTCTTCATTTACCCCAGTATCTGCAGATGCCAGGGAAAAGGGAAAGTTATTTTCTGTGTCTGGCCCGCGGGGAAAACTGAGGCTAACGATCTTGGCCATGTTGATTGTTACCTTGCTCCTAGAATAGCACTTTACTTTTAGGAGCAAGGGCCAGGGAATGTAGGCAGCAACGATGTGATGGGATATGTGGAGTGTGCCTATGTGTGTGTGAGTACAGCAGAGGCAGGGGTGAGGGTTGGGGGTGGAGGTGTTCATGTCACCAGCTGGACACACACACACACACACACACACACACACACACACGCAAGGGGAAAGCTTGTGAGCCCAGGTGTCCAGAGTCGGGTGAGTAGTGTGATTATACTGAACCTTTGTTTCCACCTATTAATCATCTGGATTATTTAGGTCAACCTTGATGCAAACACCTCCCGTTAAGTTACCATACAGTGCTCCACAATGTGAGTCTGTAGGTTAGTATGGCTTTAGGGTGCTAAGTGTAAGCTGGTCTGATGTTACTACATAAAGTAATAGTGTCTCTGAAAGCATTATCACAAGACCAGAAGTGTAAACTGCTATTTTTCAGCATGCTAATGGTGCTAACTATCGTATTACTCGCTGCATATGAACAGTACTTTCACAGCTAAGGAGCACAAGTCAACCACAACAATTTGTGGGGTTACACTCTTACATTTAGAAAAAGCTCTGTTTACAGCTCGCATATCAACAGTGTTGTTGATCCCCCTTTTCAAAAGTGAGGTCTACTGACTACTTGCTTCAGCCACAGAACATTCAGCTTTTACCTTCATCTTTTCACAAAGAAACATGTACACTGCCTAATAATGGAGTCTCTGGATGTCCTTTGGTGTTCGGTACTGGGACGTTCATGGCACATCCTTTGGTTCTGGTAGGCTGGGAGGTGAGGCCTCCATGAATTGGGCTTATTCTATCACCTCCCACAGATGCCCACTTCGATTTGGGGGCTGAGTCAATGCCTCAGGCTCTTTGTTGTGTTCTTTGAGCCATTTTGTGAGCAGTTTTTGAATTGTGGCGAAGCGCACCATCCTGTGGGAGAAGGCCTCCAGCACTGGGGAGTGTCTCTAACAGTGGGATGTGTTTGTTCTTCTGCACTGATAAGTGTCAAAGTAACATCCACATGAATGCCAGGACCCAAGGTTCCCCAGCGGAACATTACATTGTAAAGAAATGATCGATGTGATTCACTGTACCTGCCAGTGGTTTTAATGATGTGGCTAACTGTTACTATTTCTCACTATTTTCTGTCTCTAAAATCTTTTTTTAGATTTTTTTTCTAACTTTGATTCCAGGGTTTCCATACTTTATTGCATTATTAATGCATGTCCACGAATATGCTTTCTCCTACATGATAGCATATACAGTATTTAATATGTTTTAAGCTACTTAATGTTATTAATGTCAGCCCTCAAAGTATTACCTCTAAAAACTAGAGGCTTTAAAGCAACTTAATGTCTTGTGTGTTCACATGGTTAATGTGAGTCTGATGAAAATGCTGTCCTTTTCCACGAGGGCATAATTAAGGTTAGATAGGATAGATAGATAGATAGATAGATAGATAGATAGATAGATAGATAGATAGATAGATAGATAGATAGATAGATAGATAGATAGATAGATAGATAGATAGATAGATAGATAGATGGACGGATGGACGGATAGATAGATAGATAGATAGATAGATAGATAGATAGATAGATAGATAGATAGATAGATAGATAGATAGATAGCATGAAGGTGTAAGCCCTAATCAAATCCTTGACATTGTCCCTTGTTTCATGCTGCCACATCTTTATCTGCCTTGAACAGAGCTGTGCCCTCTAGCTCTTTCTTTTTCATCATAATGGAATAGATAAAGAGCGTATGTGGATGGTAGGGAGCAGCCACAGAGCCAAAATGAAGGGTTATTACAGTTAAATACAGGCTGACACTCTGTCAGCTAATCCTGGGGCGGCCATTATGGAGAAAACTAATAGGCACATCAGTAATCAGGGCCAAAATCATTGTCTTATCTTGGTCTGAAAAGCACCTCTAAATAGCACCATAACAATCACTGTTAGATGATCTCCCCCAGTATTTAGTAAGGAATACTGACTTTTTAATTGGTCCGTGGAATTTTATACCATTGACAAATTTAACTGATCCCCTTGAAAAGAGGAAGTGTTTAGATTTCTTTGATATCATACAGCATTATAGTGGTAATTAGTCATTTTATTTACACCATAGTCTGCTACCATCAATGCGGTATCGTGGAGAGAAGTCCTTCAACCTTTGTTTCCCAGTTTGCCGTGCAACCAGTTGTCTGGCCTGCTCAGAGCTGGCCTTTGGATGAACTGTTACTGTGAGCCAGGCACTAATTGCCCTGCATCAGTTGCCGACCTCATTGAAGCTCTCATGGCTGAATGGGAGCAAATCCCTGCAGCCAGGTTCCAGTCTTGTGGAAAGTCTCCCCTGGGAAACAGAGGCTGTTATAACAGCACATCGAAGGCCCCGGAACGTCTTTCAATTTCCATCACAAGATACTCCAAAGATGGTTCATTTCACCTTTATAGCAGAACTCCTGGTTTTAGTCCTCTTCAAAAGAGGCAGATTCAGTGATTCTAGCTCCAAATGCAGCTGAGCCAGTGCTGTCCCTGTCCTCTTCAGGAAGAAGACTCTCTCTGCGTCTGTGACTGACACCTCAGAACAAAACAGCTGATTGCCTGGCCGCTGGCATGGATGCGAATAAGAGCGTGAGACCAGCACTTTCTAATGCTTCTAACTTTCTCCCTAAGCGATCATTTTCACACAGCGTTGTTTTGAACGCAGTCTCTCCAAAGTGACTGCTGATTAACATGTAGTCCTAACAGGCGGTACTTCTGTCACTGTTGGCATACTTGTAGCAGCTCTAGAAAAGAAAACAAACTTGGCCGACTGAGAGGCAGCTGCTAATTCTGAATTTCTCACCTGGAAGCAGCAGGCAGTGAGGGGGTAGGATTGTACAAATTTTCAGGCAGCTCACTGTCGGTTTGTTAGTTTCTCCTTAGAAACTGGATGAAACCCTTGTCCTGGCTTGTAAAACTGGAAGGCCTAGTCTAGTTGAAGGAGGGCTAGCAGTAAGTGTCTTCATACTCTTATAGCCATGATCGTATAACTCCAAGTTTTTCAGACAAACAATGAACGCAAAATAAAAATGGATTTTCACCACATGAGACCTTGGAGGTTATGTTCAGGTGTCTACATACGTTGTAGTGTGTCTTTGTAAAGTAAAACAAAAGTGAAATGATCACAGTCAGTCTTTAGCTGATAAAGCACTGACAGCACATTTGCCAAAGATGCTGATTGTATGGGAGGATGTGGGGTAAACACAAGGCACTTTCAATAAATGTCCAAAGATGCGCAACTAATGTGGAAAGCATACATCATTCAAATCAGCCGTGATGCACTGCTGTTAGCGCACTCCATTTATTGAATTGAGTTTAGTTTTAATTTGCATCCTAATTTGACCCTGGCATCTCTGACTAAAGCTCAGGGCACTTTTATTGCTCCCCACTTTGTAATCAGTCAGTTATTCATGAGTACTCTGAATACCAATGGTCTTACTCCTCCAGCTGCACAGAGGTAGGAACATTTCAGTCGTTCCTATGATGTATAGGCTGTGAGTGTGTGGGGGCTGGCATTCGATCTTACACTTATTTGATGTAAACAGCTACGAGACACAAAACTTTTGCTGACAGATATACTGTCAGGCTGAAAATGTTTTAAAATACAAGTAGGGTGAGTGGATGAGAGGTGAAAATAACATGTCAAAGCCAAAGTCAGATTGGTATTTCCTCAGCATTGTATTTTAAATGTAATATGAGTGAATTCCTCTGTATGAGATTTTTATCAAGTTACTTTTTTGTCTACTTTTACTCAACTTTAGCTTATACTGACCTACATTCCCTAGAATGCCTTTTGGCAAACCCCAGAGAGAGTGCCTGAATGAATGCTTTTTAATGTAGGTGGAGGATGCAACAGTTCTGCTGGAGTTCTTCCAGTTGATAAAGCAGGAGTCACCCTTCCCACTCAAAATGCAACCTGTCATAATGCTGTCTCTTATCTAAGTCTATTTTGCAACTGTTAGTGGGGAAACAGGTACAGTTCGCCTGCATCTTTCATCATGTGGGAGCAATAAACATCAGGGAATCTGTGTTTTTGCCATTCCTGTGTCTTGGCTCCAAGCATGCAATTAGCATAGGAGAGCAGGAGGGTTTGGGTGAATTCAATAAACCAGGTTAGTGGTGGTCTCGCCTAGCCAGACTATTCTCCAGTACAGCAGTCTGGCTGCACGTCACTGTCATTCTGGTATAGAGAAAAAACTCTGGTGTGCATACTTGTAATTGGTTGGTCGCTGGCTCGAGTCCCTGGACTGGCAAGAGGCTGAGTCACCACCACTGTGGGCCCCTGAGGAAGGCCCTTAACCTATGACTGCTACCCGGGCGCTTCCATGGCAGCACACTGCTCCTAGTATAGGTACAGAATGGGTCAAATGCAGAGAATGAATTTCCCCCAAGGGCCTAATAAAGTATAGATTATTATTAGATTATTAGATTAGATTATGTGCTGTATCCCTTTAAATCAATCAAAACCCCTTGGGCGGAGCTAAAACCAGGATGAAGCACTGGTGTTAACTCAAAGTAGTCACAGGGGAATTGTTTAGGTGCAGGGAGGGGAGCACTGCCATAAAACAGATAATACACCAAAAGAAACTAAAAAAAGAAAACTAGAAAAACAGCTTTATTGCACATTCCAAACCTTCAGCAAAACTTAAAATTTTTGGTGTGAAGGTTGCTGCTCAGAGATTGTTGTAATTTAACACCAGTCCTCTGTTTCCATCTGCCCTCATACAGGTCTCAAAAAGGTAGACTACAAGCTGTGGCTTGATGCTAAGGATCCAAATTTTGAACAACTGTCTTTATAAGGGCAACACTATCAGAGAGCAAATGTTAAACTGATGACACAAGTTCCATCCATCCATCCATTCATCATCTATACACCGCTTAATCCTCTGTAGGGTTGTGAGGGGGCTGGAGACTATCCCAGCCGAAGGCAGGGGACACCCTGAACAGGTCGCCAGTCTATCACAGGGCTACATATAGAGACAGACAACCAAGCACACTCTGATTCACACCTATGGACAATTTAGAATAATCAATTAACCTCAGCATGTTTTTGGACTGTGGGAGGAAGCCGGAGTACCCGGTGAGAACCCACACTGCACAGGGAGAACATGCAAACTCCACACAGAAAGATCCCAGGTGTCCTAACCGGGACGCGAACCGGGGATCTTCTAGCTGTGAGGCGATGCTGCTCCGAGCCACCGTGCAGCCCCATGACACAAGTTAATATTACTTAAATACCTGTTTTTGATATTTCATTTCTATTCCACTGAGACGTAGAAACACTGTTCTTGTTGATCCTGGTTTGTCTCAAAAACAGAAGCTTTGGCCGGAGGTCATTAAGCAGCACAGAAGACTTTGTCACAGTGGCAGCTAGCTAAACCTCTGTAAAGCTCTATGTTTGCAAACACGAAGCTGCCCGTAGTCCAAATGACAGCCTCCTCTGGGAGCTACAGTATTAAAAACTAACTAATCCACAATATTTAAAGTGACTCAGTATTAGTAGATATAAAATATTAAATGACTCGGACTGAACTGGGGGCAAAAAACTTTGATTGGGACATCCATCGAGATTTCTTGGCCCTACTTACTATATTGGAAACCTTTCACTTAAACAGAAATGACATGATCTGATGGGCTAACTGCCAGGACATTTACTCAGCACACCTCTGCTTCACATTAATAAACCAATTTAAATACAATGTCTTTACTCTTTTAGTTTCACATCCCTATGACATCCTCATGAGTTATTCCCTCAGACCTGACAAAGCCCCTCTAGAGCCACATAAGACATTGTGCTGTTTTCTGAAGCTGAGCAGTCCTAGCTGCAATGAGTAACCTGACTTTGTGTTAAACTGAAGGAGAACTAGCCTCAGACTTTAAAATTTACTCTGCCATCAATTCAGTTATGCAGCAGCTAATAATGTTTGTCCAGTTATTGACAGTGATAAATGCTATTGCTGTTTATTTTCACCATTGCTAAAATGTTTTGTTCTGGACTCTTCCGTAGATGATTACACAGTCAGCTGAGCATGAATTAGATTTGTGAATGTCTTATTGTAAGGTTGACTGCAGAAACCCCACAGCTTCAAGTTCCCCTGCAGGAAAACATGAGTATTTTTATCTTCACACAAATTCCATCCTTTCCACTTCTTTCAGTTGTAGGAACAGCTTTATCTGCTCTAAAGCTTTGAGGAAAAAAAAACAGCTGGAGCAGCAGCGGTGAAATAGCCATTCATTTAAATTCTGCAGCACATATGAATAACTTGTCTTTGTGCACGTTTCCTGGCTTCTAGAGCACGATGAGTGCTGTTTTAGTTCCCTTCAACATATTCCCCTTATAAGAGGGTAGGCATTCAGTGGCACAATAACTCACTCTGCTCAAATTACTGTCCACATCCCTCTCTGGTCAGTAAAGCCATGTTTGGCCCCCAAAGGACAGTCCCTTCTCCTGCCAGCGCCGGCAACACGCTAAGATCCCGTCCATCTCCCTTGGCTTTTTTTAGTGATTTTGTCCTCTTTCCCTTTCCATGCCTCCCTCTCTGGTTCTTCATGGGTCCCCTAGGCAGCGGCAGGTGCATTTAGGGGGCTATGGAGGGTCTCTGCCAGAAGCCTGAATGAAGCTTTTATAGACTGGCTTTCAATGTCCCTCCTGTTCCCCCTGTGCTATCTTAGGAAAACCATTATCATCTCTGTTATGATCTACAGCCCTCCGTTTGTGGCTTCTCCCAGTCAGACGAGAGGGGCTTACAAAACCCTCCTGGGGGGTTGTGATGCTCCATTTCAATCAGGCTCATGAATCAGCCCCCCCTATTTCACAGACACACACACACACACACACACACACACACACACACACACACACACACACACACACATACACGCACACACACACTCCCCACAGAGACAGAAACTGCATGTAACTTCAAGGCAGCCGGGCTACAGTGACAGAAAACAAGACAAACACAGGAGTCTGACACCACAGCTTTCAGTGGAATTACTGCAGAATTAAGCCGGTGAACTGAGAGGAAGGAAAAATGAGTCAGCACAGCCTGTCATTGTCACCAGTCTAGCCATGGCCACTGTAAACCCAAGGATGAGAGTTAGCACTTTAAAAATTTGCAGCATCTTTATCAAAACAAACATGTTATGCAACGATCACCGATTGCTATGCAACAGCAATCCAACCTATTTTCAGCTTATGGAAGCTTTTACATTTGTCTTCTGAACATTCAGTGTCTTCTCCAGCAAAGAGTCATCTGAGGAACAGGCTGCACTGCATTCAGCATATTTAGTTTGTTAGGTATGGAAAGAACTGGATAGCTGCATGAGCTAACCTGCTAGATTCATTAAGACCACCGGATGATGTATGTTAACAACGAGGTTAAGATGTGGTTATCTTACTGATACAGCCTATTGATCCCTCAAGGGGGAATTCTCTTTTTGCGTATCCCAAAAAGCTGGGGTCAGGTGCCCAGCAGTGGCAGCTTGTTAGTACTTCTGATCAGTAGCCCAGAGCTTTAAGCACCGAGCCACCAGTTCACAGATTCAATCCCCTGTTTAAGATGATGTCAACTTGAGGCCAAAGAATTACGTGTCCTAATTTTGTCTTCATTGCTGCTTTTTGTATATCCTGCAAATATATTCCTGACTCAGTACGTCCCCTGTCTTGCTTGTGTTTTAATTTAGTCTCATCCCTGTACGACTTGAACAGCATAATTAGAAGACCTCCTTTACCATTTCCTATGTGTCAGTGAGTATCGACTTCAACATTATGCTGGCCTTAGTCATTTGTGTGAAAGCAGCTGACCGAATCCTTTGTCCTCCGGCTCATGAAGACACAAACTGATTATTGACAGCTGATGAATGAAAACCATTGTATTTGGCTGCAGGAGAACATCATTAAAACGCCCCAAACAAAGGCTCAAATGAAATGGAGAGCATCATGGCGGGATACTTGTGTAGGACTCCAGTAAAGCTTCTGTAATGCGGACTAAAGCCTGGCTCCGGTTTAGAGGTCATGGTGAGTGCGGTCACCATATACTGATGCATCTGAGTGCCTCTGCCCTCATGAGTTCCAGGTCAGCTGCACCATTGATTGTTACGATCAATGAGAATCTACAGAAGAAAATCAGGAAATCACTTTTGTACTTTAACGCCTTTAATTTATTTGATATAAAACACTGAGAGGTCAGTCAGGGGTTTTTTATTGTTGTTTTTTGTTGAGCTTTTAATAATGAAGGGATTTTTATTATCATGTATATTATTATTTCGGGCTGCACAGTGGCTCGGTGGTTAGCAGCGTCGCCTCACAGCTAGAAGATCCCAGGTTCGTGTCCCGGTTAGGACACCTGGGATCTTTCTGTGTGGAGTTTCTATGTTCTCCCTGTGCAGTGTGGGTTTTCACTGGTACTCCAGCTTCCTCCCACAGTCCAAAAACATGCTGAGGTTAATTGATTATTCTAAATTGTCCGTAGGTGTGAATGAGAGTGTGTTTGTTTGTCTCTATATGTAGCCCTGTGATAGGCTGGCCACCTGTTCAGGGTGTCCCCTGCCTTCGCCCTGAGTCGACTGGGATAGACTCCAGCCCCCCCACGACCCTACAGAGGATTAAGCGGTATACAGATAACGGATGGATGGATGGATATTATTTCAAGAGAGGTGATATCTCACAGTGCTAATAAATATATTCTACAAAATTCTCAAATCTATTTGATCAGGAGTTAAGATGACCTTTCAAATCTGTACGAGCCAGAACATAGCTTTAAATGTATAGTATGTGTTTATAGGGTCTGTTTCCATTTGGTTACAAAAGACTTAATGACATCTGAAAACAGTTTATTAGGTCGTCTAATACAAAAGAAGAAAAACATATTTTATACCTCCAATTATCTAGCCTTGCTGATAATTCTGTTCTCAGCTGCCTCCACACATGGAATATATTTTTAGGTACTTCTCTACCATTATGGGGTACTATTTTGTACAGAATTTACAATTTACACGAAAATTCATTCTATTGCATAAATATCATTAAACTATCAGCACTGCTGTAAGTGTGTTCTGTGTCTCATGTAAAATAACAGGGGCAATCAGTCCTCCAATGTTAATGCAAAGATAGAATGGAATTTCATTTTTGATGCTTAGCTTTGAAAGATAGCATGAATACCTTAACCAGCAACATCTCTCTCTAGTACCAGTGGTCCTACTATTCTCCCACATAATCCACACAGTCCCAGTGTAAGAGCCCTTTCAGTAAAAATGATGTCTTCTAACTTGGTAACATGTCTCTTAAATAAGCACCCAACACCACTGTCGGGCATTTCAACCTTGAAACTGCAGTGTTTGATTGATGATTCAGATTTCCAGGGCTTCATACGCAACAAACCTAAATAATCATTTGCATGGTGGGGCCTTCTGCATCAATATTCTTTGACAGAATTGGTTTCTGGTCCATCCATATATGGCTGAGCTGCTCCAATATACACACAAATTACATTCAACTTGTCACTGTGTAACACAAAGAGTTTCACAGTGTCTGAGCAGAGCTGGAGGTTAGCTAGTGTGTTCAAGAGAAAGAGAGAGAGAGAGAGAGAGAGAAAAAACATTCCTCCACACATAACCGCATAAGTGCGTTTCTGAGCACATTCATAAGCATGCCAGACCTCTAGGTGGCAGTAGTTCCCCAAATCCCATCCGATCTTTGACGGAGAACCTGTCTCGTACGTGGAATGGCAAAGTGATGGAAAATAACCATCCTTAACGTCGTCCTTCGCCTCTGTTGTTGAATGTGAAGCAGCATCTGGGCTTGTAAAAACAAGCAAGAAAAAACAGCTGTACAAGAAAAGGCACCAAAAACCTTGTGAGGTCGTCCATACTGTTTCCCAATGTAAACACAGGTCCATATGTGACGTAAGAACATGTTTTGTCGCAGCCAGTGATGTTTCGAAACATAAAACTCCGGTTATTGACGTCCACATGGAGACGCATAAACAGAGAATTCGCAAATCTTTACTTTGGTCGGAAGTTTTCAAAAGAATCGTTTTTAAAGCCGTAAATCTGCGTTCTCGTGTGATGACAGGCCAAATGGTAGAAAAATATCTTCGTTTTGTGAGATACCTGGCTACGTGAGGACAAGGCCTGAGTCAGACTGTGAAACATTACCCGATTTAAATTTGGCTGTCATCAGAAGTAATCTCCTTGTGCAGTGAGACACTGCTTCCAGTGCTTCTGCAACATTTGTAAAGCTCCCTGGAAGTCCTGTAATGTAAGCATGTCAAGCACCATCTGTGAAGAGCACTGAGTCTCTTTAACTGTGTTTAAATGATGACCTTTCAAGTTAAGGCAGCGGCAATTTGGTTGCTGTGGCCAACAAACCCATGGTTAGCATAATTAACCGTCTATTGACCTGTGTTACAACCCAGCCTCTAGGGGTAGCTGGGTGCAACAAAAATAAAACCAGGTGTTAATGGTGAGG
Organism: Dascyllus trimaculatus; assembly: GCA_024666655.1. Classification (NCBI taxonomy): domain Eukaryota; kingdom Metazoa; phylum Chordata; class Actinopteri; family Pomacentridae; genus Dascyllus; species Dascyllus trimaculatus. Next base: position 3,399,560 of record CM045452.1, on the reverse strand, counting down.
TAAAGCAATTTAATGCTTAGTGACCAAAAAAAACATAAAACAGGTGATGCAAAGTAACAAAGTTGGTAGGTGTTGCAAAAATCAAAGAACTGAATAAAACCAAATGAAGGCTAACAGAGTTATCAAGAACTTACTAAAACAGAACACAACTAAAACTACCAAGCCAAACCGAATACAATAGCAACACCACACCACACTGAAATTACAAACGAGTGCCCAGTGCACAAAACTAAACCAAAACTGGTGCCTCTAAACACACATCACGAAACATGGCACGGGATGTAAATCACCACACACAGTGGCTACAGACCACACAGTAGCATTAGCATCATTTACACACAGAAGACACTAATGCCTATGTAAACTAATGCAGAAGCTAACAGAGGCCACCAACGTCTTCACCAAGACACAAACGAATGCCTCTCAACAAAGTTAGCAACCTGCCGAGCATGTTACACACAGAGTCACAGTCACAAGAGGCACCAGGGCCAAGAGTTAACGTTAAACCCGTCGCCGCGACTGAAGGTTTGTTGGAGGCTTTTATGGTCTTCAGTTGTGGAGTGGCTACGGTGGATTGGCTGGAGGTGGAGGGAGTCGGGTGGTGGCCCAATCCGGCAGGTCCAGAGGCGGGGAGAACAGGTGCTGCAGAGCTGGTCCTCAGCTCCAGGTTAATCAGCCAAGACTGGTTCCAGGAGCGGCTCTAAAGCCAGCCACAGCTGGGCTCACACAGACACAGTTTTAAAGTCCACCACATGAGAAATACACACTGACATCAGTGGCCGTAACAACCTGTAATACTTGTTTTCTTTTCATTCTTTCTATTCTCCTTCAAATATATTCTACTTGTCAGTGTTTATGTAATGCACTAAATCTCCACGTCAAGTTTCTCCTTCTAATTCTGATCAACTGTGGCTGGATGCATCGGAGTCCTCACATCCCATCTAACAGTAGATCTGGACACTCAGGACTTTACAGTACTCTGCCTTGACAGTGCGACCCTGGGGATTTACTCCTGGTACACCACAATGTGATACTGAAGAAAACAACAAGCATGCTCTGGGTACTCCAGACCTGACATCCCTTGTCTTTTTTTTTTTTTTTGAAAACTGCAGACTTTTTTCTTTAAAAAAAAAAACTGCTGTTTGTGATAAATGGAGAAATTGCAAATGCACCAGTGGTCACAATAACATGTGACACAGTTGATGTGATGTCAGGCAACGTCCTAACTCACTGCACTCATCACTTTCACTCTGTGTGCATGCATCAAACAGTCTTAACTTTTTGATCAAACCTCATAACCCTAAGAGACTGCTGCCCAACGACAAACAACCCCACAGTTGCTCAGGAAAGCAGCTCATTATGACCCGGACTTCACTATGACAGCAGCCTCTATTGGCCAGTGGAATTCAGGTGGGAGTAGAGGAAGAAGTAAGGCCATGCAGTTTTAGAGCTGCAAATTTTGAAGCTCATGGTGGCTGGATGGTGTTAAAAAATGGAAATTTCATGAATCCTTTTCACAAAATGTCCTTTTTCAAACTGAAAAGCAGCGTTTCTTTTAACCAGGCCTGTTCCATTACTGTAACTGCTTGTTTGCTACTGTAACCTTAACAACAGTGAGTTTCTATTTAACTGAAAGTTAGGCGTGAAATAACTCTTACGGGTCACACTCAGAGCAGTCTATAGTGTTGTTCAGGTTGGAGAGTGAGAGAAAGAAATGTCAGATTACCGTAATGCTGCCTGAAACTTTTTGGAACATTTGCTCTCAGCAAAATAACCAGCAATAATAAAAAGTCTGCCACAGACTCTGCAACAGCTTTGAAAAGGTGATCAAATTGTGATCAAAGTACTGATAGCAGTAGTCAGTCTGATGACACCAATGTCAGCCCACATACTAGTCCTTGTTAAAGATGAAGCTTTTTGCTGTCTTGGTGCTACAGTCTACACCGGACAGCACATGGACAGACCTTAGTGATCCGAGAAGGACAGACTGCTCATCATGTTGATGCTCTGTAAGCAAAGAGTAGAGGGTTAATCCTGTAAGGTGCTTCCAAAGTGCCTTCCTCATTCACTTAGAAATGAACATTCCCCTTGATCCTTCGTTGTATATTCATGAAGGTCCTTCAACCATATGCAGGGACCACTTTGCATTCTATCCTCATTGCCAATGCCGTTTTAAAAGAAGAAGCCCTTAGAAAGGCAATTTATTAATTAATAACTGACCCATGCACTTATGCTATGTGATCATGACGAACATAGGCTTTTAGAAACCCCTGCAAACCCACGTTCCGCCCACAGCATGCTTTAAATTTAAGACCTCGATGGGGAAACAATGCAAGCAAAAGCCAAATTTCAGAGCTGCCCTTAGCACCAGCAGGGGGTAGGAAAATATATTGAGCTGAACTTTCTGAGAACAAAAGTCCCCCCACCCCCCCACAGTGATTCACAATGATCTTTTATCAAACAACGCAGCAACATTGCCCTCTATCAAATCGGTTACCCATCAGCCATCACTCCAATTCAGGGGTTTTAGTGTTGGCACTGGCACTCAATCACTGGTGCCTCTGTGGATTTCCCAAATGTACTGATCCTGCCAAAGACTCCATTGCCTTATTAAAGTGCAGTCAGAAAGGCAGCGCTGTTGCGAGGTTGGATGCAGCAGCCCAAGGCAAGAGAATGAGAAGCGAGTGACAAGTGAATTCATTACACCACTTTTTGTTGATGGTGTTGTAAAATGGAGTGTGAGATGCTGCACAAAGGTCATCTGCTTACATGTTTCTGTTGTTGGGGAAGAATTTGAATGACTGAGTAAGCCAGTGGCAATGTCTTGACCCTTCACTTGCATTCAGCGGGCTTATCGATTTTTCACAGACACTCGGTGTGTTTGAACCAGCAGGCAGGGGCGAAGTGACAAACACTTTCATCTGAGTGTTTGGTGTCTTGAATTGTATTACTCATTAATTTGTGACAAAAAGATGTCTGTTTTGGTGGTGTTACAAAACTGTGCCTTATATTTTTTCAGCGATAGCAGTGGTTTGGTGATACTGCAGCCTGTAATAGTGATCAAAGTGAACCCAGAATATCCATGTTCTGTTCCAGAGATAAGAAAATCCAATTTAAACCCACACCAACATTTGTGTTAAACTAAAGCTAAAAGATCCATAACACGAGGAAACTGTGTATGTGCTGTGTATAACAGAAGAGAGTGCACCCAGTACGGACAGTCAGTACGGATTTAGAACGGATTTAGAACGGACAGATCAACATCTCTGGCACTCATGTCATTAATAGAAGAAATCACAAACTGTATAGACAATAAAAAAATAGCAATAGGAGTTTTTGTGGACCTAAAAAAAGCATTTGATACCATCGATCACAACATATTACTAAATAAATTGGAAAAATACGGTATTAGGGGAGTTGGGTTGAGTTGGCTGGCAAGCTACTTAAGAAACAGGAAACAGTATGTGCAGATAGGTGACCATAAAGCAGAATTCATGAACATTACATGCGGAGTACCTCAGGGGTCGGTATTAGGACCAAAATTATTCATACTATACATCAACGACATATGCAGAGTATCGCAATTATTAAAATTTGTTTTGTTTGCAGACGATACCAATATTTTTTGTTCCGGTGAGAATTTGCAGCAGATTTTAGAGACCATCACATCAGAAATAAATAAACTAAAACTATGGTTTGATAAAAATAAATTATCATTAAATCTAAGTAAAACAAAGTTCATGATGTTTGGGAGACAAAAAATGGATCATGATGTAGAAATCATAATAGATGACACCAAAATAGAAAGAGTACATGATATTAAATTTCTTGGTGTGATTTTGGACAATAAAATCTGCTGGAAACCGCACATAAGTTACATTCAAGCCAAACTGGCAAAGTGCACAGCAATTCTGTGGAAAATGAAACATATTCTGAACTACAAGTCATTATACACTCTATACTGCTCACTAATTCTGCCATATCTGTCTTACTGTGTCGAGGTTTGGGGAAACACCTACAAAACCACTCTACAGCCAATATGCACAATACAGAAAAGAGCAATAAGATCAATAAACAATGCAGGATACAGAGATCATACAAACCCACTATTCATAAAAACACAATTGTTGAAGTTTATGGATATAGTCAAATTCAAAACAGCGCAAATAATGTACAAAGCAAGAAATAATCTATTACCAAAGAATATACAGGGAATGTTTACAGAAAAGGAGGGTGGATACAATCTAAGGGGAGACCTAAACTTTAAAAAACCAAAGACTCGAACTACAATGAAAAGTTTATGCATATCGAACAGTGGGGTGATTCTGTGGAACAGTCTGGAGAAAGAATTAAAACAAAGTAGCAACATAAATCTGTTTAAAAAAAGGTACAAAAACATATTATTACACAAGTATGTGGAAGAAGAACATTGTTAATGGAGGATGGTCAGATATATAAATATAAATAAAATAGTGTTGGGTGTTATATTGTAATTAACTTAATATAGGGTAAATATTTAAAGGGGATAGTTATATTGTATGCATGTGTATATATTATGTATTTCTATGGATATCTGCGCAGTATATTATAGTATATTGTATTAGGTAGTTGCATTATATCATAGTATATTATATTTTGTTATATTATTGTGTTATACTGTATTGTACTGTGTTGTATTGTATTATATTGTGTTATATTATGTTATATTATATTGTATTATATTATATTATATTGTGTTATGTTATGGTATGGTACAGTATATTATATTATATTATATTATATTAAAGTCGAGAAATGGTTAAAAAAAAAAAACAGAAAAAAAACAAAGGGGTAGGACTTCAAAAAGTGTTTACTTCTCCCTACTCCTTTTTCGAACCATGTGCTATGTTTTGTTATGTTTTCTTTTTTTTCATTTGTTTTTTTATTATTTTCTTTGTTTTTTTCCTTCCTTTGTATGTACAAAGAACATATTTTATTTTATACATGTTCGAAATAAACATTCATTCATTCATTCATTCATTCATTCATTCATTCATTCATTCACCCCTGTGCAATAGCTCTTAAATGTCAAATGATTCCAAATAGTCACCTTAAAGTAACTGCTGTAATTTAACGTGCAAGTATAATATTTCCTTGAATGAACAATCAGATATTAAATTGAAACAAAATAGAGCACAGTTGTGATCTGAACAGTCTAACTGTATGAACACGGTTATAAAATGATCCGTGAATACCAGGACTTACTCAATTTTGGACCTGTGGACTGTGTCTGTCTACATGTCGACTCTCACCCCAACTGGTCGAGGCAGATTGCCGCCTTCCCTGAGCCTGGTTCTGTCTGAAGCTTTATTCCCCCTCCCCATTAAAGGGTTTTTTTGGTTCCTTCCCACCGTCAATGACCGATTCCTCATAGGGAATCCAAAGGCAACCTTGGGTTGTTGGGTTCTCTGTTCCCTGTTTAAAATTCATAAGGTCTTTTACCTTATTATGTAACGTGCTAATAGATGATATACTGTATGTTGTGAATTGGTGCTATACAAATAAAACTGAATTAAATGTCTGCATCATGGCTCCATATGAAAAAGAATTGCCAGTGAAACTGAAATCTGATTGTGAGACTTTACAAAGGTCAAAAAGAACACAAGAAGATTTGTGAGCAACTAAAAATAAGTTGAAACATAGTGGGTGATCTGATCTGTTCATGAGGCGGGGTTCGTTACCACAGCAACACAGAAAACAATCAAAGTTTTGTATTCAGAGTTTGCATGGGCGCATTTTAATCCACTCCAACCAAGACCTTTACTGAAACCCAATAGCGTTGGCACTTGAAGTTAACCAAGAATGTTTGTAGCGTAAACAAATAAAACAGCGACATAAAATGATAATGACACACTAAGTTAAATAGCAAGTGAAAACGCCACAAAACAACAGGAATTCATGGGACTCAAAACCCAGCACATTTCACTGTTGACCAATGTAGCTATTACACATTTTGGTGTGAGACTGTGTTGAAGCTGCAGTCATACTAATGCTATGACACGTGAACATTGTTTTCAATAAAATGAAATTACCTTGCAATACCATGCTTACTATACTTTTGCCATAACCATTATCTGCAGCAGGTAACTAAAATGAGCTGCCAGCACTGAGCAAAACATAAAATGAGTGGCATCCACAGTATCTTGTACTGCTTCCACATATACCAGGTCTCCAGTATTTATGTTTGCCATTAGCAGTGTATGGTCTCAGGACAGTACTGGAAATGTGCACTGCTATGGTAAGGCCCAAGGGCGAAACATGTCACCACTTGCAGTGCTAAATGTATGCTGCACTTTGACACAGTAACTCATACAGCATGAAGTGAGTTTGTGCAGCTGTAATGTTTCCACTGTGTGTAGTTGACTTGGTAATGTTCATAACCCACTCAGGGGTTGGGAAGGCTTTACTGGAGTCTCTAAAAATTTACCACTGGTGAGCAAAATATAAATAGCTCAGAAGCAATGTTCATGACTTTTTGGTACTAGATCAAGGTGGTTTGGTTGTAAACATGGTGGATAAGTCGCTTAAAACATGATACCCATCAGAGTACCTACTACAATAAAACCAGTTTCCATTCCAGCTCACCATCACAGTAAATCATCAGACTGGTTGACTGTCATGCCAAAATGTGTTTAAATACATCTGTGCTGTCCTACAGTGAAAGAGAATTGACCTGGAATATCACAAGATAGCACAGAAAAGAGCCTGCATGGAAGATCTGGTCACATCAGCAGAGAAATAATATGTTAAATAAACGTAGAAACATTCCTATACAGCACCATCTCAGGCTGCATGAGTTCTAAATACAATGACTATTAACAGCATGGTACGGTGGGGCGGTGGTTAGCAGAAGGTCCTGGGTTCGCATCCCGGCCTGGGGTCTTCCTGTGACGAGTTTATATGTTCTCCCTTTGCCTGAGTGGGTTCTCACCAGTCAGTTGGGATAGGCTCCTACCCTACAGAGGATAAAGTGGTGTATAGATAACGGATGGATGGATGGATGGATGGATGGATGGATGGATGGATGGATGGATGGATGGATGGATGGATGGATGGATAGATGGATGGATGGGTAATTATTAACAAAGCGCACAAGGTAGAGTAATTCTAATGCTTTCAAAAACTTTGTAGAAAGTGCAGTATGTGGTGTTTTGCCATATTTAATCTGCAGTGGATTAAACAATCTGCAGTGGATTAACCTACTCCTGGTCTGGCCCAAAAGTCTCATTATAAAACAACAAATGTTGACAATTTGACCACGCAGCAAAATATATAAAACCAAGAGACTCATTACCCACTTTAAGATTCTTAATTGATCCCAGAGTGATGAAACCAGTTGGTCGTGCTTTAACTCCTTGTGCTTAAAGTGCAAGCAATGCAAAAATACAGTAATTGCCAAGTAGCTGCAAAGTAATAAATGCTTAATTGGTCTGTGTTTGTGGTACAACATAGAACATCACGTATGACATCCTGCACAATGGTGTCATTTTGCCAGAAGCCCAAAGCACAGCAAGGTGAGAAAGAAATAAGCCTGCAATTATGGCGTGAACTCTTCACAGAGGCTCTCGGCATAATTAATCGACCTTTACAGTACTGGGGTCACTGAGAGGGTAGAGTCGTCACAAAAGTATTGAAAGAAGCTTAAAGATTAAAAGAGACCGAGTGACTATCCGTCAGCTGGCTCTGACCTTCCTCCTCCTGTCCTGTAAAGTCTATAATTATACAATCCTGTAAGGAAACTCATTTGTAAAATGAATTGGCTCCACACTATAGGCTTAATTGTGTGTCACTTTTCAGCTGATAATGCCATTTATTCACACAGGTTCAGGTAGTGAATAACGTTGGATAATTCATACAAAGCTGGTCAGGACGCTCCATCTCTGTTTCTCAGATGCAGGAAAGAGGGGGTGGCTTGTTGAAGCTGTGTTTGCCAGCTCCCTGCCACTGAGTATTGAATGGTAAATGCCCAAAGTGGGTGATGCATAATGGGAGACGACATATTTGTTGATGCATGTTGTTTTCATGCTGGGTGAATGTACAGAAAGTCTTTGTCATAGTTTACTATACAAACTATGATTCATGCTTTTGGTGAGTGGGACGGAGAGTGGGCCACACGGGCAGCCGTATGGATCACAAATAAACAGAAACTCAGTGAATTACTAGACACTACATCAATGTGTCAGAGCCGATATCAAATGCTGTCATTCCAGACTAAATGGTAGATAAATTCTGCACTGTGAAATTACTCTTAAAATTAACCACACAGCTCTATATTGATGTACGGGTCAGCAAAAACTGAGGCTGAGCAGTGCTTAGGAATGTTCTGTGACGCAAGTAACTAAGCCAGGCTCTGTCTTAGTCGGTTCGACAAAACCTAAAACCTGAATCAGAGCTAACAAGGCTTTGTGCACGCTCACATAAAAGGGGGGAGTTTGACATGTCTTTTCTTCCGCACAAAATGGACCACACGGGAGGGACACATTGTATAATAGAAAGCTATAAGGAATATAAAAAAATACTACATTAAAAGTGTTGCTAATGCAAATGATTCCCAATGTAAAAGGAAAGTTGGTTTAAAACTGTTACTTGTATAATCTGACATGTTTATTTTAGCGCTCAGAGCATCTGAAATGCAACTACCTATTTTCTAACATGACAGCTGCATGTTGGAGCTCCTAAACTTCAAAGCAAGAAGTGCCTTTTGGTCTGACACTGTCCCATAATGAAGGATACATGACAATAACACGGTGACTTTAGCGCCATTGAATGGATATTCTCTCTGCAATGACTACCAATGGACTAATTAATATCTACTTGGTGTTCTATCACCAACTAAATGCATCTATGTTCCTACTGTAACTGCACATCTGCATTCAGTGTGATTACTAACATACAGATCAGCAGGTTTGCAGTTATACTGTTTTTCTTCAGCTGAGAATCTGTACCACTCCGAGAGAATATGGTCAGGACAAGAACTGGTGAAAATGTGATGCTTCTTACGGCAGCTTTAAAGCCCAAACTCTGAACAGAACCTCCCCTACAGCAGTTTAGCTGTGCAGGATCTGTTCCCATGGTGCTCTGGCAGGTTAAAAGGGAGCTACCTTCATGACATGCACTCCTGTACAAAGTCATCCTAATCATTCTGGGGTGGTTTAGTCTTTCCAAACAGTAAGTCATCAGGTGAAAATTGAAGATTGCTATATTTTTTCATACAGCAAATTAAATATCACACTGTCATTTGTTTCTCCAATACCATGTAGCCCTAACATGATGTCTAATGTATGAATAAGCTGGTCATATTTGTAGAGGCAGCTGTATTCTGCACTGTCAACTGTTACGGGGGGTCAGAGAACCCAGGCGCGGACACAGAACAGACAGACTGGTAGATGGTACAACAAAAGATTTATTTTAAGACTTAACTCTTTAAATCCTGCTGTGTTGCCGGCGACACATCTGCGCAGGCGCACTTTGGAAGACCGTAACTCTGTCAAAGTTTGGTCAAATGGAAAAAGTCCAACAGTTTCTGAAAGCTAAGACATTGCGCTTTACAGCCAAACAGGTGTCATTACGGTAATTTCATTCGCGCTTCTCCAGGAAGCCCGCGAACCCGACCCTTTGTTCACAGCCAATACACACCCAGCGGCAGAGATCTACATACAGCAGAGCAGTGAAGTAAAACAGAGAGCTACATACAGCAGACCGGTAAAACAACAGAGATCGGTGAATTTTGTGAGAGAAAATGCAAAGAAGACAATCTTCACGGATCATTTCACTCTTATAACATGCAGTAAATTGTAAATAACTGCCAGATTTTGAAAGTTTCATGTCTTCTGAACAAATGGGCAAAAGCACTCTCTCACAGGATATTGTCTGACCCTTTTTTAGTCAAAATAAGAAGGAAAACCAGGCGGACCTAAAGATCTAACTTTTAGGCTTAGGTCGCAAAGGGTTAAACCTATAAATCAGACTAAACCAAACTTTGGGATAAGGACAAACAGAAACCTAACCAAATTCAAAACAAGCAAAACAACTAGAACCAAGTAACCGCACAATACAACAAACACAAAACATAACAAATATACAAAACTCAAAATACTCAAAAGGCTAACAAGGCGAGAAAAAAAATACACAGAGCAACAATGTGGCAAATAAACAAGAACTCAACATACACTGAACACCACTAAATAACAAATAACAAAGATATACAGAATGCAACTAAGGCGAGGTTAACAAAGATACACCAAACGCTACTTAAGGCGAGTTAACAAAGATATATAGAACGCCGCTAAGGAAAGATAACAAACCAAAACTCCAGAAACGCCATTTAAACAAAATACAAAAACTTAACTGACTGTCTGGGAGAGGGTTGAGGGAATACAGTCAAGAAGCAGGTCAGAAACTAGCAGAAGGGAAAATCAACAGCAAGCAAGATCCGGATAACGAGTGTGTTGCTGAGGCAGGAGTTCTGTTGGCAGAGGCTTGGGTATGGCAGGCAGAAGACAGAATGGGGACAGGCAGGGAACCAGGGTTGAATAGTTTTACGGCTGGCAGAGAGTGAGTGAATGGCCTGAGTATTTATGGGAGTTGATAATTGAGTCCAGGTGAGCTGCTCCCTGCAGCTGTCTCTAATGCAGCAATCAAGGAGACTGCAAGCAGGGCTGGGCTGACAGAGCGAGAGAGTGAGCGCAAGCAAAGCTGAGTAAGAGGGAGAGAGAGAGGGGGAGAAGAAAAGAGGAACAAAGAAAGAAAGAAAGAAAGAAAGAAAGAAAGAGGGACACAGACAGGGGCCGAAGCAGGGATCATGACAACAACAAGGGACAAAAGACTAGAATGGTTATCTCTTACTGACAAATAGTGCATGTCTTTTGAGAGTACTACATACGACTGTTTTGTGATTATAGTTTAAGAGTATGCCAGGAAAATAAATTCTGGCGGTAGAGGAGGTAGAAGAGTCTGTTTTGTTTAACCAGGGTGCAGGTGGAAGGACTATAGTCCTAGCATTGTCTGCTGTCCCTGTGTCCTACAGTGGGAGAGTTACACACAGGTTATACTGGCATCTGTCACAACTGATCAAATCATCTTGACTGAAAGCAGCTGGAGTAAGTGCTGTTGATGGAAATGGAGATGGCCTGCTGCTTTTCTCACTCATTAGTTTTTTTTAGTTCAGATGTAATATTATTATGTGTCTTTCTAAAGTTTACTTTGCCAGAACTGAAGCGTACATCACTCCCACATTCTGCTCCTGTGTAGTTTGTACTCCTATTATCCACCCTGTTTTATTTTGGTGAAATCAGATACTAAATTAATTCAAATGACACTGAGGTATAGCATTTAATGGCATTGAAAAAAGTGCTGAGTTATACATAAGTAATGCTAATGTTAAGAGCATGCTTATAAAATGTTTGACTTTGGTAGGATGAGAGAAACTTTGACTAAGACAGCACTAAGTCTCTAATCAGACTGACAAATCGTTTTTGCAGCACTTCACAGACAAAGGTTTAGTCTGAACTCCCCTCAACAAGACTCAGCAGTATGTTTGGGGAAGTTGTTAGGCTTCTGAAGCTTCCTTCCTTTGCCGGCAACATGAAGAGGAAAAATGCTGCTGTTGTTGTCCATAGGGAGAAGTCAAATGAGGATTTAGAGAGAAGCGAGGAATATTGACACCCTGAGACTCAACTCGTCAATGCCTCCAAACATCGAACAACTGCACAAAACTTTCCGTTTGCCTTCGAATGAAAAATGTCTCGCCAATTTGTTTGGTTTTCTATGCTCTGTTTCCATTTGCAGGTTATTTTCCTTATTTTCTCTCACTTTGCCATTGAAGAGAAGGCGCTCACACCTCACATTAAGTCCAACACTGCTCTGTGGGGGGCTGCAAACACACATGATCTGCCTCCATGACAGCCTGTATGTGCAGCCATTTCTGTTTACTGGTGGTGATGAGCTTTGGGAGTCCCAGGTACACCAACAAGGCCAAGAACCCTGAGTATATCTCATTAAGTGTTGTAGGATCCCTTCCAAGCCATCATCAATCCCTATTTGAGCCTGTGTTCATCTCTTATATTCAACGCTTGTTCATTCTGCCATCCTTGACCCTTTTTCAATGAATCTATCCTCAACTCATTCTAGCGGTAATTCTCAATTGAAAAACAAGACTAAGATTAAAACCCTTGAAATCAAAATCATTACAAAATGTTTTTTTTCTATTTAAAAAGTTAATGTGATTATGAAAACAAACCAAAAATAAATAAATAAATAAAAACATAGAAATGCCCCCCCCCCCCTTTTTTTTTAGCTGTCTAGACCCCAAAACTTACTATATGGTTTTAAAAAGTGTAAATGACGCCAAACATCAGCGCAAGAAAACTGTAAAACTGGAGGAATTGTTGGATTTCAACTTCAGATGGTACTTGAAGTATACATCTCTCACATGCTGCTTCACTGTGAAAATTTCACCAAATCTAAGATTGTGACCATTTTCAATCAAATGACTTCACATGCCTCATCTAAACATTTTGTTGGCACCAGATTCTGCTCAATGCTCCTAGGGGCAACCAAGAAACCACGAGTTCCTCAGCTTGGCATTATATTATGGCATTACAACTGTGTCTTTTTTGACATTCTCCACCTCTACCTATGATTGAACTGCTTCAATAGAAACAATGTGAATGGAGCAAAAAATGGGATTCAGAGAGTTAAGCCAAAGTTTTTCACTTAAATGCATATGTCTGCTGAAGAAACACAGTACAGTCGTCCCTCGCTATATCGCGGTTCACTTTTCATGGTTACATTGTACATAAAAATACGTAGCGTACAGCAGATGAGTGGACGCACGCATGGAAAACGCAGCTATGGCCGCTTCCGCTTGAGCTAATCGGTCGCTGATTGATTGGCGGTGATGGAAGCCAGTGTTTATGAGAGTGTGGAAAAGGTTAATAACAGTGTGGAGAAGCCTTAATATATATATAAATAATAAAATAAATATAAGGTAGCTTCGTTGCAGATTTCATCTATCGCAGGGGGGTTGGGGAACTTAAACCTCGCTGTAGACGAGGGATCACTGTAGTCTAATATGTTGGCTGTAATTATTGATGATGTTGCTTTTCATCAGCTCCTGTGGCTACTGGAAGGAATAAGTAAGTTCAATCAGCCCTCTAGATCTTCCTCTTGCTTTCCACCAAAGACATATTACTACGATGTTGTGTGATGTTTTAGCTCCTATCAAGCTTAAACCCACACAATGAACAGTATTTTAGTAGAGCAGTGAGGGAGTAGAGCTTCTGATGAGTTTCTGCTCTGCAGCGGAGAACAGATAGCTGCAGTAATGCTGGGTAAGCAAGAATGACTGAGAGAGAAAGTGTTTCCTTCATGGAAATGACAACTGGATTTACTTGAGAGAGTCATTTTGCCGTTGCATAACTGCAGAGGAGTCACATGGAAGCAGTGTGTGTGAAACTGTAAACGAGTTAAACCTGCTTTTTTCACTGACAAAAACAAGACAAGATTTTTCTTCACTAAATCTGCCTAAAGCTGAATTAACACCAGTGGCCACTCAGGCCTGACTTACCCACCACCAATCTGCACATATAAACAGCTCAACCTTTCCTAGTGAAGTGACAGATTTAAAGACAGTATGACACAGCATTTTATTTATGCCATTCTTCTTTGATTGAACAAGAAACTCCTGATATCTGAAACAGTGGTGGGATCAAATGTTAAAAAGGAAAGAGTTTGCCAGGACTCATCTAGCAGCTGTTATCCATGAGCAGATCGTGTCAAAGCAGAAACTTCTGCCCACCTCCAGCCTTTAGAGGTACCAAATATAATGCTGAGTAGATGTGCAGAAGGACAGGACTAGATGTGCAAGACTAGTTTTCACTAAAATACTTTGTGCATTTAATGCCACATGCTGACAGTCATCCATCCATCCATTATCTATACACCGCTTAATTCTCTTTAGGGTCACGGGGGGCTGGAGTCTATCCCAGCTGACTCGGTGAAGGCAGGGGACACCCTGGACAGGTCGCCAGCCTATCCTATCCCAGGGCTACACATAGAGACAGACAACCAAACACACTCACATTCACACCTATGGACAATTTAGAATCATCAATTAACCCCAGCAGCACGCAAACCGGGGATCTTCTAGCTATGAGGTGAGGGTGCTAACAACCAAGCCACCGTGCAGCCCTGCTGACAATCAGTGATGCAATAATTATAATTATTTCATAAAAATGATTTTAACTCTGTTCTCAGCCCTGTCTTTGCCTTTTTGCACTGCAGAGTCAGACTAACTGACATCTTGGATTCCTGTAATGGACATACTGGAGCCTTTGACGGGGATTTCTAAAGTACAGATCTGAGAGGTGGTTTGACAGCTCTGCTAAAAGTGGAAGACGACATGGCCTCATTGGAAGTGATTTTTATAACCAAGTGATAGAAGTTTCTGCAGAGGGGCTGGAAAATAAAACCTGATCTTCTCAAAGACCATATATAATGACATGTTAACCTTGTGCAAGAAAATGTTTCAACATTGCATCTTTTCATCCACGAGGACACGTGTTTGTTTCCTCGTTGATTGATTTAAAATTGACAGACATCTTTTTCTCAGAGTGCACATGATTCATACTTTCTTCTGGTGTCAAGTGGGCCTGACCTTAGAAAATCTCAGCATCAGTGAATTAGCTCCTGCTAATGGAAGCCTTTGCACTCACACAACACCGTGTTTTACATGACTCAGCCTTTATGCAAACTTTCTGCTTATTCAAAGAGTTACTTTGCATCAGTGGGCATGTTTACTGTACTGTCATCCAAACAGAAGACGAAGCTGCTTTAAGAAAAAAGAAAAAATGAGCCATGTGCAAGCAGGCAGTAAAATCTCGGTGGATTGTTTTCACACTGACGGAGCGCTGTCTGTGGAATTTAAGTAGTGGTTTCTGTGGAATCCTATTTGCTCTTTATTAGATGCATAACGTGAGCTGGTGTAAGAGTGAGTGTGAATTGCCTTTTGGCTTGGGTGTCATAAACTCTGTTGCTTCAGCACGTCTTTGCGGTAAAGGGACAGCCGCTTGACAGGAAGTAAATTCTGGAGGTTTAAGGGTGATGAGAAGCCCAGAGTGCGAAGGCGGCTTCATCTGTCTCTTTGGTCGTGTTTGCTGAGCTTGTGGTTTCCACCTTAATAACTCAAACCCTATGTAGAGAGAGTCGGACCTCCCTGACAGGGATCAGCTGCATCCATACCAAAGAGAACCAGGGAGGGTGCAGAGAGTAGGGGGCAGAGATGAGAGAAATCATGGAGTGGTACAAACCACAAAATCACTTAAGTGAAGTGGCTACTTGCCCTGCGAATTGGCTTTTCAAAGCTGGGGGAGACTGTAGAGCAGGCAGCAGAGGCAAAGGAACTGCTAACATTCAGGGAGGGATATGAGAGCACTAAATTACACTGAGTTGTCTGTAGGTCAAGAAAAATGACCTGTACCCATTCAAACAGAAGAACACAATATTAAACACCATCCAACATGAAAGTATCATTAGCATAACAACATTAAAAGCCTAAAGCCCTGATAACTGCAGAGGCTGCAGTGATTATTAATTCATGTGAAGTTTGTCCTTGCATGCCTTGCAACAGGAAAGGCCACTGAAATGAAAAGGTTTGTTCCCTTGAGAGCACGAATGTACACAGTAAATTTTATGGTAATCTGGCTAATTTGCCTTTATGTGCAAGTTCACACTTCACAAGAGCAAGCTCAGAGTTCAGCTGGCACACATTAAAATGAACCTGTTCATGTTCATAGTTCACCGTTTTAAACTTTGAACTAAGTTCACAGCCCCAAAAAGTAAACTAGTTCACATTCATTTCGAGCACAACCTCCCTGAGGCCCGGAGCAACATTCTGCTACAGGGGATTCCTACATAACCTGCGAGCTACACGGTCACACCTGACACCCAAGTATCCCCAGTACAACACTCCCTCTGTTAACAGGGTCTGCTCCATCTGTCAGTGTAAGAATAAGTAGGCCTTTACAGAATGAAGAATGAACAAACTGTATTTGATAGGACCTTTAGACAAGTGAATATTTATATTAACAACCAATGAATGCACAATGAAAAACAAACTGTAGAAAATATAGAATGTAAAAGATAATAAAATATAATACTTTGGCTTTGCTCCCTAGCAGTAATTGTATTCCTTTAAAATGTATCACAATTACCTTTGACTATACAACGTAAACAGAAGTCTAGGGGCTATGACTGCAGCCAGGCCTTATGAGTCATTAAACAGTGCCATCCATCCATCCATCCATCCAACTATCCATCGATTCTCTTCCACTTATCCAGAGTGGTGGCAGCAGGCTAAGCAGAACAGTCTCATTTCAGGTTGTAAACACTCGCTTGGAGACGAAGGCAAGGCAGGACCTGGGTCCTGTGCAACTCATCTAGTGAGTGAACAGTTCCAGCCAGCTCTGGACTGACTTCAGCAGTATCAGTAGCTGCTTTGTCTGAATCACCAGTTGCTCCAGCTATGCCAGAAAGATGCCCATGTTCCAGGGTAACCGGTGATTATGCTGTCTGATGTTTACAGTCGCAAGTTCGTCATATCCATGAAAACTGTGGCACCCAAAGCTGGTGCTCAAAATGACAGAATGCTATAGACACGCATGTTGTATTCTCTGTGTCACAACATTTCCTTTTAGACACGATAAACCATTAGCAAGGATTAAAACAATTATAGTAATTACCCAGAGTTCAGCCTCTTCTTCAATAGGATGACAAGTATCCCTGGAACCCACCCTGCACAGTAGGTTATAAGAAAGTACTGCAAATTACAGTGGCTCTGGATGTTATTTTACTATAGATACTTCTGTGTTGGACATTACAGTGATTCTGCCACCAAGACACTGTAGGTGAAGGAGGATTAAGAGCATGACATCAGGGATCAATTCCTGTCTTAACAAATGTAAAAGATGTGCACTGAGTACAACATGTGTAGTGATCGATTAGTGATTGACCAAGTTTCCATCAGCAGATAGGCACACACTCACTGAGGGAGGCTTTATAAACAGTTTCTGCACTTAACTGCTTGAGGTTCTCTGTCATTATGTGTTTATATGCGGTGTAATGACCACTATGTGCACTTTCTAGCAAAAACACAAAAGCGACTCCTCTGCTGTGCTGCTGCTGGCTTTTATGGTGAAAGGAGGCGGTGGGTTATTTGTGTGTGGTTCAGTAAACTGTATCTACTGCAGTGAATCTTTAATACAACAGCGACCATTTATAACATGTGGGTTTTGCCAAGTAAGTCAATCATTTGTTTCTGAGGCTTGCTATTAAGTAGGCAGACATGCGACTGTGTTAAGTTGTTGTTAAGATAATAGATGTCCCTAAATTCCACACAGTGGTACTTTAAAAATAAAAGCTGTATTGACAACAAAAGCAATATGGATGAAAAGAAATCTTTGGCTTTTTTGCATAAACCAAGTTTAAAAAACAAAACAAGCATTTTTATATGAATAATGATGAAGGACAGACAAAGACACTGGTTTCTAATTATTTCTCTACTGCAGTTTTTTGTTCAGTAGGGTTCAAAAGTCTAAAACCACCAGTAAAGATACTCCTATTCTGGATTTGTTCCATTTTATTACAAATGTTTTCATTTCAACTAAATCAGCTTAACAATTTGAGTGAAAAGTTAAATCTCATTTTATCTTTCAGTGTCCTAGCATTTGGTCTGCCCCCTTTCTGGCTTTAACAACAGCGTGCACTCTATCTGGCATGGACACAAGTTCGTGCGAATCCTGATAAGCCATGTTATTCCAGTATGATCCAACAATGCTCCAAAGAGCTCCTGGTCATGTCAGGAATCCTTGACTTTCTTGGTCTTCAAGCGCCCCATGAATGTTCAATAGGGCTGAGGTCAGTCAGGTGACTGTGTAGGCAAGTCTGTGACAGTCAGCACTCCTTGGCCTTCTTTGGTCTTCAAGGAATTCTTGTGAAGCTCTGAGGTGTGTTTGGCCTCATTATCCTGCTACAGTGTGAGAAGATTCCTGCTTCTCCTTGCCTTGGTCAGGGTGGAGTCAGATGGCCAACCAGAGAAAACGAAACACCATCCATTATCTATACTAGGGATGCACGATAATATCGGCATCCGATAATTATCGGTTAATTTTGTCAAAATGACGTCATTCCGATAATTCCGAAATTTAAAAAATCAGCCAATAAAACGACCCGATAATAATAAAGACTTGGAATCTTGGTTTTTGCTGTTGGTCTGTGTGTTGTGGTTTGTCCACATGACTGACTCCTCAACCCCTCCCTTCCCCGATGGTACCGTCGTATGTGTGTGATGTCATAACACTGAGCGGGCAGAGAAAAACAAGCAGCATGGCGTGGCACTGACCAGTTTAGACTTTCTTTACTGTAACAGAAGAAGTCGTTTCACTAGGACTGGTCCCGAATATTGGAATATCCGAATATTTGTTCGTTGTGGTGGTATTCGGTTGATAATTTTGATACTTAAAAAGTTGTGCGCGGCGCTGAATGCTACCATGCGTTGCCGAGGCTGTAGTACGCCGCCGGGCGCAGCCGAGCATCGCCAAGGTTGTAGTACGCCGCTGATGCTCTAGAATGCCACTGTGGTTGCAGTAGGGGACGTGACAACTCCAGTTGTCAGGTCCCCTACTGCATTTTCTGGTGCGCCGCCGGGTGCAGCCGAGCATCACCAGGGCTCCAGTACACCGCTGAGGCTCTGGAAGGCTGCGGTGGTTGTAGCAGCAGGCCTGACAACTCCGGTGTTATGCTCCGGTGAGTCGGCGGGCGCGGCAGAGCGTCGCCAAGGCTCTAGTACGCTGCTGAGGCTCTAGAACGCCATGGTGGTTGTAGTAGCAGACCTGACAACTCCGGTGTCACGCTCCGTTGCACAATCGGTTGACATTATCGGTTATCGGCTGCAAGAAGTATATAATTATCGGTTATCGGAATCGGTTGAAATTGGCATTATCATGCATCCCTAATCTATACACAAATTGATCTTCTGTAGGGTAACAGGGGGGCTGGAGCCTATCCCAGTTGACTCAGGACGAAGGCAGGAGACACCCTGGACAGGTCACCAGTCAATCACAGGGCTACACATAGAGACAGACAACAAAGCACACTCACATTCAAACTTATGGACAATTTAGAATAATCAGTTAACCTCAGCATGTTTTTGGACTGTGGGAGGAAGCTGGAGTACCTGGTGAAAACCCACGCTGCACAGGGAGAACATGCAAACTCCACACAGAAAGATCCCAGGCGTCCTAACCGGGACGCAAACCGGGGATCTTCTAGCTGTGAGGCAACGATGCTAACAACAGAGTCACCAAGCAGCCCCCTGAAACGCCTGAACACTAGAATATTCTCAGCAGCATGTGTCACTGTGAGTTGGATGCATTGCAGTACCACTCTGTGTCCCGTGGGTTTCCTCACTTCCTCCCTTCTGTTGCTGCCATAAAGTTCAAATTGTAATTCCTCAGTAAACTGTGTTTTTTCCAGTATCCACTGTGAAATGTTGGGAAATCTCAGCCCACCCAAAGTGTCTTGTTTTCCACCTTGGGAAGTGGTTTAGAAACACTACCCATCCTCTGAGACTACCACTTGCAGCTTTTTTGTATTTGGTGCAGTTGTTTTTCTGTCTCTCAGTAAACAAAGCTTGATGTATCGATCTTCTGATGATGTGCTCACTTTTGGTCTGCCTGATCGTGCCTTTGATAGAACTGATCCAGTTTCCACACAGTGCTTTAGTGCTCCATGCACTGCCCTCTTAGAACCCTTCAGTCTAACTGTGATCTGACGCTGGCTGAGAAAGCCCCTGTTCGCCCAGAATAACAATCTGACTCCTGACACTTTCACTTAGTTCTGATAACATATTTACCTCTATCACAGTGCTACAGTGTTCTGCTGGAAACTTGAGGCTCAGCCGTATTTCTGACAGGGAACAGTGGTCCCAAGTTTACTGAACAAGCCTCTCATGAGTCGATCAAATCCACCTGCATGTCATCTGAATGCCGATTCAATGGAAGGATGCAGCTCAAGGAGAAATGTGTTCCAGGGATTCTAGATATTTATGGTATCAGAGCTGCAGTCGTTTCAGTTCTGTTTCAGGTGCCCAGATTTTCTCATGTCGCTCCTGATGCATTATTTTGTGAAATCCTGGCTGATCCCTGCCCACAGTGTTGGACCGGCTGGAGTAAACTAAAGTAAATAAATACTTTCTTTTTAGAAGCAGTAAGGTTAAGTGTTCATGCACAATCTAGACTATTTCCCCAACAACACCTCTAAAAAACACTGCATTTGCCATGCCCATAAAACAAGCTGCAAGCATTCTGTGTACTGCTGAGGAATAAATCTGTAGTGTTGACATCTTCACTCTAGCATTTCAGCGGGATTGCTCTGTGCAGAAACAATGATGGCAGAGGAATCAAAACAAATTGATGTGCTCCTAATCTGCATATTGATTGGGAAGTTCATCAAGCATCCCTAATGAGCACACAAAAAAACAGACTCTGAAGATGAGATTAGTGATTATGATGAAGTTGCCATTCAGAATTATACGTGGCTCTTCAAATCAAGATCCACATACATTTGAGCATAATCAGTTACCGCGTCTCTTATTCAGAGCTACAAGAGGGACTTCTCTCTGCAGATGTCTATGAGGTGAATGTTTTGAATTATGTTCTGATTTATATGTAACAAATCAAGTTTAAAATGCTCTAACTATAGTGCAGCACTATCACTGACTGTATGTTAAGATGGGTGAACACTCTATGATGCCTCCCAAAGGTTTCCCAAAGTGTGGTTTTAAAGCTCCTGGCAGTGTCCGATTCATTTTAACTCTTAGATAATCCGAAACTGGGCAAAGAGATGGAACGTGAGAGGAGCTGAGGTGGGTCGTGTCAGCATCTCTGAGCCATGGACAGCACCCACCTGTCACTCAAATACCCTTTTTCCACCAAGAAGAACCAGGTGCTAGTTTGGTGCTGGTGCTAGTTCTGGTGCTTAGGTGGTTCAAATCTGGTTCTTCCCAAGAACCTGTTTGCTTTTCCATTGGCAAGGAGCCAAGTTGGAGCCACGCCACTGCATCACTGTAAAATGTTTTTGTGAACAAAGATTTCTGTTAATGTAATGCTGCAATAAGGATTCATTCATTCAATCCTTTCAGTAATTCTGGCAAGAAAGGTTTCATTTGTTTGACTTTTGGTGTTACCCTGTGAGGCTTCCGTATGCTTGAAATTCATGCGTAGAAGAAGAATGGAAGTTCTTCATAAACGGGCGGATGGAAGAGCAATATGGTAGTTTCACCATCATTGTTCTAGTGCTCAGTTCACTCAACACATGAGACAGTCTCCCGTACCTCATTTATGAAGTGGTTATGAGAACCTATATGAAAGAAGTTTATAACATTAAGAATTTAAAAACTAAAGAACGCACAGAACGAAGATAGGCACTACATTGATGTAATCTATGTTTATTTCTATAGATGGTCTTAAGGCTGATTGAAAGGCGGAGGTTGCCTGTTGCTCAGGCACATCTGCGATCTCGCTACTGGTGGGACACAACTGTACCGAATTTCAGCGTGCAACAGTTTGCGCAAAACTTTCATGTATCCGGGAGTTATTCCAATACATGTGCGATCGGACCAGGGACGTCCTGGAGAAAAAGGACACTAATTACCACTTGTGTGTCCCTTTCCACCATTGATGGTTGGTCACCATAACCCCGCCCCCAGCCCCTGATGTACTCGGTGCTTAGCTCTGGCCCACTAAAGACTTAGTGCTTGCCAAGCACTGGGTTTTAGCACCTGGAGCCGGTGCTTAGGTGGTGGAAACACAAAGAAGTGGAGCTAAGTCAGGCTCTAGCTCCGAACTAGACCTGGAACCAGCTCAGTAGAAAAGGATAAGTGGACATCCCATAATTTAAAGCATAACATTATGCCTTAATACAATTTAAATGGGTTAGTTATATAAAATTACAGTTTCCATGAACAGGGAAATTAGCAATAGAGACCAAAAAGTGTTTGTGCCAGACTGCAAACATGTTTATTTCTGCTGTAAAGTTGAACAGTTTAATATGGGGTTCTATAGGGAGTTGCTCACTTTTAAAGCCAGCTTCAAGTGGCTATTCAAGAAACTGCAGTTTTTAGCATTTCTGCATTTGTTTAATTTTTCAGTTGTCACTCTTTATAATCGAAAAGTGGAACTCCTTTCAAATATTTTATTTCTTTTATAACTTTTTTTGATTTTTTTTACCAATAGTATGGTGTCCTGGTGACTAAACCATCATCAGCAAAAGTAAAAGTAAGCAAAAATACAAAAAAGCTTGTGCCTTGGCTGTAGACCCAGTGCTGCAGTGATTTCTATTGTAGTAAAGTAAATCAGAATATTTGAAAAACTGGTAAAACCTCCAGCTGATACAAAATGCTGCAGCCAGAGTTCTGACAGGAACCAGTACTAGAGATCATATTCCGCCAATATTAGCCTCTTTTCATTGGCTCCCTGTAAAATCCAGGATAGAATTTAAAATCCTGCTCTTAACCTATACCTGACCAGCTCCATCATATCTTAAAGACCTTTTTGTACCTTATCATCCTAACAGAGCCCTTCACTCTGAGGCTGCAGGTTTACTTGTGGTTGCCAGAGTTTCCAGAAGTAGAATGGGAGGCAGAACCTTCAGTTATCAGCTCCTCTGTTATGGAATCAGCTCCCAGTTTGGGTTCGGGAGGCAGACACCCTCTCTGCTTTTAAGAATAGGCTTAAAACTTTCCTCTTTGATAAAGCTGATAGTTAGGGCTGCTCAGGATCACCTGAGTTGTCCCTTAGTTATGCTGTCATAGGTTTAGACTTCTGGTGGATTCCCATGATGCATTGGGCTCCTCTCCTCTACTCTCTGTACTGTCATATATCACCATTACATATGACTAAACTATGTTTCCCCCTGAGGTTCTGTGTCCTGCTAGTTCTCTCCATGGATGTCTCTGGATCTGGAGTTCAACGCCCCTGATCTGCAGCCCCTGGCCTCACCACCTGCTGTCCTCCCATCCCCACCCCAACCTCTCTTGCTATGACAGTTGGAAACACAAATGTCACATGGAAATCCATCTGGTAGATTTCAAGACACTCCTTTTTGAACCAGAAATGTCAACCTCATGGTGAAGCGAGAGGAACAGTCTGAGGTTCACCTCAGTGAGCAGGATTTATTCTCCAGGGACTAAAAATGTCTGCACAATATTTTAAGATAACCTCTGACAAAGTTGTTGAGATTTTCAGTTTGGGTTAAAGTAGTGGTCTGAACCAACCTACATTGCCATCTTGTAGAGCAACTGTGCTGCTAGCATGGCAACAAAAGAGTGACAAAACATCCTCACTGCATCATAAAGCCAGTAAACAATAAATGAAAACAAAACAAACACTGACAACACATTCTGACAAATCCCTTGGCTTTGGGGGATTCTGCCTGACAGATTGTACATTTTTTTGAGAACTGCAAGGATTTCAGCCATGCAGTGTTGTTAGTGTGTCCACAATCCCTTGTGTGTTGTAATCCCATACCTAAGAAAGCCTTTTTTTGTTCTCATCCCTGGGCGTCTGTGTCCCCTGGTGTCCCTGAGTTGGCCATTGCTTCAGCAAACCAATTAAGTGTTGCACTGGAGTCCCATCCCCACCTGACTGTCAGCAAGCATTTTCACTTAGCACACCTTCTCCCTTCATCAAAAAAAGAAACCCATGAAAAATATCACAGTTACAACAGTGTTGCACTAGGCACTAAGGCCTGTTAGAGTATAACACTGAGGGAGCCAGCACTACCATGGCCTCCCCATAATGACCTGCTATCCAGCAAGGCTGGGTAACACAGGTAATGAATGAACACTACAGATTTAAAGAGACAACCCTATTTTAATTCTGAAATTGCCTTGGACCATAATAAGCATCCTTTAATGACAATACAAAGCAGTGCTGCCATAAAATGCATTAGTGTGCAGTAGTACTGTAATCTAACATGAAGTTATTGGACCTCAGAGACTTGTTCTCCATGTAGAAACAGCACAAAATCATTTTTAAATGGTCTGCAGGAGCGTATAGAAGCAGAGGGGAAGCTAATGAAATAAATAAAACAGAGAAATTTGCTCAGGTTGTGGAACCATTTCAGGAACACAGAAGCAGAGAGAACTGAAACAGGCTTGGCAGCTACTCCATAATACATTTGGTTGACCTCTGATAATGGGCTGTCTATTGATTTTTAGACTGAGTTCATGGACTTCCTGACAAAGGCCTTCACCTGGACAAATGTAAGCACTGATTTCTTATCAGTGAGTTTTTTCAAATCAGTTAGCTGAAGATAGTAAACACTCTGTTAAAGCTAATTTATGTTTGATGCTATGTCAAGGGTAACACTCAACACTGGAAGTGATAATATGGAGAGATGGACTCGTTGGTCAACACTGAATCGTCACTTTTGTCACTTCCCCATTCCAGCTGCACTGAGCCCTGTGTATCCATGTGGAATTAGATGAGGTCAGAGTGTAGAGAGCAAACATCAAATCCAAACATGTTCGTACACATACCCTGAACAACAGTTCTATTGGGAGACAGTGCAGGTGTTTTCAAGTCAGCATAAGGAGTAGAAAGACAGTGAGCTTGCATATCGTTGCCACTTTTTCTACAGTGATTGATGGCTTCAAATGGGAACACGATGAGCTAAACCTGGTGCGAGTTAAGATGAAGGCAGACAGCTGTTGGTTAATTCCTTCCTTAAGACTTCTAAGGCTGCTATTGAAGTACAGATAGAGGTGTCCTCAGCCCTTCCTCTGCATGGCAGGGAGTAGGACTCCCTCAGGATTTGTTTTAGGGCCTTGTAGAATCACAGGTCAGTGTTTTAACCACTTTGTAATTGAAAATGAATCAACAATTTTACTAGTTTGTAACCTTTTGCCAGTGTGGTGATTATATGCTACTGTGTTTTTGTTTACTTTGCTGTAGGACAACTTGTCCCTTGTGGATAATAAAGATTTCCTTACCTTACCTTTGAAGTGTCTGTCTAATGTGAATCCTGCTCTACATCATCAGTTGATGCTGTCTTTTGTTTCTTGCTCATCAGAAGTACAGTCCTGGTTTGGTTAGACAAGATGCGTTACGGTATATGCTTGTCTGGGTATAGAATTGTCTGGCTACATTGAAGGCCTTTGGCTTCACTGTGTCTTTTTCAGTTAAATGCAGATAATAATAAGTCAGTTAACACCAGGAACACATTGTTCACATTTTTCAGAGACAACATTCTGTTGAACAAATTCATTTACAGGAGCAGTAGCAGGAGCAATGTCAAGATTCTACTTATCTTTGCATGTTAGTCCTAGCCTAATGATACCTTGTGGGAACAAGGCGACCATATCCTGTCACCCCAGGTAAATGGAATTATTCACTTTCTCAAGAATCTGAATGAATCTGATAGCCAGTTATGTCTAAATCTTATTAATTAACATTTCGTATCTTGTCTGTTTAATCAATACAAAGACTGAGCATTAATTTAGACAAATGGATTTTTATGGGAACTTATGGTGCAGACAGAAAAGTCACAAATTAAGACAAAATGCATTTGCTAGGAGGCTGTAGAAGGCAGCAGAATGAACATACGATCCTTTCTAAGGTGTACCAAGCTATGCCTCCACATGATTTATTTCCTCAGATCTTTAAGAAAAGGAAGACACTTGTCACATGCAGCCAACTCTCACAGATGCCTGTTCAATGAAAGAAATAACCATTAATTGCACCCATAACTCAAGTAAGGCATCATGGAGCTAGGAATAATGTGGATATTGCATGAGAAAATAGTAGTTACATGCAAGACAAACTCATCATTGATCGTTGCCGCCAGAGATTTAATACTAACAACTCAAAGCTAGAGTTATATACATACATATATACGTCTGCTTTATTTAACCAGCTTAAGTGTTTATGTTTGACCTCAGTGTTCTGTTCCACTGCATTTGGAAACTTGGAGAATTATTTTACAGAAGTGGAGAAGGGATGCACTTAAAGGTTACCAGCTAAAACAACTGTCCATCCAAGTTGGGAAAATGGAGGGTTTTTATACAGAGATAATCTGTTCACCATGGCAACAACAGTGCTGTGTTGCCCAAGGCCAGCTTACTGATTTGGCTGCACAGTGCCAATATAGTGGGCAGCCAGTCATTGCTTGGGCAGAAATAACTGTCACTGCAGCATCACCACTCAATAGCTCTCTCAGCCCACACTCATTTCCTGCTATTCACATTTGTAAAATGTTGTACCGGCACTTGGCAACTGCCAATGGCATTTAAATTCCATGATAGCTTCCTACTCAAAATAAATCAAGACATATCAGGATAAGCTACTGTCATGATATCCTGGGATCCGTTTTTACCAGATTAGGATCTATTTTTAATCAGCGTCATTTTGAAATCTGTTTTTATTGGAGCTTTATTGCCAGTTTTATATTGTGTGATTCCTGCCTTTGTGGTTTTTGGCCACCAATATTTAGCCCTGAGGGATTTTGGGTTATGAATCATAGTGCACCCAATCTTGTCAAAATGAAGCCAGGCAATCTCAGGACTCAGTCAAGCTCACTCAGTTAAAAACCACAGCCTGGATGACTTCCCCTCCATCTCAAGGGTCCTTATGGGGTCACTAAAGGCCAAGTGCAGCAAGTCACCTGAACCTAAGTGTTGACGATTACTGCTTGTGCAGCGCGTATGAAACACTGGGATACCAGAGGGATGTACAGCAACAACAAAGCACATAGCCTCCCAGGGGTAAACCAAAAGCTTTCATTTAATATTAAACACCTTCATGTTTACCTGGCCTGAGCAGACCTTCCTCTGGAATGCAATGAGGGAATTTCAGCTGCCGGGTTATAAAGATGTCCTGAAGTACTGCATTTAAAATGTATCTCCTGCATTTATAATCTGAACATTTTCATGCCAAACTTCTTAACTGACCTAATCGGACTGTTCAGCAGTCAAATTTAATCACCCCTCAGGCTAATATGAAAGGAATATACGTGCAGAGATGGTCTCTGTGAAGGAAATAAAGCACAGCCTTCACAACAACATTAATTATCCTGGAATAAGAGGTGCAAACTGAAGTCAGACCTGCAGAATAAATTCTCCTGCTACGCTATCCTGAGCACAAACATTTCTAATTAAGATGGCACAACTTAGATACGGTGTATCTGTGGTGTAAATATGCTGCACAAATCACTGAAAAATGTCTTACAGCAGATTTTTATTAACAGTATGAGACACACTACCCTCACAGGAACATGTTTTTGAAAGAAAACACATTCATTTGTCCGAAGTATAGAACTCAACAGAAATGGACTCTAAAGTTTCCAAAAGTTAATTTGTATTTTCTTCTATTTATATGAATCTACTTCATTTTTCCACTTAAAAACTCTTAAATTGCTCCCCTCAGGAAATCAGTAGCCACTTAGGACAACAATA
Source organism: Dascyllus trimaculatus (assembly GCA_024666655.1). Classification (NCBI taxonomy): domain Eukaryota; kingdom Metazoa; phylum Chordata; class Actinopteri; family Pomacentridae; genus Dascyllus; species Dascyllus trimaculatus. The sequence goes on along the minus strand of CM045452.1, from coordinate 3,372,013 downwards.
TAATCAACACTATAATTTACTGTTTCTTTTGTTAAATAGATGAGTTGGTACCTGATACGTGTACTGTGTGAAAAGATTGTCCAATTTATTTTGTGCTAAATTACACTGAGTGAATGTGTTGTGAATCTGAATTGCTGTAACTTAGTAGAATAAAACTTTTGTGCACCAGTTTTGTAGTTTGTGCTCATTTATGTGGAATTCTACATCCTCCAGTAACCCCTGGATAGAGGTACCTTTAACCACCTTTTCAGCTACTGCTACACCGCTTTCCTTAATGAAGAGGAATTAAAACTGCTCATGAAATAGCACGTGAGTCTTCATCCCAGTGATTTTGTGACAGCTATTGGCTTCATAACAGAATTGAACAGGGCTGCCAAGTTGTGCCAAAAGCTGTGGTGTGGAGCAGAGAAGAAAGGGACATTTTTACAGCTCCCTCTGTTATTAATAGAACCTTATCAATTACTCACTGTGGTATCAAATATAGCAACAGACAACAGGCCTCGCCTCAGCTGGAGAGCGGCGACCATGCAGCGCTCCTTAGCGTGGGGCTGGCCCCAGAACAGCTGCTCAGGCCTCAAACACCTGAGTCCACAATGGACCAAGCACACACAGCTTACTCTGGCCTCCATCAGCCGTGGATTAGTGTAGAATTAGCCTTCTCCTTGTCTGTTTAGTGGGACCACCAACCTGAAGATCCATGGAGGGCATTCATTTGCGTCTTCTCTACATCTGGCCCTTTTAGAATCTACATGGGAGGTTTAGAGTATTGACTCGCTGACCACTAATGTGGATAAAGGGAAGTTACATGTGGTCTTCATTTCTTGTCGATGATTCTTGAGGAGTCGTCTGCTGCTAAGCCAAAAGCACCACACACAGCACAGTGCCACAGCGAGACTGTAACCACAACTTCTGTAATCAAAAGTAACCATTTGTCAGTAAGCAAAGTATCTATATTGAGACTCTAATTAAAAAAGTAATAATCCACTCAGTAGTGAGTCCAGTTGAGCCCATTTCTTTAGACAGAAATTGTTCTCTTTCAAAGACAACAGTGCAAAGCTGGTGAGACTGCGTTGAAGCTAGGAGGATAACAGCTAGTGCCAAGGCAGCAAATACTGCAAATGCAGTAAGTAGACAATTCTGCTTAAAGCAACGAAACACACAGAGGCATGAGTGAGTAACTGGTACAAACCAATCAGACCATGCTGGAAAGTGACTGCACCATGTGCTGTTAATCTTCAGAAGAGCAAGAATCAGTAGAAACAGAAAGAATTTTCAAATGTTTGACGGTTCCTGAATTGATCATGCACAACATGTAGTTCCATCAGGAAAACTAACCAAAAATAAATCTGTGATAATCTATTAAAATTGCAAAACTCTGCACTCCTCAGCACTACTGAGAAGCCTCGACTGATTCAGCTGCAAAACATGACAAAACTCAGCCTTTACAGGTGAGTTTTTATTGATTTCATTACACAGGCAATGTGCTTTGTTGAGGCTGTAAAAAGAGAAATACTTCTATATATACAACATGTGTAGCCTCCCTTTTGTCTGCGATTGGTAACTCCTGTGGGCACTTGGAAAAATGCTGGACAAACTGATATATATACATGTTTTTTGTAAAAGACGTAATCAAAGTTATTCAACTTGTTTATACTGAAAGGATGAAGAAGCTTAAATCATTCTGATCTGTGCACAGAAATAATCTGACATCACCTCATAGCAAAGTCTCACCTAATTTTAACCAGTGAAAAATGCAAAGACAAAGTATAAATGTCTCCTAGGTGAAGTAACATCATCATTTGTGCTGTCAATGGTCTGTCTGTTTTTGCCCAGTAGAGGTTTCCTTTAATCCACTTAATCCCTCCTTTATTTAAAAAGCAATACATAAGACTAAATAGCGGCACCAACAGTGTTGTAGTTAGTTTTTGTACACACCTCTGAACTGAAGTGCTGCAAAATACACCTACGTCTTTCCGAAGCACTCAGGCTCTTGTCTTAGAGTTCATAATTCTTGTATGACCAATAGATGTGGCCATCAAAGTGCTGTCAGCAGTGACGGTCACCAGGATGCACCAAGCATTGCAGCAGATCGTCAAAGTGCACATCTTGTCTCTCAGGTACAGCAAAATGCTTTTATGCTGTGACAGAATATGTACATGTTGCCCTTATTGCAGGACTAATGTGCCAGATTGCATTAGAGCTACTTCACTATCTGCATGTCGTGAATATGCATTAGGCAGAGGAGGACATGTGCTGTGTGGATGCAGCATCTGTGTCTTCTTTGTTTCAAATGACTGGACCATTTTCTGATGCTCAGTGACTAGCACTGCGGCTCACTTCATAGGCAGGTTTCCAGCTGTGCCATGTACAATGGGAAACACACTCGTTATGCTGTTGAGGAACACAATGCTTGCTGCAACATGAACAAGGAACTGCAAGGCAATGCGCCCTACTTGACCTATGAATTGGACATTGTTGGAGTCTGATCTGTATTCCACCATCATTTAGCTCAAAGTGTTACCTTCTTTCAGCAAGAGGGAGCAGAAACTAGCAGGAAGTTACATTACCATTAGGGTGAAGATCTGAAGAGAATCTCCAAAAGAACAAAGTATTTCAGCATACATTACTTCAACATCAAGCGGTTACCTTTAAAGCCCAAAATCTCCTTCAGCGCAGAGAGCAAATCTGCCGAGCAATTGTTTGATGTTCTCTACAAAAGACTTTGAGAAATGTGAAAATAACAAACGCATCAGCCGCTCACAAAGAACCCTCTTCCAACTCATTGAAATTTGATGTGCTCTGCAGCCTTGCCAGTTGCCTCAGACTCCATTTCTGTAACCTTTTGTGGAACATGATAAAGGATCAATGAAATTGCAACGACTGCAGCAATGGCTCTAGTGCTCCCACATATTGATCGTGGGCTGTCTGTGGCTGTAGTCAATAACCTGTAGATGTAACTCGGGACCAAAGGCGGGACAATCAGCACAGTCCCATAAGACCTCAACAATGTGCTTTCCACATAGGCTTGCCATTAACAGATGATTGCATGGCTTGTGAAATGCTCGATAACAAATCTAAAAGCAGCTTTAATGACAAAAGTTTGTTGCTTGGATGAAGTCTCGCTAACCTGAATGCCACAGTGCCCGTAAAAGGAGCATTACCTGATCTATAAACTTTATTGATCTATCACATTTATTGACCTCTTTGAGCAACCAAAAGGAATGCAAGGCCTCACGTTAGCACACAGTGTCACATTTTTGCATCAGGCTTGCAGATTAAAAGGTAATGTATCAACATAGTAAATGGCTTTTGTTTAATGGTGTTGACATTGATGACATGACACATTGTAGCCTTTGCAGTTGTTGCATTTTGTGCTGCTAATTTACCGTCACCTACTTAAAGATGAGCTGAGTTTGTGTTTTTTAAACTTGTACCCGTACACATATTTACTTCAGGGGCTCTCATTCAGTGTAAAAAGTATGTTCAAACATGAAACTGGCATTTGAGCTGGGTTAATTTTTTTCCATATGACTGTCAATGCATTTTAAGCCATCTTTTGAAACGTCAGAAAAACTAATTTCACAAAAGCACATGCAGATTCTGCCTTTTTCATTAACTGCTTAGGAGCAAATAAAGTTGGAGGTGTAGTGTCATCAGAGGGTGGTGCTATAGGCCACATTACACATGACTGTAATCAACAGAAGAAGAAGCTGAAAACAAGATCAGCTGTTTACCAACTGCTGATAAAACTTTAAGAAGAGGATGAAGAAGAAGAGACAGACAAAATTTTGGTAATGTACAAGACAACAATAGTAAGAAATCTTACAAAGTAGTTTTCAGTTGGGGAAGTTACAATTACTCTTTTATTGCCAACTGGTATGAATTTACGGAGCCCCTAAAGGGACAAGGTCATAAAAAAATTAAAATGAAAGTTTCCCGTTCGCACGCAAAAGTTTCTCGTGCACACGCTAACTTCCGGCATCAATAACTCATTAGCGATACGTTGTCAAAACATAATCGAAGCCTCTTTCCCATCATTGTAAGGTGGACAATGTGCTACAAGCCCAGCTTTATCAACAGTAGCCGTCTTTCAGGCTGCAGAAATAACATTGGTGTCTATGTGCAGCTGGCTGGGCGATGAGTGCACAGGAACCGTTTGCAAATTGCAATTTTACAGACTTCGTGATTTTTCTATATACATGTATCTCAAACCAAGTGTTGTGGTCTGATCAACAGGAGCCAGTCGATGGCTGCACTGATTCTGGTGACACTACAGTGTATAAGGGTGACCTTATTGAATATTTGTGTGGTGTCTCTCTCCGCTGTTGCAGCGCTTTTGCAATTTGCAGACGGTTCCTGTGCACTTGCCATACAGCCGGCTGCACATAGACACCAATGTTATTTCTTTTTTTTTCTTTTTTTTTTGTCTGCATTTATACTCATCGTTTAACAGCAAGCAATGGAGTCAACTTAATGAGATCAATGCATATTTTGGTCTTGCAGCAAAATATATTAATATTTAGTGCGTGTGCGTGACCATCACCGCCCCCCCTGGGAGCTAAGCTGTCATTCTTTATTGAATTTTCCTATCATGGGCCAGAAGGGGCAGTGCTGCACCTCAGTGAATTGGGGGGGGGGGGGTATGGAGAGACAAGACGAACAGGGAGGGTACAGACAGGCAGTGTTATATGAATCCTATAAGAGTGCTGTAACATGCCATGTTATTCCCAACAACTGATCCCACATCTGAAAACTGGAGAAAAAATAATCAACACAGAAACAAATTGGACACTAGAAGTCTTGTCAGTATACAGGGTTAGGACGCCACAGGACAGGAGTAAAGGAAGAATGTATAGAGGGTGTGAGTTTAGTGCAAAGTCTGAAGAGTGACTCTGCACAATCTGGCGGGTCCCATCAGCTCTCAGAAAGGGGACTCCGCAGGAGTTGGTCAGCCCTGAACAAACATGCATGCAAGCCCAGAGTGACTACCATGAGTCAGCAGGGCCAGGCCGGCCAAGTGCCCCCACACCCCAAGCCGGGGAGCATCCAGAAGGCACCACCCAGAAGACCACCCGGGCCACAGACAGGCACGCGGACCCAGAGACCAAGAGGAGGCAGCAACCGACACCCCCAGGGCGCCAAAGACAAGCCCAGAGGGCACGGGGCACGAGGGCCTACCCACCACCCCACGCCCATCCTCAGCCACCCCACCCCCCACCCACACCAATGTTATTTCTGCAGCCTGAAAGACAGCTACTGTTGATAAAGCTGGGCTTTAGCACATTGTCTACCTTACAACGATGGGAAAGAGGCATCGATTATGTTCTGACAACGTATAACTAATGAGTTATTAATGCCAGAAGTTCGAATCTGTGAATTTCTTTCCTGTATTATCATTTTCAGACGTCTGCAGTGTGTACAAACAGGGAATTATCTTGTGTGCACGAGTTAGTTTCTCCTGTGCACGAGAAACTTACATTTTAATTATTTCTACCCATGTCTCTTTGGTGGCTCCGTATGAATTTCATGCTGTCCAGAGATGAGGACAGCAAAAGAAGTGGAAACACCTGATCAGTCATGTGAGGTAAAAGCTCACCATATCAGAACTTATTCAGTGAAGGTGTTTCCATTATCCATTTATACACACTTTCATCACTCTGCGCTTCTTTGAAAAAAGTGAAAACCACCTCCAGAGGGTATTAAAAAGAACTGTGCAAAACTGAGGAAGCTTTTTCATATTTTGCCAAGTCCATGAACATTTTGAAAATACACATAAAAATACATTATGTAAACATGGCTGCATTCTTTCCCCAGCTGTGGTGTTTCTGGCTTCACCAGTAGCTCTAACAATTTATGGATGAGAAGCTGGTGGAGAATCATGTCCGTGTCAAAGACCTGTGTCTCACGGTTGGTTTAGTTGCAGGTACAGAAGAAGGGTGTGAAGTGGGGTGGACAACATGGACCTCTGCAGACAGATGTGTCTGCATGACAGCAGCTGTACACTCCCCAAGGTTAACAAAGGGTTCTGCAGGGTGGCAGCATCAAGTCATTCAATACTGGAGGAAAGAGTTTTTAAGGTGCTGGCCAGAGGTTACAAAGATGAGACTGTGCCTTCCTGTTACAACCAGTAGCTGTGACTGTGTAACAACACAGGAACAAGCTGTCTGGACAGATGTTTGCATGTTTTTGTAGATTAAACTATGTACATCAGTTATAGTTGTATTTAAGTGAAATGCAGTATGGGAGGAGACAAGACCAATCGATCTCAGACTAACCGATTGACGTACAATGGAAGATTACTGATCCTTCTATCATGGCATAACATAGACAGTAATGACTTAGATAAATTACATGAAATCAACCATTAATTATTAAATCCTTTTAACACACATTTTTACTGCTTTTAACTCTGTGCTGTAATTTTAACATAATTATGTACTTTCAATAACCTTTTTAAACTCATCTGTTTTTAAACATAGTATACCATGACAACTATCGTGAATTATAATATTTTAACCAACAGATCATCTTTTAACCTTTTCACATACATAATGTTCTCAAAAGCACAGCTATTAGCTGCATACATAGCTTACCACCATCAAGTATGGACTGAATGAATAATGCAATGTAAAGAGTCTTTGAGTGTCTAGAAAAGTGCTATATAAAACCAACGCTTTATTACCATTATTATTTTTCAGCTTAGAGGTGATTTTTGTCAGTGGTGGTTAAACTTGATGGTCATCAACATGTTACCATTGTCATTGTGTGCATTTTAGCCTGTTAATGTCAGCTTCAGCCCCACAAAATCATGCTTTGATTGCTAAGTATCACTGCAAAGATCACCCATTACCAAGGGAGTCCTCTCCTGAGAAAAGAGGGTTTTATAAACCTTTGACTCATCTTAGCAGAATAATGCTCAATTTACATAACCCCATCAGTCTTCTCAAAACCTGTGTGTCACAGGAGGTTAACCATCCTAAGCCCCGTTGATCTAGGCCTTACAGGGTGTCTAAGATTGTCAGCACTCTGAGTTTAATAAACCGATAGTCAATAGATCATTTCAGAGCTGCGTTAAAGCCATTCTCCGTCCCCAAAGACTTGGTGCAAAGCACCTGAATCTGTAAGCAGCAAGCCGATCAGTGCGGGATCATCATTCTGTGGTTGTCAGCTGGTAAATCTTCTTGAAGTGGCCTGTCTGTAAAACCGAAACACTGCTTGGTTATCAGGTTTTGGTGAGAAAATTTTTTTTGTCTTTTGTGTGACACCCCCAAGAATAAACCGGATCACGTTGAGCTAATTAGATTTTTTTAATCAGATATACAATCTCAGAGTTGTTGCCACAGAAGCGACATGTTCCCTCTAATTATTATGTAGTATTGTTTGGTGAGTCCGTGTTCAACAGTGGGTGCAATTTTTTTCCCAGGCAATTATCTCTCCACTGTGTTTATTTATCTCAGTGTTTCTCCAAGTTGAGCATAATAAATATGTATGATTAAAGTAACCAGGTCTTTTGTTTCTTCGTGTAGAACTAATTAGAATTTAATGACAGACTTTAATGTCTCTAAATGTGCCTGGCAACTAATTAATCACAATTTTATGAGCAATATATCTTTAAGTTTATCACTTAGGTTGTGTTTATAACAACACATTTGAGAGCAATACTGATGACAACCCGTTGCTCAGCTGACGCCCTGTAACGTGGAAGAATATGTCTGTGTGGCACTTTGTATGCTGTTTGTTATGCCAAACTGGCAACCTTGTTTTCTTTTGCTGTTGTTTTTTTTGTTTGATTCTGGTTTGCCATTTCAGGACAGTTCTTTTTACAGGAACAAACAGTGCTTAAAAATCTAATGATGCCTACTAATGCTTGATTAATGCAGCGATTCTTTCTAGATTCAGCCTGATGAAAAAGTCAGATTGCAGGCTAATTGAAATTGACTGAACTCACACTTGGCACGAAAAGAAAGGGCAAAATTAAAGAATCTCAATTCCTCTTTGTACACGGAGACGAGCCATCAGGTAGGAAGTACTAGATCATAGCGGTGAGCCGAACACTTGTGTCCATTTTATAGATTCTACTCGGCATGTCGAAGCCGCTGGGGAAACTGCCTGCACTCCCATGCTGAAAATGTAATTCTCGATCTTGTGTGAAATTTTGGTCAATATGTGGGTCAATTTCAATCTGTCCACAGAGCGCAGCATAGATAAACTCTGACTGAGCCATTATTGTAGGAGCACAGCATGCAGTGGATTTGGAAGGAGTTGGTCCACCTTTTGCTCACCTTGTGTTTTAGATTTATATTTTAAATTGATAAAATTGCCCATTGATCTATACACAATAACCCACAATGAGACTGACCTGACACTGTTAAAAATCAAAAATGGAAATAAGCATTTAGGCTATTTCCTGTAAAACACCAAACTGTAGTCAGGTTCATCATGTTTGCTTTGATTATCCTTATGATGTGCCAACATCTCAGACGCTTTTCTTGACCTTAACGAGAAATGTCGTGAAGTTAAAGAGGGATCCATCCATCCATTAGCTTGTTAGGGTAAATTACTTTTAACCTTTCACTTTTAACTTTTAACACATACTCTCAGGGGACACTGACACTGAGAAGAACACCAAGCAGCCTCCACATTCACATGTTTTAAGAACTGAATGTTTGTTTGCTCCTAGTTTGGATAACAACCTGCTCCTACCCAAAAAATGAGCACCAAACCTCTGGGGACTCATTCTCCTACGTCACTGTGTACCTGATAGCTCTGGAACAGATGACTACAACTAGGACTTGAGGCGCCAGAGCTGTCTTCTAAGAGTCACCCTTACATGACATCACAGGGATTAAGAAACACACAGGGTGGGGGGACAACTTCCTTCCACAGGTGCATCGTTTGGTGATTGGCCAGGAGAAGACTCCGAAGATGCAGACGAATCGGATGGGCTGTTTCAGGAAGGGCGGATGCCTTAAGCAACCTCCCTTTCCATCTTTACTATAAAAATTGTAATCACATTTCTATCATTGTCTCTTCTGCGTGGGTTGTGCCATACAGTAAAGAACCTTGTACAAGCTTTTGAGACTCTGATATTCAGATTAAATCAACTAAAAAGAGAGAAGTTGTTTTATCTTCTGTCCCAAATAAATCAACACGCATCTCAACAAGCTACACCTGCTTTGTAACGACCTGTGTTGTAAATATGCGCTATATAAATAAAACTGAATTGAATTGAATTGAATTGAATTATCGTGCAGAGATGTGCTGTATCTATCTGCATGTCTGCATCATGGCTCCACATGGACAAGAGTGGCCAGAGCAACTGAAAAATCTGAATGTGTAACTTTACAAAGATAGAAAAGGACACAGCAAGATCAGTGAGCCACTGAAAATTAATTAGGAGGTATAGAGCAAGCCATGGTACCGCTGAACAGAGTTGCAGTGGTCATTCTTCTAAAATGATGCCATGGATAGTGTGCCACTTGCACAATCTAGGTCTGAAAAACAATGCAAGTGCTTCTAACTTGGAACAGGGGTCATTAACGGAAAGCAAAGTTCCTGTGACAGCTCGAGCAGTGCGAGGGGCATTGCATAATGTCAGCTTCTATGGATGGCATCCACGACAAAGACCACTGCCTGCGTGTTTGTTTTTGTTTTGTTTTTCAGCCAAAGGTTGGGTTGGGTGGCATGTGTGGCTTGACTTGAATCAGTGATGCCACAAATACTCAGACACAAAGCCCTGGGAGTGAAGCTGGGTTACGTTCTCTGTATTATTAACAACAGCTATTTCAACTGTCAGTACTTTTCATTTGCAGGAGCAAGATGAATCAGCAGGCAACATGATTTTTTTTCTGATCACAACTGTAATCCAATCATTTCTGGTTTTCAATTTGTGCTTGGAGCAGTATAATGACACAGTAAAAGCCATTGGATTAATGGACAGTTTCAAGTTGCTGGCACATACACAGCTGTAACTACAGCAGGTTAGAAAAGCTTTATTCAGTAATGCTGTGCCGGCACATTTTGTCCTGGCATGATTTAGCATAGTCTGTACAGTTGCTTAAGTGGCTCACATTACAGCATTCATTTTTGGACACCTGTGTGTTGTGGTGGGCAACAGTGATCCAGGTCTGGTCATGTGAAACGAACACAATATGGAACAAGGTGTTGAATCCTAGTCAGTGATTTTACTGTGGTAAGTAAAGGTTAATAAAAACTGTAAATCTGTGTACAATGATTTCCTTTGTTTCAATCTCACTCTTGGCAGTGCATTGATCCGTGCACAGCAGCCTTGGTAGTCTGTGGGGACTGTAAACTCTAGTTTAATGAGTGTATTTGTTGCAGAGAAAAGTCACATAACACAAGTCAATTCTTTTCATTTGGTCCAGGACCGTACTGCAGTTTGAACCCCCAAAAATGACCAATTCAGAGCTGTCATTTGCAGAAAGTAAATACATGGCACCAAATCACAGTCCCACTGGGCAGTCCCACCGCTATTAGAAACACTTTATCGATTCAAGGTGAAGAGCCTGTGAGAAATGCAGCAGCCCGAAGGAAAGTTTAGCCAAGGGAGAGTTCTTCAACGATGCAGTGAAAGCCATTTGTAGTGGGCACAGCCTCCTCCACCGCTGTTGTGCTCAGCTTGTAATAAATCTATTACATCAGAACAATATTAAAGTGCCTAATACAGCATATTATACATTAAAAGAGTTCATAATCTTAACACTTTTTATCATGCACATAACGTATAGTTAAGTCAAGCTTCCATTTCAGAGTTATAAGAAACCTGGTGTGCTTGAGCTGCAGCAAGTTGTGGATGGGTAGGTGGAGTGAAGGGCAGGGACCTCACAGGTCCACACCTTCCAGAGGGAACAGTGGAGAGTTACGTGTAGGCCATTTTAAGACATTAAAAAATGTTTTTTTTTTGGGAAAAAAAATTCTAAATGTGGAATTTCAATACACAGACAAGTTTTCAGAGGTTTAATCAGTGACTTTAAAGGCAGAGTCTACAGTTCTACTAAAGGTTGTTGATCTTTAGCTAGTATGCATAGAGTGCCTGTAAACTTGAAAACAGATTTTTAACAAAGCAATGTCAATAAGGTAAAAATACAAATATAAAATAAGTGACTGCATTAGTATTCACCACCCTCCAGTCAGCAGCAGATCAGTTTGTAGATAGATCCTGGTCTCAATCAGTTTTGCACATCTCGATGCTACAATTTTACCCCATCCTTCTTTGCAAAACTGCTCAACTGCACGGCGGTTGTGAATGAGCTGCCGCTTCCCAGTCCAGTCACAAATTTTCAGTTGAATTAAGAACTGGGCTTTGATGCTGTCACTCCAGAACATTGTCGTCGTCTTGTTGTTGTCAAACCATGTCCATATAGCTTTGACTGTGTGTCTTATCATTGTCTTGCTGGGAAACAAATCTTCTTCTAAGCTGCAGATGTCTAGCAGACTGCATCATGTTGTCCTCAAGGATCTCTCTATACTTTACTGCAATCATTTTAACTCTGCCTATACATGCTTTTCATGATCTGCTGCTGAGAAACATCCCCACATCATGATGCTGCCACCACCATGCTTCATGGTGTGCATGGTGTTTTGTGATGATGTGTTTGGTGTCCACAAAACATAGCATCCAATTTAATGGTTAAAAAAAAAAACTCACTTTTGGTGTCATCAGACCAAAAAACCTTACAGTTGATTCCTGAATCTCCTGCCTTCTGGGGAACTCTAGACTACATTTAATGTGAGGCTTTTTCAACAGTGGCTTTGTCTTTGCCACTCTCCCATAAAGGTTGAGGAAGAACCCTGGCAACAGCTGTTGCATGCACAGTCTTTGTAACTCCTTCAGAGAAGTCATAGCTGTTTTGGTGGCCTCACTGTTTTCTTTCTTGCACAGTAAATCAGTTTTTGAGGACGGTTTTCTCTAGGCAGATTTAAGCATGTGCATATCGCATTTAACTGTAATCCAAGGGATATTCACTGACTTGGAAATTGTGTTGTATCAATCCCCTGACTTATACATTTGAATAACCTTTTCACATAGTTGCTTGGAGTATTTCTTTTCTTTTTGTTTTCATGTTCAGAATCAGAATCAGAAAGGTTTTACAGCCAGTAGGTTTTCACATACAAGTAATCTGACTTGGTGTTTTAGTGCATAACAGCGAACAGTAACATGTAGATTAAAAAGTGCTGCCAGTCAAAGGTATTAAGTATAACAAGATAAATACGAAGCAGTGTTGTAAGTCAAAGGGTTTACACCTCACAAAAAGTAATAGATATGTTTCCAGTGTGGAGGAATGTGCAAATTAGTCACCTGAGAGTATACAAGGTTACATAGTATGCAGTGTAAAACTTCAGATGTAGTAGTTATAGCCAGTACTGATTAGTAATGATTCAGCAGTGACCGCACATCCCAGATACAGGTGTCTTTATACTACAATCACTACAATCACAGACACATTCACTGACCTCAGAAGACCTCCATCTTACTAGCTGTGTAAAGTCTACCACCAATGGGCTGCACCTGTGTTTAATTAGGTGTGTCGCTTTAAAGGGTGTGAATACCTATACAATTACTCACTTTACAGTTTATCTTTTTAATCAAATCGACCATAATTCAATTTTGAACTACAAAGTGAAAAACTTACAAGGGGGTTGAATACTTTGTACAGACACTGTATCTAGGTAGTAAGACAATGCTAAATCTACCATTTCAGCACAAACAGCAGATAGCTAGTGGACTGTGGGGAGATAATATTCCCTGAGTTTCACAAAAAGTTGATGACAGACTCCACTTTTAAGCTAAAGTTTTCAGCTATAATTTTTCATGTCAGTATTAGCTAATGTAAAGTGACAAACATTAGTGCAGCGCTGTCTCTGGTAGACATTGGTAGCAGGAAAAAAGTCCATCTCATGGGTTTAAAATGTAAATCTGTTACAGAGTAGTATGATTGGGCCAGTCGGGTCAGACATGTTGAGAACAACCACTGAGCTGTGGATGTTTAACTTGTCCGGTTACACAAAATCATGACACATCCATTTGTGTGACTGTATGCATCAGTAGGTCTTCAAGACCTAATAAGGCCATGGAAACAGTGCAATGTATGACTGAGCCTTGTAACAGATGCATTTATCTTCATCTGAATCAGTCTAGGCTGACAATTATCTGGCTTTGACGCTGATGAGTCTTGTCTGCACCGTTGCTGTGAGCTCATCTTGTAGCATATAAGCATCATGTGGAAATAAATGAAAGAATAACAACACGGGCGTCATTACTCTGCAGGTCATTTCATGGTATCACAGCTGAACGCCACACAAAGCTCTTTTCATGCCAGAGGACATAACATTCGGAGCAGTAATGTACTTATAGAGATGTGCAAAGTAATTCATCAGTTAAATCATTACAGATCCCTCACTTCGATTCGAGTCGCCTCTGTGCTGCTGTTTACCTTTTCCCCCTCTCCAGGGCACAGTGTGCGGGGGAACAGCAGAGAAAGGAAGATCTATTTTTCTCCATCAGATACCACTATTTCAATTTGTGAAGCTTCGCTGCCATTTTGGCTATCTCAATTGCTTCACTGGCCGAGAGAGACTTTTGCAAATGTTTGCTGATGAGACTATTTTTAGTGACAGAACAGAAACTGCCAAGTAAATCCTCTTGATAGTAAAGATTAATTACTATTGAGACTGTCATTAGTCTTTTTTCTGTCTCGATATGCCAGCAGGGGCATTTGGTGAGAAAAGATATTTTATTATGAGATTAGAGAAAATGGCTCCCTTTTAAATTGAAAAGGCACAATTGTTTTTAAAATCTGAGGATAAATTAACCCCTTTCATTACAAGGACTTTGCCACTATACAGTAATCCACGTGTTATTCTCTTACTTCTTTCCTATCTCTTTTTCCTCTTTTCTGTGTATGCTTATGATTCATAAAGGTTTGCAATGAAAGCACTTTTTTTTAACTCAAGATGAAACATTTTCAGGTCCTGTTTATGCATCTTTGCCACAGTTTGTACCACACCGGGCAAATTTACATATATCCCCTACCTCGCTTTGTCTGAACACACCTTGATGGTGCTGTTTGATTTATTCATTCAAGTTGCCTAGCGTAGAACCACTTAAAGCAGATTCTCCTGCATTCTGCTCGGCCTCATATCCACACAGTAGATATTAAATGTCCTGCCTGTGTTAAATTACTGCTATGAGAGGCTTACATGAAGAGACAGGCGACAGTGAGACAACCTAAATCCTCATAAGTCGACAGTGTGTCCAAGATGCTCAGGACAACCTGTCTGCCAACAAACGACGCATTCACAGGAGAACTGGGGCCTTTTTCAGGGCAAATGATGGTCACATGAAGAACTTATTTGGTTTACCTCTTATTTTCAGTAACAGCACTTTGCAAGATGTTGACTGGTAAATATGAAATGGCATTATTTTTGAAAGCATTCTCCCTTGACATTTCGTGGGTAAAGTCTTTGCACATAATCGTCCATGACAGGAGCCCTTTAAAAGCAGAGGTTTGCAGAGTGTCAGTGTGGAGGTGACCCCTGCCATGCAATCAACTGACTGTGGAAGTGTTTTGCCAAGGTCTCCTCTCCAATAGATTCTTTCTGTGTTTCTGTGTTTGCTTCGGTCAACAAATATAATAGACAGTTTACTCTGCTTTTTGTCATGTGTCATGCAAATTTCATTTAAATTGAAAAAGGTTTGTCATACAAGTCTAACTTCCTTTGTCTAACAGCAGTCAGTATGACTAGATCTCAGTATTGACATGTAGATGTGTTGGGGGCAGAACCTTTATCAAACATGTGAAGTCTGGGGCAGATTGAACAATGTATGTTTGAATTATAACAACTTCCACTCTTACTGTGAACCATCAGATTCACCAAGCTGCCACGGAAAAACAGCGTTCAATGAAAAGCCACAATTTTGATAATTTTGTGAGAAAGTAAGTAAAAATGATTTGTATGGCGCTTTTGACAGATAGTAGTCACACCAAGTACTTCACAGTGGAAAAAAGCATATACAAAAAGATCATGCAAATGAATACATAGTATAGAATACAACTAAACACAACGCTGGGTCGGTGTGGACTAGAATGCTTGCTGAAACAAATACGCTTTTAGGTGCTTTTTGAAAGCATCCACTGAGCCCAGAGAGCGCAGGTCTAAAGGAAGTTCGCTCAGAAGGTGGGGCACGGTGGCTTTGAACGATCGGTCTCCCCTTGTTTTAAAGCAAGTTCATGGAACCATCAGCAGGTTCTCCCCAGACGACCTCAGGCTTCAAGCTGAGCTGTAGGGCTTAATTAAGTCGGCAGTGTAGGTAGGAGCCTGACCATGTAAGGCTCAAAAGGTTTGCAACACAAATGCCTTTAAATGACACAACCAAAAATGAATTTGCCCCGGTTCATTATTCAGGAGTTTGTTTATGTACAATGCCTGTAAATAAAAAAAGTTGTGCAGTGATTGAATTCATTTGAAGGCTGGGATGTACATATTAATCCTCAGCCTGATTCACCACAGACACAGGTACATCCAGAATGAATGGGACGAGAAGCTGAAAGCTCAAAAAAACAACCAATTTATTATGACAATTTATTAAAAACACCATTAAAAAGAAGGCAGCTGAACTACTCTTTAGCAATTTTACGCGAGTGAATTAAATTAGATGTCAACAGAGTAACTTCATCTAAACAGCAAAAAGAGGTCACTGTGATAATTTAGGAACAAACCCCCAAAACAAAAGAAATAAAGGGCAGAGCTCATTGGGCAAACCTTAAAAACCACCAACTATATACACCTCCACTTCCACACAGGAAATAATAGGTAACAAAAGATACTGCAACTAACTTTAAGATAAGCCAACAACAAGGGGTCTCTGAATTTGTACAGAAAACTACTAACTTCCACACTACTGGTTTATGGCTGAAGGATTGCACACCGCCTGCCAACATCATTGCATGATGCCCTATAATAATAGTAAGCAGAAAGGAAAGAAAACAAGCAAAAACAAGAAAGAAAATCAAGAACAAAAGGCCTGTTCTCTAACCAAGCCCTAAAGATGGGAAAATACTGTGACTGTCAATACTGCACTTGAAGACAGATGTATAAAAAACATTGGCACACTTAATGCTGTGAAGATCAATACTAAAATAAAGATCAAATATATTTCTTATACAGATATCAGAAAAATATATCAAATATTACAACGATTCTAACAAGCATAAATACATTCAAGTACAACCTTTTACAACACTCAAGGTGTGTGACCTACAGTTAGTCTGCATTCTAAGTCTACACCACTTTGCGTCTCCCAGCAAACGAATAGAGCCTATGAAAATAGAAATGCAACATCAGTTATTTGGCTGTGTGTTTTACAATTAATAGAGATGACTTAGGTTGTATGAGACTGGGGTGTTTTCATGGTGACTAATCTTCCCTTCCCTTCAATTTCTGTTTTCTAGGCTCTATGGAAATGAATGCCTTTACCATTTGAGCAGCATTTCCTACACTCTCACACGTTACCGGCTTCAGGTATTGTGTTTATGCTAATACATCACTTTGCAATAGTAGACATCTTTGTTCTGCTGACTAAAAGAAGCGAATCGTAGCTCCAGGTGTCCCTGACTCTTTCCTCACTCCCTGAAGACATCCCCGGTACAACTGTGCCAAAATAGTAATAGTAAATTCAATATGGTGCACTGCAAAAGGGTTTTTTTTGTAAATCTCTGGATGTTAAGTGTGGCTGTTGAATTTCACACATGTAGGCGAAACTTAGCATTATGTAGGGCCACTTTACTGAAATGTTCAAGGGGCCACTGTAGAGCCGTACTGTCACATGACCAAGATGTAGTCCCGGTGCAGACATGTCTTCAGAACAAGACTCTTATAAAACAAAAGACATCTGGGAAAGGTTGACGAAATGGAGCTAAATAAAACTGTTTCAATTTCGCCACATCGTCGTGGCAACAGTGTTTCGAAGAAAACTCACAAGCTTCACTACATATTATCATGACGGCATTCTAAACAAATTCCTTTTTCATGGACCATGGCAGATGGACAGCATGTCTCTTTGAATGGCTGCCTGAAGTTTTGCCTTTAGAGCCGTGAGCCGTTCGGCTGCCGTTGCATTAATCTTGACCAGCGCTTAATCGTACTGGCTGAGAACAGTCAGCCTCCTGATGAGGCCCTGGCTCACTGATCATCCAGATTTTACTGCATTGCCATGGAAACACAGTTTAAGACAAACTTTGCATTTGAAAATGTACATGACACGGACTAAATTGGAAGTTGCTGTTCCATATCAATTATGTAGGAGGAGGGCCGCCACTTAGCTTACTGAGTTAAGGCGCGTACCATGTGGGGCTCAGTATCTTGGCAGTGATCTTGACTTCGAGTCCAGCTTAAGACCATTTGCTGTATGTCACTCTCCTCTCTGTCTACCCCTGATTTCACTCTGTCTCTATCAATAAAAAGGAAAAACTCTCCTCCTCTTTGCCTCTTTGCTTAAAGCCCGCATTGTGGATTTTCTGATGTAGGATGCAGAATAAGGGTTAAAAGTCCTGAGATGTAGAGCAAAGCCAGACCACGTAGTGATTTAAAAGTAATCAATAGAATCTTAAATTGAATTCTATAACAAATAGGGAGCCAGTATAATTCAGCAAGGACTGGAATAATGCGCTCCCTGCTGCTGTTTTGCACCAACTGCAAACAGGCAATTGCTGCAGCAGGTAAATAATGAAATGCATTAGTGCAGACAGGGGAAAATACCGAGTTTGCATGTCAACATGTGTCTTTCAGATAAGTAAAAAAAAGTAGTGTATCCAAGAACCCTTAAATTAAAATAAATGATGTTCTATAGACATTCTGTAGAGATGCTTTTCGATTAAAATGTAAAATGACAACCATTTTGAATCAAGCAGCAAAAAACTGTGCACCGTGATGTATTTTAGTTAATCTTCTGTGTGTTTCACATCACACTGTCGATGCTAAAACGATATATTGTACAGCCCTCAGGGCAAAATGACACCAGTCCTCAGCAGAACAACGGTAGACACATGGGTGAAATGGCAAGTAAAGTGGACGAGGAGCAAAGGATACCAACTGAACACAACAGGACAAAGACTAATGAAGGTGCGGTTCATTTCTTCACAAATGCACACACACACACACGCACACACACACACACATCAGACTGACCATTCTCCAGCACTGACACAGCTCTATGTAGAATGGTCTGACTCCACCGGCTTATCATTCTGCTATAGGGGAAACAATTACTCTGGCTTGTTGATCATTCTTTAAGCCAATCACTGCCGTAGTGGGTGGGTCAAAGATCGTTCACTTTGGTGGGAGATTTACATGCAGGAAGGTGAACACCGTCATTAAATCAGATAATTCACCGAAAAAGACTGAAAAGCAACAGGACTGCTTTATTGCATGATACAGTCTATTAGCAGAGCTTAAATTTTCAGTGTGTAGGTTTCTGCTCAGAGGTTGCTGTTGTTATTTCTTCTAGTGAGGGGGATTTTAAAAACAGTAACACGTAGATAGTGGAAAGAGAGGGGAAAGCTGCATAATAGCCAATGGCAAGTTTCTTCCTGCAGTTTACATCCAGGCAGTCGGATTATCTTTGTTTAAATACCAGCGGTTATGACAAACAACCCATGTGTTGAAGTGTTAATGGAGCTCTAATCAGACATCTTCTTGACTGCTAGCTGTTAACAATCATGTGGTGGTGACATGTTTGATGACTTTAACACTGCTCTGTAGAACACTCCAGCTGTTTTGTCTAGACCTCTTTTTGTTTGATTGTCTGCTTGAGGTTGTACCATTACCACTCATCATACCACTGGATCTTTGGCTTGAAACTCAGTTTGATTTAATGCCTGCAAAATGAAACATTTGATCAAGCGAGGCAGTGAAAGCAACACAATCCGTCTGAGGAACATATGTCAAAATGAGCTGAAATGTAATTAGAGCTGCTGCATTAAATTTGGATCACTTTCAGCCACCCCACCCCCCCTGCATTATTCATAAATGTTATAACTCTCACCCATATGCATGCCATTCTTACTGCCAGTTTTGGCAACATGGATTATGCCACTTTCCCATTGTGGCGGGGCTGAGATACTGCACTGATAAATTAAGTGGCTGTGTCATTTGCAGAGTATAAATGGAATGAACCCCAGAATAGAGAGGTCTTTCATCTTTTCTGATAAGACTGTCCTGATTATATCTAAATGTAGAGCAACATTTAGAGGACTATCAATCAAGTTGAACCATGAAAAAAGGGGGTGGGAACTGAAGGAATTATGCTCCAAAATGGCTTCCCTCTCTTTAATTTCCTGTGACAGTATGCATTAGCTCTCATCACTGCCTCACTGCCATTAGACTAGCAAATGATTATGGCTACTGCCTCCACCAGCAGCAGAGAGGGAGCTAATGTAGCGTTTTCATGGTGTTTTCATCTCACATCCCGCCCCCATGATGCCGCCTTTGCATCTCTGACTCTTTAAAGTGTCTTTTTAGACTTTTTCCACTCTATCAGATTCCATTCATTTTCACTCTTCTGAGCCCCATCTGCCTCTCGGGCCCTCAGGGCGAGCCTTTAAAAAGCTGTATGTCTTTTTTGTGCTCTCCCCCTTGCATAGTACAGTAACTGGGGTCAGTCAAGCTTCAAACAAACTCAGTGTTTGAGGATCCTTGCACAAAGGAAGGGACAGCATGTGACTTGTTTTCTTCAGCTCTGGTCCTTTGCAGTGTTGGAAGGAGGATAGATTTTCATTGCTGTAGCAGAATGGTAAGACTGTGTGTTTGTGTGGTTGAGATCGAGAGAGAAAGACATTTCCAGTGTGCCGGAGAAAGATGTGTGATTATGCGAGGTATCTCTGAAATTGTAGGAGCTATGAATCGCTTCAAAGAATGTTTCCCATCAATGATGATGAGGTTTGTCCCAGTTTAAATCCCCCATTGGACGACTAATTAGGATCTGCAGCTGGTTAGCATTGCCATTTACTTTTACACACATTGACTGGCGTTCACAGAATCACACTGCATTGCTTGTCTGCCACCATGAATATACGAGTGTTTACACTGTAGGTAAGATATCTTTTATCTTTGAAATCACAGTGTGTCTCCATTTATCACTAGTGTAACTAATGGCCAGGATGATGGATTGCAGTAATACCATGTCTATCACTAGGTCCTTAAGTCCTCTTACTGTATATTGTGTTTGTAGCCCATCTCATCTATCTTCCCCATCCAAGCGCCCTGCTGGGTGACACACAGCGCATCGTCCATGACCATGGCCATACACTGTGTCATGCTTAATGGGGACTTGCTGGTAGTTTTGACAGGGGAAATTCATAGGAAAACTGTGTGCTGTGTTGTTTGGTGGGTCACATCAAACACTTCTTCACTTGATTTGTCAGTCTCCACTGAGAGTTTTGGTTTTTTGAATAATAGGATGAGAAATCCTTGGACGCTATCCCCCAGCCCTCTGCTTCACGGCTAACATGGAAAGTGACAGCAGGCTGCAGTGCCCTCTACAGAAAGGTTTCTTAATCAAGTGCAGGTTTATACACGGACAATATTCCATTGATCTACCTTTAATATGTGGGATTCTGAGCATGTTGCACTCTTGAATCGCACAGAACACTGTCTTCTCTCTGCTGTAGAATAGCATAACACTACAACTTTACCAAATGCTAAACTAAATCAGCATTAAAATCAGCTACCTTCATATTGTAGAATTATACAGATAATTCTAAACTATGAGGGTAAAATTATCTCGATACCAACTGGGAAAAAACATTATTTTCCCAAAACATAACATTTATTATATTACACATGTTTAATTGTGCTTTTAGACGCAGAAAATGCTTGCTAAATAGACCCATAATGAAAGAATACTCTAAAATTATGAATATTTTATATCTGCTCTGCTCCTTAGACCCTCCTCCTCTCTCAGATAAAGTAAACATCACTTCTGACAAATGTTACACTGAGAAGTACAGTAACATGGCATGAAAGTCAAAGGCTAAATGTCATAACGACTGTCAACGAGCATGTCACACAGTCATAATGAAATTGTTCGCCGCCAACTGACGACCACAGGTCATGTGAAGTGACAGCTTAATGTCCTCATTACAATAGAAGGAACAGTAGCTCTTCTGATCCCTCAGCAGGCACGAGGCACTGTCAAGTCGGGTGTGCTTTCCTCTGGTGGAGCATTAGAGTTGTGTATTCTGTTGAAGTACACACGTTTCATTCTAACTCTAAATATAACTAACCAGATGATGAACCTGCATTACCTCTACACAGTATCCTCTATTCGTCAGCTTAAATCTCATACCTCACATGAAGAATGTGTAAAGTAAGAGCTCTTACATCCACACTGGTGGATGCTGCTACAGAAACTTAACAACTTGGATCCAGTTTGGTGGCTCCTGCTTTTATAAAGACTTGCTCTTGAGAAAAGGCTCACCACAGCAGCCATCTAGCACACCCACACAAGGATTAAAAAGTGTTAGGCGTAGCATTATGTTTCGCAAAATTAAGATCACATTTCACCAGAGTCCCATTGCATCCTGCAGCAGAAACTATTTTGCTGTGTGTCCTTGGATTTCCAATTAAATCCTTGAACATGGTGACACAATAACATCACAGCAAACGTTTTAAACCTCCCTGACAGCAGTTAGTGCTAAATGTATGGTTTCTATTTTACTGTAGTGTATATAAAATAATGCTATTTTTTTGTTTCAACCACAGAGTGATTTTCTTATACCAGTGCATACTCATATTTTGACTATACTGCTTGTATGTAATAACTAGGTCTGATAATACTCCCACCAGAAGGCTGGAAAAACTGAATTCACAGAAAAATAAATGCCAGACAACACCTGACAACCTTTTGGACAGCTCGTAATCCACTTTAATAATAATGATAATACCAACAATGAACTAATATTCCCTTTTTTCTTCAATGAGCCCAACATGCTGCTTACCCTTGCAAGGGACAGATTTACTCCCAGTTCCATCTGACAGTCAGCCTTCTGTCTGTCACTGCCAGCTGGATGTTATCGCTATTTGATCCAATCAATCCCATGTTGCAGTGACCTATAGCACTCTAAGCAATCATCTTCTTTTTGTCAGATTTTAAAACTGCTTTCACCTGAAGTTCTGATGCTCCATTTCCACAACTCACCTCCTCTCCTCACCCTCCAATGTTCTTCAGGCAATGGCACACAATCACTCAACTCCAGGGACCATAAATGGTTTTAGAGAGTTCTTAAAGGATGATGAGGTGCAGAGATAAGTGACACATGGAATCTTACCACTAAACCAAGGTTGGCAAGTCCGTTTCACTGATTGTTCATTTGCAGTCCACCCAGCAATCTATCAGGTCCCTCAATCATTTGAGAGCTACAAGTGGTCACAGCGTGTATGAACCATTGTATGATGATCTATCTAGCTATTGTTCTATCAGTCTATCAGTCTATCTATCTGTCTATCTACCATCGTAGTCTGCTAGTCATTAAGGTGGTGCAATCAGTGAAAGGCTGGCAGCAGCTATGGGCTTAGGCCACACAAATGTGTAGTTTGCTCACCCAACTAACAGCTGGGGGAAAAAAACTAACTCCTGATAGGGAGGACTCTCTTAGAGCAAAGCAAGTAAAGCACACTGTCACACTTTTCATGAACAATCCCATGCTCACATAACCAGAAACAAATGACTGTACTAAATGTTTATTTACTTACAGTTTTTCTCAGTCGCTTTGGTGCATTTCTCTGATCAGAATTAAAATTCTCATCACTGTTAGTTCAACCTCCACAACATTTAGTCATTTGTGCACATCATAGTAGCAGTTTCTCATTCCTTCCAACAGATTGCAAATGCTTTTGGACATGCATCAACTGCTTTCATACAATTCTCTGCTGTTTTATAACATTAGTATTTGCTTATGTCATGTCAGTCAAAATGAACCATACTTATGAATGCTGAATAGTCATTCCCTATAAAACTAACAGTCCTCATTTCATTGCTTGAGTCATTACATTAAAAAAAATGTTGAACTAGTTGTCAGAATCTGTCAAGCTCCTCCTCACTGCATTGCAAGGGATGATATTCACTGTGATGTAGATGAAAATATGTGGCCAGACACACAGGAACGCCTGGATGAATGATTTACAGTACTGTGTATGTTGTTTGTTCAGTTTCAATATGTACTGACATATTGTTTACAGCTGTGCACAGCTCTACCCAAAGGGTGTTTCTAATGTTTGTTGTAAATAAGTGTGTATTTTTCTTTTGCACAATGCTGTGAACAAATTAGAATTGCAAAGAGCATATGCGGTAAAATGTGAAACATACGTATTCAGTGTCTTCTCACTAAATACAGTAATGAGTAGCTTTACTGTAGTTTTCAAATGGCTGTGCAAATAGTGTATAGTGCTGTCTGGAGCATTTTCAGGTAGGGTCACCAAGATTTGACTTTTTTGCATTTGAAAACACTTCCAGAGTAAACTGTCATAGTGAAAACATGACAAAGCCAGTTGACCATCTTGTTCATAAACAATGGTGTCAGGACTTTTCATCTTGATGACGCTGACACTTTCACTGACATGAATACTTGCTTTTGAGGAATGAGCTATCCATTTTGAGCAAGTGACACACTTTAGCAGGTTATCAGCTAGGTTTTGCAGTTTGTACTAATTGTTCTAAGAAATGCACTAACTGTTGTGCAGATGTTATTGGGGTGCGAGAAATGCACCAAAGCCACTGAGAAAAACTCATATATATACCAGCACCTTTCCTTACTTCTTACTGGTTACAAGCTACTGCCCGGCTCCAGATTAGACTTCCAATGCTAATGACAAAGCACAGGCTCACTTAGCTAGGAACAAATTAATGTTTTAAATGCTGATTTAAATGTAGTTATTTTTTCATTTACTACACTTATTTTGGTCAGGGATCATACAAAAACATGTAATTTTAGAGAAAAGACAAAGACTTGGTCTACTCTCAGGCCACCCACCACCCAAGCTACAGTAAAAAGGAAGCTAAAACTAGCCCGGAATTCATCTCACTTTTCTTTTAATGAGCGTTTAACTAATCAAATTATGGTGACTATTAAAACCCATCCAATATGTTTTCATTATGTCATTATGCTGTTTTGTTTTGTTTTTTTTTAGCTTGGTTTCAAAATAAGCCAGAAGGAGGTTGGTCATGAGCACTATTTCAGTCCTACCAGCACGTCTCTGGAGCAGAATGAGCACAGAGCTGTCTATTGCAAAATATCCAGTAAAATTTTAGGGGTGTTGGGAGGGAGAATTAACAAGCTGAGTTATTGAACAGACCAGTTGCTCAAGAGGATCCACAAGAGGCATATTAGGGTTTGGCTGAGTTGTAAGGTTTTGACATAAAAAGAGTCTTTTCACTAAAAATGTGCATGTAATGGGCTTATTGGTGCCTTTACAGGCTTTGGGCAGGAAAGCCCAATGAACTCAAGTCTATCTATCTTCATTATTAAGTGTATGAGTCATGTGTGGATCTCACATACCTATGTTCCTTCAAAGTATATCAAAATGTCCTGATATTTTTCTTGCAGGCATTGAGATGTCTCTGTTATTTATAATACATATGACAGTACATTCCTCTGCTATTCAGCCATCATCAGGCTGACAGGTAGGGGACATCATTATGACTGGCTTCAAAGGGAAAGGGGAAAACAACATGTCTCGGCTTTGAAATACAATTCCACTGGCAGTCAAAGTGAATACCCCTAACACCAGTGAACAGAGACATTTTAATCATCATATCTCCATCTCATATCTCTTGTCGTGTACAGCAGATAACATTAATAGAGATAGCCAACAGCTGCCACCCAGGGATATAATGTGGGAGTCTGTGCCCTCAAGCTTGTTGGTAGCGCAGGGATAACAGACTGTGACAATGAGAGAGATGAAGAGCAATGAATGTGACTTCAAAGCAAGAGACAGACATAATATGAACCTCAATGACAGTGAAGATGCTACTGCCAGAATAAGAAGAAAACACTGCCAGCGGCGACAATGTATGGGTGTCTTTGCCTTGTAATTCATTTTGTTCAATCTGCCTCTGATAAAAATGATTTCAGATTTACAGCATCAGTAATAATGATCACATTACAAATGCTTTCACATTTTATTAATTTGCTGTTTGCAAGGCTTTAAGACAAGAATATATCACAGTCAAATTAGTGGTGATACTGTGGGATCATGGTGTAAATGACTGAAAGGCCCTACACTTCATTTTTAAAATTGTTCATTATATTTGCCACAAATCCCACTGCAGCTCATTCTGTTCTCCACCAGTAATGAAACAATTAGTACAGTATATTAATCGGTTAGTTAAGTAGTCAACATTATGTTTTGCTGACAAAGGAAAGAGCAGGGAAGTGACAGCTTGGCTTCCTCAGAAGTGTAAAAATATGCCAGACAATAATTACAAAGCTGCCTTATTTATACACTGAATCATCTTTATTTAATATGTGCAGAGAATATAAAAACAAGAAAGAAGACTTCATGGCTTTGGAACAGCAGCCTCAGAGCTTTGTTCTTGGCCAGCACCCAGTGGGAGCAGCAACTGTAAGCAACACCTCAAAAGTCCCATTGTCATAGTGGCAATGTTTGCTTGGAGGGACTGGTGCCCAGCCAACAAGAGACAAATGATAAGCAAAGACTCTTTAAAGGCCTTTTACTGAGTCTGGAGAAATCAGGCAGCAGTAAATAGAGCAGATCCTGCCCTGGTTTCACTTTTTGTGCAAAAGCAAGGTTGAAGTCTCTTCAATCTGATGGGATAAAAGCTGTAATTGTGGCTACTACCACTGGTGGGCCTAGGGCATTACAAAGCAATGCATTACTGTATCACATATCACATTACATTTGTCTCCAGCACACTATTGTCCATTAATTCAGTAATCACATTACAGTTACTACTTGTACTTTGAGTCAGTACAGTCTACTGCCAGTGACACCTCGTTTCTCTTAAATATGCAATTGAGTTTTGCGCTCTTGTGCTCTTTGGGCTGTTCTTCATCACCTTTGCTGTTGGCTTTGTGGTAATACTTTGTTAAAGAGAAGTAATGCAGTTGTTAAGATGTGATACAATTTGGGTCATTTGACATTTAAGTGATGCTGTGTGGACTTCTGTTATATACTGTAATTGCCAACGAGTTACTCCAATTCAATGCAATCCAGTTTAATGTTTCAAGTTCTAACTCTTAAGATTGCTGTATGTGTGTTATACTCAATAGCTACATAAAAGGGAATCATTGATTTGGTTGATAAATCTCAATTACAGTCATCTACTGCACACTAAAATATTCCATCCTTTGATAATGCAAAAAGTAGAACAGCTTTCCTGTATTTTAAGAGGAATTTGATTCATATGTGGTAAAAATCTAGCAAGATGCAAGATGACGAATGACTAAACTCAACTCGTATTTTCAGGGGATGTGATGGAAGAGTGTAAAGTCATGTCATGGGTCAAACCTGCGACTGCAATCACGTAAAGACACATGAGGCATGAGGGCTTACAAGACAACGTTTGTCATCTTTTATAGTTGGCCTGCAGCTAACAATTGACTGGGACCATCATTAATTTTAACAACCAAATAAAATCCACATAATCAAACACTGACAACAAACAAAAACACATGAAACAGAGACAGTGAAAATAGTGAGGCACTAAAAAAGATATCTGCATTATGGCAGTTTCCTCTTCCCCTAACAAAGAAGTCTCCGAGTGGTCACGGTAATCGATGGAGCCCCGTAGAATGCAATGAATTCAGGGAAAGTGTGAAATTATTTTGATAGCACAAGAAAATAGCCTTTCCAGCTACAGTAAATCCTTGGCCACTATTTTCCTGTGGAAAAAATGCATTTACAGTAAAGAAATTTACCATGGTATCATTCATGAGTGACCGTCCCTAATATCTTTGCATTTTAAAATGCTTGAGTGCTTTTGTTCCCGGTGCGCGCCTGTGTGAGCTACATATTAAACACTATGTTTGTTTCTGTGCTGAACCCCTCCTGTTCTCTGGTAATTGTGGCGATGCATCTCTCCTCCTGTTAATCTCCGGTCTCGGTCTCTGACTGTGCCTTAATGGGGATTTTCAGCTGTGACCAGGGCAGAAGCGTCAGATTTCATAGTTCTGTCAACCTAGTTCACAGCATTTTAAATAACTGCTTCACTTACAACAGACACACAGTATATTGTCTGAGGTGGGGTGCCAGCTACGAAGGCCAGCAGTGATTAAGGATTTGGAAAAGGACCGACTCCATCCTCTCTCTGAGAACATAAACAGTCTACTGTATCACATGTCTGTTTGCTTACTGAAGATTTTTTTAAAATGGTATTGGTCTGCACTTATATAGCACTTTATCCTACCGTAGTGGTATCCAAAGCGCTTTACAATGTGTTTCGCATTCACCCATTCACACACACATTCACACACCAATGGTGACATAGCTGCCATGCAAGGTGCTAATCTGCCATTGGGAGCAACTTCAGTGTTCAGTGGGTTGAGCGTCTTGCTCAAGGACACTTCGACATGCGGAGGGGCCAGGGATCGAATCACCAGCCTTGCTATCAGTAGACAACCCACTCTACCACCTGAGACACAGCCGCCCACAATGTATTCCTGATTTCTAATGAGAAATTAGACCATGGCTTTATCAGATGATCTGAGACATCTTACTGTGTCAAACGTCAGGTTTTTGCCAGAATTATTTGTAAGAATTTTTTAGTTTGTTTGTTTAAATCACAGATTCATTGATATCCATTGATATGACTTTGGATCACAGTTTACAGACAATTTTCAACAGCGACCCTCTTTTTTAAAGTAACTGCAGTCCTTTACATTATGTGTTTTTTCCCCAAAGGCCTTAACGGAACAGCAGCCAAGTCTGGATCACCCTCCAAGTGAGTGTCCCTTCGCTGTAAATGCTGAAGAGCTTTTCTTTTTTTTTTTAAAGCAAAGCAGAGGAATTATTTTGGAATCCTTCACAAAATCCCCATTTAAGCTGTATCAATATGAACTGAACTTTTGTGGCACATGAGCAATCATGTCTGCAGGGCTCTTAAGCTTGAAAAGTCATCTTAGTCACAGTAAAATAAAAGGCTTTAAGAAATATCAGCCCAGAAACTGCTTCTTTTACACTTTTCCAACCCCTTTATCCCCCGCCCCTCCTGATTGCAGCTCAAGGTTCTGATTTAATCATCCAGATTGACCGGCTGTAGGCTGAAGGTATTTGACTTTGTCCCCTCCCCTACCTGTCAACAGTTTATTTTCTGCCTGGGCTGAGTGGCAGCTACTTCACCTTCTGCCACATGCTTGTCAGCGAGCAGAGACTTGCCATGTCAATATCTCTTAGTCCCAAAGCAGATACACATCTAAAGGGCAGCGCTGTGAGCTGACCTTAATTTATACAGAGTAAATAATGAACTGGCCTCCCTGTATAAAACATTAACAGAGAAATCGTTGAGCTGTGGGGAGGGGGTGGGCTCAGGCCAGGGAGAATAGGGATTTTCCATGGTCTGGAGAAGCACTGCAAGTAATTTAGAGCACTGGCTCCCAAAGTGGACGACGGCTGCCCACGGGTCCCCAAAGAAGTCACAGAGGGCAACATGAGCAGTATTTCATGTTCAAAACTACCTCCTTTTCCGCATATTCACCACACATTATACACAATAAACATTCAGCAGTTCACATTGTACTGAGCAGTGGTTGTGGTGTCTAGTTTTGGAAAGTAATGCAAGTAAAATTCAGCAAATGTCAGCAAAAAAAGTAAGTGTATTTACTAGTATAATTACTGAGAGGCATTTTTAATTGAGTCTCTGTCAGGTTTGTCCTCATATTTTTTGTAGGAATCTTACTCTGTCTGAATTCCAGGGTGCATCATTAAAAACAAAACCAACTGAGCACTGTGGGGGTTTTCACTGTGTTTTTTAAGCTCGACATTGAGACTCCTGACCCAGGTGCAAGACAGGATGAAGTTGAACACGTGTTCAGCACTATAATGTAAAGCTTATCTGCATTGTTTGCAAATGAGAGAATTCCTCCCTAAAAATTTCTGCCAAAAACTGTCTGTCAAAGTCGATGGATGTAATGACACACAAGGCAGCAGTTCGATCAGGTTGCAGTTGAAGAGGTCCTGATGTATCCAAATGAAATCAAAACGTCTATTTCAAGCTCACAATACTTGGTGAAATGCATGGTTGCAAGATAAACATTTTAATTTAATAGTTTAGATAAAACTTTTAAGCTTCAGACATTATTTTGACGAGTTGGATTTATGTAATAACACTGATAATTGCATTAACTATTATGTGTAATGCAAACTCAGATATGTTGTTTATTATTTTTGTTTATAACATAAGATTTAAATATCATGTGTTCAAACACACAACCGCAGTTCAAAATGGAAAGAAAATCAAAAGTTTGATGCTAATTTTAGCGACTTAATTTATTAAATGTTTGCCAACTTAAATATTTTGTTCATAATTATAGTAATTAAGTACACAACACAAATATTTCTTGTAAACAACATAGACACTAGTTGTAACAATGTCATTTTCTGAGTAACCACCTTAAAAACATAATGCTCATGGATTTGTGCTACTAATCATTAAATCATTGTAATAGAGCTGTTTTAAAAATACTGTTGATCGTAGAAAATAAGCCATTTCCTCTAACTCAGTGTAGTTTGTTGGTTGGACATAATTTGATTTGCAGTTGTTTTAACTCAAAAAGACTGATGCAAACTGTGGTGATGCACAAACATTTTTTAGGGGATAGGGCAAGCAGTTTTCCACACAACACCACAGCACAGTACAGTCAAACAGGGCACTGCAGCTGCTCCTGACTGCTCCACTGCTCCCTTGCAAAAACTTAAAATGCATCTGACGAAAATCACATTATATAGATGCATTTTTGATATTCGATCGAGGTTAGTGCTAACACACTCCCACAACAAAACGCGTCTCAGCAGCTGAATACTGCAGCAGGAGGACGTTCAGTTTAGTTTATTGGTAACTGTGTAAAGACAGTGAACGGTAACATGCGAAACCCTTTGGCACTCTGAATCCAGCATGCAAATGGAAGACTCTGCCCTTACAAATGTAAAATACTAAATAGAAATGTAATTACTCAATAAAAATAATTTGATTAGCTTTTGCAGAAACAATGGTGTCATAAATATTGTTTAAAAAGTGTCTGTTATCATACCAAACTCAAGGATTGTCCACAGTGGCCACTACTACAATGATAGAACAGAGGTAAATGCTAAATTGTAGCGTATCGGTACAGAAGTTGGGAAACTGATTCAGCACCATCAGTTACACAGCAATGTCAGTCTAGAGAGGAGATTATGTGATGTAATCCTTCAAAAAAGTCAGTTTCATAAATGATTGCATGGTCTTTTTCTTGGACTTGAACACATCAAGCAATGAATGATTAAGCAAAGGTTACACAGTTCATACTGTCGTTTTTCTTAAGCACTTAAATCTTTTGGTTCATCTTCACTCCATAACCCAGGGGCACACTTCTAAAACCCACTTACATTGATTTACAGACTCCACAAGATGAAATGTCAAACAAAACATGTTTTTTTTTAGTAAAACTCTTCAAAATAACATGTGCCAAATGTAACAGTATGGGTTTGTTATGCTACAAAAGCATAATTGTATGTATTGAGAGAGCTTTGATTGCAGTTAGAGCTCTGCTTCTGCTAGTTTCGGGTGCATATTTACAAGATGAAAGGGTAGAACAGGAAAGGAAGAAAGTCAGATAGGAGAGAGGAATGGGTGGAAACCATCACAAAAACAAAGGAACATGGGGGATGGCAGGGCTTCAAATTGGGTGGTTGGGTATGCTTGACTTCTGTGGCCCTGGTCCTCAGTTATAATTTAGCATTTTGACTCAACTGAAATGGCTAGTGCTCTCTGTGGAATTGGATTTCTCTGTTATATCAGCACAGAGCTTGGAAATATGTACCTATAAGTCCACTTGTTTGTGATACTGGAAGGATGTGCACTCAAAAATAAGAAATTTTCACACAGTGGGCATAGTGTATTATTCATACAGTGAACTGTGGTTTCCACTGATAAGCTAAGAGATTGTGCTCCTGGACCCTTTCCTTTGCAGAAAAAGGATTTATTTTTTTCATGTCACTGTTTACGATTCATGGCAGGATCATGGCATTCACTGATGTCGGTCTGAAGGCAGCATCACAGCTTTTCTGCAGCACCTCTGCCTTAGCTACTAGCAATGAAAGTGTTCACTGCAAACACTGAACAATATCACAAAATACTAAAGGTAGACATACAGGTACAGCTACTCAGGTAGATCCTCTCTGTTTCACCCAGTTTAATCACTGTGATTGTGCGGGTTGCTGCATCCATGGAGACAACTGTACATGCAGCACACAGTGATTTTGAAGTGACTGACAGGTGGCTGCAGGACACTGCTGATGAACAGGTTGACCCTTTTATCTTTACTAAAAGCAAACAAAAAGTCTCTGTGTTATTTTTCCATGTCAAACTTTCCTTATCTGAGGCTGTGAAAATTGGAAGTGCCTCACTTCAATGAGGATTTGGGGAGAACCATCCAGCCAAAATCTTTTCTTTATTCAGGGCAGCGCTGGACGCATGCCAGAGTACATGTAGCATAACTATGTAAAGAGAGAGAGGACAGTGAGCCTTGGGAAGTAGAGCAGAGCCAGCTTGAGGGGAAAAAATCAAGTAACTTTTTAATTGAACAATTCATCACAGCAATAATGTGTTCTATGCTTTGTCTAGCTCTCTAATCCTGCATAAATATAATTAAAATGTTTAAGATAAGTTTTTAAAAAGTTTTTTTTAGATGCAATTCTAGCTTGAGCAGGGCCCCTACACCCTCTGTTGGCCGGTTTCCACTTGCCAGCCTTCTGGAAGGCCAGCCGGATGGCAGCACCAGATAAGCCCTCGATTTGTACTCCCCGAGCCGCAAGCCTTGGCTGGTGTTACAAGCTTGAACTCAAGTTCTAAATTTACTTGGAAGAGATAGCAGAGAGAGCCAGGCTGCACAAAGACATCTGTAATGTAGATGAATGAGGCCAAATGTCCAGATCCCTGACAGGGTTGCTGGTGATGCACAGTGCCAAACAGGTCACAGGCTGGTGACAACAGTGGTGCTCATCCACACTTTGAATCCATCTCCCCTCACTCAGTCCTCCTGAGGAACATTCTCTCAACCTGTCTCATCAGGGATGTGCCACCAGGAGTCACAGTGATAAAAAGGTCTAGTTATAAGGCAGAAGAAGCCGTCTACCTCTGTCACTTGCAAGAGGACCGACCACATCAGACAACTCCAGCTGGCTGAAGAGCCTCGTGCTGCTTGAAGAGCAGACAGTGTTTTTCCATTAGCTAGAGAGAAAGGAATTTGTTTTGGATGACATCTCAGTTTTCATGTAGTGGCACCACATATTATCCTTTTATTAAAGAATCAAGTACTTTCCAGTCAGTGTTGCAACATGTGTTTTGAAAAGTGCCATATAAATAAAGTTACTGATGATTATTATTATTGTAAAGCAGGATGTTCGCATGTGATCAACAGCATATCTGTTGTTTACAGCTGAATAATAGTAATTATTATTATTATTATTATTATTATATTATTGATAATAGATAATAATGATTGATAATAATAATTTTAATAGCATCCAATAATCAGCAGAGAACAGGCTTAATTTGCATGTAACCACTTTGGCCTATTTATCAAGATCATTTTAATAAAAGAGAATAAAAGAATCCTCACTCCTTGGTACACATTTAAAAAGTAAAACAAGTAAAATCCAGATGTGCATGGCTGCACAGGACTGGGAATCACTGGACAGAGACTCTGTACCGAGATGAAGTCCGCTGGCCCTCAGAGCAGGCTGCTGCTCCAACCATTGCAACCATCGGTCAACACCCGACACAGCCTCTGTCAGAGGAGGACTGTAAGTACAGGCAGAGAAACAAGAAGTCCAGGTGTGGATTAGCATGCCTCGGGAGACCTGTACGGCAGCCATGGGAAGAGCAACGGAGGACGAAGGGGCTCCATTATTAAACGATATGACTGGCTGTTTGTGAACCATAGTGAGGGCCTGCAGCTTGGTTATGGAGTTGAACTTGCAGTTTTGTTTGTGCTTTCATGGTAGTTTGCAACGAATAGAATTAATTGAAACCATCAAATATACTATTAAATAATTTTGCTATTGCTATTCGCTGGTACATATTGCTACTGTTTTATCACCCAAGCCAATGTGTTCAGTGATGTGACACCCAAGTGCATAAATGCGCCTTTTCATTTTCATCTCTCTTTGTTCTAGTACAGAGTTTAGAGTTTAGTGTCTGTCACATTCAAAGGCTCTAACTAACACTGAGTTTTGAATGCACACCTCAGGTGTTTAGCTACCAGAGTCTGTATTACACAGTTTATCATTCATTGGATTCACTTGAGCACTTTTCTCCCAGGTATTTCTCTAATTTGATGCCTTTCAAACACCTTACTAAGGATAGCAGTTCATTTCTCTTATAGAAATGTGTGTATTTTAGCAACCAGGGAGAGGAGCTACATTCTGTGATTTAACAAGTTAAACCAGGCTGGTGTTTATAGGAAGATAGCATTATTTGCAGATTAATCTCCTGTGTACATTTGACTAGATTAAGCCTAACAAGTTTAAAAAAAAAAAAAAAAAAAGACAATACAGCTTTTGCTAAATACAGTGCCGTGAAAAAATATTTGCTGAAATTCTTACTTTCTTTTTGACTATTTTTCCCACTTTAGTATTTAAGATCATCAAACAAATGTAAATATCAGACAAGGATAACCAAAGTAAACACAAAATGCAGTTTTTAAATGATGATTTTATTTAAGGAAAAAAACTATTCAAAGCTGCCTGGCTCTGTGAGAAAAAGTCATTGCCCCCTAAACATACTAACTGGTTGGGCCACCCTCAGCAGTAACAACTGAAATTAAGCGTTTTCTATAACTGGCAATGAGTATTTCACATCTCTGTGGAGATACTTTGGCCCATTCTTCTTTGCAGAATTGTTTTAATTCAGCAACACTGGAGGGTTTTCCAGCATAAAAGGCCTTTTAAAGGTCAGGTCACAGCATTTCAATTAGATTCAAGTCTGGACTTTGACTAGGCCACTCCAAAACCACCATTTTGTTTTTTTAAACCATTGTTGTTTTTAAACCATGTTCTCTTTCTGAAATGCTGAGTTACTTTTACGTCAGATGTAAGGAGACACACACCTTACAAAAAGTTCAACTTTCATCTCATCAGTCCATAGAATAGTCTCCCATAATCTTGAGGATCATTCAGATGTTTGTTTCCAAAGTAAGACAAGTCTTTATGTTCTTTTTCTTATGGTCAGCAGTAGTTTTCGCCTTTGAACTCTCCCATGGGTGCCATTGTTGCCCAGTCTCTTCCTTATTGCTTAATCATGAACACTGACCTTAAATGAGGCGAGGGAGGCCTGCAGTTCTTTAGATGTTGTCCTGGGGTATTGTTGGTAGGCCGGCCACTCCTGGGAAGGTTTACCACTGTTCCATGTTTTCTCCATTTGTGGATAATGTCTCTCACCGTGGTTTAGTGGAGTTCTAAAGCTTTAGAAATGGCTTTGTAAATCTTTCCAGACTGATAGATGTGTTAGATCTGTTCTTGAATTCCTTTGGATCGCAGCATGTTGTTGAAGCTTTTTCAGATCTTTTGGCCGACTTCATTTTGTCAGACAGGTTCTATTAAAGTGATTTATTGATTGAACAGGTCTGGAGGTAATCAGGCTTGGGTGTGGTCAGTGAAATTGAACTCAGCTTTCCAGAAAATGTGATTAGCCACGGTTAATTCATGATTTAACAATGGGGGGCAATCACTTTTCCACACAGAGTCAAGTAGGCTTGGATATAGTTTTCTTCCTTAAAACATTAAATCATCACTTAAAAACTGCATTTTGTGTTTACTTTGGTTATCTTTGTCTAATATTTAAATGTGTTTGATGGTCTTAAACATTAAAGTGGGGAAAATATGCAAAAAGAATAAGAATTTGATAATATAAAGTATAAAAATACTTTTTCACGGGACTGTATAAGGTAACAATTAAGAGACTAAAATCAATTAAATGGGCAGTCTCCAGGGGACTTGACCTATATTTCTTGTCTATCTACATTATTTCAACTTGTATTACAGTGATTTGTCACTTACTATATCTTTCCTTTGTGCTTATGCAAAACTGGTGATTTTTTTACAAGCAGATTATAATATGTATTACATATTCTTAATAATTTAAAACAGTTGCCACTCTGTAATGATAACTTTAGTCAGCCAGCTACAGGGATTGTGCTACAATTGTCTTCATTCATTCTAAAATGTGGAAGCGTTTTCTCCAGCCTGTAACTGTTAAGACAAAGGGTACCAAAGTAATTTACATCAACAGAAGCAGATAAAAAAAGACAGATGGGCCGAAGAAAGAAATAAGCAGGGAGTATTTTGCTGCAGGAGTTTGTCGGGAGGTTTCTTAGAGGGTGCTCTGTGTGAGTCTCTAAATTGAGCTTCTCGCTGTTTATTCTGCAACAGGATGGGTGGAGCAGGCAATGGGTCAGCTACCCACGGTAACAGGAGCAAAACATCAAGACAGTGTACAAACGGAGGGAGGAAAACATGAGGAGCTCGGCCCACAGTGAGCAAACCCAAAGGAAAGATGAGTCGGTGCACTTGTCTGATAGGTTGATAGGGTGTTGTAAATGGTTGTAATGTCTTAAAAAATGGTCAATATTTTCACATTAATCGTACATTTGTGTCAACCAGTCTTTTCTTTGCTCTGAAAATTTTGTACAGGTTACAGAGGATCACTCATTATGACTTTTCAATTATTGTATTTTTGTCACACTTACGTGTTTCAGATCTTGAAACTCATTTACCGTATTTTCCGCACTATAAGGCCACTTAAAAGCCTTTAATTTTCTCAAAAATCGACGGTGCGCCCTTTCATCCAGTGCGCCATATGTGTCCACTGAGTTCCAAGCGCTCCGCTTCATTGACTGTTGGACCATTTCCCGCCGACATAGGTACATAAAGTACGTACACTAAGTACGCTGGCAGCGATAAAGCAAGGTATCTGACTAAGGTATCTGCTCTGACTGTTGTACGAGCTTTCGCGAAAGCCAGCATCATTGCTGAACAGCCACTCGGCAACGAGACTGACTCTGACAATGACGAGAGGGAACCCGGCATGCTTGATGGCGAAATTGCCCAGCTGTTCAATTCAGATACAGATTGATCAAAAAATAATGAGTGTATTTGTAAATATGGTACGTAGTAGAATAACGTTCAACAAACTCACTGTTTTACTTCCGTTTCCTTATTTTAGCATGCGCCTTTTAACCCGGTGCGCCTTATGTATGGCGTAAGTACAGAAATAGACCCGCTAATTGAGACTGCGTCTTATAATCCAGTGCGCCTTAAGGTGCGGAAGATACGGTAATTATAAGACAAAGGTATCACAAAATGAAGTTTTTTAATTATGTCATGTAATTTGTTGAAGGATAAATGCTGTCCAGCCCATCTTGCCCTATG
Source organism: Dascyllus trimaculatus (assembly GCA_024666655.1). NCBI lineage: Eukaryota > Metazoa > Chordata > Actinopteri > Pomacentridae > Dascyllus > Dascyllus trimaculatus. The sequence continues at coordinate 3,335,356 of CM045452.1, read as the reverse complement.
TGAAAAAGTAATTGTCCCCTCAATTACAAATCTCCCAAACGTCAAATTCATTTGTCAGTTGGGTTCAGTTTCACCAGCCACACCCATGTATGGTTACTGCCAGGCTTGTTGAATCTAAACATCACTTAAATAGAACCTGTCTAACATTGTGAAGTAGGTTAAAGTAGGGCTCCAGACTAACTTTTCACTAGTCGCCCTGGTGCGACCAGCAGGGATTGGGAGTGGTCGGCCTACCAACATTTCTCCAAAAGCGCGTCAACATCTCATCCAGAAGAACTGCTGGCTTCACTGGCCTCAGTTAAGGTCCATCTACATGATTCCACAATAAGGAAGACACTGTGCCAAAGTGGCATCCACGGAAGAGTTGCTTGGTGCAAACCACTACTGACCAAAAAGAACATAAAGGCTCGTCCAGCATTTGCAAAAAATATCTGGAAGGGCCCCTCCTACCCCCGAACATGGACCTTATGGTGTTACGGTGCTACTATATCACATCCTGATATATCTTACCTTATTAGGAAAGAATACATTTCTTTAATAATGTAAATTAGGATGCATTTTAGTTTTATCAGAACATCATTTTTGGCAGACAGAGTAGGCTCACTGCTCTACCTGCTAGGCTGGAAACTTTTCACGTTGTTTTATCACATTTTGCTGTCTCTACTCAATAAGAGGCCAAAGACAGCAAAACATAACTAATTATTCTGAAAGGGGGACCATGAAAATGTCCTTTTTTGTTGTCAGGCACCTGACTCCAGTGACTTGATCACATGATTACCAGGCAGATTGTGAGCTTGACTCGCCATGTTAAAAATACAATCTCACAAGTTCTATCTAAAGTCAGCATTTATCCTCTTTGCAACAGGGATTTACGCAAAATCTGAGGTTATTTTTCTGCTGACTGAGACATTTCATATATATTTAAACCCTTGTTTACAGCACAATGAAAAACCTCTAGAATTGGTTTCTCTGTGGAATAAAGAGCTAACCTTTAAGCCTATTTGCCTCTATGACCTGAGCAAGACTAGGGCAAAGAAGAAGAAAGAGGGTGATTGGAATAGAACAGCTACACCACAGTCAACCCCACCTCCCCCAAGACCTCTCAGCCCCCAAGGCTGCCTGTAACAGACCCAGATGGTCTGTCTCTGCTTAATAGCCCCCCATATTTTTCCATCAGCAGGGAGTGACACAGACTTACAAGGCCAGGTTAACCCAGGTTAACCAGTGAGTATTTCCACTGGGGTTAACTGTTCTGACCCCAGACAATTCCAAACACTTCCCAATTAAAGAATCTGCTAAAGCTATCCGTATTTCCCCCCCACAAGAAACCCTTCTCCCCCAAAGGTCCAAAGGAATATTGAGTCCCAGGGAGGTAAATAGATGCTATACTGAGAGGCAAGTCTCTTTTTTTTTTTAACCAACAGCAGCCTCTGTGCTTAAGGGATTGATTATGGCTCCCATCAGACCAGTGTTTGCACACTCTCTGATCCCCTAATAGAAGTGAAGGTGGCTGCAAAAAGAGCAGAGCGTTTAGCTCTGATGCTTGTGTGTGAAGGGAAGGGGATAAAGGCTTTAGTGAAGAAGACGAATAACCCCTTCTTCTCTCTCAGAAGTACCAATTGAGAACCGAGTTAAGGTTTAAATTAGGAGATGCTCAGTACATTATTTGAGCTCCTATATAAGCTAACACCTTTTTATTCTCAGTTATTTGTGTTCATAAAATGAAGGTGAAGTGCATGTTCTTTTTTCCAATGATATGAGTTGAATCAATTTGTAAATCTTCTTGCTTTTTCTTTTTACATCACAAAATGCAAACATGCCAGCATGTGGTGCGTCTACTTTTTAAAGAAGACCCTTTTTCCTTTCTTTTTTCATACAGAAGCAGAGTTGTCATCTGGTTCACTAATCAGCTGTCATAAGTTCCACAAACCCCATTCACTCCTGACTTACAGCAGGCGTACACTGCTTAACCCTGAATGGTATCTTACATACAGAAAAGTGTGAGGCCAAGGAGGGTGTCTTCATTAAACACTTCAAATAATTCAGCTTAGCATGTTTATTTTGCGGGGCTGCACAGTGGCTCGGTTGTTAGCACTGGCGCCTCACAGCTAGAAGATACCTGGCTGGCATCCTGGACTGGGCCTGGGATCTTTATGTGTGGAGTTTGCATGCTCTCCCTGTGTGGGTACTCAACTGGTTCTTTGGCTTCCTCCCACAGTCCAAAGACATGCTGAGGTTAATTGGTTATTCTAAATTGTCCATAGGTGTGAATGTGAGTGGGCTTGGTTATCTATCCCTCTGTGTGGCCCTGTGATAGACTGGTGACCTGTCCAGGTGAGCCCTGCCTTCACCTTAAGTCAGCTGGGAAAGACTGACTTATCGTATTTTCCGCACTATAAGGCGCACTTAAAAGCCTTTAATTTTCTCAAAAATTGACGGTGCGCCCTTTAATCCGGTGCGCCTTATGTGTGCGCTGAGTTCCAAGCGCTCCGCTTCATTGACTGTCGGACCATTTTCCGCCGACATCGTTACGTAAAGTACGTACACTAAGTACGCCGGCAGCATTGAACCAATTGGAGAACATTACGTAAAGCTACGTAAAGTACGTACACTAAGTACGCCGGCAGCGTTGAACCAATTGGAGAACATTACGTAAAGGTACGTAAAGTACGTACACTAAGTACGCCGGCAGCGATGAACCAATTGGAGAACATTACGTAAAGGTACGTAAAGTACGTACACTAAGTACGCCGGCAGCATTGAACCAATTGGAGAACATTACGTAAAGCTACGTAAAGTACGTACACTAAGTACGCCGGCAGCGTTGAACCAATTGGAGGACATTACGTAAAGGTACGTAAAGTACGTACACTAAGTACGCCGGCAGCGTTGAACCAATTGGAGGACATTACGTAAAGGTACGTAAAGTACGTACACTAAGTACGCCGGCAGCGTTGAACCAATTGGAGAACATTACGTAAAGGTACGTAAAGTACGTACGGTACGCTGACCTCTGCTACGCCTCCGGTAGGTAGGTATATACTGTACTACCTGTATGCTGAAAACATGCCTGGGCTAAGGTATCTGCTTTGACTGTTGTACAAGCTTTCGCGAAAGCCGGCATCATTACTGAACAGCCACCCGGCAACGAGACCGACTCTGACAATGACGAGAGGGAACCTGTCATGCTAGACGGCGAAATTGCCGAGCTGTTCAATTCAGATACAGAGGATGAAGACTTTGAAGGGTTTGAGACAGAAGATTAATCAAAAAATAATGTGAGTGTATTTGTAAATACGGTACGTTGTAAAATAAAGTTCAGAAAATTCACTGTTTTACTTCCGTTTCCTTATTTTAGCATGCGCCTTTTAACCCGGTGCGCCTTATATATGGCGTAAATCCAGAAATAGACCCCGTAATTGAGACTGCGCCTTATAATCCGGTGCGCCTTAAGGTGCGAAAAATACGGTAGGTCAGGATTATTAGATAGACGATAAAGCAGTGTCTGGATAATGGATGGACGTTTATTATGCATTCTGGCTTGTATTCAACGGTCATTCAACATGGAAGATGTCATCCTAGAAAGCTGTGGAGCTGGCTTTGCAGCATGCTGCTTCATCCCAACTGCACTGTGTCAAAGTGTAAGGAAACCAGTGGACACATGAGGTGCCAAAATGTATGCATGGGAATGAGTGAGGTCATAATGATTACTGATTACACTAATACTGCTATAGTGCAATATTTGAATCTTAATCCACTTGACCTTAGCATTTTTTCCAGTTGGGACAGAACTCAGAAGCAAATTCAAAGTCAATTTAAGCAGAAAAAAATGAAGGATTATCTAACCTAAGTCATAATGGACCTGACAGAAATTTAACCTGAGGCTTAAGTTACAGCAAGAAAACAGGATCTAAACAAAATCCAAAAGTAAATACTTTGCTACTATGTTACTTTGCCTATTTATTTGCAGAGGTTTTCAAACTATGAGGTGTACCTTCCCAGGGGTGCAGCAAAGGTACAGAGAGAGACTGAGGAAGGATACTTCATGCAGGGGTTAGAAGGTAGAAGTGAAAGGTCCCATATGGTGAAAATCAATTTATATATTGTTTGTATATCTTAAAAACTTGGAGGTGTAAAATAAAAGCTATGAGAATATACTTACTAGTGCCATTACTCTAGCTGTCCATTAATTTGCTCAGCCACAAGCAAAGCACACCAAGTGTTATATACTGTTTGCAAAGAGTGAACACAAGAGTCTTCATACATTCCCAGCATCTGAGGAACTGAAGACCAAGTGAATTACTTTTCTTTTACATCCAAATGTCTCCACAAAAATAGGATAATTCTTAGTGTTGGTATGCTGTGTGGCTAATGTGGCTAATTTACCTTTAGCTTTGGTTGTTTGCCCTCAGGTCAGAGCACTGTTGAAAGTGTAATGCTGAGAGACATTCAGAAATGGTGGAAAATTTTAGACAAATTTGAAACCAATAAAGAAGGACTGGGCGGGTTATTATGTTTTTATGTCGCCTTTTGTGCTTAGGTTAGTAGTAACATAAGCCAATCAGGAATGATCCATTAAGACTGTAAGGAAGGATAGACAAGAAGACAGGGGTAGAGGGGTCTTGGTTTTTAGTAAAGACAGGTTTAAATGCAGAGAAAAATACAACTGGACACTTACCCTGAATGTTTAGCCCTAAATATTATCCTAGTGCCGCAGATTAATTTTATTGTATTGTTCTGTATAATCCACCTTCTTTTGCTGTTTCTTTTTATGATGAACTCTAAGCTGCATTGAAGAAATCTGATAACCACACAGAAACGACTATATATGGACATTTTCATATTAACTGGTTAAGTAAAGAAAACAAAAATAAATTGCAAGTAATCATGACAAAGTTTAACTTCAAGCAGATGATTAAAGGGTCCACACGCATTACAAGAAACACACAAACTCTAATTGACATGATATTTACTAGCAAATCAGATCAGATAACAAAAACTTATAATTTAATACCTGGATTGTCCGATCATAAATATGATCCTGTCTGTCAGAAAACTAACAAAAATATGACTCCAGTACTTTGGAGGCTGTGTCTCTGACTCAGACCCTCTCTCTGACCCTAAATGCAAAACTGCACAATTTGAGCAGGAACTTAGGAAAGTTAGTTGGGATGAGATAATAGAGTCTCACGACTTAGACATGTGTTGTGACTCCATGACAACAGCTTTGGAAACATTAATAGTAAAATATTCCAAAAACATTAATGAAATATGTATATTAATGAAAAAAACGGGATTTGACATTGAAAACATCTTTATCATCTAAACTTAATACTGACAATCTTCTCTACAAAAGCTTGAGAAATAAAGTTGTACAGGAGCTACATAAAGCAAAGTCATTATATTACCCACAGCTGATAGGAAACGCTAATAGTAATAGTGCTTCCTTGTGGAAACACTTAAATAATTTAACCAACAGATCACATGACCAAAAAGAAATTAAAGAGCTGAAAATAAACGGAATAACCATTACTGATACAGACACAATAGCTCATGAATTTAATATCTATTTCATAAAATCAGTCCAGGAATTAACACAGAATTTTGTTTGTCCAACAACCTGACTTGGAGGCCGTAGACGTATGTAATTTATTTTGCATTAAAGAAGTAAATGAAGCAAGAATACTGGAAGTAATGAAAAATCTGTCAAATTCTAAGGCAAATGATATTTATAACTTAGACACTGAGATCATTAGGAAGCATAGTGCAGAGCTTGTTAAGCCCCTGACTCATCTTCTTAATCTATCAATTAGAGAAAATAAATTCCCAGATAGCTGGAAGAAAGCCACTGTCACACCAATTTTAAAAACAGGTGACTTTGATGTGGTCAGCAACTACCACCCTATCTCCATTCTGCCTGTGTTGTCAAAGGTGCTTGAAAAGGTTGTGGCATCACAGGTTATGAACATCTAGAAACCAGTCTACTTCTTCATCCTCAACAACTTGGTTTTAGACCAAAACATTCAACTGAAACAGCAAATATTTTTTTCACTGAAAGTATAAAGCAATCTCTTGACAATGGAAATGTTGTGGGGACAGTGTTTCTAGAACCTTAAAAAGGCTTTCGACACTGTCAACTACAATACACTCCTGTCTAAGTTAAAATCTTTCAAATTTTCTAACGAAGCAGTTGATTGGTTTGAGTCTTACCTTCGGAATAGAGAGCAGCATGTAAAAATTAAGCAAGAAAAATCATCCTTTTTAAATAACAGAATGGGGATTCCCCAAGGATCAATTCTTGGTCCATTACTTTCCAGTCTGATTATTAATGATTTACCTAAAACCTGTCCTGAGGCCGGCTTCCAGCTTTATGCAGATGACACAGTCGTTTATGTTGTAAGGTAGCAGAGATCCTAACACAGTACTTGTATGAAGTCTAACAGTGGCTGGAACACAACCATCTCATTCTGAATTTAAATAAAACTGTATCAATGTGTTTCTTAATAAGAAAACCAAGCTCGAATGAAAGCTTACATGTTAAAATAAACAATGTAAGAATACAAGAGGTCAATGAATTAAAATACTTAGGAATAGTTTTAGATCCACAATTTAAGTTTGATAAACACATCAAGAAAATCACAAAAACTGTGAAGAGCACCCTTAGCTTTTTCAGATTAATTAGACATTATATTCCAACTCAAGCAGCTCAGATCTTCATGCACTCTATGATTGATTTTTTCTCATGTTGCATATTATTTGACAGTATGGGCTCAAGCTTCACCTTCTACAGTGAGAATAATTTCTTCATTATACAACCAGGCTCTAAAAATAGTGGATAAAAATCCAACCCGGTGGCATCATTGCCATATATTAAAAAAATACAATCTTATGAGTTTTGACTGTTTTGTATACCTGTGTTTTCTTAAATTAGTATTCAAATGTATGAATAACCTTGCACCTGAACCTCTTCATAAATATATTCAAAGACAGGACAGGAAGAGAGTAACAAGAAGCACAGTGGAGGGAAACTGCAGAATTTAACACCGCAGAACCACTTTTGGACAGTCTGCTCTCTCAATTAATGCCTGTAAACTCTGGAATACTTTACCAACTGAAATAAAATCAATGACTTATCTTAAAACCTTCACAAAAAAGGTTAAGTGTTGGCTTAAAGCAAACCAGAGCTGTACCCATTTCAGTGTTGTAGTTCAAGTAGTTCCTTTAGATTGGTTTGTAAATTTTTTTTCTTTCTCTCCTTCTCTATGTTATATAGAGTTGTTTCACTAGTTAATTTGGATTGGTTTAGAAGATGTTTCTTTTTCTTTCCCTTCAGGTTATTGTTATGTAGATTTGTGATGATTCTGAACTTGGTTTTGTGAGCTGGGTTGTGTTTGTTCTTGTGCAGGTTGCTTGTATATTAAGTTTTTAAGGGACTGTGGTCTTGTGTGTTTTATTTGTTTAAAAGCCCAACTAGGGACAGGAGTTGAGAATTAGCTCTAGCTAAAACTCTATATGCAATACATCAGATTCATGTCTTGTACTGAAAATATGTTAATTGCCCTGTCCCTCTTAATAAAAAAAAATGCCTCCACTGAAGAGCTACTGAACCTACACACTATGAGTTAAATTTGTATTTCCCCAGTAAAATAATAATTATGCGTGTAGTCAGAAATGCACATGAAATCATAGTGTCTTAGACAACAATGTATGGTAAAACTAAATGGACATATCTATTTTAGCGATAGCTTACCTGATGCTTCAGGAATTAAACCAAAAATTCTGGTGCAGTCACCAGTAACAGCATACCACAAACAAAAACAAAAAACACAGTTCAACCTTTCACCAGTTCAACCTGTTACCTGCTCGGATTTTCAAATGGTGGGGCCCATATGTTGGTGCACAATAGAAGAGATATTCAAGGAAACGCTGAAGTTAGTCACTGTCTGATTTGTTACTCACGTATCCTCGACGCACAGTCAGGGTTCACACGCTGGATAAAAAGCTGACAAACAAGGCGGCGGGAATAGTGAAGAGCAGGAAGTGTCTGTGATGGTCACGCAGATCCCGGGCGCGCTGAATCCTCCAGTAGGCAATGCAAACTGGCTCGTTAGCTCCAGCGAAATTCCACCACTGTCCTCCGTGAAGCGGCGGCAAGCATTAAACACGGACTGTCCCTTTCTCCAACGTCCACGCTAAACGTCCCCGGCCGTTATTGTGCGCCTGTACACTTTACAAAGCTAGCAAAACAACAAAACCGGAGTTAGCATAGCTACACTTTCACCGTGGACAATTAGGTGAAATAATTTACCCCTGCAGGACACGCAGTTCACAGTTTCCTTTAAAATTTGCACCGGTGCATTAAAGTACATAAGTCTACAAATATTTTACACTTTCGCAAAATACGTTGGGTTATTTCACCCCTGGCTATGCACTAGTAAATATCCCTGTAACTTTTGTGTGCAGCTATCCTCTCCTCTTGGTCCCTCGCATTCAGTTCCCCCCAAAGTCGCTTCTAATTGGTTGAGAACGAGAACACTGATTGGCTCAACACAACTCATAGAAACATCTTAAACAAAGAATGTAGGTAAATGTAGTCCTTATTGAAATCAAATAATTAACTGAACATACAATGATTATTGCATTTCCCTGTCACTTGTACACTTTAGTATTAACAAAATAAACACTTCAACTTGTGAGTACATTGAACTAAGTCCTTTTATCCACATTTTGGAGGTCTCTACATAGTTAATTCAGGATACTTTAAATGTGAACAAGTGCAAGCTAAAATACAGGGCTCCAGTTGTGACACACAGCTAACTGGCCGTCATATTTACTGGCAATTTTTATCATTTATATTTTGTCTAGGGGTTGGCCCACAGTGTCAGCCTTTGAAAGCCTCTGATCTACACCAAACTGCTCTGTTAGGGAGCCTGCTTTGAAACTATAGCTGGTGAAAGCTCCTAGCTAAATGTCATTGAGGTGAATAAGCAGTACAGCATCTGTTTAAAGTATAAAACTACACTACAAGGTAGCCAGAAAAGTAGACTGACACTATTTTAACTACTACTGTACAAGGCAGTATGTGGCCATACCGCCTTGTGGATGCCTGATACTGTCAGATCTGGGAAGCTGAGCGAGGTTGGGCCTGTTCAGTACCTGGATGGGAGACCGTGAGGGAACACCAGGAAGCCTGGGTGGATGCAATGTGAGAGTGAGTGGTTGGAGGGGCCGATGGCACAGACTTGCAGCCTCACCTTCATCACTCTACCCCAGGGCAGCTGTGGCTACATACCACCAATGAGTATTCAGTGAATGAAGAACGCAATGTTTGAGTGCCTAGAAAAGTGCTATATAAAACCAATGCATTATTATTATTATTACTGTAACATGTTTTAACATGATGTAAGCAAACATTTATCTGTGAAGCTTCATAAAAATTACATATGGCCAAATGAAGACATATTTCAGTTCACTACCTCAGTCTGTACACGTACTGTCTCTGTCTTTGTCAGGTTAATTAAATGACTTCTTAAATGTCAGTCTCATTAAATTAATTACACATTTGTGTGTGGCACTTTAAAGCAGGTCTAATATTTTTAGGTTCGGTGCCCCACCTGCGGTAGGAAATCAAGATAACAGAGAGTGAGGACCAGCACCAGACCAGGTCCCACCCCGCTGACCAGCTCTTCAGTGCCAGATGTGTCCTCAGGTCTGGTTGTCTGACTGTCTTGTTCTTCTGCTTCATCATGTCAAACCAGGCTGCTTACGTTGATTCTCACCAGAAGGAAGGCATTGATCCAAAACATATTTGTACATGCTAAACACCTGTAATTAAAATTCACAGTTGCTCAATAAATCAATCTTTGACATGTTTCAAACTGTCATCAATCTGTGTTTAACTCACTGAACCCCAAGCAGTTTCTGGGTGCAATATAAAGTCCTGCACCTTAATGGAAAAAGCACAACCGCTGGCAGAGGTAGAGTGAACTCAAAGCTGTCATATTCATAAATATATTTGAAAAAAATGAAAGTGGAATTTCTTTGAATATTTATTTTACAAAATATGAAAAATTCAGGACTCAACATGTACAAGACTTTTCCAACAGGTTATAGCAATACTGTGAGGAAAATGGTGACTCTACCAAAGATTTTTACTCCGTAGGTTTTTATTTTGTTTCCTTACTTGTCTTCTCTCTGCTCTGGGTAAACACAACCTGCAGTTCAGAGCAGTTCAGCTGAAAGCTTTTTGATATTTTGTTATGTGACTGTTGGTTGCAGTTGAAGCCGAATGATTTCATGGTGGCACTGTGAAGCACACAATTTTAGTTTTTTACAAAATCTTGTGCTATTACTTTATTTTTCACAAAGTATGCCAAACATAAGCTTCCCTTCAGTTATGTTTCTCAGTGGTAAGACACATCTCAAATTATTAGTTTGTGGACTGTCAGGAAACTGATTCTTTTTGTTCCACAGTTTCTGCCTCTGAAAAATAGTGAAAAACAGCTTTTTTTAAAAAAAATATATAACACATCTTTAAACCCCTCTAGAAGGTTTTAAGGTTCAGAGGTTAACAAAAGATAGTTTTCTATCAGGCTGTTTCTGTGTCCTAATTAATCCAACAGAAACTGTGCACTTGACCTGTAACAGAAGTGGAGAAGAGTATGTCCATGATCGCTGTGGAATGGAAGTGGGGGTCAAACTTGGATCACATTGTTATCAAATCATGTTGCTGAGCGACTCTGTTTGTTCCTCTGCTCCACTCTTTCTAACACTTTAATCAGCTACAGCCGTACTAAGAGGAAGACAATGCCTGTTCACGACAAATGACAGTAACTATCACTTTTAAAAAAAAACTTGACAGACTTCATGTCAAAAGCTAGAATGGTTTTCACAACCGAAATACTGAATCGCAGCAAATGAACTGCTTAATCATTCACTCTAGTTCATGGGGCTGCACAATGCTCTTCACTTAGTCCCTGTCAGTAAAGGCCATTGTAATTAAAAATAAGTACGGTTAGTGGGGGGTTGTTGATGGTTGTAGTGGGAAGGGGGTGGGGTGGGGTGGGGGGTTGTTCAGCACAACTCCAGGCTCAGGAGAAGAATGGCACACAAACACAGTAAATTGCTGTCATTCTCCTGTGTGTGTGTGTGTGTGTGTGTGTGTGTGTGTGTGTGTGTGTTTGTATCTATCTGCCTATGTCACTGTCATTGTCACTGTGTGAGAGCACTGAGGATGCACCGTGTGTCTCTGTGCATCTCCTGCCAGTGTTTGGTAGCTCGTGCATCGTAGCTATGTGCTCTCATGAGTATGGGATTATTTTGCACATATGACTGAAGATGTCCATCTTCTCACGTATGATTCAAGCAAACTAGCTGTCCTCCTGGTGCATTCACCGTGTTCTCCATGAAGACTGTGGTTCGCTGAGCCCCTCACCACGACTACTGCCCACCCACCTGCACACAACAAACACACACTTACACACATTTGAGAGAGAAATTGGGGTTGCTGTGTCAATGGCCCAGCGGTGAGGAGTTTTGCACCAAGGGAGTAATTGAGATGGCCGGTGAAAGGGGGAGTGAGGCTTAGACAACCACACAAGTTCCTGGCTGCCGTCCAATTATATCCTGCAGCCTCTACTACCTCCTGAACTCCAATTATAGCCGGCAAAGCTTGGCTGGTCAGAGAACCTGTCACCCATCCCTCCCTCCCTCCCTCCCTCCCTCCCACAACTGCCGACAAGAAATAGCAAAGTCAAAGACAATGTGTGATGTCCTCTGGTGCCTCAATGTGTCAGCATGTGTGTGTGCGGGACAGAGAGAGTGTGCTTTAAACACAGCTGGAAAATAGTGCCTCATAAACCATAGCTTACTCTATTCAGTTGCTTCAACTGTCCAGAATGACTGAGTGGACAGTGCAGAATTAGGCACATTTAATGAAAAGATGCTTAAATTTAACAGCTACACAGTTACTAACTGATGGTGTTCTGCCATGGAGAGCGGTGAGAGTACCAGTGACAGTTTGTGCTTTGCTGAGTGTTTCTGATACATTACACTTCATTCATTAGCGTGGGCGTGCAGTGGGCTTGTTACCCCACCAATCCACAACCTCCCACACACTCTGTGTGCATTAATAAGCAATTGTATATGTCAACTTTCAGTTTACTGAGCTGTAAATGTTCTCCTCTGTGTTGCCAGTAATGACAATGCCCACAAATTAGAGTCATTAACGTAACTTAAAACATGCAATCGATTATTTCTTAATTAATTAATCATGGTTTATTGTATAGACTAAGACCTAAATGCCTCCCAGCACTTTCCATAGTATGTGGGTGGGGGTGTGTTCAGCACAACCAGCTGGGCTGAATATGGTATAAATAATGACGAGATGCCCTGACACCACCATCCCACAGACATACACAATATTGATGAGAGTGGTAAAAGTGCCTTCAAGACCTACAACTGTTGTTTACAGTATGACATACAGCCCCTGTACAACAAAACCAATAATATTCATTGGGCAGATCGACTGTAGCAATCAAGATACAATGTTTTTTCATGCAAATGAGGTCCAGATAGAAATTGCTATATACTGTACAAAGACACGCGCCTGGGAGTTTAGGAGGAGGTGAATGAGTCAGAAATGCACAGCAAATGCTAAATTATGTCATTAGCATTTACAGCTTCACAAAAGTTGCTTTATTGCTTTGTTGTTCTTCCCTGCCGACAAGGTTTATTGTTCTATTACCATGCCTCCTTCCCCGACTTCTGTTTTCTTCTATTGAACAAGATCTTTTAGTCATGGCCCGAGGAGTCTTTGGAGATTGCCGTCTTTATCAAATGTATCTGATCGTTTGTTGTGCATTGTTGTATTATTGTGTGCCTTCTTTTTTTATCCTCCTATTGTGGGTTTCATTTGTGCTTTGGGACTCATAGCCAATCCCAACGTTTTGATTGATGCATTCATTTCCCAGTTTCCGCTCACCCCTAAAGCAATACTGGCTCTCCTTTTATACTATACCCTGCCATCAACACAAAGTGGAGCATTTGTGCATCAGCCAGATATTATTCAAAACAGGTTGTAGTAATGACTCCAATCTTGAATGAAATAGCTTGGCCTGAATTTGGGTGAGCGAGATCATCACTTCTGAGTGGGGGTTTGAAAGTAGTCGTGAACTGAGACCATTTTAATGTTATTGTTCATTTCAAATACCACTTTTGGGTACTTTTGAACTCCTTGTCTCTGTGTGTGTGGAAGCAAATGAAGATGTTTATGACTTCTTGTGTAATTCTACAAATGTGAGCAGCACTTATGGTTTTGCAGTTCAGATACTATGGGCGGCCCCAGATTGTGTTCAGCACTTTGGACAGCTCCATTTCCTTGCACATACTGCCCAAACAAGCCCATTTACTCTAAAGTACAAAAGGCATCAGATAACTTTTAACTTTCATCACCTTTTTTCACACTCTGAGCAGCTCAGAAGGCCTTAAAATGTTGCTCTGTAGTGTTTAGAAATTCAACCCCTACCAGCATATAAATACCAGGGTTACATCAGAAAATGGAAACCTGTAACAGTCACTTATAGGTCACTCATAAGACTCTCACTTAGCCAGACCATTCTTTACGTCATTCTCCTCCTGCATTCCGGCTTGTTTGTATTTCTTTAAACCAATCACAATTGTTTTGGGTGGAGATAAGTGAGGGATGAGGCAATGGCGTGCCCTGAAAATGGAGTCAGGGGAATTGTTTGGGGTGACATTTGCTGGGGAACACTGTCATTAAAATGAATAAATTACCATAAAAAAAACTAAAGGGGTGCCTTAATCCAAACCCTCAGCAAAACTTTACATTTTCAGTACGTAGGCTGCTGCCTGGAGATTGTTGTTGTTGTTTCTCATAGTGAAGGGGATTCTGAAAATGGACACACATAGATAGCAGAAGGGAAGGAGAAAGTCATGTGAAAAGCACAGCCAATGGCAAGCTTATACACACAATGTACATGTGGCTGGTTTGTTTGAGGTTCAGAGGGTTAATTAATTGAAAATATATTAACTGATGATGCAGGAGATGAGTAACATGTTGTGCACCAGTCACTAAACATGGTGTAGATGTAGTTTCTGATTTGACCACTGGGTGGTGCCTCTTTCTGTTTAATGAGTTGGAGTTACAGGTGTGTTTGCTGACCGCCTCTAAGGGTCCGTAAGACAAGCGCACCCCCTTGCTGTCTAGATGTGGCAGTCTGTTGATGAACTCTGCTGCATAAAGCTGTGAAGAAGGTGTCACTGTGCTGTTCAGTTGAGCTAGCTACCTGAGGCTCATGCTAACACTAAAGTAGGATTTTGTAATGCTGACACAGGCTGGGAGCTGGGTGTCCGTCACAGGAGGTGCTGCTAACGTTCAGGAGCAGCAGGGCCGCCATGCTTCAAACAACATTCTAACTAAACTGATGAAGTGTGTCAGTGGCTGCTCTGAGTATAAATACATGTTAGAGGTGACAGTAAATACTGACTGGTCTCCTGGACTGATAAAGTTGCTGTGACAGTGTTTGTGAACATCTGTTCCAGGTGAGCAGCTGTTTTCAGCAGCTGGCATAACATTAACAGTGACTGCATCATGTAGATCAGCTGTGACTATCATTTAGATGTCAAACTTTGAAGATTTATAATGTTACAGGCTATTTACTGTGGAAGACTAAAACTCTTTGTTGTGCTTTGTGCTTAGATTTTGCAATATGAAATAATTAATCATTGCTATTGAATTTATAATGTAAGTTAGCAGATTTACTTCAAGTGTTCTTTACTTTTCTAATGTAACTGAGTAGATTTTGCGGCAAACAATAATTGTCAGTTGTAAAATTTGCTTCACGGTGGCAGAATAAGAGAGGATTTTCAAACTTCGGTGGGCACTGCAGGTCTTACATTTCAGCTGCATCTTCCCCAGTTACAGTGTCGAGCAGCCTGCATATAGTCTGGAAGGCTAAAGCCCAAGCAAAGCTCCAGGTAACTGTGGTGTGCAACCTTTAGGAAATTAAACAATGTGTGTTGAAACATGCTTTTACAAAATCAATGTGATTAATGCTACCTAGTGTCATAAAACAGTAATTGGTCCTGTTTTTCTGATGACAAGCTTTAGAAGTAATCATTATTTAACACTGATTAAATGAATTTCAGGCTGTTTGTGTGAAGGACCAGGACAGAACATTCACAATGCAGGATTGGTTAAAACCTTACACTGAAGCCAAACTGAGGCCTTTGTTAAGTTGAACCAAAACCTTCCAGTTTTCGAAAAGATTAAATGACCAGAACAGCGGCTCTGGATTACAGAAGTCTCTTTTTAATGCTGTATTTACAGCAGATTTCAACACTGGGGCACAGAGCTGTATCAACATCTTTTTAAAGTCAAAAAATTTGTTGGGAGGCCTCGGTGTAAACTAGGGGGGGTCACAAAGTTATATCTACAAATCAGGTTATAGTGCAGTGCTTTCAGAAAATGTCTCCATAGTCCATGTTGTTTCTCGTCTTTGCAGATCCAGCTTCCCTGCTAGACGTCCCAGCAGGAGACTAAGTACCTAGTTTGCCAACTGGCATATTTCTGCTTACAGCCTGGACTGCAGCCTAATTATGCATCTTAGGTTTTTTGTTTTTGTCAGAGTCACTGAGTAAATTCTCCTCTCACTTCCCATTTTCATCTGCTTTCTGCTAATCGAGACTGACTAGCCAACTGGCGAGAATCCGGATTCACTGGTCTGATGGGCAAATGCATATAGATGATGTTCTCTCTCCACCCACAAAGTGACCTTTGCAACATGTGTGCAGGAAGCAAGTGGTGCTTATGCAGCTTCAGTTGCACATTATATACTGACTTATTTCCATGGCAAAGAAACACAGAGATGAAAGATCCGTCTGGCACTCTTTTGATGTCAGATTATCCTCAGAAACTTTTCTCCTTCAACTTTTCAAAAGACAACTTCCTGTTGTATCATTTACCACAAATGCATTTGTATACTTCAAATATCAGTGACATTGTTGTGGGGTTCTGTTGTGTCATCCATGCTGTAAAGTCAAGGCTTGTTTACTCTGACCTTTTCCCGCGGCCTATGTTATCTATCTCCGCCCGTTAATGTGCTGCAGTTGTTAGTGTCAGCAGAGGTCATTTATCTACAGGAAATGAGGTCAGTTCAGGTGTCTGAACCTCTAGAATCCACAACTAGCAGCAGGTTACATTGACTTTATAAATTGTTCTCCCTTGTTATATTGTGGTGAAAAACATTTTGATTAGAGTTGTGATGTGCTACTGATTAGTTCAGTAGATTGATTGTCTATATAGACAATCTTGTAATATGACCCACAAGTTTTCTGAAGAACAGTTTTGAAGCTTGGTATGGTCACTACCTCCATCACCATCTTGGCAGTACCAGACTCCTCCTAATTCCAAGCCTTAATGCTGTTTGAATAAATAGGTCACATAAAAATTCACCCCCTATAATAATAATAATGCATTGATTTTACATGGCGCTTTTCTAGGCACTCAAAGCAGCTTACACTGCATTCTCCATTCACTCCATACTCGATGGTAGCAAGTTATGTATTTAGCCACAGCTGCCCTGGGGTAGACTGATGGAGGCAAGGCTGTGCCATCGGCCCCTCCAACCACCACCAACCACTCACTCTCAAACTGCATTCAACCAGGCTTCCTAGTGTTCCCTCACGGTCTCCCATCCAGGTACTGACCAGACCCAACCTCGCTTAGCTTCCCAGATCTGACGGGATTGGGCATCCACAAGGCGGTAAGGCCAATACGTTGTTGTGAAATGCAGAAATCAACCATAGAAACCAACATCTTTGTTTGAAGGTCCCTAAATCCTTAGTACCCAAATGACTTAGCAGCAGAAATGAGTTACGAACACAGCACTGACATATCATCTTTTAAGAAGATTTATCAAATTTGTGCATTGCCAAAATCTTTTTTTTCAGCAATGGAACCAAGATATATTACTGCCTTTAACTCTGACAGATGTGAATAGTATCAAACTGTCCTAAATATACTTAAAACATGAGCAAAGCAAGTAGTTGGAAGGAAGAACTGCCTTTAAAAAGGGTGACTGTAAAAGATATCACTAAGTAATTTATGGTGTTCCATGATGTAATGACAGTCGTTGGGGTCATCTGAGTCGTTAGGAGTCACATGTGGCCAATCGAGAGCAACACTCATCAGAGTTGTTCGAGTCACCATCTGTCCTCCCCGTCCTCCTGTTTGAAAGAGGAGTTAAGAAGCCATCCATGTAAAAGTGGAAAAGCCATCTCTCAATGGGGGAGGAGGTCTGCGACACCACCTATCTCAGAGTTACAATGCCACCCTTTCGTCTCTAGCCAGGAGATTCAACAACTTAACCTCTGGTAGGGTTTTTCCATCAAAGAAGCACGAGGTGCTAGTTCAGTGCTTAGTTGGTTCAAATCTCGTGCCTCCTAAGTACCGGTTTGCTTTTCCACTTGCCAGGAGCCAAGTTGGAGCCACGCCATTACATCACCATGATTACATGTACCAGATTTCAGTGCAACAGTGCATCACCTAAAACGTCTACGCTTGTATCAATTACATAGCAGTTAAACAAACGCAATACCTTGATGACAATATCGATCTTTATAAAGACGTTTATAAGGTCTGTGGAGGTCCATAAGGCGGAGGTTGCCTGTTGCCTGTTGCGCACGCGTCTGCGGATGTGTCGGCAGTGGGACACAATTGGACCAGATTTTCAGCACGCAAAAGTGTGCAAAACTTCGATGTGATCCCGGGGTCATTCCAATACATCTGTGGTCGGACCAGGGACGTGCTAAAGGAAAAAGAACACAAATGACTGTTTGCGTGTCCCTTTCCACCGTTGATCGCTGGTCACGATAACCCCGCCCCCAGCCCCTGACGTACTCGGTGCTTAGCTCTGGCCCAGCAAAGAGTTGGTGCTTGCTAAGCACCAGTTTTTAGAACCTGGAGCTAGTGCTTAGGTGGTGGAAACGCAACAAACTGGTGCTAAGTCAGGGTCTGGCTCCGAACTAGACCTGGAACTAGCTCGGTGGAAAAGCCCTCTAAGAACCATAGTCGTTCACAAATGGCCCCGTGTGACTCGAACAACTCTGATGAGTGTTGCTCTCAATTGTGAGCAACACTGACTCCTAATGACCCTGACGACCCCAACAACTGTGGTTCCATCTTGGAGCACCATCTGAGTCACACCTTTGGAGCACTAGCCACCATTTGTCACCATTGGTCTTTGCAAACACCTCCGCATGGGTTAAATACCTGGGTTTCCCACCAGCAAGTCAGACTAGCCCAGTCTAGTCTTGGCACATGTGAACTGATGAAGCCACTTGGATGAGTGGTCAAACGTCTTCCCAGACATTCTACTGAGTCCAGTTGCCTTCGATTGAACTGTCCAGAATGACTATGACCTGATGAAGGAGAACATTCACAGACATATGGGTATGTTTACAAGGTACAAAACTTAGATTCATTGGATGTTAAATCAGATTGACTACCGATCCTATCCTTTCTTGAAACTAATCACAGTTACATAAAAATGAGCTTTATATAAGAGTGTGGTATAACATTTAATTTTATTGTTGGTCGTTTAGATTGTTACAAGCTTCAGTTGACAGATATAAGGACCTCAGGATAAGAAAGACAGACAGGCTGTTTATTGGAGGCACTAGACTTATAATAAACACTTTAACAACTCTGTGTTAGCACCAGTCATTCACTGACTAATTGTATAGCACAAGGGATTCATGCAGATTTTGGTTTTAGTGCTCTACTTTTTTTTTATATTTGAAAATAAAAGTGTAGTTTAAGATAATTTACCAGGAAAATAACAAATCCTGACCACATGTGAAAAGCAACATTTTGTGTGGTGGCTACAGAGCTTGGGTTGCCTGTCTCCTTTCTAACCACACACCTCCATATTTTTGTCTATTTTCAAACTTGTTGTACTCTAACCTGACCAACACTCACTCCACTGGCATCGCTTGAGGCAATTTATCCAACTTCATGTAGCTCCAAACTGCAAAATCAGTTTCAAAGGTGTGTTTTCAGCCACATTTGAAGTGTAATGTGTTACTTTAGCCGCCAGCCCTTTTTCGTGTTTCCTCACTAGTTATGTTGTTGAGAGATCACATCATGGGATCTGTCATACATGTGTTCAAACAGAAGCAGAACCAGCTTCCATCTACTTTGGAATTTGAGTTTATAGTGGCATCTTGGCTCAGGGCAATCCATCAGATTGTGGCGCAGCACTTCCTCACCATTAGCTGACGATAAAGGTCAGGTTCAAACGGCAAGGCAATTTATTTTCGCAAATACCAAGTCATAATAAGCTTCCATTTCTCATCGCTTTACTTAATACAACGGGGTAAAGAGCCGGTGTCACAGTCAAACTCAGAGTACTTCAAGAACACCTTGAACCAATTCAGAATGATTGCTGTTATGTAAAAATACATCCTAAAAAGTACCAGTGGCAAATTCTGCAGCAAAACTTAAATCTTGTCGAGTCACAGAAAATATACAGATGTGGAACAAATAGTAACAAAGAAAATAGAAAGCGGTACCTCTCAGGGCCTCTTCAGCTCCCACTCACTCCTGTGTCCCCTTTAGAGGAAGACGTCACAGGAGGTGCAAGAGAGCAAATTCTTGGACACTTAACTTTTCTTAAAATCTGAGCAGAAAAATGCCTCAGATGAATCAGCTGGAGGATTTGGAGGCTCATAAAACTCTTTCACATGACAGGAAAATGAACTGTAAAAGTGAAAAAAGATGAATGTAAACAACACACTGCTGAACAGGTTGTTTAAGAGAAATGTTTATCTGTAAATCTTGTCACAGAGCAAGTCAGAGGTTCAAGCGCAGACACACAAAATGTTTCCAACAAAAGATTTTGTTACAACAGAGAATACCATAATGGGCAACAAAATGGGTAATGCAAAGAAACAGAAGGATTAATGACTACTACAGGTGGGAGGATAAATAACCCACTGAGCTAGAAACTAGCAGACAGAATTGATCTTACAAAGTAAGATAAATATTTGAGGTTAACAGGCTAACCATGACTTGGTACCATCAAGCTAGGAGAGCAGGACCAAAGCAGGTGAACAAAGAAGCGCTGATGAAATAATACCGAGCAGGCGGACTACACAGAACGCCTAAACACAGTAACAGCTAAACAACGCTAACACTGAACCTACGAGAGAGCGGGGTAACTTTGCTGGAAGTCAGAGGAACAGAGGGTAAGGGCTGGGCAGGCAGAGGAGGTGTGTGGCATGGCAGGAACTGGATCCAAGGAGGTGCATGGTAGGAAGGCTCCTTCAGGAGACCCAGACAGAACCAGGTGGGTTTGGTGGTGCTCAGCAGAAGCTCAGAGATTGCAGACGAGGCATACAGACAGGATAAAGGCAGGGGTGTTCACAGGCTGTAACAGGAGAAAACAGAGCTCAGAATAGTGCATAACACAAAGCAAGACTGGTTAGCAGAGAGACCTGAGCTGACTGACTGGCTGTGAAACAACAGTCCAGCATTGTGTTGTTGTCAGAGCCAGGCTTTTATGGGGAGGCTGATGAATGTCAGGAGACGACCACACCCCGCTGCAGGTGTACACACTCAGTTAATTATCCAATACCAGCACCTGCCTGATTGCCTCAGTGACACCTCACTAACACCCACCTGAGAACAGGAGAAAGAGAAAGAGGGAGAGAAAACAGGAACCGGCTGCCACGACACAGAGCTGGACGTGGGGCGTGACAAATCTGCAGAGAGTTCTGACATCTAAAGTTATGAGGGTTTTTTTAAAATCATCTTTAAGCAGCTTTTAAGACATTTTTTCACAATGAAAATCAGACGGTGTCAGGATGAAAATGGCTGTAAAACTACTGTAATATAAATGAAGTATATTACTGCGAATGTTAGAATTGAACGTGACATACATCACCATGAACTTAGCTTCTCTGACAGGTTTACATAAAAGTACACAGTCTCAGGGTCTCTGAATAATAAATGAAAAACAAAAACACTTTCGTAATATTGGGTTAAAATAATTAAAAACATTTTTAAAAATCTTTCAAAACTATTACGAAAAAAGTATCTGCTGGAAGAGTTCAGGAACACAGACACAAGGAGGCACTTTGGTATAGTTGTGTTGTAAAAATGTGCCGAAGTAAAAACACTAAGAGTCGAAGCTCATAAGTAAAACGGAAATGTTGGCGCTGTTGAGTTGTAAATGTAACTTAAGAAGAAAAAAATAACACTTAAAAGGAAGCCAAGGATATCTGATAGAAAGAAGATGTGTAAAATTAAAAATAAGCCAAAATTTAAAAGAAGGAAAAGCAATAGCTGCATTCCAGTGACTTTCCTTTATACCGAAAGTCTTGGAGCTAAATTCAAATCAGCATCTGACCAATCATGGATGTGTTCATCTCAAGGGGTGGTCTTGAGTTTCACTGTCCAGGAGAGGTCAGAGGTCAAATGCCTTTAGAACTGAATTTTACTTTCTTAAATGTACAAATCCAATTGGTAAATATCTGTGATGATCACAGATCTGAAATCTCACTAACCATGTGATTAAAATGACAAACATGTTTTTATTTCACACCATTTCTGAGACAATAAATAAAAGTCTAAGCATAAGAATAAATCTACAAATTGTAGAACTTCAGGATACATGAAAGTGAACTTCTGATACAGCTAAGAAAACAAACAAAACATATACATTCAATAAGAAAAACAAGACTTCAGATAAAAGTCTCTGTGTGCCTTTTATGGCTGTTACAGAGACAGAAGGTTTGTGTCTCGTCTGTGCGCATCTTCCACAAGCACTTCATTTAGAAGTGAGGTGTTCTCTTCAGTACTGGTCCTGATGACCTGAGACTGAGTCCAGATGTTGGGATCAACACTCCAGTGATGCTGAGTTTCTTTATTTTGAGGATTTGAAATTGTTCAGTTAATTGTTGGAATGAAAGTTCTGTGTGTTAGGAGGAAGAGAAGGTCAGGAGGCCACAGTGAAGCATGCAATATCCTCCTCTCCAGAGTCATGGTTTTCCCTCACAACTAACGCTTTATGACTCTGGTGGAGGTAAGAGTCGTCCTGTTGTCTCCAAGAGGGCTGTGAGTGGGCATTCTGCAGTAAACATCCGATCTACAGATCTTTCATTTGGGTGAAAGCTTTGGGTTAGCTGTCTTCTGAAGTGGTTTCCGACCAAATTTACAGCTGTTCAGATGTTTAAAATGTATGAATACAGACACAGAACAGAACAGTGGTCATGCACGTTTTCTACAGAGAAGACCCAGATTATTATTCTGTACAGAGATAATACATGTGACAGCTCTTGACCCCTCGGAGCAGGCAGATAACAATCTGAATTATACAAAAAAAGCTGACTTGCTTTTTGTCCTCTGTGTGACATTTCCAGGAAACACTTCGACCCTGGAGCCCCGCTTAGGTAGTTGCAGGTGAAGGAAGTTACAGTGAAGTCAAGTGAGAAAAACAGCACCATGTTTTGTGTGTTTCTTTCAAGCAAAGCTGGCAAAGGTGTGCTCAGTGTCTCAGGATTGTCTGTGTGCTGCTTTGGAATGTGCCTGTTGTTCTGCCCTTCAGTCTGTTACATATGATTCAAATCTAGACACAGTGAAATGGCTGCTTACCAATCCAGGTGGAAATTTGTATGCTCAAGTCATTTGGGTGACTGTTACAGTATTAGAGTAATTGTACTGTAAGTTTAAATGTTTCAAAGCTTGGAGCTACATTTTAAAAGGACATGAAAAAAAGACCAATTCATTTTGTGATCCTCTGTTTAATTGGCAGACATTAATCAGGGTTGCTTTGGTCTTTGGTCTTTGGTATTTTTTAAATAAAAACCATGCTTATTGGGGTTATAGTATGAAAAATGACCTTAAAGCAAATGTGTTGTATCTGAAGGTACAGCTGTTTGTCAGGCTGTTTGTCACTCTGCTGATGGTGAGATTATGGACTAGGTGTCACACTGTCCAAAACCTCAGTCAGTACTAGAAGGTTGCTCACACTAAACGCCTGGTCAACCAGAAACAGGTCTGTAAGATCTGCGGGAGACGTTTGGTGGCAGGTGCCTGCTGGAGTCTTTGACTTTACTGCCCAGTTGTGGACCAGCAATCATCTACTCTTAAACAGCTCCTGTCAAAAAGCTCTCTGCCAACCTGGCAAAGAAGGCTGCCTCCCGCTGTTTATGGAAAGATGTGCTCCAGACCGTGGCTTTCACCGCTGCTACACTGGCAGCCATCTTTGCAATGACACTCATAGCATAAGGCAGCACACCAGCAGCTGTCTCATTCTGGACAAATCAAATGTTTGATTGTATTTTTCATCTTGAATGCTCTCCTTTTTAAATTAGAGGTATACAGCAGACAATGTGGATTAATCGACCGTAACCAGCACATTCATGACATTAAGTGATGCTTTTGCTAAAAGCCATTAAAGTCATCAAGTAGCAAAGCTGGATGTTTACTGTGACTCATAATGAAACCAGTGAAACAGGCAGGCCTCAGTTATTTACTGTCGCTTTCACACTAAAAGGTGGAACATCATCCAGCTACTAGAGCTCTTTATATTATGTTATTACATTACTGAGACAATGTCCTAAAATTACTTGTTCACAAAATATACTGTAATATAAAGTAGTTTTAAAATGTGTTTAACTATACAAAAAAACCCAGAAATATCATCAAATACTTAATCTGACAAACAACAAACAGCGAATGCTTGGCATTTTTAACACTGTTCCAACTCTCAGGTCTTTAGAGTAGCCCTAGTGTGAACTGCAGGCGAGGCCAAACAAGTTTGTGTATCTAAACAACATATATCCTGCAGTACTTCCACTCCCTCTGCTGTGATGCCAACCTGAAGATCTGTGGGCTCGGCTCCATCACATTCATTCATATCGTAGATTCCCAAGGCTTGCACCAGGATCAGAGTAAAAAAGATGGTATTAATTCATATACAGTGCCTATAAAAGTATTCACCCCCCTTGGATGTTTCACCCTTTAGTTGGTTTTATACATGAAGTCATCATCAATATAATTTGGGGTTTTTTTGTACAAGAATTTGCAACAGATTTTTAAATAAATAAGATTTTTAAATAAAATAATGTCAATTAACTAAAAATATATAAGTTAAAGTGATTGCATAACTATTCACGCCCTTCAGGCCAGCATTTAGTAGATGCACCTTTGGCTGCAATCACAGCACTGAGTCTGTGTGAATATGTCTCAATCAGCCCTGCACATCTGCAATTCTCCATTCTTTCTTACAAAACAAGTCAAGCTCTGTCAGGTTGCTCGGGAATCGGGCGTGAACACCTTCTTTCAAGTCCACAAATTCTCGGTTGGACTGAGATCTGGGCTTTGACTTGACCACTCCAGAACATTCACCTTGTTGTCTTTCAACCATGTCTGTGTAGCTTTAGCTTTATGCTTGGGGTCGTTGTCTTGCTGGAAAATAAATTTCTCCCAAGTCGTAGCTCTCTTGCAGACTGAGTCTGATTATCCTCCAGGATTTGGCGATTTTTTTCAGTATTCATGTTACCCTCTACCTTTACAAGCCTTCCAGGGCCTGCTGCTGAGAAGCATCCCCATGTCATGATGCTGCCACCACCATGCTTCACAGTGGAGATGGTGTGTTGGTGGTGATGTGTAGTGGTTGGGGTTAGCCAGACAGTGTCTAGTCTGATGGCCAGAAAGCTCAGTTTTTGTCTCATCAGACCAAAGAACCTTCTTCCAGTTGACCTTGGAGTCTCCTACATTCCTTTGGATGAATTCCAGGTGAGCTTTTTTCAACAGCGGCTTTCTCTTTGCCACTCTCCCATACAGCTTCAACTGGTGAAGAACAGGCAACAGTTGCTGTATGTATAGTCTGTCCCGTCAGAGCCACTAAGGCTTTTAACTCCTTCAGAGTGGTCGTAGGTGTCTTGGCGTCCTCCCTCACCAGTCTTCTTCTTGCCCGGTGACTCAGTTTGTTAGGAAGGCCATCTCTAGGCAGATTTAAACCAGTGTCACAGTCCTTCCATTTCCTAATGATGGATTTAACTGAACTCCTTGGGATGTCCGGTGAGATGGAAATCTTTTTTGTAGCAGTCTCCTGACTTATACTCTTCAGTGATCTTTTCTCTGAGCTGCTTGGAGTGTTCTTTTGTCTTCATGTTGCAACTGTAGCATGAATACTGATGAACCAGAGACTGGACCTCCCAGACACACATCACTTGATGTACTCATCACTTGACACACATCAGCTGCACTCAGGTGGTCTCCATTTCACTGAATGCGACACTGCTGGCATCAACTAGCTGGACTTCTGTTGAATTAGGTTAGTCACTTTAACAGGGGTGAATATTTATGCAGTCATTTATTTCACCTTATATATCTTTAATTAATTGTCATTACTTTGTAAAAATTTGTTTTCACTTTGATATTAAACAGTTTTTTTTTGTTTGTTTTTTTGCAAATTCTTGTCAAAAAGCCAAGTTATTCTGATGATGATTTCATGTATAAAAGCAACTAAGGGCTACTTTTTATAGGCATTGTATATGAATTATCAGAACTAGACCAGCAGCAAATCTAGCAAAACTGGCAGCAGAGCGCATGTGGAAAAGACAGGCATACAACTTAATGTGTGTGCATGCAATGGAGTCTTCCAAGCAGACCCCCATTACTAGAAAACCATTACAATAACAACAACTATGTGTCAAACGTTCCATGTTCATGTGTACGTCCATATTGCTGGAGTATTATCAAGTGATATTGGACATTTCTGTTTCTTGCCAATTACATTCACTGACAGAACAGTCCAATTACTCACATAATAATTCAAGCTCTGATTAGAACATATGAACATTTTAACTCGCGCTGTCAGGATTGGCCAAATCAATTCAGCTGGAATAAACAATTGTTATTAGTGCAGGTCGGTTTAATAGGAAGGAATCCCAGGGAACATATGAAAACCCTAATTATTATTATTGTAATAAAACTTGATTGTAGAAAGTGCCACTCTGAAATAGTTTTACCACAAAACAATTAGGTAACATAAACAGTGTCTATACCGCATTTCTTAGAGTTTCCCAGGCCTGTTCTCGCCTCCCACCTAATGGAGTTAGGATAGGCTCCACTCTTCATGACCCTGAAGCAGGTATGGATGAATGGATCTTTTATTTAGCGGGTTTCTATGAATTTTATTTTCCAACGTAATGAACTAAATGGTTTTTAAAGCTCTCGTCACACTGCCAGGAACAAAATTACAGCAGAGAAATAGTGAAACTATTATTTATTTAGGTAGGCTGCTGGCCTGTGGTCAAATTTGAATGCACTTGATCTAAAAATGCTTCATTCAGGCTACAAAATACTCACAGTATATGAGGTTTAGTTCTACAATGTAATTCACACAGATTAGTTGCTAAAACCCCCAAATTACCAGGAAAAAAAATACAGAAGACAAAAATCGGTGTCCTATGTAGATACAGTTTTGGTAAATAACCACAGATGTGTTTGTTTTATTCTTGTTTTATGGAGTCTGTGCTGACCTTTTCTTTTATCAGCTGGTATGGGCCACTTACCCTTAAAAACAGGAAGAGGTTGCAGGGCATCACTAGTGTCCAGCAAAATTGCTGGCAACATACTCAGTGACCTGGGTGTGATGGAGCGGAGACGGACTCTGAAGAAGGTCCAGTCAGTCCTTGATGATCCCAGTCACTCCTTGTATGATGAGTTCAGGTTGCTTCCATCAGGTCGCAGATAAAGTGTTCCTAAATGTAGGACCAATAGGATGAGGAACTCTTTGGTTCCAGCAGCCGTTGTTCTGCTGAATAACTCTTTGTAATGCTGGTGCTATTGTCTCTAAAGGACTATTTTTTGTGTTTATTGTTGATTGTTGTGATACTGGTGGCTGTAGAACAAATGTCCCCTTGGGGATAATAAAGTTTACCTTGACCATGTAAGGACCCAAATTCTCAGAGGTTTAGACGAACACAGAGTGAAATAAAAGAAAATTCAGCCTCTTCTTAGGATGTAATTACCACTTGTGAACCACTGTTTTCAAAAGTCACATATATTCAAAGTACATAGGGTATACAGGAGGTCCTCGGTTTACGTTTCCTGGTCACAAATGACTCCCATAAATTACTTCAAAAATCTAGCTTCGACATAAGTGGTTTGGTTCGTTAATAATATGATAGTAGTTGCTGGTATGCAGCGGCGAA
Source organism: Dascyllus trimaculatus (assembly GCA_024666655.1). Lineage (NCBI taxonomy): Eukaryota > Metazoa > Chordata > Actinopteri > Pomacentridae > Dascyllus > Dascyllus trimaculatus. Next base: position 3,308,107 of record CM045452.1, on the reverse strand, counting down.
CACAGTCACGGGAAACATAATGAAGAAGAAAGCGTCACTGAGTTTGCCATTGTTGATTAGGTATAAAATCCGACTTGCACCAAAAATCGGCTTACGACACGTCATAGTAACAGATCTAGTTCGCAAACCGAGGACCACCTTTATATGCAATATATTGTACTCACATGTGGAAAATAAGTACATTCAGTGGAAAAATTTTTACATATCTGTACAAGCAGACTATTTTTTGACCACTCTTCCAAGTAAAATTACTGATTATTACCTCCGCCAAGGAGGTTATGTTTTTGCCGGAGTTTATCTGTTTGCTTGTTTGTTTGTTTGTCTTCCTGTCTCTTAGCAACTTTATGCCAAAAGTTCTAAACCGAAACCTGAAATTTTGATGAAATGTTCATTAAAGGTGGATAATGGGACAAAGAACAGATGGTTAGATTTTGGTGGTGATCCGGATCACCGTCTGGATCCAGGAATGTTTTGAAGGATTCTTTAGCATTGGGAGATAGGGCAGTGTGCATGTATATGTGCATGTAACTCCACAACAAATGTCCAGGCTGGTTGGCAAAAAAAAAATGCAGGACAAGTTCCCACTAATTTCTACAACAGATCAAAGTTTGATCCAGATCCAGGCTAAATTCCAGATACTAAGATCCAGAACAGGAAAAACGAGAGGGCCTGTGGAATGGTCATCACTGTAAGGTAACACATGAAGATCCAGACATGCAGCCAACACCAACATGTAGCTGAGACTCTGCTGAATCAGGAGGATCCAACAGATCTGTTGTAGAATCAACAGCTATGGAGCTGGATCCAGAAGAAACCACCATTACCCAGAAAGAGATTCTGGTGAATAACTATTGAACTAATGATGATATCAGTGTAAATCCGAATGCTAAGGGTTTGTTTTCTGGGTCAAGGAATCTAATAATGTAGATAAAACAATCCTGGGATGATTATTTCTGGGTGTAAATCCCAGTATGGGGTGAAATGAGCTGCTTGGAGGAGGTCTGTGCTCTCTGAGGGCTTTTCTAGTTCCAGAATTATTATCCTGTTATCCTACCCTATTATGTTCGAAGTCTATTTCCAGCTCAACTTCAACTATTATTTTTAGACCAATGGTCTCAGAATGTCTTTAAGCACTCGTTGATAAGGCACAGAATGTATAGCTGAATCATGACTGCAAGCTGCCCAGTTCCTGAGGCACTGAAGTCAGCCGAACTTCTAACAGTTCCACCTCCATGCTTCACAGCTGGTATGAGGTTCATCTCCAGAAAAGCTGCCTTTGGCCAGCCCAAGCATGTCTACCATCACTGTTGTGAAGTAGCTCTAACTTTAATTCATCTGAACACAGCACATTATCCCAAAACCCTGGTCTTCATCTGCGTGTTCATGGGCACAGTGTTCTGAAAGTTCACACTTCACAAGAGCTAATAAAGTGAACACGTTCAAGTTCATAGTTTGCAATTAGGAGTTTTGGATTAACTTTACCATTTCAGGTTCACTTCTTCTTCTTCTTTTTTTTAAGATGAGCTGCTCTGAGCTATTTTCTTTCAGGAGAACCTCCTCCTGCACGTCCATTCTCAACCCAGTCATTGCCATGTTGCCACAGTTTTAGGTTTTAAAATATGTTGGCTTTATATGTAAACTGACACTTTAAAGTGGAATGGGGACACTTTGTTATCTCCACAGTTAGAGCTCATTAATTTAACATAATTAATTTGATCACACTAAAACATGACCAAGTAGCCGTGTCTCTCAGCCCTGTGTAAACATTTAGCTTCTTTACCATCCACTGAAAACATGACTGTGTTTACTGAACGTGGATTCATGCACAACTTCACAAACAAATTCTGGTTTTGCTGTTTTGCTCTTTCTGAACATCAGTGAAGCAAGCAAGTTATCTGCAGACCATGTGATGAAGAGTTCTTCTTTTTCCATCTAGCAGTCTTGCTGCTGGGCTGAATTCCCTGGGGCGACCAGTCAGCTGGTTGAGATGATTTTCCTCACAGTGCAAAGATTTATTTCAAATAATTTGAGATCTCTTAGATTCTTTTAAAAAAAAACTTTTTTTCCTGAGGGTCTTAAGAAACACTTTTGCTCCTGACATGAAGACACCTGACTCTTAAATAGCAAAAAGCAAACCCGAGCCCAGATGTCAGCGGTTTACCTCTCTGAGGTTTCTCTCCAAGGAGGCTCTAATCATTGGCACCTCATCTGAAACCCCTGATTCTAATTTTAGGAATGTGAATGTGATATAAGTGTCACTTGCTTTTTCCATGTGAGTGATGTATTCATTTTAATTATAAATATGACTAGAACATCAATTTATGTGCAGATTTGTTGGAGTGTACCACTTTTATTAGGTATTATTTCAAATGTTTGCTGGTCCATATCAAAGAAGCCAACAGTTTCCATGACTGCAGACTTAAATTAATGCAAACAATGTTTTGAACTGTTGGGGAGCATAACGTACTGTCAGCCAGTTTTTAGATTACAAATTCATCCAAACACATAAAGATAAGCAGACCCCATGTGGAAGATTTGACCCCAATGAATTAATTTGAATCATGAAGGAGAGACAACGTCCAACCAGCAAGAAGAAAAGTTTCAAAAGCCCACAGACAAAGTTCACTGAAGTCTAAAAAGTTGGACGAAAGTTGGATAAAGATTACAAATCGATGAGACGTGGCTCTTAGAGTAATGGAGGCAAGCTGTGATCATCTATATCAAGAATCCCCTCAGTAAAACGCTTTAACCAATAAAGGAAAAGCATAATCACCCCAGACAGCTTAATGCATTATACAGAGCAATCACTCCTTAGTTGTAAAAATCTCTCAGTGTAGCCAGACAAATGGAACAGAGGAACCTGCAGCCTCCTTAGTACAGAACCCAAAAACAGCTCAATCAACTCTTCTTAGCTTAAATAGGCACTTGACAGTGCACAAACTGGCAGGAAATTAAGCTTGAGGGAAAGTGAGGATACAGTACCCATTGACACATCTTCAAGTGGTACACTAATGCTTATTTAGTCATCCACAAACTAGCTTTTTGTCACAGCCTCGTGATCATGTGCTCAGTGGAAATAAACAGCAGCTTTGCTGCCGACGGCTCTGCCAGCATATGAAAAGTTCTCATTCCTCAACATTAGCCTGCTTCCTCTTTGATCATACGCTCTGACAGATCTGTGGCAGACAGCCGCCATCTTTTTATAAACAAATGAGTCATGCAGCTTGGTCTCTTGTCACCAGAGCCTTGCCTTGAGGCTGCATCCTGCAATAAAAACTTCAAGGTGGGGAAAACAGTCGCGCTTTTCTGTTTCACAGTGATGAGATCATATACCATCATGTGATGCTAATTCACAACAGTACTGCTGCAAAATTCTGGCAGCGTACAAAAGTATCTCACTGTTCAGAACACAAGAGCCAGGACTTTAACTGGGACAAGTAGAAAATCATATCACGCTGCCTCTGCTGACATTTTTAAAATTGAGATTTTAAAAATTAACATTGTTTCTGAACAAATGCGGGCAGTATGAGCCACTCTACAGAGTAAAGCTATGACCAGACATAACCATTATTCCTAATACTGTATTGAATGACTTGTTTGTCTCACCCTGCAGCTCTACTAGGCTCTTTCAGCTTCTTTTATCTCGATGTTTTCGTTTTAAAGATTTTCATTGTACGGTTTAATGTCATTGCTGGATCAGGCTCTCTCAAAATGAGCTTCTAAAATGTGTTGGACATTAAATGTGTTCCGGTAGAGGGGGAGGGAGGAGAGACACGTGATATGGTTTTCCAAAGATCTCTCCATGGAGACATTGTTAAGACTGCATTGGTTAAAAGAAATTAATCAGTGAAGAACCTGAAAAACCAGAACAATGGCCAGCTCCTCTCTCACATTCACCTTTAGTGACAGCCAGCAGTAAATATGGTAGCAGAAGCAAACACAAGCTGCAAACTTGGAATGCCACAAGGATCTGTCAAACCAGCTCACCACAAGATCAATATGCCGCTGCCTACTTCAGCGCTACCGTTTTTAGGTGTGGATACAAGCCCAAAGACTTGAATATGCTGAGCGCATTGCAGAATATATCCACTCATGCAATGAAATCTTTTGTCTTTTGAGGATTCCTGTCAGAAGTCACATATGAAGATGACAGCGCTGCTGGTCTTGTTCCCTTCTTTCTTCTTTTTTCATCTGTTTTTTATTCCCTTCTTTCCTTTTCCCCTTCTCTCTCATCTCCATTACCCGCTCCCATTCTCTCCATGTCCTCCACCGATTCTCTCCCCCTCGTCGCTGACCCTCAAAGACAGACTGCCCTGTTTTGTCTGTCTACCATTGTCTACCAGCACAAGAATACCAATGGCCAGCAGCTCAAGGCAATCAATTCCTCCGAGGTAGATCCACTGTGTGCCTGACATCAGCCTCCCTGATTATTGTCTCAGAACGCAAGCCGATCAATAGCAGCCACCACCTCGCCTCCCCAACACAAAAACACTGGCATCACACTTAAAGCCCCTGGTTTTTAAAGCGCTCTCAGCCTCATCGACCGCAGTCTGAAACTACACTCATAAAAACCTGAAATGTTGCTTCAGAATGATTTTGACTCAGATGTTTTGTTAATAGAGTTGTTAGAAGGGGGATTATCTGTACTGTATGGAAGAAAATAACTTAACAGCCTTTGCAGGGCTAAAAAAGCTCTGGAATTACTAACTTCCTTGGCAGATGTGCGAAGTTGGCAGCACTACAACGGTGATGCAGCAAGCGCTCAAATGGGGGCATTAAGATTCTGCCAATGCTCTGCAAATCTTCACTGATGTGCTGGGTTACTGAGGGTGATGTTAAACCACCAAGTAGCAGAGTGGTGTTCAGTTGAAGCACAATAACATGACATGATGTTACAACTTTTTCTGATCTTGTTCCCTCACCCTGCCAAGCGGTAATATGACTGACTAACTTTTTTTTTTATCTACTTCTGCCAGAAGCATCAAAACAGTTGCTCAACTAACGTGTTTCATATTGCTTAAAAACTGCATGATGTGGCCTACTGTGATGGTTTTTCCCTCTGACGTTTTCATTTTTAATAATGTGTTTGCCAAAGACATGCTCTGGTTTTCAGAGAAAATAATAATAATCCTCTGTAACCATGATGTGAACAGTAATTCCTGCTTCAAAGAACTGGACTGAGGAGAGACTGTTGCCAACATGTACAACACACTGAGCTAAACATATTTAGTGCCTGAAGCAGTAGTGAAGGTATCCTTCTGTATAGCCCCTGCCTAGGGTTAAGTGTACACTGTGGACATGTGTAGATCAAAGAAAGCTTCACAGTTAAATACCTGTGACAAACACACCACAAGCTGTGCTCAAGGCTTAAACGCTTGTGCACTTAAAGAAACAATGCAGCTGATCTCTATCATTACAGCCTCACCGGTGGAACTTCTCTGTGTCACTGGGCGTTCGTCCAAACTGTCCACTAGCATACCTGGACGACGGATGAAGAGCCCTGTCATCAGTATGGGCAACTAATGTAAATGCTGACTGCTGCAGGCAAAGATCAGGCGACTCAGTGAGGTAAGTAATGATGATCAAGCCCAAAATTCCTTCAAATGAAATGCCAAGACAGATCCTGTCACTGTGTTAGAAAAACACCCACATGAGCATTTTCTGATTTGGTGCCAATATTGTCAGAGCCACACTGTGTGCCAGTGCCGGTGGTGAGGAGTGGTGAGGAATTATTCATATCCTTGGCTTAAGTAAACTGTAAGAGTACTCTGTTGCACAGAAAGACCCTGCATTGAAAGTGTGGTTGTTATATGTGTTATGTGTTACATATTATATGATGTCACTGCTCTGTTCAGCATGTGACAGAGATGAGAATGTTCACAGGACTAAAGCCGCTTCTGTTCCACCCCAATTCATTTACATTACATATTTAGCTCCTTTTAAGTTTTTACTACATTGTAGCACTTCTGTGAAAAGATTTTGTGCATGAATGTTCGTCTGGCTGTTATTAGAGCTGCTGTAACATTTCCTCTAAAGAATCAATAAAACATCTATTTTAGCTGTCTTATTTTGTGTGGGACTGTAACTGGTGATGTTCATTGTGGATCAATATGCTGACTGTTTGGTGTGGCAAACAGTTCTGGCAATTGTGAGAAAAACTGTCACAAGTGCTTTAAATAATAATCAAAATAGCAGAAATGTTAACTGGCTTAATGATGAATCTACTAATTGTTCAGCAGTGACTTGCTTGTCTGTCTCTATGTGTAGCCCTGCGATAGGCTGGCAACCTGTCCAGGGTGTCCCCTGCCTTTGCCCAAGTTGGCTGGGATAGACTCCAGCCTCCCCGCAACCCTACAGACGATTATAAGTGGTGTTTAGATAATGGATGGATGTTTCAGCAGTACTAGAACTGTTGGAGAGTTTAATTAATTACAAAGCATCATTTGTTATAAGTTCATCACATGTTTTGTGTGCAAATAAAATCTTCATTTGTAAAGTATGTCTGTCTACATACTGTCACATATAGAGTATGTAGTAAAGTTAAATGTACAATATTTCCCTCTGAGATGTCATGTAGTAGAGGAGAACGTGGCATGAAAGGTTGTGGTCATGGTTAAAGGGTTAACTCTCCAACCTCATTTGTACTAGTGACTGTATAAGAGTTCATACCTGCTCTGGACAACCACACTCAAGAGTGGGATGAAAGTCCTAGCTTCGTCTTGTTACATCTAAATATAACAAACTCTAACCAGAGACTGCCAGCAAGAAACACTGCTGCCAGGCTTTCCAAACATACGAAGAGAAGTGACCACATCACATCAATCCTTGCTGGCTACCTGAGAGTTTTAAATGGTCTGGATCCTGCCTACATCTGCAAAGTTTTCATTGTCTTCTTGGCACCCTCCCTGTTTTATCCCCTCCACATTTCCGTTATGTTGGCTATTGACAGTTTAAATGCTGGAGTATTAGCCAAACCCTATCAGCCACCTGTTGGAAGCCACAGCAGCTGCCAGAATCAAAAGGTTAATCTAAAGGTTAATGATTTCCTGACCCCTGCTACGACAGAAGCTCTGTATTTTCAGTTCATTTGAATATTGTTGCTGTTGTGCATGTAGTCACATTAACTGAGCGGTACAATGTCAGGTACATTGCTGACCTTTCTGCCATTTCTGGACAAGAGAAAGATCTGGAATGAAAAAAACTATCTCTGTCTGCAGAAACAAAAAAAAAAATGAGTGAGAGAGACTGTATGCTGACAAACACTAAATATCTATATGCAAAAGGATATAGTTCCTAAACCAAAGATGCCCTTCAGTTTACATGGAGTGTGAATTTATGCATGTGATTATGCGTGATGTGCATATGCAAGTTTGTGTTTGCCTGTTTGTTTGTGTGTGCAGGAGCGTGAAGGGGACCAGAAAGGCCTACAAGGCACACTGTGTATCAACTGGTGACATGTGGCTAGGTGAGAGAGCCCCCTCCAAAGCCCTGTTTTAACAGGAGCATGCAGCTGTCCTGAGGACACAAAGCGCACACAAACCCCGCAGACCAGTCGTGTCCAAACATTTCGCACTTTGTAACCATCCAAGCTAAATAACCCTGCGCCGAGCATTGCTGAATAATTGTGTTTGCCCTGTGTGAAGCCTGCCAGGAGAGCAAAACATTTATAATGACTCCAGCAGAGCAACATCACAATTCTGAGCTGCAGCAAGCTCTTGTCATGTTGTTTGTTACTGTAGAGCAACGAGACGGACATGTTCAGCTTTCTAGCAACTCTCAGTACCGGAAGACAGAGGAGTCTATGTTCATGTACTTGACTGATTGTGTAACTGTTGGCCCCTCCGACAGACAGCCACCTTGATTCAGAGGATGGTTTAAACTTTATACACAAAGACACTGTCTGTTTTTTTTATCGGTTGTGTCTGCTTGCTACTTACAGGCAAAAGAAAGACAGACACAGACCACCAGCTGAAATCAGACAGCTAAGGGGCTCCAGAATAAGTATCCTGGGTGTATCTGCAGTACTAAATGTACTGTCCATGAAAAATTGCATTTAGGGTCCTAATTATAGGATGATACTACAAACTATATATTCTCACAGCTGACCATTTTTGTAAACAGGGCTGTTGTGTTTTAGAAATGTGAATTTATCCACCATTCCACGCGTCAGTTAGTTCCATTAACACCCAAACAATATGAAAATCTATTAAGAGGATCTTATTTAGATTGTGCAATCCACAGCGATAATCAAGTCTGTTTTTCTGTGGCTAATGCAGAGCAGACATTTCAAACTAATGGAAAGCTGCATAAATTAATATTTGAAGATACCAATGCATTAAGCGACTGTATGTTGTGATGGGGGTCACCCATCATCATATGTCCACAAAACATGTCTATATCCTTTTCTGCATATGTGAATATGGAGGGATGTAAGATAAATGTTGGCAGTACAAACATTTAAGTTAACATAGAGAACATGCGACCTAGTCAGTGTCGAAGATTGCAGTGCAATGCTCAAAATAACCTTTATGTCCATCCATCCATTATCTATACACCGATTAATCCTCTGTAGGGTCACAGGGGGGCCCAACCGACTCGGGCGAAGGCAGGGGACACCCTGGACAGGTCACCAGCCTATCACAGGGCCACACTTAGAGACAGACAAAGCCAGAGTACCCGGAGAAAACCCACGCTGCACAGGGACAACATGCAAACTCCACACAGAAAGATCCCAGGCGTCCTAACCGGGACGCGAACCGGGGATCTTCTAGCTGTGAGGCGACGCTGCTAACCACCGAGCCACAGTGCAGCCCTAACCTTTATGTAACTCAATCAAATAACTGAACTGTAGTCAGCTAATCAGCTTATTAAACTCCTGAACCCAAACTGCACAAAGCAAGATTTAAACTGTGTTTCTGGAAGGTGTCAGTGGCATCTGGATGTAGTCTGAAGATGAGACACAGTCATTACAAGAAGATGGCTTAAAGGACATGAGGTAGGCTTTATTTCTAAAATTATGATGGATACAATATTTCATATAATAATTTGGAGATTTGGTATCTGTAATACAGCTGGCTTCATCTGCTGTATCTGTCAGTGGCATTAATTGTTAAGGAAATGTTCCATAAAGGATCTACTAAAACGTTAGAAACCACTGGAAATAGAAATGCATTGGCAAAACTAGATGTGTAAATACTTCTATTTAACCTTGGTCTGCTGTGGCCTTCCCTCTACTGTGATGTCATTCAAGTCAGACTTGAGCCATGTTGCGTGTCGCTAAAATACCTCCAGGTCTGAACTATCAAGATTGCTATCGCGACTCATTGGATGGTGATCCAAACTCTGTGCAGCAAAATAAAGGTAGACAAAATTGTAAGTGACGGTGCAGATATGCCAGCCAGGACTAACTGCTCTAATAGCTCAGTATGCCAGTTTTGTGTGAAAAGCCCAATACGTCTGACTGTAGCATATGAGAAGTGCAAAGGCAGGGCTCTGCTGTGCATTGTAGCACACATAATTACAGAAGATAGCAGAAGACTTAGAATTGTTCTGAGATAACAAGATGTCATCTCCTGTAGTGGCTGACATGTTTTTATGCCACACGGGGAAAAGAGGATGCCATTAACTCTGTCATCTGACAAAACAAAGCCCTGTGTAAAATTAGGTTGCAGAGAAATAGCAAAGGTACTGGAATAAGAAATCACTGGTCCTCCGATGGTATTTTTCTCTCAAACTCATATTAGCAGCTTTAAATTAGGTTGAATGCTTTTAGTGTGAGACGGAGAGAACACCGTTTCTCCCCACGCCAGAGGAGTGGAGCATGGAGCAGACAGGATATTTACTGCTTTCATTTTGTTTCGAGACAGCAGCTTATTGCTTATTGTGTTCCATTATTACTGCCTCCAACTGGGGCTAATTTATTTAGATTAAACAGCACTGTTGTTTCTTTAATGCCTTTTGAAAAAAAGGGGGGGAAAATATCATATTGTCTGAGGTTGGGTGATGAACAAAATATTACCGAGAGATTGCTTTATGAAGTAGCAGAAATGAAGCATTACCAAGTTGATTCCAAAAATGAAGAAAAACTGGTCTGTGACTGGTCTAGCCTGCAGTTATTTAGAAGAACAATTTGGCAGCGTCAACAAGCACAGTTCTTCATCCTTACTAGACATTATGTACTGAATAACTATTGAATGGTTGTATGCACAGGGCTTGATGATAAGCCTGTCCAGTGATTAAACTTAAGCTGACCTACCTCATACCACTACCGCTACAACATACTGCTTTACATCTATAGGCCTGGCCCACACCAAAACCACCAAATCACACAGTTACAAACTTCCTCTACATCTAGACTGTGAACACAATGTAAGGCATTATTTAAAATGCTCCCAGTGCTTCTGCCTCAGTTACAACACTCAAGAGTCTGACCTGGCAGTACTCCTTGAAATGTGGGCAAAATGACGTATGTATGCTCCTAGTCACCTCCCTGAGCTAATACTCGCTTTTCAGCCTTGAAGACAGTGGCCTCTTTCACTGAAGACTGCTGTTTGGTCTCTGGGTCATAGCCTTAGACCCAGCCCTCCTCACCAGTGATGATCCTTGACATGATGGTTGGGTCGGTTTGACATAGAGATTCATGTCTGCTCTCTGTGCAAGTTTGAAGTCCATGGTAAAATTGCAAACGCACACCTACAAGTGGTCAGAATGGAGCTTAGAGAGAGCAAATCCAAATATGGCGGGAGAAAAATAGTACAGAACAAATGCTTTTACACTAGTGCTGTCAAAAATATTGTGTTATAAATGCGTTAATGCAAATCAATTTTAACGGCGTCAATTTTTTTTATCACAAGATCAACGGTATTTTGACCTAGTGAACTTGTAGTTTTTTCACAAGCTGTGGCCACAGCTAGCAACGTTAGAAAAACTACAGGATCCACATGTAGACTGGGAACAAAACAATAAATACGGCCCACGTAGGTTTGGTCTGGCCTGCTCGCCAGCTGCAAAAGACTAAGATACCGTTTTGTGTGGATGGTGAGCACCACACGCCAAAATGGATGTGAACAAGATTCTGTTAGGGGTACTTGGCTGTCTTAGCATGGATATTTCCTGCTGGCCGTAGCACAGCAGCAGTGTCCTTGCCCGCCATGCCTTTCTGTCGGCCCTGTTTCCGCATCCCAAACCTCGTGCTGCTGGTACAGATGCTCAGCCAGGCGACGGTGGGGGTGCGCACGATCATTTGGACCTTAAAATTATTATTCGGGTACCACAACAACCAAATATTCGGATATTCAGGTCCAGCCCTAGCTGCAAGATGAGTCGACTGACAAGAGCAAAGTTATCTGTGTGTATTGTCAGTGTGAACTGAGTTATCATGGTAGCACATCCAGACTGAAATACCACTTCAAGGCCAAACACAGAGCTGATGCGAATTTTCCGCTTCCTCCTCATCAAAACCAACAATGGTGGTAAGAGTATTAAAATGATAATTCAAGGGACATTTAGAATAGATAAAAAATGCGCGATTAATCGCGAGTTAACTATGACGTTCTTGTGATTAATCACAATTAAATATTTTAATCGATTGACAGCACTAATTTACATGTATCAGATATATGTCAAAGTACAGTAGGTGAGTTGTTCTCCTTCTCATAAGCAACATTTATCTCTAATTTTAAGGGTTAAATAGCTGCTACCATGACCCATCACTGAATGTAGAAGCTTCCTACCTTTGTCTTCAAAGTTCAGGTGATATGAAATGTAACATGCTGATGGAACATAGCATATACAGACGATAAGGTGATGTTTACCCTGGACCGCATATTACATGTTGTGCGTTATATGTTAAGGACAGTAGATGTTGAAGATGCCAATAGTTCTGGAAGTTCTTGGTTGCAAACCACAGCAGAGGGCCGATTGAATTTTTCATGGCATTATAGAAAAAGTCACTGTGTCGTCAGTGTCAATGCAGTTCCGAGTTGTTTAGTCTGTATACATCCAACTAAAACTTAGTTTCTCATAATATTTCAGTGTCAACCAAAGTGGTGGGCCAACTGGCTGATGGTTCCATCTGTAGAGCCATGCTGCTAAAACTCCAGTATGATCCTTGAACACTGCTCCATTAGTTTTTAACCATCTCACCTTAAACCTGTGGTGGTGATGGTGCAGTCTTCTGCAAGGTAACAGAGTGCCTTATGATTCTCAAAGTGTGTCTGAGACTCAAATCATGCCTCACATTGGTAAGTGCCTGCCTTTAGGCCTGCAGACCAACCCCTGCCGTCGTGCTGCCTCATAAAATTCTTCTAAAAGTCACAGGACAAATTCTCATTCTTTGAACTCTGATTCATGCCCCTTCTTCCCAGCCAGAGCCAGACTAAGAGTGGCCTGCTGTAACCCCTGACCATGAATCCTGAAGTCACTGAGTAAACTAACAGCATCCAGTGTGTGACTAGAAATTCAAGCCCACACACACTCTGCCCTGACTCTGTCACCTCAGACTGTCTCAGAGTTCTCACTCCATTCTGAGGTAAGTAAACAGCAACTGTAAACTGCTGGACTGTGTCTGCCTGAACTTGGCCTTTTCTCCCAAACTTGTAAAATTCACATTTGATTATGCAGCTATAGGTGTTGTGTTGTTTGCATATAGACAGGAGATGCTGTTATGTGTCACATTTTTCAGTTAAAATTCTCCAGTAATATAACTACTACTACTACATTATAACTAAATAAGTCGTAGCAGAGGCAATAATCAACTTATTGCATTTGAATTCACCAACAAACTGATGATGAAATATTGTGAATATTAAAGGTAAGTAACACAAATCTAATATCAACCTCTGCTGGAGAGTCCAGACATGAATGATTCTATCCAGCATGTACATTTATGCCTGGTCACAGAGAGTGACAAATACCCCCCTGGCCCCTGTGTTTGGCTGAATATTTCATCGGCCTGCTGATTGTCTGGTTAAAGTCAATTAAAGTGGAATTAAAACACCATGAGCCAGATCATTTCAAAGAAAAGTGGTTGGTGACTACAGTGATCAAACACATGACATAAATACTGGAGGGAGGGAAGCCAGGCACAGTTTAGGATGAACTCACCCTGTCCAAATCTACTGGTTTCCATCCTTTTGCTGTTTACATCATCTGTGTCACTGTATTATTTCAGGTACTTCACTGTGGTGAAGTGCACTGAATTTTACACTCTCACACATGAATAAAGTCCATGTATTCTGCTTTGTTTCTCTCTGGATAAACAACAAACCAGGATTGTTTTTTTTAAAGAGCCTTCTTATCTGTTGTTCTCTCCTTGAGTCGGTAACAGTCTGTTTCTAAACATAAGAAAAAGCACATGAAAATAATCCCTTAGACCCAGGAGCAGCACACAGTGTGGGAGGGGATTATTGATTCTGTGTCGTGAATAGATAATGGCAGGAATGATTTCACTCCCAAACAAAACAATCCTTCCTCTCTGGACTATTAGTGTCAGTTCTGGTCACTTCAGTGGAGACAGCCGACTGCACAAGGAGTGTAATGGACGTTTGCACCTTGTCAAACATGGCAAAACTCTCCCAATGACATACCTTGCCAAGGGCTTTAATTTGGATCCAGACCTCCTTGCTCTTGTCAAAAAATCATTCTGTGCAGATGAATGACTGTGGTTTCAGCAAGGCACGTTTTTGAGGGAGGCACATCACAATCCAGGACATTTGCTAAGTTTATGAGGAGCTAATGTCAAAGATTTATCCCCAGAAACTCATCTGTATGAATCAGCATTACATATTAACACTTTTTATGTATATAAAATAATCCCTCCATGTCCTATTCTGCACTGTTATTCCCCTAGAATGTGTAGATCGTCCCCACTTCTCTCTCCACTCACCCCAATCTGTTCACTGCAGCTCAGCACACCAGCTCACCTACAACTCTGGTCAAACACTGTGAAACTGCTCTACTCCATACACAATGGCAAGTTGTAACACTGGATCAACCTAACCATACACGTCCGAACCTGACAATGACTCTGAAGAAGAATGATACAGAAATCCCTTTCCTGTGAGCTGACAGGATTAGTTCCTTAAGTTTGTTATGTATGAAACCCCAGCTGTCTGGATCCCTGTTTTTGAGACTCTCATTGGTACTCTGCAGTTTCATTGTAGTCATGCTCAGCTGTTCAGTGGTCAGGGTCTTCAGAGTGAAACTTGATAGCATTTCTCTGCTTTGCTCTACATTCAGAGGCTTTGTAGCTACAATCTTACTTAGTGTGGTTATGTCAGGCATGTCATAGTGGCTAGGTTGAGCATTTTGCTGTGTTATTGATATTACTGAGCCTAACTCGAGTCTATTTTCTCCATCTTAAGCTATTTTCAAGTTGCATTCAGACTGATCATGAAGCACATTTTCATCGCGTTTCATTCGAGGTAATTTGGCGAATGGACTGTCCATGTTTAGTTAGTTGAACATTTCAGATTAGCTACTGTAGAAGATCTCATGTGTGTTTTTGACAGTAAATATGAACAACACTTTAGCAAAACAAGGACGGCAATTTTAATGAGGACAATGAAGTATTGCTGTTCAGTTCTAACAACTGTAATTAGTAGAAATGCCTTCCTTTAGTTTGCCCATTTGGCTTTTGTGGCTGACCATGACATTGAAGTCTTTATAAATACATTTTTGATTTGACAAGGAAAAGGCAAGACAGTGCTTTTGACGAGTAACATGTAGCTCATTTTAAATTAAATAAACCATCTCCAAAATGACCTTGCTCAGTGAGACATTCCTTTATATTCTAAAATAAGTCTGATGACCCCGGATAAAAGAATTCTTTTTTGCAGAGTATGGCAGTTTCTAGAAATACTGTGCACAGGTATGTGGCACAGCAAATGAGTGTATCTGATGCCTTGTGACAACAGCAGCACATGGTCGTTTTATTCTAAATACGTCCTCTGTCTGACTTCAGGGTTGTCCAGGGGCATGCTTATGGCCAGCCAGCCTCTAAAAAGGTACAAACATCTTCAGCCAATGTTCTATTTGCACTTTTAGCTTGTTGGAGGCCATTCTCTGCTGTATGTGAATGCCAAGCAGGATTACTCAGAGTGCATGTTGTGCTGATGGCTTGAGCGATGGACAGGGGCGATGAGGGTGCTGCTGCTCGCTTTTCCCTTTTGCCGTCTCTGAGGACCACCACATACTGTCCATAATTAAGGCATAGGAGCTTGCTGGGTTGATGTTTGCAAGAGGACAAGCAGCACGAGATGGGCTTCTCTCCAGAGTTTTTTTAAAATATATTTTTAACACCCTGCTTCACATAAGTGCAGCTACACATATTCACACCTACAAGCTTCCTGGTAAGGCAGTCGTACTAGTAATTAGCAGCTGGTGAGGTAAGCGCTTCACAGACAGCTCAGTTCTGTTCTTGGGGGGGTTCAGTGTGTCACAAACACCATTGTGATAGCTGTTAGGCCAAAGAGTATGTGTCGTCTATCTCACCTACCTCCATTTTTACAGCTGGGCTGAGACCTGGAACTTGTGACGTTACAGTTGCAGCTGTAATCCCTATAACCCTCCTGTCACCCATGAATAGCATGCCATCCATATATTGCAAAGCCTCCTAATATTGCCTCAGCCTTGTTATAGTGCATCATAATAAAGTTTATTTGTTATCTTTGTATGATTTATTAATAAAAAAAACAAAACTGAATGTAACACCACTGTGAAGTGACTGGATGTGGCTTGTTGTACAGGCACAAAGAACAATATCACCAAATGAAAAAAAGAGTCACAGAGAAAAGAAGTGAAGCAATATTATATCAGCGCCAGACCTAAGGCACTTAATACTTGTGGGTGAATTTGGTTGCCAGGGCAACAGAGCAGCCAGCATCGCAGAAGTGCTTAAATACATTTTTTATGAGATTGTATAAAATGGGGGAAAGAAGGTGAAAAGAGAGCAGCAGTGTCACAGGGTTCTCGCATAGAACTGCAGGAACGCCCTGACAAGTGCAGCAGCAGGTGGGCCCACCGCTCCCTGTGCCTCTCAACTTTGGTACTGTTATCAATTATAACAGGATCATTTCATAATCCTGCAAAATAAATAGCCCAAAGACAATGTAAGCAGGAGGTAATCGTAGAAAATCCCCCATGTTAATAGCAAGTGGAAAAAAAATCTAATTGACTGTTATGTTGTGTGTCTGATATCCTAATTGGTATGCATGCTGGAAGTGTAAAGGCAATGGATCCTGTGTTGACACATGGAATACACTCTAAGCTACATGACAACATAATTATTTGCAGAAAAAAATGTTTTTCTCCTGCAGTGCACTCGGCCTTAAATTATGTCCCAGCTTCAAGAGCACATCAAAAGCCTCACTGGCTGCAACTTAAATCTTGCAGTTGACTGGCCATCAAATTGTGTTCATCAGCGATGACGATAATATCTGGTAATAATGGTTTTAACAGCATGTCAAAGAGGGAACACAAATGACATTTCTACATCAAAGCCAGCAGCTCGCAACAGGCTGGGAGTACCAGGATGAAAGATCACAGCGGCAGGATGTCAGACAAAGCTGTAGGCCTCTCTCTCTTCTGGCCTATCAAATTTCCAATTTCCCTTGCCCTTTTGAGGAGCCAAAAACAGCTGTCACATGGCTTCTAGGTTTGTGGCAAGATGTTTTTGGTTCACCATGCAAGAGTTCCTAACATGATTCAAAAAACTGCAATGCTCAGTGAAAGCTTTATTCAACTGCTGGATGATCTGAGAATCCATTTCCAGCTTACATCCAGCTCAGATCACCTCCAGTATCAGACGCACTCAGCCAATAAGTTGCAATAGGGATGTGAAGATGTTTCCCAGTGGCAAAGATAAAGCTACTAATCCTTTTGCTCACAAAAGAAACTGAAATTGCTACTTGATGCCGGAGGATAAGTATCATACAGTATCTAGACTGAGTGATCTACTCAAGGCTGGCTGAAGCCATATGGTGTTCCACAGGGCCCATCCTTCACTTTCACAATTGAGGAAGAGGTACCCAAGGCTGCGATAAGTAGCTGGAAGGCTCTTCAGTGTTTTTGTGCTCACTGTAGCTGATGGAAGCCCCTGTGAGTAACTTGTCCCACTAACTGCACCAAACCCACCTCATCCAGCCTCTGCTGTCCTGTGTTTTCAGATCACACCTCTCTATTGCTGCCCTCTGTCCTCTCCTGTCCTGCTTCTTTTCCTCCCGTCCTGGTTTGCTGTCCCAGACGTGATGGCCATGACATGGCCACTGTGCTGCATATTAAATTCTCTTCTCTCAGCCCTGCTCTTTCCGTCTTCTTCTTTACATCTGCTCTGGTTATTGTGCTAAATACTTTCAGAGTTATTTGGCTAACCCAGCTCACCTTGTTTCAAAATTCCAGTCTCCAGTTGTCTCTCCATTTTACCTTTACAACCACTAACCAAGGCACAGTAAACCTGTAGCAATGCTTTTTTTCTGGGATGACTTGTTTACTGATCCTTTGTTTTTACCACGACACAGCTGTGCTACAAAACCTCTGAGGTCACTTCCACACTTGTGGTTCAGTTCACTTGACCCAGAGAGAGGCAAACAAGAGTCATGATTGCCACTTCTTGACCTTTTTATGTCCACAGAATTACTTCAGGCAAACTAAGAGGTCAGAATAATCGAGCCTTTAGGACGGACAAGCAAGTCTTACATACATAGACCAGCAAGGAGGGAATCAAATTCTGGTGACTGAACAAACCATGCGATCCTACTGTCCTTGTTGTGTTTCTGTATGTCTTTTGGTTGTTACAGGAAGCTTATACAAACTGCTTATGGAGACTTTTACATATCAAACACAATAAAAATCCCATGCCATTTAGCCTTTGTGAGCTTCTCTTAACCTTTGTATTTAATTCGTAGGAGAAACAAATGAAATACATGATTGCATATAAATTTCGTACGAACATTTTGTGTTGGCTGTCAACATTTTTAAGTTTTAGTAACCGAGTCAGAATTTAATTAGATCAAGCTGCATTTTGTATTTTTTCTTACCTTTGCTTGCAAAGCACTTTGGATAATGTCTGTGTGTAATAAGATCCTATGTAAAACACTTGCCTGCTTGTTTACTGTACAAATGTTGTCGGCATTTCAGTAAATAGGAAGTTTAGGTTTGATTGTTAGATTTCTATCCATCACACAAATAACGTCAGTAACGTCTGATAGGTCCCAAATTCATTCTGCAATATGACAATAAACTAAAGCATACAAACAATGTCGTAAAGGACTATCTTTAGCAGCAAGAAGAACACAGAGTTGGAGCCCTGCAATAGGTAGTAAATGAATGGTAAATGGTCTGCACTGATACAGCACCTCTCTACCTTAGTGACACTGGAAGCGCTTTACAAGTTGTTCCATTGTGTTTCGCATTCACCCAATTACACACCAATGGCGACAGAGCTTTCATGCAAGGTGCCTGTCTGCCATTGGGAGCAACTTGGGGTTCAGTGTCTTGCCCAAAGACAATTCGGCATGTGGAGGGGCCGGGGATTGAACCGCCAACCTTGCGATCAGTGGACAACCTGATCTGCCACCTGAGCCACAGCCGCCTCAGTACACACAGATGAGTTTTCATCTCTGCCCAACAGAGAAGCTCTGACATAGTCCAGAGCTTCTCTGTTGGGCCTTTCAGGACCGCCAAAAGTGGATAAGATTGTCCTAAATGGGGCTATTCCACAAAGGAGGTACTGTCCTCTAAATGTGGTCATAGAAAACTATATTTCTCAAAGCCTTTGTAACAAGATTGGTCTTCTATATTCTACCTTGAAATGTGGACTTCAAAGGATGCAGCACTTGAATTGCAACAGCCATAGTTCACATCTGGGGACAGCAAACCTGCTTTGATTAATAATTTCATGTTTAAACCTGGCTACACCTGGCAACCCACCAAGACTCGCAAATCCAGTAATAAAATGTCACAAAGATATGAACTGTTTTTCTGGTATCATATTTTTTAGGTTAATATCAAGGACTAAAATAAGCTTGTGAAGTCCTGGTATGTTGAATCAGTTTACTGTAATAGATTTTGGCAGATGCAGTGTGGTGCCTGAGGGGAAACAGAACTTCAGACAAATGATGTATCAGACCTAGGAGAGATAAGTGTGAGGCAAGTTTTTGAGAAGTTTAGATTCACTGATATATCACTCGCTCTCTGGCCTTGCACTAGTTTCAAAACAACATTTATCTTAAAGGCACAGACATACAGTATGTCAAACTCTGCCACAAAGACTTCATAGTGATTAACAAAGATTTAAGCTACTCTGGAGCATTAACGATTCACTGAAGGTTGGATTGTGACTGAAGAATAATTGAGCGAGTTACCTCTGGGGAAAAATGGCACTGTCTTGGTAGACAGATGAAAGTATGAAGAGGACAAGCTGGTTCTAAAACCAGTTTATTGACCAGCCCCTACAAATTAACACATTGCTGTAGTCCCATTACATTACTTCATTACAGACAAATGGAATGCATTACGGTTCCTAAATGCAGTACTTCCATTATAGTTCTCCAATCAGTTACAGTTACCACAGGCCACTGCCAGTGTCACCGGGATTCTGTGAAGTTGGAGCTGGTTTTCACCAACTTTGCTTTTAGGCCTCCTGTTAATACTTAAAGAGCATACAAGAAGGATCCTGTGTCGTGTCATGAGAATAGGGATTGGTGCTGATGTGTAGGTATATGGAAGATTTACCGCTATACTTTCAAATGAAAATTATGTGTTGATGCATGACACAAAAGTAATGTAAAGAGTGGAATGAATTACTTTCTACACAGACTCGGTCAATATCACCAAAACATGCCTTTGAGACATCAGGATCCCCCCCCCCCCCCCCAAAAAAAAAAAAAAAAAATAGTTAGCATCCAAGAAGCTCATGGTGGACCATCAGCTAGTACAGTGATTGGTTGTTGAAGTGGACTACATGCTGTTCTTCAGATACAGTTTTTCTACTCATCATCTTTTACTCTGACAGAGTGGACATGTTGAGCTTGACAACATCAAACTACAAACATAAGGTGAAAATTAGAAAATATAAGTGTAGATACTGTCTGTACTTGCAGCAGTTGATTCAACTGCCACTGAGGAAAGACAATTTGGGGTGGTGATATCACTGATTACATCATGTGGCAGGGCGGTAGATTTGAAGGAGAGTGCAGACAAAGCCACCAGGGGAATTTCACCCCAGGAAGTAGTTCTGATATTTCAGATTCAATTTATACCTAATAAAAGGTCACACAGGCTTGTTACACAATTAAGGAGAAATGGCTTGAGACATGATGGAACGGCAAGGAGGAAACGGTGCTCACCGTTTAATTGATGCAAGATTCCAAAACTCCAGCAGACACTAAACACAGACACCAACCTCCCACACCTGCAGCCTCGCGCCAACTGAACCATGCCACTGCACTGGCTTTGAGTAGGCAGTGGTGCACAGGTGTGTCCAGCACCTATATACACACAACTCTGTCCCAGCACCGCCTCCCAATCAAGGTATCAGCTGGGAGGGAGAGAGAAGAGGATGGAGCAGAGAGCAACATTCATCCTGCTACAATCAGTTGATTTCATAAAGGGGCAATTACCCCTTGACTACAGGACATCTATTTTAGGGACATGTACAAAATGTTAAATAGAATTATAAAAAGAGAAAAAATATAAAAAATGACTTGTTTTACCCAAGAATTTAAGGAAGTTAAGTGCCACAGAGTAAGTCAGAGGCTCAAGCGCAGACAAGCAAAACACGGCCGAGAAAACAGTTATAATAAAATATCTCTTATTACAATAATGAAGATAATCATGTACAACTGAATATGCAAGAACAACGTGGGAACAGTGACTACGACTCCTGAGGGAGCCAACTACAGGTGGGAGAATGAATAACCCACAGAGCTAGAATCTAGCAGACAGAACTGATCCTTTCGAAGCAAGATAAATATTTGAGGTTAACAGGCTAACCATGACTTGGTACCACTAAGCTAGGAGGGCGGGATGGAGGCAGGAGAACAAAGAGGCGCTTATGGTGCTACGATAGTGACGCCGAACTGGTGGAGTACACAAAACAGCCAAACATGAATACAGTACACCAAGCATACTAATAGTATACGAATACTAATCCCACAAGAGAATACCACGACTTAGTTAGCAGCCAGAGGAGCACAGGGTCAAAGCTAGGTGGAGGAGGTGCGTGGCAGGAATTGGATCCAAGGAGGTACACAATAGAAAGGACTCCTGGTGGAGATCCAGACAGAACCAGGTGGGTTTGGTGTTGTTGAGCTGAAGCTCCGAGATTGCAGACAGACAGGATCCTGGCAGGGGTGGTCACGAAATATAACGGGAGAAAACAGAGTTAAGAACAGAGCATAGCAAGGCATAGCAAAAAGCAAGGCTGGCTAGCAGAGAGACCTGAGCTGACTGACTGGTTGGGAATCAACAGTCCAGCATCATGTAGTCATTAGATCTAGGCTTATATGGAGGCTGATGAATGTCAGGAGACGACCACACCCCGCTCCAGGTGTACACACTCAGGTAATTATCCAATACCAGCACCTGCCTGATTGCCTCAGTGACACCTCACTCACACACACACACACACACACACAAACACACACACACACACACACATATATATATATATATATAAACGCACACACTCAGGATCTATAAGAGTTCTTTAGCAGCTCAGTGTATGTGTAGGTCATCCATATCTCTAAGGCCTGGTTTCTGCAGTACAACCACGGATTTGTCAGTCATCTCTCTGTCAGATGAAATGATGTTTTTTTCAGCATTCCCCAAAAGGGAGATGTGATGACAACTTTGGCTGTGCTTGAGTATTCCCCAGCACTCGTCGCTAAGATACATCTACTGTTCTCTGTCTGGCCACTTGCTTTGCTTTTATTTAAAATGAAAAAAAGACTCCTTAATACATCCCCAGATGTCACAAGTACTCTTCTTTTAAACTGAGAGAGTCTGTCTACCTAGCACGCAACCACTTGGCTGAAATTCACAGAGCGGTGAACTTCTAGAATGATAATCACCCCAGTGGGTTTTTGTGACACCCTCCAGCCTTGCTGATGGATGAGGTATCGAATCAGAAAGATGACAGATGTTATCTGAATTAACACATACCCCCTCAGAATTCCCCTGCAGTCTCAAAATACACCAGAAGAGCTTGATTTGTTGTCAAAGGGGACAACAGGAGAGTCCTTTTAATCAGCTGGCACAAAGGGAACTCTGCTGTCTGATGACAGGAGAGAGGAAGAGGGGGGAAAAGCCAAATGTCAGATTTGAATTCCTTACTGACACTGATTTAATTGAGATCTGGATGAGGTGAGCTCAAACAATGAAATTTAAATCAATCCCAGGCTTTGGATTTGCTGTTTCAAAGCAGTCTAATAGCATATAGAGAGAATTAATCACATGGATAATAACAAATGCGAATAAAGGCTTAATTAGTATCTGCTGGCACTGCAGGATCACAAAGAGAAATGTCACTATGACAAACACAAGTGGGCAGATTCAACCCAAATCTACACTGCATGTCAAGCAGCTATGAATAACTGTCCAAAGACCACGGCAGGGAATTTTAAAGCTGCATTAGACAAGATTCCTTTGGGAAAACAGTAACAATTATACGAGATAAAGGAGATTCCCATCCTTACTGAGATTCGGCTCCCTACTGGGAGAATCAAAACTGTGTGAAAAGCATCAAGTGAGGTGTTTATCCAGAGGAGGCGGTACTCACCGGCCCTCTTTACTGGCTCTCCTTTATTTTAAAGGTATACCGAGTAACAAAGCTGGTAAACCTGAGCACGGCTTGAGCATGTTTTCTTGTTCTGAGGTATGCTAGAGTGTAACTTGTTCAGTGATGTGTAAGTGATCGTGGTTATTGTTGTTTTGTCCGGTCACTCTGACCTCATGATGGCTCACTGTTACAGTGAAGCTGAGGTTAAGAGTGGTATGTGGTCGCATCCTTGCCTTTTAGAGATGACATGGCTCTGCTGGTGGTTTGCGGCTGAGTGTGAAGCGGCTGGGATAAAAGCCAGCACCTCAGAGTCTGAGGTCATGGTTCTCTGCAGGAAGCTGGTGGATTGCTCCCTCTGGGTTGGGGCTGAGTCGCTGCCCCAAGAAAACAGATTTAAGCATCTCATGGTCTTGTTCACAGTGACAGGAAAATGGAGCGTGAGATGGACAGACAGGTTGATGCAGCGTCTGCAGTAATGTTGAAGAGGGGAAGAGGGTGAGCCGGCAAGGCAAAGCTCTCTCTTTACCAGTTGGTCTACATTCCAAACCTCACCTATGGTCGTGAGCTCTGAGTGTACCTGAGGTATGCAGGGGTTCAGTCGGGCCACAGCCCACCAGAGCTGAGCTTCACCTCCTGACATCCAAATTACACCCTGAAGCTGAGCTCTGTCTCCTCCAGTATCACAGCCAACTTTCCACACAAATCTTCAGACACTGTCTCATGCTGATCCAACTATTGCAGTTTCCTTTGACGTGACTGAACAGTTTCTCCCCTCAATTAGCAGCAGGATTAATACATGCTTCTCCAAACTGAGAAAAGGGGCCCTTTTGAAATGTAGACACATGGCACAGAAGCCGTACCTGAATGATTTCATTTCCTTGACATGTCATTGTGATCTTAGGGTAGCCTGATTAACCTAAAGGCTTTCCTGCACTGCAAGCAGGTGAGCTGCTGCACACAGGTCCAATGTTTCCACAGTGAAATCACTGGGAACAAAGCAGTCATGCTCAGGATGAGTCCCACACGACCAGCTCTGTCGCTACATTTTTATTTTCAGTCCAAACAGTATTTCCCATGAGAATCATTTTTATTTTTTCTGGTGTGTCAAGTGGATTATTATGGGGTTTTTCAGTTTATCTCCATTTATTTGCCTCAATGAGCACAAACACCAACAGAAACACGGGGCTCTCTGCACGTCACTAATGGTAATGTCCCCTCTTCTGCACATGTTTGGTCTTTGACCAAAATACCGGTCAGAATGAGGATTTTATTCGAGGTGGTGCAGGATGAGAAATCTGGCACTAAAGCTATTAGGTGTCTTGAGAGCTTAGATATAACAACCATCTAAACAACAGCTGTCACAGTCTTTCAGACTAAGTGTTGGTTCGGCAAGCGATCAACTGCAATTCCCACCTTTACACTCACTCCGTTAGTGTACCTAAAAAAAATTGACTTCTTTTTTAGAATTTCTTTTTATTTGTGTCTTAGTTCATTGTCATTACAGTTACTAAAAGTCAAGACATAAGTACGTATCAAGCGTACAATATTCTTCTGATCTCTTAGATTCCAGTTCAAACCTTATATCTACATATGCTCGCCTCTATGGACTTGTTTTTCTTTTTTGTGGCTACTCAAAGGAGCTGTAATAAAACTACATACATCCAGAGAGAAAGTACCAGAAATAGAGTAAATCAAGCAGTGTCAGCAATTTGGCCTCATAGACTTTTGATTAATACTAGTAAAGTATTAAGATGCAAAGAACTAAAGTGAAATAATGCTGAAATGAAGCTGATTTCTTGTGTGTGTGTATATATATATATATATATATATATATATATATATATATATATATGTATATAAACTGGGGGGCTCAGGGGTCAGTACTGTCACACACCAAGAAGGTTCCAGGATCAAACCTGCTGGCTGGCCGGAGTCTGTCTTTGTTCATTTCATGTTCGCCCTGTTCTCACTGTGAGGCTTTTCTCTCACAGTCCAAAGACATGCATGCTAGGTTAAATGGTGACTCTAAATCGAGCGTGAATAGTTGTTGGTCTCTCTGCGTGTCCCTGTGATGGACTGGTGATCTGTCCAGAGTGTACTCCGCCTCTCACCCGCTGTCATTCTCAATAGGCTTCAGCTCCCTGTGACACTAATAGATGGATGATCTGATACAATACAGTCTGTGACAGACATTAAGCTTGTCTTGCATTTTCTTGGACACTAGAGCAACATAATGCATTTACCCTCTGGACACTAGCACAGATAACCAAGCCATCTGAGGGCAGTCCCATCATGCAGGTTGACAAACTGCTGTAAATTTAGTATTTATTACCTGACAAGGTTTTATTTTAAAGGAAGAGAAAATGTGCATCAAGCAATAGGTGTGTACAGCATGTGGCATATCTGCTGTGAACTGTGTGTAGAGCACATGTTAAAGCACATGTTAAAGACCCAGTGTGAGCAGCACCATGTGTTGCAGCCAATAGATTGTGTATGACTCTAGAAGTCTGGTTCCTGATGACATTCACCAGGCAGGTATTCCTCAGTGCAGGGCACTTCTCTGTGTAGTGTTTTTCATAATAGTATTTGAGAATTGACTGCTGACTGTGTCCAGACTTGGTCAGTTAACATGTTTCAACCTTTTTAATTACATGCTCAGCAGGTTCCAAGTGGAGACAGTATAAAGACTCAGATGGCGTAAGCCGATTTTCTTCTTCGCTTCAATCCTAATTGAGTCTCATCGAGCTGCTGATTGGATCCTGATAGGACTCGTTGTCATCTGATTGCATGCCAGCTGTAATTTATTTTTTTAATCTAATTAAATCAATACGCAGTGTTAAAGAGGTTTATTAGTACTAAGTCTTTTGAGCAATTCCACTGAGCACAGATATTTATTCATCATATTATGGACCTTAAAGTCAATTAATATAGTACAATAACATCATGTTTAAATGCTAAAAAATGTGCTACACTTAATTATTTCTGCTTTATTGTGAATCTACAAAGAAAAATTAATTGAAGGCTTTAAAATCCCACATTCATTTTTTTCTTTATTAGGAACAAATAGTTGCTCAGCCCTCAAATGTGGACAAATTATAATGGGTTTAGAAACAGTGGTGAAACGGCATTGTCTGTTGTTTGTTCTTCGTAGTGTTTGTTTTGTGAACTTTTAAAGCCAACTGGAAAGTCAGCAGCCACATTCTGTGACTCTCAACTGCACTGATGGGCCAACAAATGGGGGTTAAATTGGCAGGCCGACTCGCTTTACGATGCCCTGAAACCCGAAAACAATCACTTCATTTGTCACACTTAAATTCCTGTGAAGCAATACTTCAAATTCCCAAGACATACAGTCTGTACATCAGAAACTCATTACACGCTTATTACCAGGCAATTAGGCATCAGTGAGCATGAGAGCCAGTTTAAGAGATATCTGATACTACTTATTATGCTAAATAATAAGCTAAAAAAATTAATTTGGGCAGGTAGCCTTGTTTATAGCTGTCATTATTATGTGCCTCTACACTTCAAAATGTTCTCTGAACTGCAGAGCAGTGTGGGCTGGAATGAAACTGCAATGTGAGCTTGCTGAGTTATACCAAAGTTAAAATTTTATTAAAAGCTAAATATCAGTCAGTTTTGTCTCCTTTTTAAGAATAAGGTGTGGTTTGATTAATTCCTCTGTCCATTAGAAGTCTTCAAAATAAAGCCATTCTGATGCTGTCTGGTAATTTTACTCAAGAAAACCAATACACATGAAAACATGAATAGATTGATTTCATAGATTTGGGCAGCACTAAATTTAATACGTAAATGTATGTTCCATGATCTGTAGGCCATCTTTTGTAGTCCAGATTTAGCCCTAATGTATGGGCGATATTGGTGGCCTTCAAAAGCCCAAATGAACTCTGGTATAGATTTAAAGTAGCAGCTTCTGAACGCCGCTGCCTACAGTGTAAGTCTGTCAACGGACTCTGTTGTAATGAGGCCCGGGGAGGCTTAAAGCAGCATATTCGCTCTCCCTGTAGTCCTGCCTACTCGGCCCCTTCATCTCATCCGCTAATCCTCCCTTTGCAGATTCCCAAGGTAAGGTAAACTGAGGGAACAGTGCAGTGGTTGCAGTTCACCAGTGCATGGTAGGGACACTTCTGATATGGGTTATTGTAATTCACCTCACATGGGAAAGCTGACTTCGGGATATCCGTGCCACTGTCTGTTTAAAAAGATAGCAATTCAGTTTTTGGTGGACAGTTGAGAATATTTTTTGAGTTTCAAGCACTTGTTAGAAGTTTTCTTTTTGTAAAGAAGACAGTATTCTTGTTCTTCATGTTAGGCTTAATAGCTCCTTCCCATAGAAGTTTGGGAGTATTTAGAGTATTTTGACAGCCTAAAGAGCAGTTCAGGTGAAAGAAATGCATACAGTAGTCTGGTAGGAAGGCAACACAGTAAACAAGAGACAACAACAATAGAAACTGTATGCTGATGCAGCCAGCACAAGAAATACGCTGTATTGCTATGTGAATACTGGAAATGTTCCTGTTTGGACACAGAAATAGTAATAGCATTTTCTCTCTCTGTGTGTGTCTGTAGATATATACAGTTGTGGTCAAAAGTTCCCATCCACTTGTAAAGAACATAATGTCATGGCTCTCTTGAGTTTGCAGTTATTTCTACAACTCTAATTTTTCTCTCATAGACTGATTGGAACAGATACTTCTGTGTCACAAAAACATTCATGAAGTTTGCTTCTTTTATGACTTTATTATGGGTTAACAGAAAAAGTGACCAGGGGGGGGTGGGGGGGGGGGGCACAGAGACAGACAACCAAGCACGCTCTCATTCACACCTACAGACAATTTAGAATCAGTAATTAGCCTCAGAATGTTTTTGGACTGTGGGAGGAAGCCTGAGAACCCCATGCAAACTCCTCAGAGAAAAGAGGTGAACCCAGGACCTTTTAGCTGTGAGGCGACAGTGCGAACCAGCACACCACTGTATGGCACAGCATGTCTACTTAAATAGTAAAACTGCAATAAAAACATATTCCAGCCCTTCAAAATCAGTGAGGAATAGTGATAACCAATTTTCAGTATTGATAATTATGATTTTTGTCCCCTACTTGGTTCAGGTCCTAATACTTGCAAAACAAATGACATTTACTGCAATCTCACCTGTACTTTGTGTTTAGCGCTAACTATTACATGTTAAGCTAACAAATACAACTAAGATGGGGAACATGGCAAACAGCACAGTGAGTTCAAACCTGAAGGGGAAAATCAGTTAAGGGGGTAATGATTATTAACTTGTTTATCTGCACATTAATATTTTTTATAATGCATTTCAGACCAAATATTGTACCACTTAGTTCACAGCTGCTCACAAATATATATATGTATGTACCTGCATGCTCTGATTGTTTCAGGGTGTATCAACAATCAGCAGCTTCTGACTGCTCACTGGCACCTATTTTTCCTCCAACTTTCTCCTTTGTTAGCAAATTCCTCAGTCTTTTAATAATAATAATAATTTAACCTTCATCAATCCCCTTAGGGAAATTCAATTCTGCATTTAACCCATCCTACATACAGTGGGACTGAGAGCAGGGGGCCTTGCTCAGGGGCCCATGTTGGCTGCAGTGGGGGTTCGATCCACCGACCTTCTGATCAGCAGCCCAGGGCTTAACCACCACTGCCCCCTAAATAATTCATTTTTAAAAATTCATTATCTTAAAAAATGTTAGACTTTGTTTATCAGGCTGCATGATGTTTTGCTACAGACTGAATTGGTCCACTATACAAACCAGATTCGTATCTAGATGTCGAGCATGCTTCCTACTTAAAAATGCACTCACTTTTATTTTCAAAAGAGATCATTCTATCAGAATACATTTGGTTTGAAAATGTATGGTAGGAACTGCTGCTTTGGTTTTCCATCCTGCACATTGGGTGGCCAGTTCAATTTCATGTGGATGTATGAGCAGTAATTTTTACAGCACAGTGCCTCATTTGCAACAATAACAGTTTGTTGTTTACTAAGTGTTTTCCCCCATAATCTTCACAATGCGGGACAACTTTGATGATTTATGAATGAATCATGTGTTTTTATGAGTATACTGAGCTAATTCAGGCCTTGCCTTTGATGAAACAGCACTGGGACAGTTACCACATTACATAACCTCTACCCAGTGCATTCAAACATTTACAAAGTATCGAGCATATGTGTAGGTTTCTGTGCACAACTTCAGAACGCTGTGCCCGCTGTGAAGCAGGAATTTCAGGCACACACGTTTATGATCTCCCCCTTGACAAATCACTTTGATGGTGATTCGCTTGTCTGTTTGCATTCACAGCAACTGTCCTGAATTTTGTACAAGTCAATTTTCCCGGCCTGCGTGCATGTGGCGCTTTAAAATTGTCTCATTTCCTGCCTCAAACTGTCAGGGGGCAGAATCCACGATGTCATGGTTTAAATAATTATACCTCAGGAAGGGGCATAATGACTTTGTGGCCGTCACTCAGGCTTACGCTAAATGTTAATTTATGTTTCTGCTCTTCTTTGTGTTTTGCTACATTTTTGTCATATGGTTACTATAGAAACAAAGAGAGGAGGAATCCATTTTGGTTTCTTTCCTCCCCTGAAGAAGACTCTTGGCACCTTTGAATGTAAAGCAAATCCTGTGGCATGAGAGGAAGGTTTAGTTCTCTAGATCTTGGCCTTGTCAAGCGTAAAGAAATGCACAATCTGTGAAAAACAACTGCAAATATGTTAATTAAGGCCATACCATAACAGCAGTTGACTGATAATTAACATATGTGCTTTAACATATGAAATCAGACAACACGATAAATATTTATGTTATGTAAATACATGCTTAAGGAAAACTACTGCACTAGTGATACAAATATGAATGGACCACTGTATAAAGGGACTGTACACAGAACCTTCTCTATCAGTTGTTTAATTACAGAGCAAGTCCAAAATGACTGATGAATGGTGTAATTTTTTAATATTTGTTTAATGTTTAATTAGCCCACCAGCCCTTCTAAACACGCCCCGTTAGCTTTGTGCTGACCCCAGTCTAATTCACACTAATTATATGTGGCATTTAGCTTTACAGTGCTGGTCGTCCCTGTCATCTACAAATAAGCAGCACATGTCTAAAAGACCATTCATTGCAAATTTATGCTGTTGATTGAGTTATTCCAAAATGCATCAGCAGATAGAAGCTTTTAGAGTGGCTCAAGTAAAGTGCACTGTTGTATTCACTGCCAAATGTATTTTGGAGGAATTATTAAGTTGT
This sequence comes from Dascyllus trimaculatus, assembly GCA_024666655.1. NCBI lineage: Eukaryota > Metazoa > Chordata > Actinopteri > Pomacentridae > Dascyllus > Dascyllus trimaculatus. The sequence goes on along the minus strand of CM045452.1, from coordinate 3,278,030 downwards.
TTACGCCATAAACAATCATAAAATGAAAGCTTAAGAAAACCTTTAAAGGAACGGTTGTGCAGTACCTGAGCACACAACTGCAATAATTTGAGAGAAACACACATTTTGTTTCAGACGGTGATCTTTACTTTTACCTACTTGAACTGACATCCTCAAACAAAATCTGCTGCACACCTTTAATGGCGCGGGGACTGCTTGCTCTCAGCAAATACCAGCAGCAGATGGTCCAAGGACTGAATGCATGTTAGCCAGCAGCAAACTAGAGCTTTGTAGCAGCCTTCAAAGCAAACTTATGAGCAATGAAGGATGGTGGCACAATGTAAGTCTGGCTGGTAGAAGTGAGGTTGTTGGTGGAATGAAACAGTAGTGCTGAGAATTTGGCAAGAAAGAGGCTGTCAAGACTCTTAATTATAGACTCAGTTATTTGTTTGCTGTGCAAGCGAAATTAAAATCATCCATTCAGATGCCAATAGTTTAGTTACTGAGCATAACTACATCATTTTAAGATAATTCAAATATGATTTTACTGTTAAAACATTTTCACATTGTTGATTAATTTCTTTTTGCTAAGCCATGTGCTACTGACACATTTGTATGTATTTGCATGACAAAGGAACATTCTAACATCTTGCATGTATTTTCCTTTGCATCACAATACCAAGCCTTTCATTTATCTTTGTGCATCGTATTTTTTTTCTAATGCTACCTTTACATCAGTTGACCTTGAAAAGACTTGGAATAGACTCTTGGAAAACTATCATCTCACACCTGCTCACATCTAAAGACAAGCTGTAGAGTTTTTAGTCAGAGCCTAGTCTCAGACTGAGATTTTACAAAGACTGTGAATCTTGCAGGGTCACTATTTACAAGACTAGGTCTGGTATTGTTACCTCCGCCAGGAAGGTTATGTGATGGTTGTATGGATGTGATGTGATTGGTTTGTTTGTTTGTTTGTTTGTGTGCAAAATAGCTCAAAAAGCAATGGACGGATTTGGATAAAATTTTCAGGAAATGTCTGAAATGGAACAAGGAACAAATGATGACATTTTGGGACTGATCCAGATCACTGTATGGATCCAGGATTTCTCCACGCGACAGACAGCAACAATGACGGAGTTCTCTTTCCTTCCTGAGCAACATACGCACGGTTGGGCCGGCATTCTTATCTCTGGTTGTCTAAGAAGCTGGGAGGCTGTTAGGAGCTGCCACGCTAGAGGCTGCGCCTGTTCATTAGGTCGGAAGGGGTGAAGGCGGCATTGTCGGTAGGACATTTGAACTGTATGTAATTACATTTGTATCTGTAATGTTCCATATAAAATATGTGAATTGGGAGATTGTGTTGGGGGTGGACTGAAGGTCCTTGGCAGAGGTATGAGCTCTCTGAGTGCTTTTCTAGTTGTATTGTATTTAGGGCTGGACCTGAATATCTGAATGTTTGGTCGTTGTGGTGACAACAACCAAACATCCGAATAGTATGTATGTGTATATATATGTATGTACACTATATTACCAAAAGTATTTGCTCACCTGCCTTGACTCACATATGAACTTAAGTGCCATCTATTCCTAATCCATAGGGTTCAATATGATGTCGGTCCACCTTTTGCAGCTATTACAGCTTCAACTCTTCTGGGAAGGCTGTCCACAAGGTTGAGGAGTGTGTTCATGGGAATATTTGACCATTCTTCCAGAAGCACATTGGTGAGGTCACACACTGATGTTGGTGGAGAACGCCTGGCTCTCAGTCTCCACTCTAATTCATCCCAAAGGTGTTCTATCGGGTTCAGGTCAGGACCTTGCTTTGTGCACTGGTGCACAGTCATGTTGGAAGAGGAAGGGGCCCACTCCAAACTGTTCCTACAAGGTCGGGAGCATAGAATTGTCCACAATGTTTTGGTATCCTGAAGCATTCAAAGTTCCTTTCACTGGAACTAAGGGGCCAAGTCCGACTCATGAAAAACAACCCCACACCATAATTCCTCCTCCACCAAATTTCACACTTGGCACAATGCAGTCCCAAATGTACCGTTCTCCTGGCAACCTCCAAACCCAGACTAGTCCATCAGATTGACAGATGGAAAAGCGTCATTCATCACTCCAGAGAACGCGTCTCCACTGCTCTATAGTCCAGTGGCGGCGTGCTTTATACCACTGCATCCGGCACTTGGCATTGCACTTGGTGATGTACGGCTTGGATGCAGCTGCTCTGCCATGGAAACCCATTCCATGAAGCTCTCTACGTACTGTACTTGGGCGAATCTGAAGGCCACATGAAGTTTGGAGCTCTGCAGCAATTGACTGTGCAGGAAGTCGGCCACTTCTTTGCACTGTGCGCCTCTGCATCCGCTGACCCCTCTCCGTCAGTTTACGTGGCCTACCACTTGGTGGCCGAGTTGCTGTTGTTCCCAAACTCTTCCATTTTCTTCTAATAAAGCTGACAGTTGACTGTGGAATATTTAGGAGCGAGGAAATTTCACCACTGGATTTGGTGGCCTCCTATGACAGTTCCACGCTGGAATTCACTGAGCTCCTGAGAGCGACCCATTCTTTTACAAATGTTTGTCAAAACAGTCTGCATGCCTAGGTGCTTGATTTTATACACCTGTGGCCAGGCCAAGTGATTAAGACACCTGATTCTGATCATTTGGATGGGTGAGCAAATACTTTTGGTAATATAGTGTATGTATGTGTGTATATATATATAAACTATACATAATAAACTCTGTTGTGATAGAGTGGAGAATTTACGTCAAACAGGCTGGGCTGTTCTGATCACAGCTCTACCATCCACTTTATTTTCTGGACGGTCCATGTTGTTTGGGACCTCCGACTTTTCACCGGTGTTTCCTGTTCATCCGTGCCGCTCTAGTGATTGTTTGTCTGCAAAGTTTCCCGTTTCCGGTTTTGTTAGAGCTCATCTGTTGGTTTTGGTTGTGTCGTGTCACGGCAAAGACTGAAAGACTTGCAATACTATCAAACACATTTGATATTGTCATAAGGCCATGACTAGGAAAAGACTGATCTAAAACAGCTGAGATTACTGCCTTATACTAAACAATCGAGATGATGGGAGCACGCTGTGACTCCAGTAAAACTCCTAAATTTTCCTTCTGACTTTAAGTTTTTAGTCTGTGACTGTGAAAATCGTTAAGTGTAAGCGTAAATCTTCTCATACTTTTCAAGAGTTTCATGGTAAATTCTTGCCGTCAGTTTCTCAGGACTGCATGACGGGCTGAGTTGTTCTGACACCAGGTAAATTAAGGAGTCATGGATGTACAGTTGTGTTTCCTTTAGTCACATAGTATTCACACTAAGATACTCTCTGCATTTCACTTTGTTTCACAGCTTTTAAACATTTGGAAAGCTCTGAGCCCTCGATGGAGACCAGGGGCCTGTTTAATGAAGTGTGCTAACTCCAGCAAACGACTTGAATGAACTGAACAAATCAGTCCAGGCTTAGTCGGCTCCATAAGGGTCAGCTCAAGTTCACACAAACACACTAATTCTATACATGTTTGAGTCGTTGAGATAATTGCATGTGTGCACTATTCTTTAGCAGGACGAGAGGCTGAACATGGATCAGCTTCCACTAAGTCACTATGGCAAACAGCAGTGAGCAATGGTGTGAACAAGCCACAGAACAGCAACTTGCTTTTATCAGAAACACATGAAAAATTCAAACATCTTATAGCCAGAAAAGGTCATACAGCTCCAAATAACCAAACCAGAGAGAGGCTACAAGAAGCTGCTGATTGATTGAATGCAAGACGAGTGTAATAAATATCTGATCCAGCCTGAGTAGATCCCAGCTGTGAACTACAGGGGAAGCTTGGCTCCTCTAAATAAGACATGGACTCCACGAGAAAAATGCTTTGTGAATTTTGGGGAGTCTCTTACACAGTCAGTACGCTGTTTTTGCCATGCATTTCTGTTTTCATTATCTTTTATAATTATGGATCATGCATAAAATTAGGCTGTCATTAATAAATGATTCATGCATGAGGGTGCTTCATCACTGATTCACTTTAATAAAAAAAAAAAAAAACACCGGCATGCATGCTGTTCTTCCCATCGTTATGAAAGTGTGGCAGTGCAATATCTTAAAATAAAATATTTTGTTCTTGAATATATTTTCCAGATGCACAGTAGCAGCCGCTTTATATTATATTATGCTCTCAAGCTTCTCCTCCATGGAGTCCTGCCCCATCTAATACATATATGAGTGGCTAGTGGAAAAGGAGCAACAGTTAATCAATAAAATAAATGACACGTATGATTGGAAACATTTTCAGGACGTAGCCATCAAAATGTAATTTAGAATTTTGTTGTTGTAGCAGACTAAGGCAGATAACGTTCCAAGGCAACACACAGAGAATCCAGAGACCGTTTCCGATTGGATGTTTACTACAAAATGATCAATCACGGCACTGTTGGAGACAACAGGACGACTCCTACCTCCACCAGAACCTGATAAGAATGGTAGAGTGCCAGTTGTGAGGAAAACCACACCTCTGGAGAAGAGGATGTTGAATTCTTCACGGTGACCTCCTGACCTTTCTCTCCTCCTAACACCTAGAACTTTCTTCACAGGAATGAACTGAACACATATGAATCCTGAAATTAAGGAAATTCAGCATCACTGGAGTGATAATGCCAAAATCCGGACTTAATCTGTGATACCAGGATGATCAGAACCAGTATGGAAGAAGAACACATTGAATCTGATGTGGAGAATCACACACGAGATGCAAACACCCCTCCTCTCTCTGTCACAGACCACAGCCTTAAAAGATATGGAGAGAGACTTTTTATCTTAAGCATAAATACTTCTTCAGTCTTATTTTTCTTATTAATGAATGGCTATGCTTGTATTTTTAGTTATATCATAAGTTTACATTCATGTAGCATAAATGTCTAAAATTTGTAAGTTTATTCTTACCTTTTTATTATCTCAGGAACCACATGAGATGAACATATTATGTTTGGTGTGTTTTTAATCACCCATTTGGTGAGATTTTAGATCTTTGGTCATCACAGATATTTACCAATTGGATTTATGTGTTCGTGAAATGATCTTAGAGTAAGTTCTAAAGGTATCTGGCTTCTGACCTCTCCTGGACAGTGTAGATCAAAACCACCACTTGGGATGGACACAGCCACGATTGGTGAGGTGCTGATTTGATTCCAAGACTTTCTAGTTAAAAGAAAGTCACTGGAATGACTTCTTTACATGTGCTTTTAACATCGGGGCTTTTTGTTACATGATGACTTCATATTAACTCAGGCTTAAAAGAAACTATGGCTTAAAACTTAGAGTTTGTTACTTGATTGTTTTTACTCAGGCTTTTCCATGCTTATGAAGGATTCTTGTCTACAACTTAAGCTGGGCTTTGTTTTCCTATGATTAACTTAAAGTTGGACTTCTTAAGTTAACTTTAATAATACAACAGCGTGAGCATTTTCTTTTTATCTATGAGCTTCGACTTCGAGCAGCCTCCCTCTCCCTCCATCAAGGGCTATGCAAGTATCATTTTCCTTCTGCTGAACAGGTGAATTTATATATTAGAACTGGCTTCCAATTCTAAAGTGATTCTAAATTCATCACCTTTCTATCAGCTGCTTCCAGTGACGATCACAGTTAATTAGCTTATCCGCATTCATTCATTCATTCACTGTCTGTTGTTACCTCATTGTTGTTTATTGTTTGTTTGTAGTGTTAGTTAATAAATGTTTGTGTATGATTATCATTGGTTCTACCGTGTATTTCTTTGTTTGGGCACTGGAGGTCAATGAATTTAGACTTTATGACTTTTGATAATGAGATTGATCAATACAAGTAGATCTGATTAATTATTAATATTCAATCTGATGTATTAATTAATCAGTTAGGTTCTGAATATATATTCAGTGCTTCCCCTGATAAACGAGCGCCATTGTAATCACAAAGTGTAGTTTCTACATACGTGATGCGGCTGCACATTTTTGCTACATACATTTATGTTTCCTTGTTTGAGGCTCTTTCCGCTACATTGTATATGAGCACAACTGTAATTAGACTGGGTTGATTAGTCTTATAGCAAGATCACTTTACAAGTAAGCTTAAGTTCTAATGTGAGACCAAACACAGTATAAAGTCATGTCACAGGTAGACGCGACTACATTATTTTAAGATAAGTAAAACAATATAACTAAAACTGTTTAAATGACAGTATGTAAGGTGGCAGTCAAAGAAACCCATGACTGTATGACCACTTCCCAACCAGGCTCCTGTGAAGTATTATTTACAGAGCAGATCACCTCATTTTAAAAATGATAGCACAATCTTACCTAAAACCTCACATCGCTTGTGAAGCTGTGCCTGTTGGAGTTCTGCATGTATGTACTTGTGTTTCTGCCTCTGCCCCCTTTGCACTTTGTACCAACTTTCAAAGCGTGACACACATGGATGCAGACGACTAGAATAGCAAGAAGGATGTTTCTTCATAAATAATCTGAAAATAACCAAGAGCCTGAACCTGAAGCCTGAATATAAATAACAGGTTTTAAGGTAGCAGAACTCCAGTGTTCATACAATATTTAAATTCCATCTGTCGTGATTACAACTGGGGCGCAGCATATCAAATTCTCAATTAATTGTACTCCCAGGTCTCCGTTCCTTTTCAACACGATCTGGAACCCTACTTTCAGTAGTCCTTCTGGTGACACTGAATACTACAATGATCAGAACAGAGCCTTCATGTATTCCCCTTGTCCCCACAGTCATCCTGAATGACACTTACTCTGTCAATTATGATGCCCTTTGTTAGTAATAGGAGAATGAGGTTAATAATTTATTCATTCATGGAAAGGTAATGTTCATTTTTCTGGAGGTCAGAGGTCAGACTCCAGCAAAGGATGTTACACTGAGGCTGGAAAGTGAGTCAAGGACACTTCAGTATTCAATGTAGAAACCTGGAGTTGGGACTGATAGTTCGGAATGACAAGTGAGCATCAGGAAAGTTAACAAGCAAAGGGAAATGTAATATATATATATATATTATTACAAACTGCACCATCTTTTCTTGTTGAGACTGCTGTGTTCCAGCAGACAAACCCTCATGACTTTCTCTGACATCAAATGTAGCTCTTCAAGGTACTGTTAAATCCATGTGCTCACTTCCTTTTTAAAACAGTCAGGGTATTTGTACCTAGCATTTAACTGGTCCATCTGTATGTTGGTGTTTCTCCACAATGCCTGAATGATCTTGCCAGGTGGCTCTTCTCCAATATATATGTCCCCTACAAGACCATGTGTTTTCCACTGACAAAACCAAAGTGGCACATAACCAATCTGGCAGAAACCTTAAAGTAATCTTAATAATCAAGTTGCCCTACAAGGTTCATCTTAAAGCCACTATCCAGTCCTGCAGTATAATGTATTTTCTAGATGTTACACATCAAAAACTACCCCAGCCTGGAGTGCAATTATTGGCTAAAGCTCTTGCCTTTGTTGCCTTTTGTTGGCTACCACGCTTCCAAACTGAAATGAAACAAATAAATACAGTTCTTGGTTCAGTCCTGAACTTCAACTTGTGACCAGGTATTTAAATGGTCTTGCCCAGTTCGTCAGAGCTGCTGATCTCCTTCACTTTTAGTCCTCCATCTACAACTCAGTCCTCCTTCAGCCCTCCTCAGCCTTGACCATCTATCCATCTCATGATTAATTCTGGATAACAGCATTTATGACATGGTCAAACTGTATGCTGTCATTTTTCATGTAAAGGTAAATATTTTCTGCATTTAAAATTGGCCACTTTTACTGTTATTGCCATTAATTTGACGGCCTACAGTCAATAATACCCTGACATGAGCAAAATTTTGGCTTTTTTCCCACCCTGGTAAATAAGTTTAATGGTATGTCTGTCTCTTTTAAGCTGCCTTTAGTGAAAAACAGACGGCACGAAGCAGACTGACTCGGCCTTATGGCTTCCTGTGGCATGTCATTAGTCTACCTAATTAGATAATAATGACTCTGCTTTCCATTATGGTTGGTGTAGTGGCTGGCACACAGTACCTCGGCCACCTTATCCAAGACAAGTCAGCTCAGCTGATAAAGTAGTTTCAGAGATTGCTTGTTCCCCCACATTTCTCTTCTTTTATGTCTTTATGATTAATCACAAAATCACTCCTCTTCTTTTTGTTGATTTCTTTTTTGTTTGATTCTTTTTTTATTCTCAGCTACTGTCAGGGTCAAACTGAAATGCTATTACTTCAGAAAAGGAGGCACACAGCTCATCTGCAGCTGTTGCAGGTATTGTACTGTAAAGACAACAAAAAAGATGCGAGGAATGCCATGCAGGGTTTGTCAAATACGTCATACCTCTTGAGCCAACACTTTAATTTTACAGAACATGCACAGTGTCAAGCACAGTCCCATTAAGGTAAATGAAGGGTCAGCTATGGTCCCCTGTGAGCATCATAGGTATATTCAAAGCGAAGCCTAATTCTTTTGTCCTCATAAAACGTTTTACCCTGTAACTCACAGTGACAAAGACTCTCAAGAATTTCTTGTAATAAGGAATTCTGCCCACACAGATGATTAAGTTCTATTGTGCATTGTGTGAAAGTTTTGATGAGTTTACTTTACACAGTATCCCTGCCTTCATCTTATTTTAAACTGTGAGTGCAGCCAGGGTATCTGACTATTTTTTCCAAAAGTTTTTAAATTTCAGTTTAAAAACTTACATTTCAGACTCCCAAAATCTGGACAACGTAAAGATATTTTAGACTTGTTATTAATGCACGAGTGAACGCAGGGTAAAAAAGCAGTTGCTGGTGGATCTCAACACCAGTAAGAGGCTAAAAGTGCACAAACTCTGAACCCAAAACTATAGTACGATTGTTCATGAAGTTTCCCAAAGCAGCATTTGGGTCCTCAGCTATCATCACGTCTAAGAACAGTCGGGATAAACGACGTTTAGGTTAAAATGAACAAACTGTGCTGATGCAGTGCTACACTCAGTACGTATCAGGTCTGCAGTCATATTCATAACCACCGACAGGTATGCACATATCGCTGATTTAAAGAGCACTGTAAAGCTCAAAATTAGTGGCTGTATTCTTAAAATTGGTAAATCACATTGAGAAGGAGCAAGTCTTCCTTTTGATTATATACGATGCCCTTCTTCTTACTCTTAAATCCTTGTTGCAACATTACTGCAACAACACAATAGGGTTTCTATATTGTTACGAGTATGAAGTCTTGTTATGTCCGCCAAAGAGGTCATGTTTTTACCAAGCTTTATCTGTTTGTTAGTTTGTCTGTTAGCAACTTTTTGCCAAAAGTTCTGAACGGATTTTGATTAAATGTTCAGGAAAGGTGGATCATGGGACAGGAAGAGATGATTAGTGATCCGGATCACCGTCTGGATCCAGGAATGTTTTGCAGGATTCTTTAGCGTTAGGAGATAGGGCAATGCGCATGCATATGTGCATGTAACTCCACAATAAATGTCCAGGCTGCTTGGATTAAAAAAAACAAAACAAAAACAGGATCAGTTCCCTCTAATTTCTACAACATGTCAAAATTTGATCCATATCCGGGCTAAATTCTGGATACTACGATCCAGAACAGGAAAAACGAGAGGGCCTGTGGAATGGTCATCACTGTAAGGTAACACATGAAGATCCAGACATGCAGCCAACACCAACATGTAGCTGAGACTCTGCTGAATCAGGAGGATGCCAACAGATCTGTTGTAGAATCAACAGCTATGGAGCTGGATCCAGAAGAAACCACCATTACCCAGAAAGAGATTCTGGTGAATAACTATTGAACTAATAATGATATCAATGTGAATCCAAATGCTAAGGGTTTGTTTTCTGGGTCAAGGAGTCTAATAATGTAGACAAAACAATCCTGGGACGATTATTTCTGGGTGTAAATCCCAGTATGGGGTGAAATGAGCTGCTTAGAGGAGGTCTGAGCTCTCTGAGGGCTTTTCTAGTTTTGGATATTATGGTTTATAGTGTTCGAATAGTCTTATACAACATTTATCTCAAAAATAGTAGGAGCAGATGTGGTTAAACCCTGCTGGTTTTTGGGGTATACCTCATGACCTACTGATAAATGTGTTGTTCTGATTCTCTACTCCGACATGCTGATAAAGTAACCTGTTGAACTGGAAACTTGATCCTGTAACACATAAGATCACTACAAAAAGTTTATAGGAACTTAAAACTATTTCAAGTTTATTTTTTTTAAAGTAGAATGAAGGATGAAGAGCTAGGAGTGTTGTTGTGGAAATACTGCCATGACACTTAATACCTTAAATAATAAAACCAACACTTTGCTGAGTTGTTGGTAAATTTATTCCATTGCAATATAAAGAGAGACAGACTTTACCCAGCATCCATTTCTCCCCCCAAGATAGACAGTTTAACATGGCAGTGAACACGAAGCTTTATTAGTTAAATGAAGCTCAATTGATTATGAACAGAAGATTATATTTGTAATACACTTTATAACCTAATTCACGAGTTATTGTGGCATGTATTAACAATGGACAGGAAGGGAAGTACACGAACCTGATGACATCTTCACTGACTGCACTTCCAAGAACTAACTAACTAACTAACTAACTAACTAACTGTTAGGATCCAAGTTTCGGCCCCTGCTCCCCCCTCCCCTCTCTGCTCGGAGCTCCTGGTCTGTCCCGCAGCTGCTGCCTTTTAACTATTAATCAGCGGCAACTGCGGGCAGCCATGCACAGGCACCACCGCCTCTACATAGACCGGCTCCACCGTTCACGCCTTGCCGGATCAAACCTTGGAACTTTCGAACTCTATGATAGCGCCAGCTTCAGCCTCGCTCCTGACAGCTTCCCTAGTCAGTGTTTTTTCAGTTCTGTGAGTATCGTGGATTTTCTGTTCTGTTAAAATAAACATCTGGTTACCATGCTCCAGTCCCGGTCTACTTTGTGTTCGCGTTTGGGTTCTCCGACGCACCATGACAGTTTGATCCGGCCATATAAGAACCCAGCGAACACAGAGCCCGGTTCAGAACACTCGCCAGATTCCTCGGCGGTTCGTGTTGATGAGGAGACCCACGAACATGAGTCGACGCCGTCTACTCAGTTCCTGATCCTGTTCCTGGTCCCGAGCGGGTCGTCGACGCCGTCTCCTCAGTTCCTGATCCTGTTCCTGGTCCCCAGCGGGTCGTCGACGCCGTCTCCTCAGTTCCTGTTCCTGATCCTGTTCCTAGTCCCGAGCGGGTCGTCGCTGCCAGTCCGGCCCCGGATCCAGGTCCCGGGCGGGTCCCAGACGCCGCCACTCCTGGTCCGGATCAAGCTCCCAGGTGGGTTGCCGACGCCACCTCCCTGGCTCCCGGGCAGGTCCCTGACGCCGCCATTCCTGGTCCGGATCCAGCTCCCGGGCGGGTCCCTGACGCCACCATTCCTGGTCCAGATCCAGCTGCCGGGCGGGTCCCCGACGCCGCCATTCCTGGTCCGGATCCAGCTCCCGGGCGGGTCCCCGACGCCGCCACTCCCGGTCCGGATCCAGCTCCCGGGCGGGTCCCCGACGCCGCCACTCCCGGTCCGGATCCAGCTCCCGGTCCTGTACCTGATCCTGCTCCCGAGGGGGTCACAGATGCCTCTCCAGATCCCGGTCCAGTTCCAGTTCCCGAGGGGGTCACAGACGCCTCTCCAGATCCTGATTCCGGTCCAGTTCCGGTTTCTGAGGGGCGCGACGGCGCCTGCCCTCCTGGTCCAGTTCCGGTTTCCGAGGGGCCCGAGGGACCTGGCGTCTCCCCGGCTGCTGTCCCCGAGGGGCCCGATGATGCCGCCTCACCGGCTGCTGTTCCCGAGTGGCCCGACGCCGCCGCGTCACCGGTCCCGGTTCCTGCTCCAGAGGGGCCCGACGCCGCCGCATCACCGGTCCCGGTTTCTTGCTCCAAAGGGGCCCCAGCTCCTGCTCTGCGGCCGGCCTCCTGCCCGGCCTCCCGAGGGGCCCCGCCTCCTGCTCTGCGGCCGGCCTCCTGCCCGGCCTCCCGAGGGGTCCCGTTTCCCGCTCCGTCGCCGGCCTCCAGCCCGGCCTCCAGCCCGGCCTCCCGAGGGGGTCCCGCCTCCCGCTCCGCGGCCGGCCTCCAGCGCGGCCTCCCGAGGGGGTCCCTGCCTATTGTGCCGCCGCGGGCCCCCAGTCCGGCCCTTTGAAGGGCTCCAGCTTTGTTGCCGCCCTCCGGAGCGGTCCCACCTGTCTGTCCAACCTCCAGACCAGCCTTTCTTGTTTTCGAACCTAGTTTGCTGTTAATCAGACTCTTGGCCGCCCTCATTGGCGGTGCTCCCTTGTTTCGGGCTTGTTTATTTTGGTCTCCCTGAGGGCCATTCACAGACTGTCTGGACACCTTTAGTTGTTTTTGGTGAAGTTTGTTCCCCCAGCACCCTGACCAGCCTAGTTGTGCGCCTGGAGGCGCACATTGAGGGAGGGGTACTGTTAGGATCCAAGTTTCGGCCCCTGCTCCCCCCTCCCCTCTCTGCTCGGAGCTCCTGGTCTGTCCCGCAGCTGCTGCCTTTTAACTATTAATCAGCGGCAACTGCGGGCAGCCGTGCACAGGCACCACCGCCTCTACATAGACCGGCTCCACCGTTCACGCCTTGCCAGATCAAACCTTGGAACTTTCGAACTCTATGATAGCGCCAGCGCACCATGACACTAACTAACTATCTATCTATCTATCTATCTATCTATCTATCTATCTATCTATCTATCTATCTATCTATCTATCTATCTATCTATCTATCTATCTATCCACCTATCCATCTAGAATAAATGTGTTTATGGTACTAAATCTGCCATTATTCATTCAAATATTCTGGTACTCATCCGTATCTTTGTACTTATTATTTACTTGTCGTAACCTTAATCTTGATGAACAGCAATAACATGTAATAGGTGGATCTTCAGATGCTCCATACTTATTTGGATTATAGGTGTGAATTAAGCTTCAGAAATAAACTGCTGTATTAACATGTATTGTGCTTCAAGCCTCATTTGTGTCTTCTTTGGCACATCACGCTTCTGCCGTCTTGTCAGGCGTGCTGCAGAATATAGTCACCCAGTTTGTGGGTGAAAACTGAAAACCACCACTGTGAGATATTTTAGACGCATATCATAAGAATGTAGTCAAATCCCTGGTGCGACGTGTGAATGATACAGCCTCCACATCATGTAAAGAAACGCTGATAGATCAGTGTTGATACATCCATCCATTCAGTAAGCTTCATACTTACATCCAAGCAAGCCATAGTCATTATGACAGTAATGTTTATACCGCTCAGATTACATGTGTGGAACACATTAAGAATAAAAGCAGTTTGAAAATAGCACATACTTTTCAAATACTGCCTCTCTAGAATAGAATGAGAGCTCACATGTCCAGTAGCTACGGGCGTTCAGGCAATCACAATGAAGCTATCAGGAGGATTAAACTGTGTTTTTAACATGAAATATGAGTACTGTGAAGAAAGAACATGTGCTTGCAGGATTTTTTTTACAAGCATGAGCTTCACGAGGAGCCAGTGCTAGTGATAATTCACTCTGGAGAGAGATCCATTGAAACTGGTTATAAATAATCATGTCACCAGCTATAGCTGTGTGGCAGCGCATTTAGATTAAGTCTAAGGATGACAGTAGAGTCATGTTAAAGGCTGGTTGAAAGTTTAAATACTGAAGAAATAGTGATATTACTGTACTTATCCAAACAGAAGAAGTAAGATACTGGTTAAAAAGGCTCTGTTACATCAATTTATTCTTAGCTACTGCTTAGTTAGGCAGGTCAATAGGAGTTTGAATGAGGTTTTCTTAGTTCTGAAACAAAAACAAAAATTCCAGAAGTATAATAGAGGCGTGAAACACTGCCCACCACAATCCATGTGACATTTACTCTCTCTGTGTTCAGTTGAAAATTCAAAACTGAAAAATGAAAACACACACTCGACACAGAAAACAAATAATGGTGGCTGTGGCTCAGGTGGTAGCGCGGGTTGTCCACTGATTGCAAGGTTGGCGATTTGATCTCCGGCCCCTCTGCATACCGAAGTGTCCTTGGGCAAGACACTGAACCCAGAGTAGCTCCCAATGGCAGATTTGCGCCTTGCATGGCAGCTCTGTCACCATTGGTGTGTCAATGTGAGTGTGAATGGGTGAATGCGAAACATATTGTAAAGCGCTTTGAGTACCACTAAGGTAGAAAGGCGGTATAAGTGCAGACCATTTACCATTTACCATTCATACACCTGACTTTATGATCAACAAGGAATTAAAAACAGCCCTCTGAGAGAATTTGATTTTCAGATTCAGCTGCTCCAAACTCTAGGAACAGGAAGTTACTACATTGTATGTATGGTGCAGTTCGTAAGCTGGCAGCAAATAATGAATATGAGCTTTAACATGGTACAGCTATGGTGTACCGATAACAGAAAAAGCATTGCATTACCATGCCGTTAAAAACATCAATAGATTGTCGTGTCTGTTAATAAGCAGATGTCCCACAGGAGAGAAGTTTTTATATTTTGCCTCTAGAAAAAATACAACCTGAAGATTATTTCTCATTTTGTGGCAGATTTGTACATTAGCAGGAACAGTCATTGTTGTACTATTGTTTAAATAATCAGTCAGCCATAATGGAGCAGCCCTGCTAGGTCATATGGATGATGTTGCGCAGAAACCGAAAAAACCAATATCTTATTCTGTTGCCAGTGTTACACCATACGAGAAACGTTTATACTCATAACAAAGTCTTCACAGAGAAAGATACGTTTCCTATTTTTTTTTTAGAAATCTATTTCTATTTTCCATGCAAGATCATGGCCCTAAAAAATCTCCGTCATCAGTCATTCTAGAGTCAATATTTCTTTGTTAATTTACTTTGCTATTCAAGTCATCTGGTGAAAATTCACATATACCTACACATCCTGGTGTTATAGGGCCACCCCACACACACACACACACACACACACACACACACACACAATTTCCAAACTCCAATCTCATGACATCACATTACTGAGAAAAGGCATCAAAGTTCTCATTAGCATTCAAGCATGCCCTCATCAATGCAATTGCCATGTTGAATAAATATAGTCAGTCTATAGCTGCCCCGGATGTAATGACTTTGTTCATGTCACATCAATCAGGACTGTAAATATTCATTAAACGGACCTAATTACCACTTCAAAGCCAGTGATAATGGCCACAGTAATGTGGGGACAACAGAGGCCTTCAGTCTAAATCAAAACAATTTAAGAGGTTGATTTCCTAAAATGAATACCAATTCAGATGAAATGAATGTTCTGCTTCAGCAGCCTGGACGTATAAAAAATTAGACTTCTTGTCCATTTGGAGGAAAAATTCTCCATCCCTGCACTGCAAAAGTAACCTTGCCTACCTGGCAAACAGGGGAAAAAAGAAGCAGGTTTCATCATGCAATCAAACAATCAATCATGAGAAGACACCAGAGGGGCAGTGATCATTACGCGCACAATTCAAACATTTCAAAAGCAGTAAATCATAGCAAATCACCCCAGCTGACAGAAAGTCATCCCACCCACTGGCAAAATATTTTGGTCAGTGTTTTCCTATTTAAATGCAAATTAGGTAACAGGATCCTCACAGGCACAGAGCCTCTAGCCAAGGCAATTAGTTTAATTAAATACTTTATATATAAAAGCAGCAGGACTGTTTGCCATATCAAGAAGCAAGTGGAACCAGGCAGGTTCTTCTTCTAATGCAAACAGTCACAAATGCACAGAGCGCTAAAATGTATCTGGCAGAGTGTAATGTAGATATATCATTAGTGAACTTTGGAAAATAGATGAATTGTTGAAACGCTGATTCAATAAGATGAGCCCAGAGGGTATTCTTAAGACCGCAGTAAAACAAACAAGTTTGAACATTTCCAATGAAACTGTTCTGAATGCTCTGAGAGACTTAGACTTTTGGACAATCTCTCCTCAAAAGCACATGTTTCAGATAAAGAAGCATTGTTCCACACTGATTCCTTTGCCACAGTTTGGACTCATGAAGACCACAAGTTAGATCTTCTGTGATCAACTTTACAAAATTGAGTACTTCTGTGTTTTCCAACTACTGCAGGAACATGGTTATAAAATGACCTTCCTCAGTTTTAAACTCATGGGCTGCTTCATCTCCACATGAAAGAAGAACTAAAAAATGAAGCATCACATATATTGAAAAGGACACAGGTTGAAAACAGCTTTAAAAAGCAGTCAAAACCTCATTAATCAGAGCTGCAGTGGCCGTCTTCGTAAAACGATGCCACAGACAGAGAAAACACTTTGCTTGCTCTTCCACACTAAACTACAAGATTAAACTCCCTAAACTGCATGAAAAGAAGCCTGGTGAACATCAGTAGCATGTTCCTTGGTCAAATGAGACCAAGCTAAATTTGTAAGACTTAGATGAGGTCTAATATGATGTGTGTGAACTTGGTCAGGACTACCACAGTGACTGCAAAGTCCTGACAGTGAGGCTTAGAGGTGGGAGTGTGATGATATATGAAATTACTGGCAGACAAAATAGCTGTGTCCCAATTCAGGGGCTGCATCCTTTGAAGGATCCAGCCTTCACATCCTTCAAAGGATGGGTCCTTAGAAGGATGTGAAGGTCACATGAGAAGGCTGCATGAGTGACTGTTAAATGAGACGGTCTAGCCTACGATGAACTTCCTGCTTGTGTCGTCACGTCCCGTAGCACCGCTCCGGTTGCCTAGCAACCCTGACAGCCAAATTTTTATCCTGAGGAGGATAAGACAACTATGTTGTAATTTCACCCCATTTTTTGACTGAATTTGATCCTTAAATTGTGATTTTTGTTTTCAATATGTTTTATATACTTGAAGACTTGAGGGTCTTGTACTGTCCGGTGGTACAGGACTAAACTGTCTGAGAAACAAGAAGCGTTCACAGCTGGTTTAAATCTGTTGACATCCACTGATATGAACTTCAAATATTATAGATCAACCACAATCTCTGGACTGAATGTCTCTGATGAGGATCCCTAAATATATTCTGTCTGAACAGAAATCAAATATAACTTACGTTAAACATGTTATCACATAACTTGGTGGAACTCTACTAAGAAAAGCAAGGATAATCACGTTTTTGCTTGTCCACACAGAGAGTTACCACCAATAGAAGCTCCAGCAGGATTTTATATCCAATTTTACTTCTTCTCCATATAATAATTTAAACACAGATTAAATATATGAATATTGTGGATGAATAAGTCGTTTCTATGATGGCCATAGTCAGAAAAAAATCGCCACAATCTCCAACTGGAAAGTAAACGTTTTAAACTGCAGCGGCTCATCAATAACATAACTTAATCAATTTTTTTTAAAACAAATTTTAATGTTTTCAACATTTGTATCGTTAGCTATTGGAGTGAGCTGTAACACAGTACTTAAAACAATAATCCTCCGCTGCTGATGAATCCATCTTTTCCATCAGCTGTGGGCAGTTAAAGCTCCAGCTGTTGATCAAAGTGTCACCGATGTGCAATGAACCTTGGGATATGTCGGGCTGCAAAGGATCCACCCGATGCATCCTTCGTATCCGTAGAAAACGCATGTAGAAAACGCATTCGTCAGCCGCATTTGAAGGAGTCTTCGCGTTTCAATGAAATGGGAAAGCCTTTGTCGCACCGCTGTGACGTATGCGACCTTCAAATGCAGCCTTCGAAGGATGGAACCTCTGAGTTTGGACACAGCTAATGACTCCCACCCTGCAGAAACGTGGCAGAAAAGGAATATGCCACTATGACAATGATCAAAACAAAAGAGTTTTTAAAGAAAAAAGCGACAACTATGAGCTGGCCAAGTGTAAAATTGTCTTCTGACGAATGGCAGAACGGCAGAACATAGAAATCTGATTTCCTTCATGCTGCAGAAGACTGAGTCTGTGATCAAAAATAAGAAAAACAAGGTTTGAATTTGAGCGATGAAACGTTCCTGACTGTGGGGCCTGTATTTGCATTATAGTCAAAGCAAATGCCCTACTGTTCAAGGTGAGCAATTTGACATTTAAATGACATTGCATGGGGATGTACTCATTTCTATTATATACATGGAGTTCAAAGTAAGCCTACTTGAGTGGCATCTTTTCTAAAGCCTACAGGTGGTTCTAGCAAATCTATTCAAAGGCTGGTGTTTCTTTAAAAGAAGATTGGGCATTCTTACATGGCTCATGAACAAACACATTTAAGCTCATGGAAAGAAAGGAAGAACAGAAGGAACATGAGAAAGAAGGAATGAATGAACCAGCACAAAGTCTCTATAGTGTTCCCTGCCTGTTTACTGATGAGATATTAGCATTCATATTTTGTTTCAAGAGGGAGGAGAGCATGGCGACGCCTGCAGAGCATGAAGTTCTCCTGCCTCGCCAGCTTCCCCCCTATTTTTGAAAACTTTCCTCTCCTGGATCCTCGGGAGATGTAATTACTGTGCAGTCAACTTGTAAGACCCATAGTCCCGGGGAAAGCATCTCCCTTATCGACCATTCCTGCTTGTTATTTTTAACAGCTCACATCAAAAAATCACTGTTATGTAGGCTTCCTTTGCTAATATGTATACCACACTCTCATAATCAAGAGAAACAGAAAATATTGTGAGGAGTTTGGGGATTCCAGCAGAGTCGTTTTGCAGGACATCTCACACAAAGATGGACCTATTGATCACTGAGCAATCACATGCCATGCATCCCCTTCCATAATGTTTCAGCTTTCATTTTCAGAAGCAATGAGCAGAGAGTTGACACAGTCTCTTTAATGGCGCTGCAGTCAATACAGAACTGGCTTTCCTCATAATTTGTGCCTCTCCATGGCTCATTGCTTTCATATTGAGTTTCATAATTCTGTGAGCCATATGCCTACAGTGGGAAACTGCAGAGTAACTATAAGAGGAACCTTCCTGCTGGTGTTCCTTTTCCTCTGTCCTTTCAGCTACTGTATTTTTTAAAAATCAATCTATTAACCCTGAAGAGCACCGTACATATGTAGACTGTGTCCATATCTTTGCTTTGTCAGTCACCCTGTTTCATATGCATGCGTAAAAATACTATTCTTAGCACAAAGTCACCTGTGCTAATGGCCTGTCATTAGCTGTTATGCAATAATAATAATAATTTTATAAATGTCGCTCATGAATACTAAGAGCATGTATGTATGTATAACCACTGAGAAGTAAAGTGAACAACACTGATGATCATACACTGCAATGTTCTGCTGGGAAATGCCGGACCGTGGGCTGTTCCCCAACAGGGAGACCTCATCCTGCTGTCAGACACCACAGAATGCACCCAGAGGTCCTGTGTTCATGTCCTGACAGGTCAGAGCCTTACAAGGAGGACCTACACAATACAATGAGGTGGTTTTAATCTTGTTGTTTTTCATTATATGTGATTTGCAAGAGACAAACCTGCAAATTTCCCAAATCAACACTAAGGTCAAACCTCCTGTGCACACTCGAACATCATCTAACATCAAGCAAACATCCACTATATCACATTGCAAATGTTTTCTCTCCTTTGGATGCTACAGATTACTTTAGAAATTATTCAGAGTGTTGCGTTACGCTGATAAGAATGTGAGTTGTGCCACTTAAAAGCTCCAGCACATGTTTTATTAATAAACTGTGCAAAATGAAGCCGTCCAAAGTGGCAAAAACTGTGCCGAGCAAACACAGGCACTCATTTAGTGTCAATTTATGCGACAAGGAAATCAGGAATACTCTGCTGTAATAAGGAGTGAATTTTTTAGTCATGCTCAACTAAAACGTAGCAGTCAGAAACACAAAACTCAGACAAAAGAAACTCCTCTAATCCCGGACGTCATCAGAATACACCGCGGTTCATTTCATTTTGGAGTAAGAACATGAAACGGCAGAGGAGAAGATTTTTAAAGGCGTGAGCCAGAGACACACACACGGCACTGTGCTTAGAAGTGTGCTCCTTGATCTTGCAGCTTACATAATATAATTAAGCATTTTAAGCTGGCTTTATTGACGCAAGCACTGAACGCAGCAGTGTCATGGGGGGAGGGGGGGGAATCCCATCAGAGTCCCCCGCCCCACATCCCCTCATCCACCACACTCCCCCGTTTCCCTCCTCAGCATATGTGGATTGATAACAAGCTAAAAAAAAAGCCTCTCTAGCATCGCCGTGCCAGGGATTGCCAGGAGGAATTGGTTTGTTCCACAGCTCCTCGCTCTCGTTGCCCCGCCAGCCTCACATCCTACCGGCTGCTGCAGAAAAAACTGCGAGGAGGTTGCCTCTCAGATATCATTCACAGGGAAAGCGGGACAGCAGTTAAAGTGGAGTGAATACACAGGCTGCGGGATCCATTCCATTTGATTATTGTGCCATTTGAATTATTTAACACAAATGCAGAATTGCTGGTGGTAGTGGGTGGAGGCGGAGCATCGGGGATAAGTGGAGGGAGATGAGGAAAAAATATAACTGTGCAAATCAAACCCTGAGTGCTGAATTTTAAAAAAGAAATGCATTATTCATGACTAATCACTTGTGGCAGTGATTGCGTGAACACAAATTGCAAGTGGTGGGGAACTGACAGACGTGCAATAAACAACACAGTTAAGATGTAAATACTGCTACTAAGCCACCAACACACACATGAGGTCAAGGTGAAAACATCAGAGCTACCGTGGCTTGGCTTTTGATTTCCAGAGATTCTGCAGGGGGCTGCCACATCTCCAAGACAATACAGGCACCATGTCTGGGAAAAAAGAACGGCAAACTTTGCACAAGACACCGATGGTCTTCTGCAAATGCATTAAGATTTCTGTTCCAATAAACAGCTTTCCAGGAAAAGAGAACATTCACAACCTTGTCACCCACAAACTATACTTACATAAAGCCAATTTGCCTCAGCAAATACATGTTAAAAAAATCATGATGGAGGGTTAATGCAGGGTGTAAACTACAGGGGAGTCAGGGGGAGTGTGGCTTTTCTTAATAAGACGTGAGCAACTCTGAAAACATGGCTTGTAAAATTTTGCACTGTCTGAACGATTGAGAGTTTGCTATTTTTGGCATGCATGTCTATTTTGCTGTATCTCCACCATCATGGATCATGTGTAAAATTCGGCTATTATTGAGGTATGATTCATGCATGAGGGTGATTCATCACTGATTCATTTTAGTGCAGATACCGGGATGAAGGCTATTCCTGCCATCACCATCAAAGCAACTTTCTTGATGCCAGCCACCGTAAAACAAAACAGAAGAACAAACTTAACCCTTCATGGTGCTGAAAGCAGACGGGGATGATGAAAGATGCATGCTAAATCAAATGCTTTACAAATGTGTTATTTATTTATACATCCTTTAGCAACAGGCGAAGGATTTCTCAAATGGCAAAGTCCAGAGAATTAGCTCTGAACGGCAGAACTATTTGTGTGTGTGTGAGTGAGCATGTGTGTGTGTGTGTGTGTGTGTGCATGTGTGTGTGTCAAACAGCGGTCAACTGTCCAATAAAACCAAAAATAATCTTTAAAAAATTAAATAATTGATGCAGCTTTAACACCACTTCAGCTGCCTATAAAAACGCTGAATTTATTGCTTTTGGAATGTATTCAACATACAGGAAGCTTTTCCCCAGTATAATTCTAAAAAGTAAGTAAGTTTTATTATCACTGCATCACTTTCTCTAGAATTCCTGATGGCACACTGTATAACAACAACAACAACAATAATAATAATAATAATGCATTGGTTTTATATAGCGCTTTTCAGTCCCTCCAGGATTTTCGGGCGTTTTTCCAGGTTGTTGCTCCTAAAATGTCTGAATTCACGGCAGCTTTTCTAAAAAATTGCGATTTAAGTTGCGATGTTTTAAGTGTATTTGTTGCAATGAAATTGCGGGAGACAGTAAAAAATTGCTAAAAAGTTGCATTTTTTGATTAATTCTTTAAATAAATTTAAAAGTTTAAAAAGTTAATTTCACATCCTGGCACACGCGTGTTCACACACACACGCTCACAGCTCGTCACGTCAGTTAATGAATCTAACTGACCTTTATTGTTTCAGTGCTGGACACAGATCTGGATGCAACAGCTTCATCACGGTGGTTTGTCTGGTCTGTGGTCTGCTGGTTTCACCCATTCTCCTGATATGTTTACGGTAGAAAAGTGTTTGTCAATTGATGATTTTGGTTTGTGTTCCACCTCAATATTCCACGGGGTGCAAAACAGTTTACCTCTGCTTTGGTGAAGAACATCAGGGGATTGTTTTGCAGGTCTTTAGCAGTAATTTTTGTTGGTAAGTGAGAGACGTTATTATGGCACATGTCTGCATCTTCAAACCATAAACAAGGAAGTGAATTTGGTGACGTACGTGCATTACGTTTGCGCTGGGGACTGCTGTGATAGGTGGAACTAACGGGAGGCTGGCCAAAATTGTGGAGATGTGGCGGTGATTGGATGAAATTGCAAGGTCCCGCAGAATTCATGGAGATTGGTTGAATTAGCGTTAATTGGTGCGATCGCAGCATCGCGAATTCCTGGAGGGACTGACTTTTGTAGACACTCAAAGACTCTTTACATTGCATTATTCATTCACTCAATACTCGATGGTGCTAAGCTACATATGTAGCCACAGCTGCCCTGGGGTAGACTGACGGAGGCGAGGCTGCCACCAGCCACTCACTCTCACACTGCATCCACCCAGACTTTCTGGTGTTCCCTCACGGTCTCCCATCCAGGTACTGACCAGGCCCAACCTCGCTTATATTCTGAGATCTGATGGGATCCATAAGGCAGGATGTCCATACCGCCTGGTATGGCTATGAATATGTATATCTCCACAAATCCACGCAATCAATGGTAAATAAATCTCCAAGCACTCTTGTGGCCTTCATGGAAAATTTGTTTTGAAACTTCAGAGCTGAAATTTTAAGATTTGTAGCACCTATGATTCTAAATTGTCAGGAATCCCCCCCCCCCCACCTCACAGACCTGCACCAGCCTCACACCCCTTCCCGCAACCTCAAATACTCACCTCCTCATCCACCCTACCCACCCAGAACCAAGCACCGAACCTGGGGCACAGAGCTGTCTCTGTCACTGTTCCCACCCTCTGGATCTCTCTCCCACTGAACATCTGTGACTGCTCAGACCTCCACTTATTCAAATCACTCATAAAAACTCACCTGTACAAAATCGTTTTTCACTGTTTTTATGCTTTTTACCTGCTTTTATACCTGCTATTCTATTGCTTGTCTTTGTTTGTTCTATTAATTGTTTTTTATAAAGTGTCTTTGAGTGCCCAGAAAAGCACTATAGAAATAACAAAAATATGCATCTATAAATTGAAATCACCATTCGGGGCTAATCTGTCATGGTTTGAATGGGTAATGTCGGTAATCTGAGTAGTGTGTGGCAGGACTGGCGGAGTGAATGAACCCTGAAGGTAACCGAAACCTATTTCCAGCTTTGAAGGTGTGGAGCTTGTAAATGTGTGAATGCCCATGTCACATGTCAGGGCAAATGAATCGAGATCCAGAAAGAGAGCTGTCAAATGAGGAGGGTCAGATGTGCTGTATGTTTTCATGCTTAAAGGGCTCTGTGATTACTGAATAGGTTTCATTAAGAATAATTCCTGGCAAAGTACTCTCTTTTTGTGTCAACAGTGAAGCTTAGGAGGCGCACTCAGAAAATTACAGCATTTTTAAACCTTCCTCTCATGTGCAAAGATTGACAGATTACCTAACGTGTTTGTCATTTAATGCCCTACTAAAAACCTATTTTACATTCATAAAAATATGCTTATCTTCAAATGTCAGTTAAACACCAAGGAGTCAGAACCATTTAACCAGTTCATCAGAAAGGAAATCACACAGTCGTACTGAAACAATATGTGACCAGACTGACAAGGACATGGAGGCAAGCTGCTGCACTTTCTTGATGAATCATACGACATGGTTCTTAAATAATCTTACCGTGTTCTCTGCTCTTGTTTCCAAATGCCATTTCCACATGTGCCTGTGGTGCGCAGCGACAGCCATTTACATAAGGATATTAAATTGCATTAATCATTCAGGTAGCAGAAATGTTTGCTTTGATTTATGGAGAGTGGCTTTTAAGTTAAAGATGGTGGGGATTGTTGTATCAGCAAACAATTCAATCACTCAGTGGCGTTTTCCTTTAGAGGGCACAGGGGATAAGGAGGGGGGGATGTTGAAAAATTAACAGAGCCTCAGGGGAGGGCTTTGCATAGTCTTTGACTGAGGGGTGGGGGGATGTATCCACGAGAGAAGCGACCACCTCATTCCTCATTCATGGAAATGGCCCGCTTACTCCCCACTCATATGGCTCCAGTCTAAAAATACTCCAGAGGTCATTTGCCAGGCTTATTACGATCAATATTTCTTCCATGCCTCCCCCCTACACAGCTGCTCCCAGGTGGGTTGCTGCTGTGCATGGAGGGGCTCCACTTGCTGTGTGAGTAAAGCCCACATGGGTCAGGTCCGAACGGCAAGCCGTGACATCAAACAGATTGCTGATTTGACATAAGAGAGGTCAAAGAGTTTCTCATGTTGCAGCATGGGTTAGACCAATATATTGGTTTGTTAAAAGGTGACAGCCTGGTGTTGAATAGCGATTAGCACAGTATCAGCCAGTCAGTGCTGTCTGCACTGATATGACAGACATGATGATTTGATTTGGTTTGACAGCATCAGGGGGAGTTAGTGTGCAAAGGCTTCAATAGCTGCTGACCTACCTATTTAATGACAAAGTTTCACTGGTTTCATATGATGACACAAATGCTGCTGCAAAAAGAAATTTAAAGTTCATTCATGGATTCCACACAGCAGCAGATGTTTCACTGTAAAATCAAACCTATATCCACAGGCAAGTGCCTTTTATGAAGGGTGTAGGAGTACTGCAGACCTGTGGGATTTCATTTGTGTGCAGGTGGCAGTGCTGGTAATTGGCATGTTTGTAACAGAAACCACACAGAGATAATTGTCCTGGCTTATGTTTCTCAACGTGATACCGCATATTGCGCTCCGCTCTGTGCTTACATGCATTTATGATGCACTAAAGCATCAGAAGAGAGTAATTGCTGGACTTCAGGGTCACTCAGAGAACAGCAGGGAGGCTGGTGTGGCCAGTGGGAAGTCTAATGTATTTTATGGTTTACACATTTTGCCCAGATGGCTCTGCTGCAAAAAAATCAGCTGACTGCCCAGTCCAACTGAGGAAGTGATGCAGATACAATAACTTCCTCGGTTCATTTCCGGGTCTATAGAAGGTAACGAATTTGATGGGGGAATCAGTGTCACGTAATATTGTCAACAGCTACTGCAGGCTGGCTCAGGGGATAGCTCTGTATTCACAGCAGTATGAATTACAGGAGAGTTCTGTCCTTTCTCTGTGCAGTTTGCATGTTCTCGTGCACTCCTGGGTCCCCCACACTCCACAGATTAGGCACTTCTAAAGTCCCTGTTCATCACACCATGCAGCCATTTGAGTCAAATTTTCTTTTCAACACACTTCAACACACCTCAAGAGGCAATCGACTGTCATGCATATTGCCATCTAATGGCGCCCAACAGACTCTGTAATCAGAGATCCAACTGAGATAAGTAACTGTCCAGAGTAGTACCCTCCTGAACACGGCCTCATTCAGTCTTCCTGAAAAACTGAAGCATTGAGTCCTCGAATGTGTGTATAAATCCAAAACTAGCTGAAAACTAATAAAAGACAGCTTCATTTTAAAACTTTCAGATTTAGGAAACAAAAACAACAACATCTATTTCTTTTTTTTTTTTGAAACTGCAAGTCCCGTGATAGTGCACATGTGGATCATTTTAAGCACTTTCCCTAATCCACGATATCCACCCACTCTCTCTTTTAATATCATCTTTTCATCTATAATATTTGCATACTACCTGCTTATTCTCATATCTGTCTGTCAAGTTGGTGACATTTAACCTGTCATTTGCATCTCAAGGGAAATGATGTTTACCAGGCTGCTTAAAAATGAAAATAACACATAAACAACAATATTACCTTTTTAAAAAAATCTGTTTCTGTGTAGCCATGATTGTGTTTAGGGCTGGATTTTTATTAGCTTACATTCTAACAAATGCCAAAGTGACTCTGAAGGTATATTTCCTTACCTCTGAAACAGAACCCAGAAGTATATTTACTTAGGCTCTCTATATTGGGTTTCACTTCCCTTTATGAAGAAAATCTGATAAATGTGGTCCATCTCTGGTACGTTTCATCCAAGTTCAATGTGTAGGGATAAAAAATACGCAATTTGCTGGAGGATCATTTTCATATACAAGCATTCAGATGATGATCTGACCAGAGCAGTTAATTTATACTTGGATTTCTTTAGAGAGCCAACAAAGTGGCCCACTGGGCCCCCCTCCTCTACACCAATGTGAGTACAAGTGATCCCATTTAGACCATTTCCCTAGAGAGGCTGCACAAACTCTAATGCTCCGCTGAGCATCTGGTGTAAGTGAAATGTTTGCCCGGTGACAGACAATCCTCTGCAGAGCCTCAAATCCACGCAGCACCTTATGCTGTGTCCTTGCTGCCAAGAACCTCCAAAACCCACTGCTCTTACTCATTTACTCGTGGAACATTTTGACACTTCAAATTACTCTTTACTAAATTGTTCTTAATTTCATTTCATGTACCGCTGTATAATTCAAATTTCTAAGACACAGACATCTTCATTGGGACAAGTATTATGAGTCTTTGTTCCAAGTACATATTTGATCTGGTCTGTGCAGTCATTCCTATTGTTAGGTGTTAAACACAATTAGCTGACATGACTGTCTTGTCAGTGCCTGACGTTCCATGAGGATAATAGCTGTCAGTTAGCATAACTGCCCATAGTGCTGATCATAAAAGGATGAAGGTTGCGAGAGGTCCCACCATGGAATAAATATTTGATGGAGATTTTAATAAAAGGCTTAACAAGCTGAATTATTGAGGGGACAAGTCTCAAGTGAACTGCACCCAGAGCTAAACGGACGAATGGTTAATTATTTAACCGCCCGCTTTTAGCTTCCAAAAAAACTCATATAGCTAACAAGTTGGATGACCTCCTGACTCTTTCCTGGAATTCTTTATTGAAAAACGTTAGCTGTCAGATATTGATTCTGGATAAAACTATGACAGAGTTTTGTTTTTTTCCCAGTTTTGTCAAGGCAGAAAACTCCAACAGGAGCACAGGGTCACAGGGTTAAATCCATGATACTGTTTTTTAAAAGGGTCGCTGTCTACAAGCAGGTATTGCAGTGCAGTAATAGCTTGAGGACAGGAACCCTTTAACTTCATTTTAAACTAGACACTTGGCTTTAAAATAGGTATTGATCCTTGACATTTGACCTTCTAAATGATCACCTTTATTGACTCCTGTCGATTGCAAGTCAGAATTAAGACGACAGGCGACTGTGGCCTTCCATGTGTCTTTAGAAGTAAGTAGAAGATGTAAAGCAAGGAAGGTAAGGCAAAGCAGAAATTCACCTGACACATTGTCTTAGTTGCTCTGCAATACCCTCTCAGGATAATGGATATGATTACTCAGAGACAGGTGCCTGATTTACCTCTTCAAAAATAGTAATCAAACTAAGCACCAATACTCTACATGCCCAGTTAGACAGAACTGCTTATGATGCCTGGTAAACTGGCTTTAAATCACCTGCTCAGTAAAATCTCTTACTCCAGATGGCAGAAAGCCGATTGATGAAAGGCCCCACAAGAGCAATCTAAAGTGTGTGTGCTGGAGGTTTTAGGAGAATCTGGTGGTGTCTCAGAAAGTCAGGAGTCTCGCCTGTTTTAAAGAGGCAACATTAAACCTCTGTTTCTTCCTACTACATCAGTTTAGCGGCAACTCAAATCCAATGCAAACTGTTTCACTGTAAGACAAGGCCTCTCAAATTTTTACATTTGGAATCCAACAGGTAGTCTATTTGTGTCAGCCTATCCCAAAGAGGTTCCTGTCTCAGAAAATGCACAGAGATGAGGTCAACAACAAAGAACTGTGGTCTGACTGTATATGAGTATATGAGTATACAATCTGGTTTCTGTAAGGCCTAACACTGGTTAAAAAATAGTACAAAAATCCAAGAAGTCCTTCTATCACAAAGAAAACCCCTAGAACCTCCACTCTTATCACTATGTCTCTATTTTATACAAGAAGAGCTCAGAAAAAGCTCAGCTTTCCTCTAAATATGGTTATAAGATGATGAGGTCAAACTTCATCTACAGTATAACATAAACATAAAACACATGATCAGCTATATCAAATGGCTTAGCAAGCTATTTTCCAGCAAGACATAACTATAATTTGTTCAAGCATAATCCAAAGATGAAACGTTTTCCATTGTTGGTCATCACTGGCAGTTTTTCCCTGCTCACACAGGATGTTTATTGTAGGGAGGGATACAAAATTTGAACCTTTAAGACCATTAATACAGAATTGCTGCAGCCTTAGACCTGCACAGATCTGTTAGTGCTGCACAGGTTGGACAGGATACTGTGGTGAGATGTGAGCTGCTGGCAGCTAAATGTGTAACAACAGATGGAAACTTTGTTGTGCAAAGTCAGACCACATTTTTTATTCTTCTCTTTGTGTCTTCTCTCATCAGTGTTTACTTGTATTACTGATTTAAGTCCAGCTACACTATAAACAATTATAGGGGGAGTCTCGGCCACGTCACATTATAGATGGACCTTTTAATAACATGAAGTAATGAGACACTGCAAAAACAAAAGGTGTTGTCTCTCATGACTTTTTTGATTGTTTTTTTTTTTGAGGGAATCTCCTTATCTGCTTATTAACATGCTTGACCTCACACCATCGAAAAAGGTTTTAAAAGGGTCTCTAATTGCCAGATAGATTTAAACCCAACATATCACATTGCTCTCATATTCAGATCATTTTAGAACAAAGATTGTTTGATCATTTTCAATCTTGATTGGAAATGTTAACAGAAATATTTCCTACAATTTATGACATATAGGGATTCTGTGGTATTGTTGTATAGTTGGATTAAGTGGCCAAACTTGTACTGAATTTCTAGCTTGTCTTGGAAGAACTGTATGGAATGGCACTCAGCAGTTGCTGTAGAGTTATTCAACGCTTTATGAAATTAACTTAGCTTCAGGACCACTACTCAACCACACTCCTAATCACCTGGCAAGCCCACTTATACCGGCTACTTAACCTGTCCAGCACTGTTCGTCTCATTCTCTTCATGACAGACTGTGTTTCTTTAGAACGCAACTCATTTACTCACCATGGCTCCCGAACTGCTGACCAACCCACAAAACTATGGGGACAACCTATTCGAGAACAATTTTCCTCCAGCCACAATATCCGCTCAGCAGGCAGAACCCAGCCAAGCTTATCTCCAAAGCCGCCTATGATCCGTAGTCCACATTCTTCAATTTCTGAAACTTCGAGGCAATTAACTTCCTATCTTTCGCAGCAACACCTCCACTTATATTCCCTAAACCCATAGATATATATCCATTAGTTAATGTTCCCATCCCAGAAGGTGTCGACAAACAAGGCCAGCAAATCCTCTTCAAGGATGGCAGGATGGTGCGCAACAACTTCAATCATCAAGGCTGCTCCCTCTCCAACTGCAGACTCCTGCACACCTGTTCCTTCCCCCACAATCCAACCACACCAGCAGACTGACTAACAAAGTACCTTGGTACACTTGTCAAGGCAAAAGCCTTAGCTACTGCTCTCCAGAACCACCTTGATAAATAGTTTGTTGTTTCTCATTAATGGGTTCTCATATGGTTTCCACCCTGGCATAGAAATTCCCAAATCCTCCTACATCTGTCACAACCTCCAGTCTGCTCTTACCGACTCTGACACTGTGGACACCTAGCCTAAGAGGTCAAAGAGGGGTTCATGATAAAAGAGATTCTAGTAGCCTATTTAACAGCCCAGTCACCCATATCAGTCCATTAGGTATTGCCACACTGAACTACTCTGGTAAAAAGAGGGTCATTATTGACCTTTCTTCTCCCCACAGTTTACATATACCTAGTATCAAAAGTATCATTCCATCTCCAGATTTCTCCCCTTCAGTATGCAACCACTGACCATGCCATACCTCAACCACTTGGCAGGACACAGTGTTTGACTCTCCAAAGGAGACATTACCAGCGCTTTAAAAGTCTTGCCTGTTCATCCTGACTTTTGGGGTTTATTATTTCCTGGAAACTTACTTCACCATTCGTCTCATCTTCAGCTGCAGAAGAAGCCCCAAAATCTTCGACATCCTTTTCCACAGTTCTATGTTGGATCCTCACTAGCAACTACCGACTCCCTTACATTCTCCATCTTATTGATGATTCCATCATTGTCATCCCTCCATCCTTACCTCCACGCCTTGGGCTTTCAACTGGCACCAAAGTCGTCTTGAGCTTGGTGTTCCACTCTTCAAAGAGAAAACCTTGCAGCCATACATTACTCTTGACTCCATCTCCTTCCAGGCCCTTCTTGGCCACCTTAACTATGCCGTTTGCATCATCCCCCCTGTGGAAACCATTCCTATTTATTCGTCTTTAAAAAAGTGGCACCTGTCCCTTCTCTCCATGACAAGGTCACTCTAGACAACGTATGCAAAATGGAAATGCACCTCTGGCAACACTTTCTGTCTTCCTGGAATGGTATATTATACTTCTACAATGACTTTATCATTCAACCCAAGGACATCTTGCCCTTCACAGACACGGCTCTTTCTATAGGCTTTGGTGGTTACTATTTTGGAAGGTGGTTGGCTTCCAAGTGGCCACCAGCATTCAGTTCTCCTGACCTTGAGACGAGTTCCCCCTCATCTGCACTGCATGAGCTACACCCCATTAAAATAGCCGCCATCCTTCGGCAGCACAAATGGTCAAGGAAGTCCATATTTAACAGCTCAGAAAACACTGCAGTGGTAGAAATAATAAACAAAGGTAGATCACGTTCACTAGTCATGCAGTTCCTTCACAGGCTCACATTATTATCAGCCCAATTTCATCACCCATACCCATTCACTTTAATAATCCGTTCCTCCACCATTCAGAAGTACTTGTCCGGAATCATTTTTTTCCCTCAAACTTGTCAGCAGTAACCACTGCCCCTCCATCTTCTATTCTCACATGCTAATGCTTATTAAAGGTATACAAAAACAGGAACCTGCCCACACTGCAAAGTGCTTCCCACTTACTGTATCGCCGACCTCCACAGTCATTGCAACCTTTCTCTACACTCAGGCTACTGTTCCCCCTCAGTGGACCCTACCCTATAATCTATAATCTACGTTCTTGTTGGCCTTTTTCAGCTTCCTAAGAAGCTCTGAATTCACTCCAACAGCAACCACAGATGACCCCTCACTCCTCCCAGTCTGTCAGACATCACGATCCACAGTCCCGACCTTCTCATATTCACTCTCCACAGAAGCAAAACTGAACAACTTGGAGCATCTTGTCCCATCTACATCTTCTGACTAGACTCCTATCTCAGCCCATTTGAGCCACTGACCAGATTCATTCATTCCAGATATGCTGCGAACGCCTCAGATCAAGAATCACTTTTCCTTACTGAAACTGACTAAATGGCCACTAGGTTTTGGTTCAGCAAACATTTTACATGAATTCTTTGCATCTCCAGTATATCCCCAGAACACTATTCAATCCATTCCTTCCAATTGGAGCAGCTTCCACAGCAGCCAGGCTGGGTATGTCCAACCAAACGATCAAAATTCTCGACCACTGGTCATCCCAAGCATACTGCTCTTACATCCACAGTAACTTCAACTATCTCCATCAAGCGCATGCTCAACTTGGCTCCATATAACCACACATTTTGAGGGTCCATAATAGAATAAGTTTGGGGAAACCACAACCAGAGACAGAACCCCCACACTGAGTCTCCTACTCCCAAGCTTCCGATGTTTCATCTCCACAGAGTAGCAATCCAGACAGCCTCTTTACCCATCCGCACCCACATCCTCATCCCCATCCCCCAACACCATCTTCCCTCATGAAACTTGCAAACAGTCATCATTGTTGCGTGCACCTTGCTGGTGAAACACACCTCCATCATGTACATATGATATGATGATAAGTGCTACAAAGCATTTTAGTGTCATTGAACATTACTTTGGTCACCCTTAAGTCCAGCAGCACTGAAAAAACTGGAAAAACTGCTGATGAACTTACTGTATGGTCACAGCACAATGGCAACCAAAATAAACAACAAGTGAACATACTGAAGCATTTAACAGCTAAAAAGTGAGATAGTTTTCTCAGGAATTAATGAAGACTAAAGCAGAGCTAAAAGAAAAATGATTATTGGACATGCATTTGTCAGGTTAGCATACAGACAGCTCCAAATGAATGTGATTGAATGAAATGACATGAAAATTGTTCTGTGCAGATAGCATGTTTAATTTAGTCAGCTGGGCCTAAATCCCCTTTGAATTCTTTCGGTGTCACAGTATGAAAGTGTGACTTTCATTCATCTTGTCTTGTTATTAGTATTTTGTAATTCACACTTTTAGTAAGAGAATCCCAAATACCCAAAGTGATTAGAATTCACAAACACACTTTCCATTATAAGGGCCTCTAGATGATGCCAACGCAATCAATAATACCATTACTGTTCAATTAGCCCTAATCATGCTGAGTTTATTAGATTAACACTGCAATAATATGCCTCAGTAAAATCAAGCAATCCTTGCTGAAAGTCAAAGGATGTACCTGCCTCCTCCAATCTACACTTCAATCTGCTCTTTACGGTCCCTTTGACATGTTTAACAACATGTCAGTGCATCCACCATTTTGTATGTCTCCTTGTAACATCTCATAAATCTTTCATTTTTCCTCCTCCTGTGACACAGTGATTAATCAGTCTTTGAATCCTGACCAAACATCATTTTATACTGGAGAAGGGCTAGTATCGACAAATCATCAACATATTTCAGAAGAGCATGCTTGATTGTGACATTAATATCTTGCAGACAGGCCAACCATAAAAGCAGTGGTGTTATATCACCTTAAACCTGCCATAGTTGGAAACATATTTACTGAAGCTGTACTATATTAACTGATCTTACTGTATATCGAACCCTTCTCCGTCATCAAACAGAAACTTCAGAAGTTTTCAGCAGACAGTTTTTAAGGAATGTACGTCAGAGGGAGAACACAATCCACTTTGATCACAGCATCTGTGCTGTAGTACTTCTGCTCCGTGTTATGTCATGGGAACAGCCAAATACTTTCTCTGAGAGCTTCTAACCAGGACGGGGTGTTCTCCTTGTTTATCCACCATGGTTTCCCGCTGGCGTGAAAGGCCTGTCGGTTAATTTTTAATTTCATCCTTTGAAACACATCAGTAAAGTGGGTTTCCTAATTAACCCCATTGCCTATGCAGATTGAGGCAAGAGGCAGCCTGAAACAACACAAGCCTCTAAAGTGTTGTTTTACTAAGACTTAGTTCCATCACCTAAAGCCTCGCCATCGCCACACACATAAACATTCTCCAAAGGAAAAAAACAAACAAACATTGACATTAGCTTGTTTCATTGGTCAAAATCACAAAAAACACCCACAAAATATCTGCTTCTGTGAATGATCTTTTTCTTTTATCTGTGTGTGTAAAACATTCCTTCCTTTAGTCCTCCTGCTGCGAATTGCCCTTTTTCATCTCCCTCCACCCTCATTCACATCTGACAGCAGAAATAACAGGCCTGAACATGGCCGCATATCTGCCGTGCGAATGGAAAATAAAAGCCACAACAGCCCATAGACCTTGTGCAGAAGACACTGCTATCCATTATCTTGTTATCGCCTGCTCGGGAATTGAATCGAGTGAGAGGAGTTATACAGTAATCATGCTGCCAGATTCTATTAATTTTGCTTTTCAGCAAGTGTGATGCAAACAGCCTGTTGTTGGCTGTCACAGCCACACTGTATGGTCACAGTGCTTAAACCGAAGCTAAAAACATTTAAAACAACATGTCAAAATGTGACATTTTATCCTTGAGAATATTTTATCAAAAGATTACTCTGAATTAGTTTCAGGAAGCTACAGCTCTGACGATATATGATGATACTGAAACAACAAATGATGAGGATGTAAGTCACCTTGAAATGGTTGTTTTTGTTGTAGACTATTGTATCTGCATTGTATTGTATCTATGCTGCGTAAAAGTGCACATAATATAATGTTAATAATGCATTACAAGGCTGGAGTCATAACTACTACGGCATTTTACACCACATGAGAAACAAGAATTTAATCCTAATTTTTAAAGAAAATGATTTCATTCTTTTTTTCTTTCTCCAGTGTTCATAAAAATCTAACAGGGTACTCATTTTTCTTACAATTCAGACTTTACACAGCCCTAAAAAGCTGTTGTTCCAGGTCAGTTTGTGATCATCCTCCTTTTTTCCTTGTGTTGGCCCAACCAGAATGCCCAATCCTGGCCTCGTTTATCTGCTGCAAACTTGTTTTATTTCACTTTACTTTTTCAACAGTGACATTTGTGTAGAACAGAATACTGAAAGTGCATCATGTGAATAATATGGAACAATGTAAGTAAATCTTAACAGTAGTGTTGCCACAATATTAACATTCTGAGTTTGATACAATGCCTGCTGAAATATTTTGATACTAATATTGAAACAATGGCAAAACAAAAAACCTAAACATCAGGAAAAGAAAGGTTGTAATAGATGACAGAGCATATGCCAGAAAATATTTTAAAAGTGTTAAAGCAGAGCAGTGGAGGATGTGAAAAGAAGCCATAACAGCAATGATTTATTGTATCACAGCAGGTTGATGCTTTTTAACATCCAACCAGAAATGGAACAACTCTTGGTTGTCTGAGTGAGAGACTGTCTCTCCACCCAGTTACACATTTCATATATACAGGGAATGACCCCCCTGCTCATTAGAGTAAGCGGATACTTCTTTAAGACACACCAGCTTGCCTGGTCACGCCCCATAGGTGACCTATAAAGCATCTGTGCTGGAGTGAATTCACTGGTTGTTTTGATCGTAACGTGTCTCCAAGCGGCCATAAGAGCTGGAGTGATAGTCTCTTCACTCAGAGAACCAAGGTTTCAATGTAACCATACGTTCTCTATCACCTTGAGGCTATCTCTCCACCCAGTTAAATATTTCATGCACTATACTACCAAAAGTATTGGGACACCCGCAAAATAACTGAATTCAAGTGTTCCAATCACTTCCATGGCCACAGCAATATAAAATCCAGCACCTAGGCATGCAGACTGCTTCTACAAACATTTGTAAAAGGATGGGTCGCTCTCAGGAGCTCAGTGAATTCAAGCGTGGTATTCAACCGTGATAGGTTTCCACCTGTACAATAAGTTTATTCGTGAAATTTCCTCCATACTAAATATTCCACAGTCAACTGTTAGTGGTATTATAACAAAGTGAAAGCAATTGGGAACACCAGCAACTCAGTCATGAAGTGGTAAGTCATGCAAAACCACAGAGTGGGGTCAGCAGATGCTAAGGTGCACAGAGTGCACAAATTGCCAACTTTCTGCAGAGTCATAGCTACAGACCTCCAAACTTGGTGTGGCCTTCTAATTAGCTCAAGAACATTGCGTAAAGAGCTTCATGGAATGGGTTTCCTTGGCCAAGCAGCTGCATCAAAGTCTTACATCACCAAGTGCAATGCAAACAATGGTGTAAAGCATGCAGCCACTGGCCTCTAGAGCAGAGGAGACATGTTCTCTGGAGTGACGAATCACGGTTGTCTGTCTGGCAATCCCATGGATGAGTCTGGGTTTGGCAGTTGCCAGGAGAATGGTACTTGGGTTAATTTCCATAAACACACTGCTAAACCTTGTGGACCTCTGGAAAGGTATCATAGTAATAGTGAAAGCTTGTCTTTATTTCGAGGGATGCTGGCTTGTCTCGGCTGGAGTCTGTTCTGCTGCTAGCCAAAATCTGCGCCCAACAAAGACTACCACTGAGTGTGTTAGCCGACCACCACAGCAATATGCTTCAGCAGAGAGATTTCAACATGATTGGAGAAATGTTTTGTCCCCTGTTGTTTAGCTGAAGTCTGCACTCAGCAGGGGCCACACCTAGCACGATAGCTTACAGACCCGCAAGCAATACGCTGGTAAAGAATCACAGTGTCCAATGTCATCCTTGTCAAGGGGAGTGCTAACCATCTCTCCTTTTGTACAACACGTTTTCCGGGGGTGGGGATGAGCAAAAAAAAATGGAAGTGGTCAGGTTTACAAGCAACTATGTGGGGATTCAGTTAGCTGAATGCTAAGTCAACTTTGTGGAGTAAGTTGCCTAAGCCAAGGAGGAGAGAATTTGGGATCGTCCGGACAAAGGGGTGAGCAAGAGAGGAGACATCCACTGTTCGCCAATGTGATGTAACGCGACTACCACTGAGCATGTTAGCTGTACTACAGCACTTCACTTCAGCAGCATTCAGGTGTCAGCAAAGAGATGGTGACACCGACGGAGGAAGATTTCCTCACCCGTTGTGTAGCCGACCAGGAAGTTGGCGCTCAGCAGGGATACCGGGCTGGTACTGAGGTTCGTCCTGCTGTAAGCTGACTTGAAAATCTGCACTCATCAGTGGTTCCCACTGAATGCGTTAGCTGCACCACATCCATAAACTGGTATTAGGATTACAGATGTGAGAGCCGGCTTAGAGAAAAGGAAAAAATAGAACAAAACCTGAACAGGGAAACAGCAATCCAGGAAGGCTGCCCGCAGACAGACGCTCAAACCACATCAGGTAAGCGGATATATGCTGTAACCCTCACACATACATATAGAACATTTGAAAGTAGTATGGATTGTCACACTGCACCCTGACTGAGGGGAGATCAAACATCCATCCATCCATCCATCATCTATGCACCGCTTAATCCTCTGTGGGTTGCAGGGGGGCTGGAGTCCATCCCAGCCGACTTGGGCGAAGGCGGGGGACACCCTGAACAGGTAACCAGCCCATCACAGGGCTACACATAGAGACAGACAACCAAGCACACTCTCATTCACACCTACGGACAATTTAGAATCATCAATTAACTCAGTATGTTCTTGGACTGTGGGAAGAAGCCGGAGTACCCGGTGAAAACCCACGCTGCACAGGGAGAACATGCAAACTCCACACAGAAAGATCCCAGGCGTCCTAACCGGGACGAGAACCGGGGATCTTCTAGCTGTGAGGCAAATCTGCTAACCACCGAGCCACTGTGCAGCCTGGGAGATCAAAAAATCAGTGAATTCAGGCCAGCACAGGTGCTTTATAGGTAACCTGTGGGGCGTGACCAGGCAAGCTGGTGTGTCTTAAAGAAGTATCCACATACTCTAACGAGCAGGGGGGTCATTCCCTGTATATATGAAATATGTTACTGGGTGGAGAGAGATAGTCTCAAGATGATAGAGAACAGCTCTTTACATGTTCACATCTCTACATCCTCACATGGAACACTGCTACTTATACAAAGTGAAATCCTTGCAACTATAAGTGCAGCAGTACTTTAGTGCACATTTCAATCACCCACTTTCACTCTTTCTGCAGGAATTCAGTCAATCATTTACAAGTGGTGTTACTGACATGCACACTTATGAGCGCCTTATTTTTAGCAGCTTGTAGTAATGTCAGTTAAAGCTGCCAGAGTGAACACTACATTTGCAAAAAGAGATGTTTAACACATCAGTCAGTTAGCTACATTGAACAGTTATCATTGCTCTTAGCTGTGTCAAACTCTAATGGTGAAAACGGTTCACTTAATAAACCACTCATCTGACTTATTCTTGATGGCATGATGTAATTACAACATTTATGACATTAACTGAACTGTCACTGTTAGAATTCTTTGTATAAATCAGCATGTCTATCGGTCAGATGCTTCACTTAGTTGGATTTGTTGGCGCCTTCAGTCTGTGTAACTTTAAAACATCTTTGTGGCCTCTGTGAACTTTCCCTCACTGCCTGCTATGACAGCAAAATAGGTCCATATTCTGCTTCATGCATGTGCCTTATCCACAAACTGTGAATGGCTGGCATCAGTGCTCAGCTTTGCAGCCATGTCTTGGGGCTATGAACACTGCCTGAGAAATAAAGTGGTTGGCACGCCCACTTAGCCTGCTGGGAGTAGAAGCAGAGTGCTGCGAACACTCATGCAGCCCTGCTGTCGCACGTCAACGTTGATCATGTGAAACGCTGCTTTTAGCAAACCACTGCAGAACAATTAAAGTACTTTATTATTTTGTTTGTAGAGCATAATACATGATCTAGTATCATTTTTATTGACAAGGTTTCACAATACTTTCATGTAAGTTGTTTCAAGTTCACCGATCCACTGATTGGGATTTATTCAGCAGGCAGATTTTAAGCTGGATGAGGACAGCTTCATATATTTTTGCTGAGAACTCTTCTAAAAGAACTTTATTAACAAACAACAAAACATTATCTTTTTCTGTCCTCCCACTTGTTCAGATAAGATTAAAAATATACAGAATTCACAACTCTAGGGATCAGCTTTAGAACCTTATTCGTTGGTTATGTTTCTTATTAAACCACTCCTCATTTATTTTATATTTTATTTTCTTTTTCTCTTCTAATCACGACTGCCATGATGTTTTTATTCTTTTCCTTATGATTTATTAAATTCAAGACAACACTGCTATGATGATGTTTCATAAATATATCTTGACATTTATACGAACATTATAAATGGCTGAATGGGAAAAATGTTTCACTTGTAGGCTGAAACAGGCAATTGAGAGTGTAATGATAGTGTGATTAAAGATGCTATTATTTATCAGTTGAGACTTTAAGTATTATCTTTGCCTCTCATTTCACCTTTAAGTGAGTGTAAAACACAATATGCTGTCATGAATTTTGTGAATGAGTATAAAGATGAGACATTTTTAAAAATATTAGTGTGGAAAACATTCTGTTGGTTTCAGTAACAGTATAAGGAAAGCTTAAGTTCCAATTCGTGATGTGTTGGATAGTATCACTAAAATATTAACATATCTAATGTATGTACGGAGCCCCTAAAGGGACATGGGCAGACAAAAATTAAAATGTAAGTATCTTGTGCGCACACAAAAGTTTCTCGTCCACACGCTAACTTCCAGCATCAATAACTCATTAGCGATACGTTGTCAAAACATAATCAATGCCTCTTTCCCATCATTGTCAGGTAGACAATGTGCTACAAGCCCAGTTTTATCAACAGTAGCTGTCTTTCAGGCTGCAGAAATAACATTGGTGTCTATGTGCAGCCAGCTGTATGGCAAGTGCACAGGGACTGTCTGCAAGTTGCAAAACCGCTGCAACAGCGTAGAGAGACACCACACAGATATTCAATAACTTCACCCTTATACACTGTAGTGTCACCAGAATCACTGCAGCCATCGACTGGCTCCTGTTGATCAGACCACAACACTTGGTTTGAGATACATGTCTATAGAAAAATCATACCGTCTGTAAAATTGCAATTTGCAGACGGTCCCTGTACACTCATCACACAGCCGGCTGCACATAGACACCAATGTTATTTCTGCAGCCTGAAAGACAGCTACTTTTAATAAAGCTGGGCTTTGTAGCACATTGTCTACCTGAAAACGATGGAAAGAGGCATCGATTATGTTTTGACAACGTATCACTAATGAGTTATTGATGCCAGAAGTCTGAATCCTTGAATATCTTTCCTGTATTATCATTTTCAGACGTCTGCAGTGCGTACAAACAGGGAATTATCTTGTGCTAAAACTATCTCGTGCGCACATGAAACTAACTCGTGCTCATGAGATAGTTTCTTGTGTGCATGCAAAACTTTCTCGTGAGCACGAGTTAGTTTTGCGTGCGCACAAGAAACTTACATTTTAATTTTTTTCTGCCCATGTCCCTTTAGGGCATAGGTGTCAAACTCAGGCCCGCGGGCCAAATTTGGCCCGCAGTGTAATTATATTTGGCCCGCGAGGTAATACCAAATGACTACTAAATTTGGCCCGCCGGTATTATACAGCGCATGTATCGCTAATACTACAAATCCCAGAATGCTCTGCTCTGTATCGGCGCGTCAATCATAGACATATGGCGTCAATCAGAACAGGACCCATAAACACCCTCTCCTGTGTTGACAGTAGTCATAGCAACCGCACGCTACTGACCCAACCACCTCCACCCCTCCGCCGCCGCCACCTGACTGAGCATCTGCACCAGCGGCCCGCCAGGACACTGCTACTGTTCCACCGCCAGCAGGAGATATTTACGCTAATGCCGTCGGATTTCGACGAACACTTCCCCCTCGCCCTCGCCGCCACCCCCGGTCCCGGCCACCGCGGCCGCACGACCCAAATATTCAGATATTTGTCAGTAACTGGACCAGAATATCCGAAGCTCACCTATTGCTATTCAGACCAACCCCGTCTAGTATGTGGAGCCAACGTGGCGATAACCAAAGAGAACAACATTAGACGACACTATGAAATGAAACACCAGGACAAGTACAAGGACCTGGACATGACTCAAAGGAGCCAGAAAGTAGATGAAAAGAAGTTTGGTTTCACAACAGACTATGTTCAAAAAAGCCATATCACAAAGTGAAACTGTTGTAAAGGCTAGTTTTATTTATATATAATATCAATATATCAATATAATAATGTTGATAATTATAATTATAATATAATATAATAATATATATAATAATATAATAATATAATATTATATGTATATATATATATATATGTATCTCAGGAGCTGGTGTCTTGTGTTATATATATATATATATACATATTATAATAATATAATGTTGGCCCGCGACTATGTCCAGGTTTTCAGATTTGGCCCACTGTGTATTTGAGTTTGACACCCCTGCTTTAGGGGCTCCGCATGTATGTCACTGTTAGTTCTGAGATTACAGAAAAGTTCCACCCAAATGTACAACACTGTAGCTGTTTTGTTCTCCTGCTCACATACTTTTTAATATGGGTGACTGTCACAGCTCTCATCATTGCACTAATAAAACCCTTTCCAGTAATCGAGCTCAGATGAGCTAATTATGAAATTGCAAAGAGCCAAAGTAAATACATGGCCAATGTGCAGCATCTAAATAGTCCAATATTTTTTGTTTTTTACCCATCTGTTGGATGTGTGAACAGTCTGCTTACCTCCAGTTCAGCTTATTAAGATTACTGAATGTCTTTAGGTAATGTGTAGCTATTTTGGTTATTTTTACTGATATTTTCTGTTTTTTAAGATACATAAGTCAAGATTAGGGGTGGAAGTTGAGAACTGGTTCCCAGTGTTTCAATTCCTTGGAATCATTTACTAATTTTGCAAACGATTCTCTTATTGATTCCATTGGAGGCGAATGCAGCCAGTGCAGTCAGCAGGGAACATGGCACCCAAGCGGCACAAGTGCTCGAAAAGTTTGGTTACATTTCACAAGAAAGGATGACAACAGGGCAACTTGTAATACTTGCAAAGTGGATATTTCATTAAAGGGAGGAAACACTACCAATATGCAGAAACATTTGCACACACAGCATGAGATGACTTTGAATGAATGTCATGTTTTCAATCCACTCTGGAGTGAATCTGAACCCAGCAGCAGCGGCAACGTTAGCACGTCCTCTGCTGTTAATACTGCAGGTAACTAACTAACACTGCCTGTCATGTTAGCACCATTTGCCTCACTGTGAAACCTGCTATTACTAACTGTTAACGTTAAATGAATACCTCCTCATGCATTACATTTAGAGGACCATGACGAGAGACAGAGTGTGACAGGCTCAGAAGCTGGCAGTTCTCGCTCCAGCTCACGTCTACCTCTAGCTTCTTCTTTCACTGAGGCAGGGAAATGAGAATCGATAAAGAACCGAATCATTAAGCAGAATCAAAAATGGAATCGAAACGTAAAAATCTTATCAATTACCATCAAGATACAAGATACATCAATAATAATAATAATAATAATAATAATAATCAAGATACAACCAAAGGACATGATGTATTCAAGGCATTACTGCCGGCCTTGTGTGCATGTTGGAATCTAAAAGGATGAAGGTAATTTCTCTGAGGAACTAGGAAGAGGTAATTATTAAATTAATTCTTGGTTCTACAGAATTTATGACAGTAAAATTGTTAATTTAATGGTGTAGTTTGATGGTCAGTAGACCAAACAATAAGCCATTATTGGATGACATTTAGAGAGGAAAAAGAGGGTGCAGCAGCAAGGAGTCACTTTGTCAGCTACAGCCACAAAATTACAGCTGAACTCAAGGCTGGGAGATGCAGCTAAAGAGTTCATCACAAAATGTTTTCTTTAAGTTGATATTTAAAGACCAGCAGAAAAAAGCCTTAAATTTAACCAGAGTGTTAACACAACAATCTCACACAAATAAATATATTCACATGTTAATAAGAACTACTGAGGATAAAGAAATGATCTTACATTGAAACACACCAGATAAAGAAAGCAAGTAGTAGAAAAAAAGCGGCCCATGGAGGCCAAACAGGTATCACCGAACAGGGACCCACACTGGATGTCTATCATTGCTTAGAAGTAGTGAGTAAGTAGTAA
Organism: Dascyllus trimaculatus; assembly: GCA_024666655.1. NCBI lineage: Eukaryota > Metazoa > Chordata > Actinopteri > Pomacentridae > Dascyllus > Dascyllus trimaculatus. Next base: position 3,235,372 of record CM045452.1, on the reverse strand, counting down.
GTAGTGGAGAACACAGAGTCGTTGGTGTTTTTAGACTGCAAAGACACCTGGTGAGGCCAACCACGGGTCTTCGTTGGCATCAGCCTCTACCAGGGGGAGGTCTGTGGTCACCAACAGGAGTGATGAGAGGACTGCTCACAAGCCACGAGGTAAGAGACACAGGGTGAAGCCTTTGGGTTTTTGTCATGTCTCTCGACTTGTTCCTGAGCAGTTTTTGCAGTGTGGCAGGACGTTTTTTCCTGCTGCGGAAGGCTGCTACCATCTGGAAGCCTTTCGTTTTGTTTAGCTTGTAAGTAGACGATTATCAACATTTAAAAGATTTCAAATATCAGTTTATATTTATATTATATATAATTTATTACACCACACTTCTTCTTGTTTCTGAGTATAGTTCTTTAAGTTAAAGTTCCTTACCCAAGTTTGCATTTGCAAAATGGACTGATCAATGCGTCTCTGGTGGGACGGATAACCCATCCATCACTATTTATTCACCGCTTTATACTCAGTAGGGTCACAGGGGGGCTGGAGTCTATCCCAGCTGACTTAGAGTGAAGGCAGGGTTCACCTGGACAAGTCAGCAGTCTACCACAGGGCCACACAGAGAGACACACAACCAAGCACACTGACATTCACACCTACAGACAATTTAGAATCACCAGCTAACCTCAGGAAGCCGGAGAACATGATGAGAACCCAAGCAGGAAACATGCAGAATCCACACAGGCAGACTCCAACTCAGGACCTATAAGCTGTGAGGCAACAATGCTAACCACTACACCACTGTGCTGCCTAAAACTCTAATGGTATGTGTCCACAGGGGCGTTTTTCCACGTACGGCAATGCGCCACCTCTAAACGTCACTTGCTTGGTGGGCGTGTCACTAGTAGGCCACTGGCGGGTCACATAACAGGTGCTTTACCTTCAGTATTGTAGAGGCACCAAACCAACATGGCGGCTTGGTCACAAATTTTCTCTTTTATTACAAAAAGAGTTCAGTGAAAAGTATGTCTAAAACCATTTGAGATGAGAAATAAGCTACTCAGTTGCTGAATATCTCCTTGTTTTAGTTCAACAATAATGGCTCGTTTAGCCATTTTATGAAAGTTTTGCAAAGTGTCTGTCCACTCCCTGTGCCTCATTTGGCACTGACTAAATCAAGGAGAACCTCCTTACTAACAGCTCTAAAAGCTCACCCTAACAGAAAAATAGTGTAAAAACAAAAAACATGTGGGACTGCTTCTTGTTTGGATCCTGTGACATCCTGGAATCTTGTCATCACCATGAGGTTGCCAGGTATCAGCCACGGACGCCACCGCTCCCAGCCAAGAACACTTCCAGCACATCTCTCTGCAAAATCCAACACCAAAACTTGACCTCCATTAAGCACTTTGCTTGAATAATAACAGTTTGCCTGGATTTGTTTTACAGTATAATTAACTTGTTGTTCTCCATGTACTACTGCTTATCTGCTCCAATTCTTCTGATGCTATTTTTATATTTGTTTCACTCTCCCAGCTGGCTGATGCTCTGATTTTCTAACTAGTTGACCTTTTGCCTGGCATTGTTAACCTACTATATTAAAAGTGGAAAATGGGCATACAACAAATGGTGGAATGTTGGAATAGATTCAAATCTACTGAAATGAATAGTGAAAATATTAGACAAAACAAAAATGTCGAAGTAGCTCACCACTTGTTTAGAAATAGGTCTGTTTTGCACAAAAAATAAACTGAATTAAAAAAATATGATATTTTAAAGTGGTAAAAACACAGGTATACAAAATAAAATGAGAATAGCAATCAGAGTGCTCATACCTCCACCAATGAGCTTCAGTCCACCCCCAACACAATCTCTCAATTCACATATTTTATATGGAACGTTACAGGTACAAATGTAATTACATACAGTTCAAATGTCCTACTGACAATGCAGCCTTCACCCCATCCGACCTAATGAACAGGCGCGGCCTCTAGCGCGGCAGCTCCTAACAGCCTCCCAGCTTCTTAGACAACCTGAGATAAGAATGTCAGCCCAACCGTGCGTATGTCACTCAGGAAGGAAAGAGAAATCCGTCATTGTCGCTGTCTGTCACGTGGAACCCTAAAATGTCATGTGGTCAGAGGGGGTTACCCCAAAAACAAGAGTGCCCTCTGGTGGCTTTTAGAGTAAACTGCATTTAATTGTCCACCTGGTTACCCTTACATTAAAAAAAATTCCTGGATGGAGACGGTGATCTGGATCAGTCCCAAAATTTCATCATTTGCTCCTTGTCCCATTTCACAGATTTCCTGAAAATTTTATCCAAATCCGTCCATAACCTTTTGAGTTATTTTGAACACAAACAAACAAACAAATAGACTAACTAACAAACAAACTAACAAACAAACAAACCAGCGCCGGCCATCACATAACCTCCTTGGTGGAGGTAACTATGGACAGCTGTGCTTGTTGGGTGAAGGGAGGGGATTCAGCGACAAAATGTCATTTAAAGTAGGCTGTCAAAACATACGTAACCGTACCAATAAACTCACCAATAGCCAAAAAAAGAAAAATGCAGCATAGTGGAAATGCAGAAAACAATTCTGTGGAATAACCTGAATCTAGCTCAGCATATGAATTGCAACCACAATAGCAGTTGTGTATTGAAGATTTGAGGGGACTATACATTTTGAAAATGTTCTGACAATGTAATACTGCCCTCATTCATTTTAGCAAAGCTGCTGTTTTCTCAGTTTGTCATCAGTAGAAACTGAGAATCTTTGAAATAATCTTGTCAAAAAAAAGAAGAAAGGGAAGCCCTGGGCTGCGCTGAGGAATATTGAGTGACACCTGCCACAGATATGGATCAAAACCAAAGGGGGGATTCCAACTGAGTGACAACTGCAACCCGAGCACAAACCAGGCACTGCAGGAAGACTGACACAGTACACAAGGTGAGTTAATATTCACTCAGCAGCTGCGTTTGAGGTTTGTAGCCTGTTTCTCTCTGTGTATATTCAACAGTATGCAAAATAGCTGTGTGTTTGTTTGTGGATGTATGCTGGCAGGTTATTGATTCCATGTGGATATAAATAAAAGATTCAAATGTTGACTTTGCCGGTTCAGCCTGTGTTTCTGTTCCTTAATGCATCTGATTTTGTCTGCATCATTTCAAGCAAACACACAGAGTGGATGGAAAAAGTCATCACCAATCTCAGCTTTGCTAAAACACACACTGTTAGCTTCAATAACACGCCCCATATTTTAGTTTCAGCCACAAACAAATTGCAAAGATTGTTTTTTGTATTTGTATTATTGGAGATATTTTGTAACACAGATCCCTCTTCGGGGGTCTGCCTTTCCATGAAACTGTAGTTATGATTTACATCATGTAAAGAGCTGAATCTGTATGTGGCAGTGTCCACTTGTCCAAGACATAAAAGAGTTCTAAGTTCAATTCAATTCAATCCTATTTATATAGCACCAAGTCACAACATATGCCATCTCATAGCACTTCACATACTTTAAACAAAGAACAGAGAACCCAACAGTTGCCTTTCCCTATGAGCAAGCATCAGTCACTTGTTCAATTACCATGATCTTTTCTAACCTTAAAGAGAAACTCTGACTATTTTACACATCAAAGTGGCTCACTTGTGTTGGGAGTTAATACTAGATTTGTCGAAATAGCTTTCTAAGTCTTCAAAAAATGAAAAATGAAAAAACTGGAGGGTGTGGAGTTGGGAGAAAGTCGCTTCTGCAGTGCGCTCATCTCTTTGGGGCAAGCAGCTCAAGGCTTTAACTGCAACTACACTTCTGAATCTCTAACCTGAAATGCCGGCAGTCGGGTTACACTGTGGGTAATGTAGGTTTTGACAAGGGAGAAGAGAAGTGTATACAATTAAAAATACTACACATTGGACTGCTGCATCAGTTCACAGCTTTTGCCAGGATATTTTGCAGATCAGTCAGCCTTTGGGAAACTTTAACAGAAGCTGACATTTGAGTCTGTTGTAACGTTGTGGTGACACTAACTTGAGCTGCTAGAGAAACAGTCCACTGAAGCTCAAGAGGTGCAGATTTGTTTTTGTATGGCACATCTATGAAGGTATTTTACTTCATAATGCAGCCCAAATGCCTTTCCCATCATTAAAATGTTCTTAGCTCTTATTAGGAAAGAGACCCAAAATCAATCGATCCTACAGTTAGCACTGTGAAGGGTTTTTTGCTGTGTTGTTTCTGCTCGGCTGTGTGTGGTTGGGAAAAAAATGTTATTAATAGAAAGGTTTTTCACATGGCCAGAAATACACACAGCAATTACTGCATTCCATATGAGCTGAAGCTTTTAGCAATTTAAGAAGCTTTTATAATAGGGACTCATCAATCTCTTTACCTTAGAAACATCCTCTTGCTTTCATTCTGCTGCTCCACTGCCAACAGATTGTGTTGATAATATGATAAAGTGCATACAAAGTATATTCACCAAAAATATCTTCAACCTCTGTGGTGATATTTCAGCAGATACTTGGCATTATTTTAGCTGCAAAACCTGCCCCAATGTGTCATTACACCACTGCTACTTATCTCACCATTCTCCTCCAGTGTGTGACTAATTTGTGCCAGAGCTGACTTGGAATGTCATAGCCAAAGTCAAGCCTCTAGCTTTGGACAATCTGCAGCTCACTGCAGCGACCACAGAAATCCGATCCAAATTCAATTTGGCCTGTGATTGATTACCATGCTCGCCACTTAATTAGGTGGGCAGCCAGGCTAATAACTGGTGTAGATACATAGGAGCTATTTCCTTCAGCTTCCATGTAAACATGTTATTGACCTTTCCAGCTGTGCATGGCCACATAGCGTCTGTCACCGGCTTGCAAAAGAAGAAGCCATCTCCCCTCAGTCCACTAATATGTGGATAATCTGCTAATTCATCTTCCAAGCCTGGAATACTTTTGTAAATGACTTTAAAGATTTCACTGTTCTGTGCAATGTAATTGTTCTTCTGACTTGTAAAGTGACCTTTACAGGGAAACGCCCTTGACTGTGTGACAATAATCAAGGGATTTAGAAAAGACAAAGAAAGCCATTTACTCATATCTTAAAACAATCCCCTCGTCTTATCAGAGAAATGGCAGCATCCTGGATGATAACACAAGGTGAGCAAGATAAATACACACAGCTAATTCAGGTTCAGTGGGAGCATCTGGTCAGATGCAACATATACAAACAGTTAAATGAATAAGCTGACATCTTGACCTGGGATTGTTAATACTAAATATTTTGGGGCTAAAATGGTCCAGGACCAAGATATATTCCCTTTACACAAATGCTATGTAAGCAGAGTCTTTTCTCTACCTTTTGTTCAGTGAAAGCAGAGTGAGAGTGAAGACACAAACATGCTCAAAATCCAGAACTGCATGAAATACAAAAATTTGCAGGTAATATGAAAACACATACAGTAGGGTCAAAAACACTGCTTTTCTTTCCTTTCCTTGGACTTGTAAAGCTTTGAGGTGTGTTTGGGCTCATTATCCTGCTGCAGTATGAACCCATCTCCATAACCATACGAATAGGAGGGTGGAGCGTGTCTCTGAAAAATAGAGTGCTGCTTCTTCTTGATCAGGGCAGAGTTGAGTCATTGCAGGTGTTCAGCTCCAAAGTAGCGAAGCTATTCCTAGCAGCATGTTTCACCGTGGGTTTGATACACTGTCATATCATTCTCTCTCCTGTTGGTCTTTTTAGTTATACCCTTGTTTTACCGCTAAAAATCCAAAAAACTCTTAAGTAGGACTTTTTCCCACCGTCCACTATGAACTGCCGCTATGCTGCTATTTGCCACCCCAGGTTTCCCCTCCTGAGAAGTGGTTCAGAGGCACCACCTGTCCTGTGAGATCACTTGTAGACACCTTTGTTTGACAGGAATTTACCCAGTTGCAGCAAAAGCTTTGCATTCTTTAGCAAATTCTGTATCTGTGAAGACGTTTCTTTTGCATCCCTCAGTGAACAAAGCTTGATGTACTGACCTTTTGATGGTGTGCTCACTTTTGGTCTGTCTGATACTGCTAAGGATAGGCCTGTTCCATACATGTGCCATCTGAGTGTCATTTGAACACTGCTTCAATGGAAATGTACATCCATCCATCCATCCATCATCTATACACCGCTTAATCCTCTGTAGGGTCGTGGGGAGTCTATCCCAGCCAACTTGGGTGAAGGCAAGGGACACCCTGGACAGGTCGCCAGTCTATCACAGGGCTACACATAGAGAAACAAACAACCAAGCACACTCAAATTCACACCTATGGACAAGTTAGAATTATCAGTTAACCTCGCACAGAAAGATCCCAGGCATCCTAACTGGGACGTGAACCGGCGATCTTCCAGCTTTGAGGTGATGCTGCTAACCACCGAGCCACTGTGCAGCCCTGGAAATGCACAACTCAAGGAAAATGATTTTGTATAAAGGAGATAACAAGGTCACTACCACTAATCTGCTTCAGTTTGATTGTCGACCTAGAAACAGAGCAGAATCTGAAAGACTACTTCTTCATCTTATACGTCAGAAACTCTTGTGTTCTTAAATGTTTCCAAATCTTTGTGATCATTTCAAGGTTTTCATAAAAAATTAGACCAGTTTTTGATGTAGTCTCTGACCTCTAAACCACCCTGCCAGGCTGGTTATTATGGCGCTTTGCTTTTCCAAATTCAGTCCATCACTCTGTCTAGTGATCAAATGCATTTGTGTTGCTGACATTTGTAGCATTTTTCTTTTTTGATAAGTCAGTTTTTGTATATGTTGCATTACTGTTGTGGGATAGTTTTAAACAGAACAAATGGTGCTGATGCTTAAACTAGATTTATGTACATACTGAACAATCATGATCACAACTAATGAAAAACTCATAGAATGCAGCAACTGGGATGAAAAGATTGAAAGAGAAACATGAGCTAGTAGGTTCGTGTGTAGTTCAAGGTCATGCAGCTGGCAAGCTAAATAAATGCGGGCTTCAGCTGGACAAGTTGAAGCTTTAGCTGGAAAGCTAGACTCAGATTCTGGAAAGCCAGGTGCACAATGAGTTGCACTGTTGATGCTATTCTTAAAAAATGAGATAACTGAAAACTTGCCACGATTAGATCAGACACCCCCAGACATGAAAAAAAGAACAAACACAAAGGTGGCAGAGATGTTCTGATTGAAGAATGGGTTGTGGCTTCCCAGGAGAAGGAGATTCGAGGAAGAGTTTGTAAAAGTATACATGAAGCTGTAAAGAGTTGTTTAGTCAAAGTGTCGAGATTTTACTCATGTTTGTTCTTACAGCCTCTGCATTGAATAAACATTATTTGGATGCTGGGTGAAGCCTGTTGTTTGAAGACACCAACAGTTGATCCAGAAGTGATTTTTCAGTTCAGTTCAATTTTATTTGTATAGCACATATTTACAACATGTCATCACATAGTGCTTTACATAGCAGAAAGAACAGGAAACAGAAAACCCAACAATCCAAAGTTGCTTTTGGATTCCCTATGAGCAAGCAGTCAGTGATGGTGGAAAGGAACAAAAAAAACCCCCTTGGGTAGGGAGGGAGAAAAAACTTCAGACAGAACCAGGCCCTGGGAGGGTGTCCATCTGCCTCGACCTGTTGGGTTGGGATGGGGACGAGGGGGAAGGAGTTTTTACTTCATGTTGGACAAAGCTGTCTGACCACCAATGGCCCCGGGTGGGCAGCAGAATCATAACACTACAATTTCAGCATATTTCCTCTAATGTTTTATTCCTCACTTCAATGTGCTCCGTCCTTATAGGCCACTTTAGTTGTGGTGATACTTACATTGCCAACCTCGCTTTTTGCTTGGACAGGCAAAACTATGATTTGGGAAAACAAGTCTGGCCAAGAGCTTGGAGAGCTGACTCAGTGTCAATATAGAATACGTGTACTGTCTTGCCTGGTGTGCATAATGTGTACACAGACTCATGACTCTGCTAAGCACAGTGTGATGAAAAAAATGGGCAAAGCAAAAGAAGAAAACACTGAGAACCCCTAATCTTTTCAGTACAGCATATACACTCACCAGCCACTTCATTAAGTAGGCCTGTAAAATATATTGTAATCCTGTATATCAACTCTGCCATAAATTCTTTTTTAGGCTTCTGCATTTTTATTTTTTGTTATTTTGTTGTCATAAGGTGATGGTTTACCTTTATTATCGAGGTTAAAGTGGTTGGTGGCATACTGGAATGCAATGCATTTAAAAGTGTTCCTAATATTTAGTTTGCCCCATTAACACACATGAGGAGGGCAAAATACCCGTCGTCCACTGTGCTGGAGACTGTAGTGAAACAGAATGTGAAACTGGAAGTGTACTCAGAGAGGATGTCTGCCATTGAGGCCAGTGTCATATCAACACTTTTAACAGAAGTGGTCTGGATCCACTAAAATGTTTTGGGTTTTTCTTGTGCCATGCTCCATCTGTCCACAAAGTTTCATGAAATTTGGCTTGGTGGTGTTTGTGTCACCTTGCTGAAACACAGACAGATGGATAAACAAACCACCAGACAAACCACCAGACAGACAGACAGACAGACAGACAAACGGCACTGATCATATAGCTAAGCTTCAGCTGTCACCTTGGCACAAGGCAAGACCCTAACCCTAAACTTTTCATATATAATGTACTATCATTGATGACAGTGTAATACGTGCCACTCCCACAGTACATGATTGAATCCTTAAATAACACTCACCCCACCTCCACCCTGAGTGACAGATTGGAGTTCAGAAGACAGAAATTACCAGGGAAACAACATCTTCAGAAAATAAGTTCTGGAGCAACAAGAAAGAAAAGATGAAGTTGGATGCACCTGGAAAGAGTTAACATAGCCCTGGGCAAGCCATAAAAAACTGGACTTTCTCTTGTCACCCTGTATTGTCTCCAAAACACCCACATCAACATCCAACCCCTGTTTTGCAGCCGTATGTTTGGAGTGCTGAGTGTTCTTCTTGAGTGACAAAACCGTTTCATGCAGACTGGAGAGCATTCATTTATGCAGACTCTTGACTGATGTCAGCTGGACTGACAGGGGATGAATGCAGAGAAAAGCTGGGGCCATCATACCCAGCAGCACCGAGGTGCCGGCACATCAAAGAGAGAAGCGAAGCTTTTTGATACAGAGGGGAGGATAGGAGGACAAGCTTCATCCCTGACAGTTCGCCACAGTGTGCTTTTGTAGATTACTCTTTGGTCTTTCCCAGGCGAACGCCACACAGAAGGCAAGCAGCAGACACGCTGACAGAACACACATCAGGGTATCTTTGCACGTTAGCCGAAAAGAACAGCAGAAGTCAAAACAAAGGTTGTGTTAGATGTTTGCGAGGCCTGTACCTCAGGGTCAAGGCAGGGCAGAAAGAAACACTTGCACTGTTAAACTTTGATGATGCAATGAGCTTCATGGTGGGTTGTTTCAGCTGAAAACTTTATCAAAGCATCACGTAAAATAAATAATATGCAGGACCAGACGCTAAAATGCACAGTTATTGCCCTGCTTTGGGCTGCGTGATCTATTGTTTCAGCATTGACGACACATTGAGAACATTTCACAATGCAGGATTTGTGAAGTGAATTAAGGCAAATGAAATACAACTTGAACTTCAAATGTTGTGTTTTAGAGCTAGAGTGCTATATATTTTAATGTATAAATCTGTTAAGGCATTTGTGTTGCTGCCTATGTTCAAAACACAAGTACATACTGTTACAACCATGTTAGCATGGTAGGTCATGTTGTCACTCTGCTGATGGTAGTAGAAAAGCAGAGAAAATATTTATGCCACAGAGACCCTGTGAAAACTGTCTCTATAATTACGGTACACGGACTGCTGTTTTAAATATTTGGTTAGGCTCATTGCACGAGGATGTCCAGCTCTGTCATTGTCTGATGTGACCAGGCCTGGTAAGGAAATGTGTCCAAAGATGTGATTTGATTCTGCATTCCTGCAGTGTGTTAGCTCTTAACTGCTGAAACTGAAAGACTGCAGCAGAGCAGAATCCCCCCTTCAGCACTGGACATGAGGTAAAGCACAGGCAATGGCCCGATCAAATTCCATGACTATGACTAATGATTATATTATAATTAGGCTTTGCACCAGCTAATCACGGACCTGCAGGCAACATTCTGATCCTGTGTTCTGGAGCGGTCTACAAGAACACAGTGTTCCCTGTGGATCAGCCCTACCAGTCCATTCACTGGGTTCAGGAGGGACATTGTGTGTGGCACCATCAGTTTGACTATTCAGAGACACATGACAAGAAAGGCATTTTGTACTCATGCACTTTGGTGCACTATAATTTTGAGAGTTCTCCTTGAGGCACTTTTTAGCATCTTTCGTGTGATTGTTTTAGTTTAACAGTCTGAAACTTTACTGCTGAGTAGGGTTGAACAATTCAGGAAATTATCTAATTGTGATTTTCTAACTCGTGTGATTTGATTTTCAGGTTTTACTTCCATATTCAAGATATGATACATTTAAAACAAGTGATGATACTTTACCACATGGGACGCCATCAAAAGCTTAACAGTCACACAAGAATGGTACCAATTTGTAGAACCACTGAAGCAATGTTTTCAACTCTGAGTGAGATGTGCTTGAAAATGCATGAGGTGCAGCTAGTTAATAATAAGACTGAGCCTCTGTCAGTCAAACCTCAGCATGCAGCCTGAACTAAGTAGTTGACCAATGGGCAACACAAGTGGCAAATGGTCTGCACTTATATGGCACTTTTCTACTTTAGTGGTACTCAAGGCACTTTACAGTGTTTCTCATTCACCCATTAACACACACATTCACATACCAATGACGACAGAGCTTCCATGCAAGGTGCCTGCCCTAAAGTTGGGAGCAACTTTAGGTTCAGTGTCTTGTCCAAGGACACTTAAACATGTGGAGGGGCGGGGGATTGAACAGCCAACCTTGCGAATATTGGACAACCCGCTCTGCTACCTGAGCCACAGAGTAAACAACTCCTGAAAATTTGAATCAACTCAGATTGGACAAAACTGAATTACAGCATTAGTCTCATAGTTTAATAGCCATATCTCCTATATTTTGAATTCTAGCCTTTGTGATTTAATAGTATAATAGTTGTGGTGGAATATTTGACAAAACTATCAGGGGAGCCTTACTGCATGATGCAAATTCTCACACAGATAGCAGAAGTGGTGAAGAATATCAACTGAAATGAGCAGTGGTTAATACCCGCATCCTACATCCAGGAGTCTGACTACTAGCTATTGAACATGGAGACTGAGTTATTGGAGCCCAATCAGAGAGAAAAGTAGAGTTAATTTTGGACTCCAAATGGTTGACAGTGTTGCTCTGTGTCCACTGGCTGTGTAAAAACTATAGGCACTTTCACCATACACTCTTAGAAATAAAATGTTGCATTTACTTAACCCAGTTATGTCAACCGGTCCCACAAAACTCAGTTGTGTAAATCTAACAGATAATATTCAATTAATTGTAACATAATGTTTGTAAGTAAATCCAACTAAACTGTGTGGATTAAATGATATATCATCCAGTTATGTTGCATTAACTTAAAAGAATTATGTTAGATTTACTAGCAATATGTTCAAATAACTTAACATTATTAAGTTTGATTTACTAAACTCAAATGAGCTGCATTAACATTACAGAATTTAGTTGATTTTACTTAACAAGACTTGCTCTTTTTAAGTTTGTAAGCTCAATAAATACAACTTGAGTCACTTCAGTTCAACTGTCTTTATTGAACTTCTGGAGTCCTGTAACTTTGACCCCTGCCAAAATCTAATTTGTTGATCATTGGATCAAAGCAAGACAAAGCCATGCCTCCACAGAGCATGTGTGGGAATACAACCAACAATATAAACAAACACTTGTCTTCATGTCACTTTGCATTAACTCACTAATATGTTCTCCGTCACATTTAAAACGATGGCTATAAGATAAATGAACCAGTTCAAGCCCACAAATACGCTGCAAGGTGTGTAAAATGATCTTGGGTCTGAATGTTTCACACACTTGCTTTCATGAAGTGTTGGCTCAAGATGACAATATTTATATTTCTACAGCTGAAGAACTTCCAGAAGACAGACAGATAACCTGAAAACATAATGCCTGTCTTGGCTGCCCCTAAGGCAGATTAACTCAAACCAAGATATATAAATTTTGCCTGACCAAAATAAAGGCCTTTTTTATACAACAAAAACATCTAAACTTCACAGTGATGCTCAGAAAATAACATGTATATAACAGTGCAAATTGTCTTCAGACTGTGGTTTTCACTGTCCAGCAGCAGTCTAAACTAGAGACACAGTTTCCGACATCACCAAACTACAAAATCTACACTGACTTCGAACAATATAGCAGTTTATGTACATCAAGTATTTGAAAAGTGTCTCAGCTTTTAGGAAGACGTGCTCAGAAAACTTTAGAAGTCCAACTTGTCCATTGACTTCATTCACACAGTTTGTTCTTAAGGACCTGTACCTTTGTGGAGAGCTTCTTCCCATCTAACTCCATGAGCACTTTCTGTAAAAACTCGAATGTATATTTCAGGTCCTTGGGATAGCTCAAGTTCAGACAGTATATCAAGCCAAGCAAGAGTGCAATGCCACTTGCCACGTCTCTCAGATCTTGCAGCACTGTGCATCCTTCAACAACGATACCAACGTCCTCGGGTAGATCCGCGGCGTCTGCTCCTTCACTTCGGATGACGTAGACTCCCAAAAGGGTTTGTTCCATATCTCTGCTTTCATGAAGATCTACATCCTTGAAATGGAAAAATAATCAATCAATAAAATGCCATCACAGATGTTTTGAGGAGACATTTATATGCAAACAAAGCAGGACTGAAACTCAGACCAGCAGTGTTGGCGGGCACTTCCACTGACACTATGAGACAAGGCATGTCATGAACTTTGTAAAGTAAACACTATGCTGTAGTTATATGGTTATACATGACTCTACCACCTACATTGAAAATATGGAGGGAAAATAACATATTTGTCTGCGTGATCGGTTTAGTTAAATTATTATTTAAAAAATAAAATAAAATAATAAATGATGAACTTAGGTAAAGGTAACAATTTACACCAAAAGCCAAAGTTTGAAGCTGACAATTGTTTTTTATTTCACATTTATCTGCTTCAGAGGCAGAGAAATAAAGGTTCTAGTGACTGTTGAGAAGTCTGTCAAGTTCTTCAGAAAACCTTCAGATTTTAAAAGGTTGTTTTTAAACAATGTTTAGGTTTTAGAGGCCGTTTTTAGAGATTTTGTCTGTATTATGAACCAAGTATAAATCACATCTAGCGCTGGGCGATAAGGCAAAAATTATGATCACAATATTTTTTCCATATTGATCAATGTTTATATTTATCAAGATATGTAATTTCATGATGCTGCCATTTTATAGTTTCCTGATAATAACTTCCGCCTGGAGAAATCAGCAGATTCATTAGCTCAACTTTTAGAATACACTGCAGCCTAAAACTTAAAATTATTTGAACTGGGGAACTTTTAGGTTAATCGCTGACATCTTGCACACAGTGACCTGCGCTGGTCTTTTGACCAGTTTTTTAATCATTGCAATGAAAAGCAAATCCATCATTTTGTATTTATTTTTCATACAAACTGGGATGTAATATCAGTCCTGTGTTGGAGACAATACACCATTTGTTGTAATTTCAAAACCGGATTACAAACAATTATATAATCTCTGAGATATTCTGCAAGTACAACATAGAAGTGAGTAGCCAGGCTAATCAGTAGCTAATGTACCTTGCCTCAACAATCAAGTAAACAGCTTAAGATGAGACAGGGTAATAGTGGGTTCAGCTTTATTCACCTGTAACAACACTTTGCAGTGGTAGACGGGCGCAAGCCAAAACTACAGACTGTCTGGTGTGGCTGTGTGATTGCCCATTACATCTACATTATTTCATATTGAGTAAAAGTTTAGTCTAGAGTTTATTGTTTTTATCTACGTAATTTTATTGCAATGTACTATATCAATTTTCAGCCCAATCCCGATTACAACTATATTTATACATGGTCCCAATTTTATGTGCCTCAGAAATATTTCAACAATTGCCTATATATACAAGTGAGCAGATAAAAGCTCTAAAGGAGATTTTAGGTGTGACATTTTTATTTTGAATCTGTTGTTCTTAACTATAAATATGAAGTTCAAAGAGATCTCACCAACAGTGAATAAATCCATCAGTAAGCTAAAACATTCAAACAAACGCATCAAAAACTGTGGATTTGTTTTTTGTATCATAAAATTTGGGTGGTGCTTAATAAGGAGTCTTGCAACTTACCAAGTGCTCCTTTATGAGGCTTTCTGGCTTTTCATTTAGGTACAGGCACACTGCTTTCAGGACGCATTCCCGCTGTACTTCAACACTGGGATTCTGTAGGAGACCAAAGACCATTTTAAAGAAACTTTAAGAAATGCATCAACTTTCACATTTGGGTTCTACTTAAACATCTGTATGAAACAGGCAGCAGATACATAGGGTAATGAGACATAATTTAAAGGATTTCACAGGACTATATTTGACTGTGGACATGAAAATAAAGCATATTTAAATTGAATTTAAAGTCTTAATTTTAAGACCTCATAAAAAAAGTAACAAACAAGCAGTAGGCACTAACACAAACACAAGGAACAGTAACACAAATAATCATTATTATATATGAGCCCAAACTACACAACCACAAAATACATACCTTGTCCAGGGCTGCCATGATCAGGCTGATGCTTCGTCCTGCCGTTCCTCCCTTCTTCTTAAACACCCTCATTAGTTGGCTGGTGTAGCGATCCAGTTGGGACATGAAGGTTGACAACAACGGGACTGTAGTGATGCGAGTGAATTCCGCATTTACCTGAAACATATTGATGGACAAAAATAATACATAATTTACTAACTTTAAATATACTATATAATTTTCAAACATACAAGTCACAGTCTCATAACGCCTAAGATGGTTGTTGACATGAGAAAAGTACTCTCTACAAGATGCTATGACACTTCCAGGACACAACAAACATGTAAATATTACGGGATCTTCACTTACGTCTAACACATCAACATGACATCGACTCAGATGAGTTTTAAGAGCATTCCATGTTTTAAATGAACATGGGCATTCATAGTACGTGCATGGATATGACCGTCTCTGACCATAATGGCCATGCTTTAACTTGTAGTGTTTTAATAACTGGGATCTGGTAGATAGAACACTAGAACACTGTTTGCATCTCCACATTCATAGCCTAAAAAAGAGAAGTGTCAATGACAAACAATAATTCAAACTCTTAAAATGTATATATATTTTTTGTAAATATAAGTTCTGTTACTCATTTACATACTTACAAATCTATGGAAGCAACTGGTTTTGCAGCCATGAGTTGAGAGACCAACAAATCTGAAATCCAGACAAAATATAAAAGCTTTGAGCACAATTATGTCCTCTAAAAATTTAAGTGAAACAGAAGTGTCACCGACTATGAACACACAAGCACATTTTACACCACAGTGTTACTGATGACTATTTGGATGATGATACTGTGCATCCACAATATTTTAATATTTAATCAATCTCAAAAATATTTTTAAAATCACATATAGTAATGCTTAACACAAAACATACATACATTTTATACACAATTTAAAATAACCAATGAACTGTTCAATTACATTTCTTAAGAGTGTATGTTCAGTCTGTATACCATAAAACCAATGAGTCCATTTTACCCCATTTGATAGAAATCTATGCATTTTCCACATTGTTTTATACATATAAGCCCTTTTTATAAGAATGTGAGACTGAATAATGCCAAAAATGTCAGAACATGCTAACACCATACCTCTGGCTGAGGAAATAACATCTTTTATTTTAGATATTGCACAAAATCATGCATGGAAAGAATTTATTTCTTGGCTAATGTTGGATGCAACATATTTTAAAAGTATAATCACATGTATATGAAATGGGAACCTTTCTATCTCTTTAGATAAACAGTGTCTGAACAGATAGGTATAGGATATATTTTACATAAACATTCAGCCTCATCCCAAAAATTAGACGTTCTTATAGAAAAAGTGAAGTACAGAACTTTGGCGAAGCTCAATGCTAGGCTAATGTTTTCTATTTAAATCAAAGTGCAAGCCTCAAAAGACAACGATTTTTTGAAACTCCTACAAAAAAAGCAAAAGATATTTTGCTATTACATGACAACTTTCACTACGCTTTCATTACAAACATGAGCTAGAAAATATAAACTAGCGTGTGAATTAAGCTAGCCCTAAAACTTTTTTAATACTCTCAAAGTACATGACAGAGCGCTAAGAACTAAAAAATGTCAGCTCTCATACATATCGTTTCATAAATTTAACGTTATATATTTACATATTATTTTACATTAGAAATATATCTACAGCGTTGTACTTACCACATAACAGATCGATGGTGAGGGATGCAAATTTCCACATGCACAGGTCACAGACGTTAGGTGAACGTAACGGGAGGCAAAACTGGCGCGCGCTATTGGCGCGCGTCCTTCCTGGCCTCGTCAGAACAGCGCATGTGCAAGTACGGAATGCGCATTGGGACAATCTTCATTCACTTAAATATGAGGGCATTATTGTAGCAAAATTATTTGTCAATTCGAATGGAGAGTTGTCTATCTGTATTTCAATCCGTGTGTCCGAAGAGAGATTTGTCAATGTGTAAAAAAATTTGTCTATGCGAACTGAGATTTGTCTGTCTGTAATTAGGTTTTCAAATGTGTAAAAAAAATGCTAATCTGTATTAAAAGTTGTACATGTAATAAGATTTGTCCATACGTACAAAGAGTTGTCAATGCGTACAAAGATATTCGTAGCTGAAAAGTTTCTATTCGGCTTCACATCTGCAGGAAATACAGACAAATCCCCAGTTACGAGTCGTTCGGCTTCACAATTGGCTCTCATTTTTACACGTGATTTTTGCTACACTTCTGCCGTGAGAGAGATTCGTATCTGAAAAACATCAGGGTTTCGGCTCCCTGACCTCAGGCTCACAGGCTCACAGGCTCGTTCATGCTGGCTGCATTCGGCTATGCTGCCCTGTACCCAGCAGTTCCCGTCGTCTGCAGGCCATCAGGGGGCCGCGATCCGCCAGAGTCTTGGAGCGTTCGTGACATTGTGAGGCCGGGTGTGGACAGGATGGAGCCCCGATCGCAGACGGTGAGTACATGTTAATGTTTTGAGAGGCACCTGGCTGCAGACCTCCACTGTGAGGACACCTCCACTGTCAGGACAGGACGTAACGGGTAAAAAACAGAAAAGGACATTTAAGGCGTCCAGTCCGGTAGGTGGCGGTAACGCATGTGAAGTTGGTTTGGTAACCGCTAATTAAATCAAATGAAGAAGCAGCCATTCAACGCCAGTGTTTGTGACTGTTTCTCAATATACGCACTTGTCCACGGTACTACCTTGACTGTGACACAAAATGTAGTTTTAAGATTACTTGAGGCAATAAAGTGGTTGTACAAACATCAAATCTGTGGTCAATTTATCAGGATAAATTCTGCTTAAAAATTTGCATGGGATGCATTTCAAAATAAAATCGCGTAGTAAACAACGTATAATCTACTCGACCAATGTCTTTAGTATATATAGTTTTAATTTATATATTAAACTTGTGATTATTCTGAGAATGAGCCTCATTGTGAGTTTTTATGCCTGCCAACAGAATAATCCTTAAATGTTATTTTTAATGCACAGTTACAGTCATAAGAATAGAACAAAGACGTGCTACAGGTGATGAAGACAACACAATAATTACTAATATAATGACAAAGTCGGCGACCGGGGACATTAAATAACAAAAGTGTAACCGTTAGATTCCCGTAAAAGTACTGACATCCCGTTACAGAACTGTCAGAGCCAGCGGCAGATTTCAGAAAGTCTATCCGAGCTAAGGCTGCTGTCAGCGGGGAGCTGTGAGCGCTGACCGCCTGGTAGTAGCTGTCTAACGGGGACACTCACATCTCCCACATCGTTGGAGTAAATTTTTAAGCAGAATTTATCCTGATAAATTGACCACAGATTTGATGTTTATACAACCACTTTATTGCCTGAAATAATCTTAAAACTACATTTTGTGTCACAGTCAAGGTAGTACCGTGGACAAGTGCGTATATTGAGAAACAGTCACAAACACTGGCGTTGAATGGCTGCTTCTTCATTTGATTTAATTAGCGGTTACCAAACCAACTTCACATGCGTTACCGCCACCTACCGGACTGGACGCCTTAAATGTACTTTTCTGTTTTTTACCCGTTACGTCCTGTCCTGACAGTGGAGGTGTCCTCACAGTGGAGGTCTGCAGCCAGGTGCCTCTCAAAACATTAACATGTACTCACCGTCTGCGATCGGGGCTCCATCCTGTCCACACCCGGCCTCACAATGTCACGAACGCTCCAAGACTCTGGCGGATCGCGGCCCCCTGATGGCCTGCAGACGACGGGAACTGCTGGGTACAGGGCAGCATAGCCGAATGCAGCCAGCATGAACGAGCCTGTGAGCCTGTGAGCCTGAGGTCAGGGAGCCGAAACCCTGATGTTTTTCAGATACGAATCTCTCTCACGGCAGAAGTGTAGCAAAAATCACGTGTAAAAATGAGAGCCAATTGTGAAGCCGAACGACTCGTAACTGGGGATTTGTCTGTATTTCCTGCAGATGTGAAGCCGAATAGAAACTTTTCAGCTACGAATATCTTTGTACGCATTGACAACTCTTTGTACGTATGGACAAATCTTATTACATGTACAACTTTTAATACAGATTAGCATTTTTTTTACACATTTGAAAACCTAATTACAGACAGACAAATCTCAGTTCGCATAGACAAATTTTTTTACACATTGACAAATCTCTCTTCGGACACACGGATTGAAATACAGATAGACAACTCTCCATTCGAATTGACAAATAATTTTGCTACAATAATGCCCCCATACTTAAAGAGATAGTGCGTTTAAAGCGAGCGGGTTACGTTGGTTTTAAACGGCTGTATTTAATAGCCTCAATATCACATATTTCTAATTAAATGCAACGAAACCGCCTTGTGTTGACTGTCAAAAATTAAAAAGTAGTAGTAATTCCTACATAAAGCAGTTATACAATCTAAACAACACCAGAGTTTCATTTCTTAGAGTGTATCAACTGTATGCGATGTTAATGGATGTTAATGTGCCAGTGTTGTATTTAAAGCAATATGGGTGGCATGAGGGGTCAAGAAGAGTCCACCAAGAGTATCCTGGTTCTGGTACCAACATCTCAAGGCAGACACGAGAGCAGACACTGCAAGACTGGTCTCAATGGACACCGACTAAGGATGACTCAACTTCGCCAACACAGACACAACAAAGCTCACTTGAACAAAGAAGAAAGCTTTTGATCATTGGTTTGTGGTCTGATGAGATGACAGTGGAGTTGTTTAGACACTGGGGCAATAAAAAAAAGATAAGCAATGAGCAAATAACAATTAACTATAAATTAAAAGTTGGCATGGGTATGAAAAATTTGGGGCCAGTAAATCTATGAAAGTAGGACAAGCTTTCAGAGACTAAGAATACACATATTAATGTTTGTACTGACACATTTCCATTTATACCTGGAAGTATTTTCCTACATATACATTAAATCTCTAGCTCCTGTCTTCATCTCCACTCATTTATCCACCAGGTTTTGTGGCCAGATTTTGAATGAAACGGAACACTGACAACAAATACCCTGACATTATTAACATCTCTCTTAAAACGTGTGCAAAGCCTGTCTTTCAATGTTCTAAAACCTCTGCTGTTTCCTCAATAATGTTTTCTTCTTTTTTATTGTTGCATTTATTCTATTGCTTACGGTACATAACTGGCACAAGCTGTCAACATGCATGTTTGCCCATTACCTCTGCCTGCATGTTAGTTCTCATGTGCACTAGCAGAACACAGGACATAAACAGTATTTTGATCCGTGGCTGCCTGAGGCATCACACAGTCGACCAAAACTACACAAGGTCCTTTTATTGTAAACCTTAGCTGTGACTTGTCACTCGAAGAGGCTGAGAATCACACAGTCACGTCATGCCATCACTCTAAAGGTCAAAAAACCAAAATTTTCACAGCGATGATAGAAAAAACAAGTACACACACATCCAGATAGCACATCTGGAGGGAAAGCAACTGAAAGTGTGCCCTCAAACATGAATCCTGTCAATTAAATGTAACAGACATGTTTTCACTGAGGATGAACCTGACCTCCCTCTGCTACATCCACCCTGCACCACCCACACACATCTGTCTCCACTTATCTCAGGGGATCCCCAGCACACCAGCATCATATCTACAAATAAGCCTGCTTAATTATAGCTAAACGTTGGCTGCACTCAAATCCATAAATTAGATTCCATAACGCTATCCACAATCGATTAGTTATATCTCATGTGATAGCTATCAGCTGCCGAAATACAAGCAACAAGCCTAGATGCTGGGGGCACCCGAGCCCATTGGTGGAAGATGGATGGCTTCAAAAGGCCAGAATCAATATGCATCCAAGCTAAGGGCTCACTGCTCTCACTTTAAAATGAAGGAAAATATCTTGATTGGTCAGGTTGTGTGAAGCCCCCCTCCCCACTGTTCTACTCCACGTCTCACACATGAAAATGATACGCGTGCTTTTGGCTCAACATAAGTTCACAGTTAGCGCATTGCCAAAGGGAACTGTGTATGTGTGCACCAACGATTAAAAGTTTATGTACATGTTCCTTGCATGAGCAGTGAGAAAAATGGCATCCCTCTATGAAAACATTAAAACAGATACAACAGGCAGCAGCTTGTAAAATTCACTATACAAAAACATGGTAATCTGTTAACTGTCATCATTTTTTCCTCATTCAAATAGTATTAAAACCATAATAATTATGTAACCATAATTACACAGATATGCATCCATGATGAATGTGGTAAAATGGTTCTGATTTTTAATACCAACACACCCTTGATGGAATGTACTCAGGCCACATCAGCATTTAAAAATTTGCAGGTTTTTAAAGGAATTCCATGAGACAGTGGGAGTGAAATTTCACCTGGTTTCCAATTTATTTCACTTACAATCCCATGTGGTCCCATTCAATCCCTTTAACTCCTATTCCAATTAATTATTCCTTTTATACTTAAACTGGTTTAAATGACTGTTATGTAATATGAAACGTGTTTCTCGCAATGATGAATCCACAGAGAAGTATAATATCCAGTCCCTCCAGGAATTTGCGATGTTGCGATCGCAACAATTAATGCAAATTCAACCAATCTCCGTGAATTCTGCGCAACCTTGCAATTTTGTCCAATCACCGCCACTTCTCCACAATTTTGGCCAGCCTCCCGTGAGTTCCACCAATCACAGCAGTCCCCAGCACAAACGTAATGCACATACGTCACCGAATTCACTTCCTTGTTTAAGGTTTGAAGATGCAGACATGTATGATAGTAATGTCTCTCATTTACCAACAAAAAACACTGCTAAAGACCAAAAACAATTCCCTGATGTTCTTCACCAAAGCAGAGGTAAACTGTTTTGCACCCCGTGGAATATTGAGGTGGAACACAAACGAAAATCCTCGACTGACAAACACTTTTCTACCATGAAACATATTAGGAGAATGGGTGAAACCAGCGGACCACAGACCAGACAAATCACCGTGACGGAAGCTGTTGCATCCAGATCTGTGGCCAGCACTGAAACAATGAAGGCCAGTTAAATTAACTGACGTGACAAGCTGTGAGCGTGTGTGTGTGAACACGTGTGTGCCAGGATGTGAAATTAACTTTTTAAACTTTTAAAATTTTTAATGAAATATACAAAACAAAGAAAAAACATGCAACTTTTTAGCAATTTTTTACTGTCTCCCGCAATTTCATCGCAACAAATACACTTAAAACATCGCAACTTACATCTCAATTTTTTAGAAAAGCTGCCGTGAATTTAGGCATTTTAGGCCGCAACAATCTTGAAAAACGCCCCAAAATCCTGGAGGAACTGAATATCTGTTTCCCTCAGCTCTATGTAACCTTTTAGCCTCTTTTGTCTCATTGTTTTGGCTTTCTATGCCACCATTCGTGCACTCACCTTCTTTCAGCATCAAATAACTGATTTCTGTAACATGATTCGAAAGAAATGCTAATGTTTCTCTGTGTCTACTGTATTTGTTCAGTTCACCATAATAGCTTAATATGGTGGTAAGCATCCATATGTCTGCATTTTCTGTTGGCCCAAGAGGGCAACAATGTATCCTTATGACTCACATGATATTTGCACATTAACAGACGTTGGTAGCTGCAAACATTTCTCAATCCTGTCCTGAAAAAGATGGATAAAGTTCAAGCCTCCCTCTTTGCACAAATGCACTTCATAATTCAGTTGTTGGAGATATATTACACACCAGGGTTCTACCCTTGGATAAGATAACACACTGCTGGGTTGCCTCTGAAAGTTACTGTACTAACATTACCGTTATTCTCCAACAGTAAAGATACATGAACATAAAATGAACAAATAAATAATAAATGATAACCTTAGAGCTCATGATGGATTTTACTCTCATACAGCCAACAAGACTGAACTTAGTTATGTAACCTATA
Organism: Dascyllus trimaculatus; assembly: GCA_024666655.1. Lineage (NCBI taxonomy): Eukaryota > Metazoa > Chordata > Actinopteri > Pomacentridae > Dascyllus > Dascyllus trimaculatus. Next base: position 3,212,671 of record CM045452.1, on the reverse strand, counting down.
CAGAGTATTTACCTTCTTGGAAGTGTTCCCCTTGTATTGCTTTTCAACACTGAATTGAATAATGGTCAATATAAATCCATTTTTGGACAAGAATTTATAAAAAAGACTTTTCATTTGTTAATTTAAACAGAAGACACTTGTGCTAAAGAAAAAAGGATTCAAACTCAATGAAGGACCTAGGATCCCTAATCTGTCTCTATACCTACCAGTGAGCAGTGATTCATCAGGTAGAAACCTCCCTTCAACGGTGTTTCGCCTACTTAGTCCCACGACACCTCCAGGAGGTTAGGCAGTGAACTCTGGCATCCCAGAGTCACCCCCCCAGTACCAGTTCACACTGCTCCTACACAATCCAACCAGCACTGCCACGTTCAACTGACCTAGGCCTGTTTAGGAGATGCTCCAGGTAGTGACCAGTGCCGATGCTACCATTTAGCTAGTGCAAATGCTACATGCTACTGCTAACCGCTAACTGCTTAAAATATGCTACTGACAACCTCACCACCCACAAAGGAACTATACAGCCAGATTCACCTATAATGCTAACTGCTAAATGCCAATGCTAACTGCTAAAATTCTGCCATAGTACTACAGCTACAGCTATTGTTGAAAGCTACACTGCTACCATAGGTCTAGATGCCACACACAACTGCGAAGTGCTAAGTGTTAATGAAAGAAGACAAGCAAAACAGGAGAACAAACAAAACAAACCTGCACCTTACAACACAAACTCACCTGAGCTGGCCGCATGGTCCCACAGAGACTCTAGCAGGCCACTCCCTCACCTTATATACATTTACTTCCTCTTCCTGGATCTCTGCCTATTGGGAGAGGGAAAATGGGGCGGGGAAAGCAGAGCAGAGGAGAGGTGCCTGTCTGGACTGTATCCTGTCATGTCAAAGTGAAAACAAACTTCTACACAGTAATGTCAATTAATTGAAAATATAAAACATAAAACAAGTGATTCCATAAGTACTCACCCCCTTCAAATCTATATATAGGTGCACCTTTGGCCAGAGTTACAGAAGTGATCCTGTGTAGGTCTCAGTCAGCCTTGCACATCTGGACACTGCAATTTTATCCCATTCTTTTTTGCAACACTGCTCTGTGAGGCTGCACAGGTAAGGTTAACTGACAGTGCTTTTCAAGTCCAACCACAAATTCTAAATTGTATTGAGGTCTGGGCTCTGACTCTTCAGAACATTCATGTCATGGGCCGGGTCAAAGGCTCAAGCGCAGAGCAACAAAAACACAGTGAGACAGGAATGATAACAAATATAGATTTATTTACAATATTAGTAATATATACGAAATGACGCAGGAAGTGAATCATGAAACTGAAGTGACTATGCAGGATGGTAATGAGACTAATACCCCAGAGAGAGCCAACTGTAGGCTGGAGGGTGGAACTGAAAAACAGAGCTAGAAACTAGCAGGCAGACTTTATGTTATGGAGCAAGATTTATGCAATGATGCAGTTGGGAAACTAACCGTGACTTGATATGACCAAGCTAGGAAAGCGGTCTAGACTGAGGTTAACAAACACGCACACAGCACTACAAAGACTAACGCCAAGTCAGTGAGTTAAACAGAGCGGATAAAACACACGCCCACAATACACTAGGCACAACGCTACAGTACACCCATGAGAAAGGGGGTAAATTAGCTGGCAGCAAAGGGAGGAGAGAGTGAGGGTACAGCAGGCGGAGGAAGTGCGTGGCCTGGTAGGAATGGCGTGCAAGGCTGTGTGGGTTTCTGTGGTGGAACCCAGACAGAACAAGGATGGATTGGCAGGTGAGAGCTGAAGCTCAGTGGCAGGCAGACGAGGCAGGCAGGCAGGATCTTGACAGAGGTGGTCACGGAATGGAAAAGAGAAAACAAGTTAGAACCATGCATCAAATCAGAAAGCTGGTCAGCAGAACAATGACCTGAGTCAACTGAGTTATTCAAAGGTCCGGCGTCGTGCAGTAGTCTGAGCCTGGCTTTTAAGGAAAGGTTGATGAGTTGCAGGTCGACCACTCCCCACTACAGGTGTGTTCATTCAGGTGATTATCCAATGGCCTACACCCGCCCGCATTCCACATGCACTCACCTCACTCACGCCCACCTGAGGGAGAAGGGGAAAGGAGGGAGAGGGAGGAAAAACAGAGAACTGCTGCCACTACACGGAGCTGTTTGCTTCAGGTCAAACAAATCTACTCCCAAGTTGCACTTAGAGTACTTGGAGACTGAATCAGGTTGTCCACCAGGATTTCCCCTGTTCTTTGCTGCAGTCATCTGAGCCTCTACCTTTACAAGCCCTTCTGCTACAGAGCAGCACACCACATTGTGATGCTACCACCGTCATGTTACACCGTGAGAATGGTGATTTTATGATGATGTGCAGTGTCTGGTGCCTGCCACATATAGCATTTACTCTCAAAGCGTAAAAGCTCAATTTTGTTCTCGTCCAGCCAAAGAACTTTCTTCCAGTTGACTTTAGAGTCTCCTACATGCCTTCTGGCAAACTCTGGTCGAGATTTTTTCAACAGTGGCTTGATTTGCCACACTCCCAAAAAGCTTGGCCACTGAAGAGGCCGGGTAACAGTTTTTGTAAGCACCATTTCACCAGCTGAAGCTTGTAACTCCTTCAGATGAGTCATAGGTGTCTTGATGGCCTCTGTCACTAGTCTTTCACTTTGAGGACAGCCTGTTCTGGGCAGATTTACACTGTGCCATATTCCTTCTATCTCCTAATGTTTGATTTAACTGTAGTCCAATACATATTCTGTGACTTGGAAATATTCTTGTATCGATATGCTTTTGTATCCTTATGCTTTTCAGTAACCTTTTCACAGAGTTGCTTGGGGCGTTCTTTTGTCCTCATGGTGTAGTAATAACAGAAAGTACTGATTTACCATTGACTGGGCCTTCCAGATACAGGTTTCTTTATAGTACAGTCACCGAGACACATTCACTGACCTCACTCATCCTTGTCAAAACAACCAAATTAAACTGACCATGGTTCAATGTTAAAAAGCAAGGTAGACTTGAAATCCTTTAAATATATTAAAAAATGTAACTACTAAATGGATTTCCTATTGGAATATATGCCACTCTTGATTAAGGATTCAAGGTCTGTCTAACTGGGACTACATCAGTATGGAAAACAGTATAATGTGGACTGGTTCCACCAACCAGCTTAAAAACAGCACCACAGCTTGTGTTTTAAGCTTTACCTACAGAATGATGGGGCAGAGAAGCATTACCACATGGAGACAGCCCACAGAAAGACAACGCTGAGCAGAGGTTGAGATAAGGTAATGTGCTTCTGGCTCCTGGATATCAGCTCTGCCCCCCAGTCCAAAAGCGTCCTCCCAGTCTTTCATCTGATTGCGTATGCATATCAGTGTCACAGACAAACAAGCACTCATGCTGCCTACAGAGCCGACTGTGTTTCGGGGTTGTTTTTGTGTCTCTTGCATGAGATTGTGGCTGCACTCGCTTCCAGCCCTCCAATACAATACTCCCTCAGTAGGAATAATTTAATTTGTTGCGATTTTCCACACAGAACATTATCTATGTGAACAACACTTGAGCAATCACTCAGTAATTTTGTTCAGGCTATCCAAAGAGATTAAGGAAATCACATCTTGGAGGAAACAGGAAGAGTGCGAGGCTCCACATGTCGTCGCATTGTGTGACTTCTTAGAGCACTACGCTTAATTTGCGTCACTCCCAAAAGTTGGTGGTGATTTCTGTTCCTCCACCCATTTATAACGCCTCAAGAGGAGGGTGGTAATCACTGCAATTACGTTCTTCTAATTAAGGCTCTGCTTGGTAGTGCCTTAATGGACCGCACAATACTGACAAATTAATCCATGCTCAGATAATAAATCTGATTTGACAAAGCACAAAATCATTAACCTCATGACCCACTGACAGTATCCAGCAGAATATGTGAGATGCGGTGATTGGCTGCAGCTGTGGATAGGGCTCTCATTGGCATCCATCTTTGAAACAATTAAATTAAGTTTTCATTTTCAAGTTTTTGTGTTGCCACAATATTTTACATGTTTTCACATACTAACTAAGGAATCACATTCATATCTATATATACACACGTATGTATATACTTCCCATAATGATGTAGAGATACATAGGTAATGGTGTCATGTGAAAATATCCTTGATAGCCAAAATTAAAGGCTTTGTGTGCTAGGTTGATTTTTCATATGGTTAGGGCTCCTTAGTCCCTAACCTTGAACCCTAAATGTTTCTAGACTCACCATGTGTTCAGCAGCCATACAGATCCCTGGCATTGTTCTCTCTTTGTGTCTTTGAGTTTTTCACGGACCTGCTGCATTGCTGCTGTTGCTTTCTCCACCTACATGTTTACAGCACAGAGAACTATTTGGTCAGAGGCTGTTAAAATCCATTCTGGGAAACACAACTTCTAACAGCAGCTAAAGTTGACAGTGCAGGTTGAGAGGAAATGGGCACATAAAAATGTGAATCACATCACTTCAGCTACTGGAACACAAGTTCAAAATAAACAGTTGTGATGTGCAATAATGTTAGAGCACCTGACGGTGGATTTATGTCATTGAAGGCTGATCCCCAAGTAAAGAGCACCTCTAAACCCCAGAAGTTTGTTTTAGGTTGATTAATTTCAACAACTAAGACCTACATTGTTTCCTAATCTACACCAATGTACAGTGCCTATGAAAAATGTTTACCCCCTTTGGAAATTTTCTCCCATTATTTCTTTTCATTTCTAGGTGAAAGAGTAATGTCAATTAATTTTAAACATAAAGCATAAAAAAGTATTCACTCGTTTCAAGTCATGTTAGCAGATGCAGCTTTGGCCACAGCAGTAAGCCTGTGTGGATAGATCCCAATCAGTCTTGCACATCTGGACATTGTAATTTTACCTCATTCTTCTTTTCCATACTGTTCAAGCTCATAACACTTTCAGGTCACACAGGGATTTTCAAGTCCAGCCACAAATTGGCTTGAGGTCTGGACTCTGACTTGCCCACTCCAGAGCATTTACTTTGTTGATTCTATACCATTTATCTGTAGCTTTAAACTGTGCATTTCTAAACATCGTCTTGCTTGAATACCTGGGAAATCTTCATCACAGATCTTTTGCAGACTGTATCAGTGTATTGATACTGTTGAGGGGCTTTGTTGGATGGAATACATTGTTTATATTTCTTTGTCACGCTATCAAGCAGACATGTATAGTGTTCTGTTTGTACTGTACTTAATGAGAATTCAGAGGTGACTGAGTGTGCTGTATAGACAACACACACAGGTCCATATATTCAGGATCAATAGGGCTACAATACATTGTTCCCTGTGCCACACAATAGATGATGTCATTGCCTCCTATGGAGAAATTTGTACAACTGTGACAATGAACCTTAATGGGGCCAAACATAATGCATCCACAAGGTAAGACCAGAACTTGTGCATACTACCTCTGGTCTAATCTTGAAACCAGAAGCTGCTCACAGTTCTTTGGAGAGTCTTCTACTGAACTGTGAATGCTAAATTAAGCAGTGAATGCCATGCTTTGTGGTGCACATGACTCCCAACCAAAACAGGTCAGCCAGAAAGAGAACACAGATCCACATCATGCTTCTCACAATTTAGCACATGCATGTGTGTGTGCTGAAAATCCCTTTATGCAGCTGATACAGGGGTATCTCACTTCTAAAGTAACTGAAGTCCAGTTTGAAGGTTCACTATTAAAAAATAGAGTTTGTAAGCATAGAAAATCATGAAAAGGAAAGAAATTATAAAACTTATTCACAGAAATGTTTTCCAAACTAAGACATTCACAGGCACGCTCACAGGCAGAGCGTACCTGTGAGATTCTGCGGAAAGTGGAATGTTATTGCACAACCCTCTTTTTCCTTTAACACTACATGATATACCCAGTACCTTTGGAAAACTACATAAAAAATAAACAGTAATTACATACAGCAGCATTATGACTTAATGAATTAGGTTGTGTAAATTGACAAAATACATCAACGAAATATTAGAGAACCAAATGTATGACTCATAACACAATGTAGTCACTTTTGTTTCTCACCTTTTGCTGAAGTTTGGGTCTGAGCCAGTGGTAGTAATAGAAGCACTTTTGCATTATACAAATGTCATATTCATACATTCTAAATAGTCTCCCACACACTTTGGAAAGCTTTGTTAAATTGGCCTCTTTAATGAAATTGTTGCAGTCTGATGTTTAACAAAGAAGGCAAATTTAAACCGGCAGCCAAGGCATACTCCTCATTTCTTTCGAAGCGACCATGCTCTGCATGCATTCTCAATAATTCAATGGGCTCCCAAGAGACGCTGGCAGGGGAATGATCTACAATGTGGCCCGTATTGGGAATAGCACTTAGACCTCATCCTAGATATTGTTTGTTTAGTGCATAGTCAATATGGTGGCAGCTCTATCTCTATGATTGATAAGGTCCTCAGTACAGGCCCCAGCTTTCCATTAGGGGAGAATGCCTCCCACTGATTTATGCTGTCATGCAAGCAGCTCATTTCCTCATAATCCTTTGTTTTTTAACCGTGTTTACAGTTGGACTCCATTCTCCTTGACCAGAAGCTCCTTTTAATAATCTCCCTCCTTCCTTTCTAACATTCGTTCATTAAATGTTTTAACAGGCAGTAGCTGCCATGCTCTTGGGAGGCAAATTAAGTGTTTAATACACTTCTTCATTTCATTTATTTACTCATTTGTGCCAGCACGCCACACTGTTCAAGGTGGGTTTGTGTGGTCGTGGGCTGAGACGCACATTTCGCTTGGCAGAAGGCCACAAGGGACACCAGCGAACAGCTGTTGGTGGAGCGGTGGATACTCCCAGCAAGACAGACGGAGGTACCAGTGCTACGGTGTGTGTGTCTGAGTGTGTGTGTCTACTCGGTAACTTAACAGCCAAGAGGCCATATGGACACTCTTAGATTTATTTTAATTTTCTCAGGAATAGATGTACACTTGCTGTCATCAGCAAACCCTATAGAAACGTTAGCTAACTGTACTGTCTTTCCATATCAGTGAGATTGTGTCATCTTAGTATTTAAATACATTAACTTTTTTCAATGTGCACTCCTTTTAAAACTTTAACAATCACCTAAGTGAATGGAATGGCTCGATTCTGAAACACTGTTACCTTAGGCTCTTGTAGTACCACTTACTGTCTTCACCCATACTCCCAATAAAGCAAAGAAAAATTACAGCACAACAGCTAAATTGCTTGTATATTAAATTCTGCATGGATGGGAGAGTTTGGTGGACTGCAGGGAACCAGGAATTCTAAATGCATTTTAGTATACTGATGCGTGCCCCCCTTGACATTCTGAATCCATTGTCCACATTTGTGATTGTAAATAATGTGCAGTGTTGCAAACAGCAAACTCCCATAGAGAGTTAACTTTCCCTGATGCAGCCAGTGTTAGTGGGCAAGAGGAAGCTGGGGTAATTAAATTCTCCAGTCCAGTGGTGAAGATGGCTGTGCAGCAGCCAAAGTGCTGCGGATGCTTGACTCTTGATAGAGGTCAATTAAATACGGGAGGCCCACCAGCAGAAACCCAACAGCTGACTAGAACTCATAAACGTCACACATTCACATGGTCCCACTGAATCTCAGAGGAGACACAGACCAGCACAAGTTTACATCTTTAGATACATCTTCATGCAACTGTTTTGGTGTTGTACTATACCATTTTTCTATCTTTACTGTCTTATCCTAGTAAGTTTATACCCTGACAATTTGTTTTAACAGACTGCATTTTTGAACCTTTATCATTCTCATCTAACAGCACAACTCTGATGTTGTGCTGGTATTGTTCTCCATTATCACGCTAATAATTTACTCATGTATGCATATCAAAGCCGTGCACAGTATTTCACACTTTAACAAATAACTGCGGTGCTGTGTACATGTCTGTATTACACTGCTGTAATACATACTGCTGCTTCACATTTCCAAATGCAAATGAATATGTGGCAAACACCTGGTGAGACTGTGATGAACCAAGTCAACCAAACAGCGACTGAGAAAAATTTGCTTGAAATGTCTTGTTATTGTTAAGGGCTGCACTTAACATAAAAAGATCAAGATAAAAATATGTTAGCCTTTTACTGAACAGCACTGATACAGTTGTTTTCACTTAATTTCTCTGAACATCAAACCATGGTTTATAAATAATCTGTATGCCTTCCTGATATAGTTCCAGTTATTATCTGAAATGTGTTGTGTACTGACATGAAGATTTCCACATGTTTACGAACACCTGAAATTGACAATTAGTCTACCATGACTAATAAACTACATGAAAGCAAGTGGCACAGTGAGGCTGTACTTTGGAAGAGTGTGCTTAACGCTAACATCAGCGTACTGAAATGTTCTCTGTGATGATGTATTGTAGGTACTGTTTGCAATGATTGCCCATTTTAATTAAGGATGGTAGCATCGGTGATGACATGGCCTAGCTTGGCATTAGATAACGTTTATTTACATCCGTCAAGCTGGAGAAGCAGTGATGACCTGGAACAGACAGACAACCAGAAAAGTTTGGCGATGGGTAAGTAGGGGGAGTAAGCACCTCAGATAGCTACAAGGGTGATGTCTTGAAACAATGGAAAAAAGACTCCAGAGTGACAGCACAAAGCTAAGCTAACCCTAAAAACAAAGAAGGCCTGAAGAGTCATCAGCCTAGGATAAAATGCAAACAGAGAAGGCAAGCACCAAAATGCACAGGTTAAGAATGTGATGACAGAGCGGAAGCTGAGCCATGAGAACCTACAGAGCCTTCATGTGATGGAAGCAGTCTCTCCTGAGAAAAAGTTTAAGAAGATGAGAATCAGGTGGCCACAGCCCTGCAAGACATTTATGTTGTACAAGCTTGATGAGAATGTAGAGTACATATGGTAATGGGGTGAAAAAGCGAAAAGGAATATGGAGAGTAGGCTGCATACTATGACAACTATCATAGGGAGAATATGGCTGCAGGGATATTTGGTGTCAAAGAGCAAAGGGAGACCAAGCAGCTGCACACCAAACAACTGAAATCTTTGAGGAAGCAGTCCTAGAAGGCAAGAGAAGATGACCAAGCACTACTGGCAGAGCTTTGCCTTATACTCAGGAAAATGGTACAAAACCACACGGGGCTGAATACCATCGAAGGCGTATTAGGGAGAGGGCAACACGGAATGCTGTGTTAATCAACAGCCCATTTGGCTTCACGAAAGAACTCTCTCCAGTGTTAGTCAGAGGCGCTGTAGACATCTTACCTGCATGAAGGAGTAAGTGGATTACCACATCCACTTGTCTCAAAGTAGCTCTCAGAATAACCTGGGGGAATGCCGGGCATGGATATGTCCCCTTGAGCCAACAGACACATTCAACTTCAGAGAGCCACTTCTGAAACAGAAGCAGTATATTGTGGTAAAAGCAAGATCTAGATCAGCACCAGGACCTCCTATTAAGTGTACAAACATTGGGACACCAATCTTATGTGAGATGACAGTAAAGGACACTTGTGAGAAGCTTTCCAGGGAAATTCAAAGCATGGATTTATCAACATCAGATACTGCCAAGAATTCTATGGCCACTCCTCCTTTGTGAGTTTTATGCCTTTGCCATTGCAGAAATTGAGAGGAGAGTCAGTCAATTCCTGGGTGGGGGTGATGCTTAAGCACATCTTGAACAGTTGCCCAAAAATGTTAGGGACATATCTCTTGTGGCACAACCAGGGCTTGAAAACCATCGCAGACACCATCTGTTGGGTCACCAACACCAGCAGGAATTCCAAACACACTGCATAGACTACACTTTGACCAGAACAACCCTGACGGTCCTAGTATTAGAAAAAAAGGAAGACTGTAGTCATGATAACAAACCGTACATAAGAACATTGAAGGCCTAGTCAGCAACTGCAAAAGACAAGACTGGAGGGCAAGATGCTTTCCTGGACAGGAAAGATACAGAGGCTTTGCAGGACAATCATTCTGCAGAACATACTCAGGAACTTGGCATCAAAGGTGAAAGAAGGAAGTGAGTCATACATAACTACATGGAAGCTGCAAAAAAACATTGAGATGTCTTCAGGTCAAGGGAGCAGATCTTTAGGGGCTTGATGCTATACCACAAACTGAGGCTTAATCAGTCTCAACTTGTTTACCTTAGCAAGGGTGTGTGATGGTTGAGAGAACCAAAAACACATTGCTGATGGTGTAGCACAGCTTTATATAGCAACACTACCTCTTCCTATGCAGTTTGCAGGTGAGGTTGAGTTCATCTAAAAAATGTCGCAAGTTTCAAAGGCATTTGATCACAGACCAAAGTGTTGGACAGTTTAAAGTTCTCATATCATGGTATTACTAGGAAGAAAATGAGGGGGTCACTAAAGTGAATTAAAGTTCTGGTAATCATGAATGTCTGGAGCAAATTTCATCAAGTTGCTGTTTAGACATTTGTTACAACACAGCTGTTTAGGGTAGTCAAGGTCAGGCTCACTGCAATACAAAATGCAGGGGTTGAAGGCAAAACAGATGATAGCAAACAAGCAGCCTGAGCTTCTAGTTCCACTTCACGCAGCTTCATATTGGTGTCAGCTTCCATCTCAAGTCTTTTTACTTCAAGTTCTAACTGCGCCCATCTAGCCTGCTCCTTCTCCTAGGCTTCTAACTGGAGACAGGCAAGGTGGACTTTTCGGAGTTTTCAAACACTCATTCCCTCCTACATTCAGACCAGCACCTGGTGAAGTGTGAGGCGTTTTTTCCCTCTTACAGCTACCCACAGTCAGGGCGCCTGGCTCCAGCACAGCACACACACCATTTCCACTAACTTACCAATAACTACAGCCTTGAGCTCACGTTCAACAGTTTGTCTGGGAACATCAATGCTGAAGTAACTTGCAATCTGCAGCAAATCACACCTGCGGTGGGACTCAATCATCAATGAATCAGTTTGTGGCCAGCGAGGGGCTGACCACAACCTGATCCAAATCAAATGCAGCTGCCATGCCGTCTGCACAATACCTACCTTCCAGGTAATCACCGCCTGATCAACTCTGGGTTGTACAAACCCCCCCTCCCCCGTTTCAACCAGGGTGTCTAGGGTAATCAAGGTGTAACAAAGGAAACAGTATAGATGCTGTGTTTCAGAGTGATAGACAGTGTTTTTTTGAAAGGTCAGGCTCACTGCATACAAAACGTGAGGATTAAAGGCAAAACGGGTGTTAGTGAAACAAAAGAAATAAATACAGCCAAAAGCGAACCTCTTCTGAAATCAGAATTATGTACGATGTCTCACAACCAAAAACAAAACCTAACTACTCTTGTCCAAACTGAAATACAAACAAAGTAGCACCCCTAAACCAAAACTAACAATGGTTTACTACTTCAAAATGTTCAAAAAAGGAGGATGAAGGTGCTGGACAGGCACGCAGCTTTATACAACACGGGGGATTATCATGAAAGGAGGAGAATAAGTGCAACAGCCCAGGGCCAACATTTCATTACAGTGATGGCTCAAGCAACCAACTTACAGGAAAACATTGCCATCTATACTGCTCCACCACCAGCATGGCTTATGCAGAGTTTACTGGATTTTTCTCCCTAAAGGTAAAGTTCGCGATTTTAGTCCAATACATAAATTCCATGTTTGCACTGGGGAAAAAAGTGGTATTCATGCCTAGCACTACATGGGAATCAAAGTAGCTCAGGCCAATCCACGTACCACTCTTTCAGAGAGTCTTGTGTGTTCTAGCTTGTGCATGCTGATGCTCATGCACAGGACAGATGTATCTACCTGTGACATGCTAACCATGTGAATATGTTAACTAGCTTAATATCAACTATCTTTTTTTTAGAATGACAGGTTTCACTTTTAACGATACATAAAACATGTCCAATTCTGTCAAGTCTGTGCATTTCCTGGAGACATTCTTAATTCCATATGTGGCCATTTCATTTTAATGCTCAGGGATTGGTCAGCCATTGACAGTCAGCATCACTGTTGCTACAAACCTCCATTAGTGACAAATGTTTCTTGCAAACTCTGCATGAATTTTTTGCCCCTCGCTTGGCTTGTTTACAAGCTGCTCCTGGTTGCCATCTTCTTCCTTTGCGTTGTAATGATTGAAAGTACACAGAGGACTTTCACTCTTTCACTGCCTCAGTGTGCTGTAATTGCAAGGAAGGACCACTTTAATTTCTTGCGCTGTGTATGATGTGAACTGTGTATTATATATTGTCTTATTGAAGTTTCATATATTATGTGCTTGTAATATTCCAGAGCTCATTTCTCTTTTGATAAAGTTTTGGGTCTTATGTCTAAAGTTTGAAACTGTGAAGAAGTTAATATCAAGCTTAATGCAAAATAAAAATGAGAGTGGTTGTTTATGAGATTTCCCCAGCCGCTGGAAGAACTGTTGCCCTCAGGTGGTGTGTAAAGCATTACATAACAGACAATGTAGGGCAGTGTGGGAAGAAGCTGGAAAAGACTTGAGACAAGAAAGCAAGCAGTAGCTTTCTCCAGAGACCCACATGAGAAAACAAAGAAATGCTCCTCACGATGCATTGAGAGACGTTGTTTGAGTTTCACATAATTGAAAGAAAAATACGGAGTAAGGAACGAAAATAATAGTTTTGATAACAGAACAGTATTGCAAGGTTGTGGGTTTTGTATCAAACTCCTTTCAGTAGCTGCTGTGATAAACAGATGCCAAAAACCTCACAGTTATTGTTGAGTTGCCAAATGTGTTTTCAAAAGTTTGTAGCAGTAAGAAACACAGGGTGTGCCATATTTAATTTTGCAAAGCCTTTTAAACCCAAATGAGTCATTTCATTTTCTTGTCTTAGCAAGACAATCATTGTAGGCCAGGATCTCACAGAGTGGTATCAAGCCTTGTTGGAAACCCCCATCCTCATCCCAGGGGCAGAGTGTTGTGGTGTGCTAATGGATTTTGCAACAAGGGCACATCTCTGGGTGGTTTAAAGATGCAATTATGCTGGTAATGGCAGTGCCACTGCAAAATGAAAGCATCAGCAGGAGTGAAAATGATCATATGCAAGATCCAAGCAGTATGCAGCATGACAAGTTTAATCGCGTGCCTCAAATCCTAACGTCAAATAACATCCTCTGTATACTCTTGGAGACACACTGTATTGTCCTGACAACAAAGATAGATAATTATTTTAAGATTATCATCATTTCCAACATCAGAACTTGATGGTTTGTACTTGATTATGACAAGGTGGGTGTAAAAGGAAATGATGTTTTATTGCATTGAAAGCCTGTAATTCATGCAACAATTCATTTTCTTACTTATTTGGGATAAATGTTTTGAGAAGACAGCTATTACTGTGAACAGCACTGTCAGATGATTCTAGCTATATTCACTTCTTGTACAGAATGTACCCTGAGATGGAAAAGGGGGAAAAAAAGGTGGTGAGTATTTCAGTCTGAATCCCACTTCACCTTGCAGCCTGCGAGCAGCAGAACATATTGTATCAAAGGCTGAATAATGCAGACATCCTTCAAAGAGGCAATAGGTAATAATAATCAAATGACAGCCACAGTAAAATGCTTGACATGAAGTCATGATATCAGACCAGCTTTGATGTTCAGGTTCTGATCTCCTTTCCAAACATGTGTTCAGATGATCAGCAATGCACCAGTGAGGAAGCTCTCCATACAGCCACTGTTCATAATCTGCCTCTTAGGTTTTTCTCCGATGGAGTTGTTCAAATGAAGATCACATCAATACAAAGTGAGGTCAGTGAAAGAAGACTCATTATTGGGAAACTGTCATCAACATCTCTGTTCACTAACAATCGGTGTGCTTTCTCAGCAGATGTCTACAGTACCTAGATGCATGCTCCACGGCCAATTACAAATATGCTGTTCGAAAGACAAGTTGAAACGATTAGTTTCAGCTTCAGTTCAAATTAAATGTACAGGGTTGTTTGTTTGCTTGTTTCTATGTTTCCTTCAAAGATTTCATATGAAATTCCGTGAATTTCTGTAATATCTGTTATTCAGGAAATAATTACCCATGCCAAAGGAGTCGACTGTGGGTAGGGCGATTACTGGTGTCTGTCTGTCTGTCTGTCTGTATGTATGTATGTATGTATGTATGCGGGTACCTATGTCCGCGCCATAACTCGAGAACAAATAGAGACAAGACAATCAAACTTGGCACAGATGTTGATCTTGACCTACCCTGGTCAACCATTAATTTTGGGGTCAAAAGGTCAAAGGTCAAGGTCGCAGGGCTACTTAGTGCAAAATCCCCTTATAACTACTATAGAAGCTTGCAGTGATGAAATTTGGTATATCTAAAGGTAGGACTACCACATTGCACCTCTTGGCCTTGAAATTGACCTTTGACCTTGAAGTTACTGCCATCTGTCTGTCTGTCTGTATGTATGTATATATGTGGGTGGCTATGTCCACACCATAACTCGATAACAAATAGAGATAGGACAATCAAACTCAGCACAGATGTTGACCTTGACCTACCCTGGTAACCCATTCATTTTGGGGTCAAGGTCGCAGGGCTACCTGCCATTTTTAGGAAGGATTGTATTCTAGTTTCTACTGCCATACCAACAACTAAAAATATTCCTTGACATATCATTTAAAGGTTCAGTCCATGGTCCAGTACTTCAGGCAGGATGAATATTTGTCTAATATGTTGCCAGCAGGGTATTGTTCCCTTTAATTCCTAGGGCAGTACCATCCACTTAATTTACTATTTTCAGCAAAGCTATATGAAGGTCTGGCCATGGTAAAGAATAAAAAACTAAACTAAACAAACAAGCAAAAAACACTCAAGCCTTCAGCAACTGCCTTCAGCCATAACTAGTTCAGGCTCATGGTTCTTTTGAAGTAGCAGTAGTTGTACTGATAATTGTCATTTTTAATAAGTAGTATTGTGCTAACTAAAGCATAATTTAGTAATTGAGGATCTGTGGTTGTGTATTAATCACATATTTGACATTTTTAATATTTCAGTAATTTATAATAATAAGAACAATGCATTGGTTTCCTATAGCAATTTTCTAGACACTCAAAGATGCTTTACATTGCATTATTCATTCACTCCATACTCTATGGTGGTAAGCTACGTATGTACACAGTATGCAGACTGACGGAGGCAAGGCTGCCAGTCTGCACCATCGGCCCCTCCGACCACCACCAACCACTCACTCTCACACTGCATCCACCCACACATTGCATTCTGACACTGCAATTTCATTTTTTCGTACAGAGCATATACATATTCTGACTAATTGTTCTGCCATGGTGTCAGGAACTGCTTAATTAGACCCACAAAATCAACCTAATAAGAATAAGTGCCAACAAGTTTTAACTCCTCATCACTCAGAGGGCTCTTAACTTCTTGCAGAGGCACAGAGCAGCAGCTTCCACTCAGTTACTGCAGTGCAACAACTCAGACAGTCAGATGTGTGTTCTTTTAAAGAGTGAAACAAGGCACTTTAATGTCAGGTTTATCTGAAACCAACTGATTTTATCTACCTGGACTGTTTTCTATGTACTTAGGAGTTAAAATCACAGTCAGTTTGTGGGAAGCCAAACTTGTGATCTTGGTTAATATACCATTCATTTACTAATGTTGTTTTTCATTTTTGCAACCAAATCTTCCTTTTTAGCATTTCCCTCCTGTTCCTTGCTCATTTGGTTGTGCACATGTTGAGCCCACATGACATCAAACTGTATGTCTTGTAAATAAAGCTGTAAAACTCTGTATGACGTTTTATCAGAGACTTTTCTTGTGGATTAGCCATTGACAGTAAGAACCGTGAGAGTTCTCTTTTGTATCAAGCTGCCAAATAAGTTGTTGCATCATGCGTGCACTTGTGCACGGTGTAGGGTTGATGCTGAAAGGACATATCATTGCAGCCCTAGTATGTACATAGGATTCCATAAAAAGGTGAGGAGTTGAGCATAGATATTCAAGCAGTCATCTGTCAGAGTCTATTGATGGATGTAGAATGGGCTGCTCTCAGATTTATGTTTTATTTTGGGACAATAGCAGGTTGTATATACGCAATTATTCAGTCTTGGTGAAATTGACCAGTTTCAAGGTAAAAAATGACATCGACGCTGAGTTCTTGTCATTTTACCCTTGCAGGGATGACATTAAAATTACTTCCATCTCAATGAAGGAGCCCAGTTTTACACCCTTACCATGGACTATACAATTACTGTCAAGGCTGCAGTCGGAGCAGTGAGAAGTGCTGGGAATACATGCTGCTCTTGGCTTCGTCTACGGGGTGTAAAGCAACAAGCGAGAAAGAACTGTCAGTGAAACATGAGGGCTCACAAGGCAAGCATGTGCTGGAAATGTAATTTTTAAGTATATTCACTTTGATGTAGCCATGCATTTATGAAATGGATGTAAAGGGTAAGTGCTGTGGGCGGCCTCAAACAATAGTTTATATGAAGAAGAGAGTATTTTCAGCTTAATTCTACTTACAGTGATACTTTCAGAGTCAAACTGACATTTTCTGGTATGTCGTACCATTGGACAGCTTTTTATCTGAGCATTGTTATATGGTAAGAATTGTTATCAGAAACAGCAGTTGACCTTAAAGATACCAAAACTAGCACTGTGTCCAAGTTTCTGAAGTCAAACCATAACAGGTGAGATTTCTATGTCATGAATGAAATATGTCTGCACTGTCTTAAAGACCTTACTGCTTTCAAAAGTTGCATTAATGGTATTAAATTGTAACTGATGCATATAGAAGCCGATTTAATATTCAGGGTGGTGATTATCATTCAAAAAACAAGTTTTCCAAGTTGATTTTCATAAGGTAGTGAAATGAGATAAGTGTCAAGAGTCATACTAGAAGCTTTGTAAACCTATTGTGATTTAAAAAAAACAAGAAATCTAAAACATAAGTTGATGAAAGTGAGAATGTTGTGCTAGCCTTGAGTTAATTTTCTGTTGAGGTACAAAGCGAAACCAGCCCACCAGACGAGAAGGTGCTCTGCTGCTGCACACTACCGACTGAAGCCAGGCCTGGACGTGCTGTACTGCAGCTGCACACTCTAATGAGGTCAGTAAAACCTGTTCATGTGTTTGTTTGTACTTTAGCAAGTCTGTGGATACAAGTTAACGTCCTTAACAGTGGTCTGGCGGGTTGGTTTCGCTTTGTAGCTCACCGAAAAATTTATTCATAATGAGAAAATGATTTTGTTTTCTCCTTAAAACAAGATCATGTCAAGTTTTCAGCCCATGGTTCAACTTAATTTTAAATTAAGTTGAACCATGGCCACATAGGGCTTCCGTACTGTGCTGAAGCAAATGTAAAAAAGACTAGTGTTAGCTATGGTAACATGCTTACAATGCAGTGATAATATTCAGTCTGGTAGTGCTAAAAGAAAAGTGTGAATCACAAAAGTGATTAGGATTCATCATCTGCAGCAGGGCTACTAAATATAGCGCAAAAACTGGCAATGTGATATTTTGTTTCAGATTTGCACTCATCATACAGAGTTTTGTGGAGCTGATCAAACAACATTTTTGGTCAACATTATCTTTCCTGCAGCTGAAATGTTTCCAGTCTCAGCAAGATGGACAGTAAATCTGGTACAGGCTAACTATCGAAATGTGTTGAGGAGCTACATGTCAGAACTCTGTCTCTAGAATAACAGACTCCACCTCTACATTTCAAAATCATAACTGAATGTCACTATCTAAACCGTATAATATGTAGTGGAAAGAACAGATAAAAATAAACAAATCACCACTTTAGTCTCACCCAAGTACGTAGAGATCAGAGGGAAAGTAAAATCGCTTCATGCCTGTCATTTTGGCAAGACAGCAGCGGTACCTGAGGCTGCCTACAGGCCAGGTCTGCTCCACTGGAGTTTCCCCCAGGGCTTCCTCCCACCACCTGTTCTCCCAGCTGTGATGGAGCAGCTCCAGAATCCCTCTTTAGCATTCTGCCATCCACAAGGAAGGGAAAGGAACTTTAGTCTAGCTCTATTTGTTTCTCTAACTCAATAAGAGACATGATTGAAAGGTACAGAGAATAAAAGAGGATTGTCTGGGGAAGCTTAGACTGTGGCTTATCGGAAGATTATAGACGTTCCTGTTTTTTGACAGGCAGACAGTGGAGAGCTGATACCGTATCTCCAAAACATCTGGAACTGAATTTTATGATGCTGATAATATGAACCTTTTTGGAGGTCTCACCCAGTTCCCTGCTGTCTGTGGTTATTGTGTCTCTCGAGCCACAGGCGCTTCTCCCACAGGTGCCAGCATCAGCCGTTCGTGGAAATCATACATAACAAACATCCCTTTTCATGTTTGTTTGTGTTCTCCCATTTGGATGCTTATCGCAGGTGGGTTTGGGCCTCTGCTGTGAAACACTGACATTTGACTTGACTAGCTCATTACAAGAAGGTACATGAATATTAAAACACCGTCACAGCTCAGTGCTGGTGACTGGCACTTCCATTTGGAATTTCCTATTCTGTCATAAATAGGATGGAGAAAGAGAGCATAACAAAGATCAATAACATCTTGCTGTGCTTGTTTATTCTCACCAAGACATTACTTTTATGGCGCTGACAAAAATGAGCTTCTATGAAACGTGTTACTCAGAGTCAGGAATCCAACCACTTCTGTGTGAGGACACTGCTTGGCCTGTATGTCACTGTGTGTATCCACTGACTTCATGTACAGATCATGTATTTTTCAATAATGAGCAACCAATAATGGAAGTGGTCTTGACTCAATGAATAGTTCGAGCAGTCGAGAGAGAGAGAGAGAGAGAGAGAGAGAGAGAGAGAGAGTGTGTGTGTGTGTGTATGCATATGTATATATGTATACATATATACATATACGTAAATATGTATATACATGAATGTATATGTATATATGTATACATACACACACACACACACATATATATATATATAAAACATTTTCTGTTGCTGTTGTTTGTTTTATAAAAAAATAGCTTATAACATTTATTTCATTTGCTAAATGTTTACTGTCATTTATCTATACATTTTCCTGCTAGTATAACTTCAGCTGCATAAAAGCCCTTAAAGAAACGTAAAGAAAACATTTCTACAATCCTGTCTAGAGCTAATTCATATTTCTTTACCTCTCCTTGTGGCTTTGCACTGACTTCAAATCTTGCTACCTCTAAAATTAGCTTTACATTCTGTCTAAACAGAAAGTTAAAAAAAAAAGCTTCAGCATGAGTGGAAAGAATTTCAAAAGGATGTCATCACAAGCAGTTCTCAGTTTAAAGGAGCCTTTCCAGGTGACTCTGCGTCTGTCCAGGGATGACAGAAAAAAAATATGCATTTATAGCAGTGTTTATTAATGTGCACTGTCTCTGTTAAATAAACCAACAAATAATAAATAATAATTAAAAAACATCCGCAATAACTAGGGCGTAAAATGTTATTAAACAATTTCCTTAACCAATAGCCAGCCACATAACAATTAATAATTGATTAATCATTAAAATGAACGAGATACAGAAGGCATTTTTCCACATGCTGATAAAAACCGTTTGTACCACAGACGCATTTGCCCCCCTACAGAAATATTCTAATTTTAATGTAAGACAAAGACGACCCAAGAAAACACAAAATGCAGTTTTTAAATAATGATTTCATTTACTCAAGGAAAAATGCTGTCCAGCCCATCTTGCCCTATGTGAAAAAGTAACTGTCCCTCTAGCTACCAGTCTAACAAATGACTAAATTAATTTGGCAACTGGGTTCAGTTCCTCCAGCCACAGTCACATATGGTTACTGCCAGGTTTATTGAATCTAAACATCACTAATAGAACCTGTCTGGTATTTTGAAGTAGCTACAGGGTCTCAAAAAGCAGAACATGATGCCACGTTCTAAAGAGATTCAAGAACAGATGAGGAACAAAGTCACTGACATTCATCAGTCTGTGGGGTTACAAAGTCATTGCTGAGGCTCTGGGAGTCCAGAGAAGCACAGTGAGAGACATTATCCACAAATAGAGAAACATGGAACAGTGGTGGACCTTCCCAGGAGTGGACCAACCACCAACATTTCTCCAAGAGATGCATTGACATCTAAACAAGAGGTAAATAAAACCCAGACGAACATAAAGGGAACTGCAGGCCTCACTGGCCTCAAGTTAAGGTCTGTCTGAATGATTCCACAATAAGGAAGACACTGGACCAAAATGGCATCATGGGAGAATTACAAGGCTCAAACCACTACTGACCAAAAAGAACATAAAGGTTTGTCTGGCATTTGCAAAAAGAATGAAAATCTAGATGAGCCCCAAGACTGTTGGGATAACATCCTGTGGACTGATGAGTCAAAGGTAGAACTTTCTGGAAGACATGGGTTCATCACATCTGGCGTAAAGGAATTCTTTTGCATAGCATTATAGCTTTCGCAGCAAAATTAACTTAGTTAGGAATTCAAACAGTAGATAAAGTAAACACCACGTTACTGAATTATGAATTAATTAGCATATCATAATGACTTTAATCAATATTGCTTTTCAACAATCAGACCAGCAAAATAACAGGGCGAGGTGTTCGCCGTCGGAGTCCAACAGAATCTCCTGCCGGTGGTGGTACAGCAGCAATATTCTCGCTCGGCATGCCTTTCATTCGGCTCCTTTTCCGCGTCCCGAACTGCGTGCTGCTGATGCAGATGCTCCGCCAGGTGACGGCGGCCTGGGGTGCGCACATGACGATTGACAAGACCAGAGTTATCTGTGTGTGTTGTCAGTATGAACTGAGTTATCATCGTAGCACATCCAGTCTGTAATACCACTTGATGGCCAAACACAGCTGACGCGAATTCTCGGCCTCCTCCTCGTATAAAATGATAATTCAAGAGACATTTTTAGTCATGCATGTCTCTCTTCTTCTGCCTTGTCGGTTAATAATCAGTTTTTAAACTTTTGTGTCTGGGTGCATTTTGTGCAGGTGAAGAGACGTGATGTTACTGCTACATCTGCAATGAAAAAGTGGTCCTATGTCACGCTCACTGTAGACAGGAGGGTTATGTTCCCAAAGGTACAATTGAGTTCTGAATGGGATGTCAAAGCCAAGGCCATGTGTGAGACTGATAGCTGGTGCAGTTCCTTCTGTTGACACAGCTGCTTCAGTTCCACCAGCAGCAGCAGCAGCTTCTGGTCCTGGTGCTGGTCACAGATTAGTCAGAAATTCGGCTTGACGAAAACACAAACTGTGCACTTTAAGTCCTCATGTCCAAGTTAGTCATCTCTCTCTCTCTGTCTCTCTCTCTCCCCATGTGGCACCAGCAAATGTAGTGTTGATGTTAGACATGTTTATGTTAGACAATGCAGCACATGACTGATACCAGCTGATCCTATCTATACTCCTGCCAGTACTAAACAGCCGATGCATGTTCTGTTACAGAGATCAAATCAAATCAAATCAAACTTTATTTGTATAGCACTCTTCATACAATTAAATTGCAACGCAAAGTGCTTCACAATGTTAAAAACAGTAAAAACAGCACCCATCCCTCCCTCCCTCCCTCCCTCCATATATACACATAACTGTAAAAACACGCCAACACACACACCCATACATGCACAGACACACACGCCCACACACTCTCAGCACTGACTGTGGAGACATGGCATGACACTGAGGATCATAGAAAACGCCTACACTGGGGTCCTCCACACCGGGAGGAGCCATAGGCCATGACCACCGGGGGCGCCGGCACACGGACCCCCGACCCCGCCAGACAGGGGGACCCCCACACCAAGGTGAGGAGCCCCCCAACCGGCCGGGGCGAAGGGACCCGCGGACAGAACCCCCAGCAGCAGGCCAGACACAGCCCCCAGTGTGGAGGTCTATCCTGAGGAAACACTGGAAACCTAAAAGTTTTAAACTATAAGAAAGAATAAAATACCTAAGACATAAGTAAAAAGGTTAAAAGAGTAAAATACTTAAAGTAATAAATAGAAAATAATAAGAACATAAGAAATTATAAAACTCAGTTAAAAGCCTGCTTAAAAAGGTGAGTTTTTAACCTGTGATGATGTGATAGAGGACTGCACTGGGATGCCACAGGCTCCACAAGTCTAAACAAAAATCTCATTGGACTGGATATTTTTAACTTTACCTTTTGGGAGTCAAAAATAATCTGCACCCTACCTGTACTGTAACCAGAATAATTAGAGTCAACAAATGAATTGAAGGGAAAAAATTAAGATGTTTTTTACAATACAAAAGCAAAGCAAGGCAAGTCTGACATATAGATACATTTCACTGTTATTACAGAAAACTAGGGAAAAGAACTGGACCTGGGGTAGACCAGTGACAGTTTGGATTTCCATTTGCATGAGGGAGTGTGTTTGTTCTGGGACAGTGTTTATTTGGGTGTCGAAGTCTCATCAACATGGATGTTAAAATCCAAGGTTTTCCATCAGAACACCACATAGTACCAATATGATTAATGTCATTCACTTCACCTGCCAGTGGTTTTAAGGTTGTGGCTGATCGGTGTATATTTTTAAAGCATTCTGCAGTATATATCGGGTAACAGTCATAGAAAGTAAAGCAGGGTGGTGAATGGTAAATGGTCTGCACTTTCAAAGTCCTTTTCTACTTTAGCAGTACTCAAAGCACTTTACAACGCTTCTCATTCACCCATTCATACACACACTCACACATACCAATGGCCATGCAGGGACACTTTGGCATGCAGAGGGGTTGAGAATCAAACCTGGACAACACACTCCACCTGCGTCACAGCCACCCATCTCATGAATAGGACAGAACTTAACTGCCAGCTAAGCAAAGGGCACAATACACTTGACCACAGACATGGCTACAAGCATTAAGCGGCTATAAGCATGGGCACTGTCTCCAACATTTGTCATGTTTCAAGCATTCCTTAAGCCATTGAAGTATGATGAAACCGTTATTTTGCTGA
Source organism: Dascyllus trimaculatus (assembly GCA_024666655.1). Lineage (NCBI taxonomy): Eukaryota > Metazoa > Chordata > Actinopteri > Pomacentridae > Dascyllus > Dascyllus trimaculatus. Next base: position 3,189,692 of record CM045452.1, on the reverse strand, counting down.
AAGGTGTTTGCAGACTGAAGCACCAAAGGTGTGATAAAGATGATTTATGAATTCAGTTGTTCCATCACAAAAAAAAGGTGGCATTTCAACAGCAAACTGAGTTATAACCAACTTTCTTGCTCACTGTAATCATCCCAGTATGATCAGTTCTGTATACCTCAATACGCAAAAGGCACATTCATAGTTCCCAGCTGCTTATTTTCCATATTCATAACAATAGGGAAATTTAGGAGCCACTATTAAAATGTTGAATGTACAGGAAGAATATAATTGGCAGCCACATCCCAGTGAGTGGGCAAATGTCCACCCATGCAAAAGGGAGTAATGAAGCCAATGAAGTCCACATGTCCAGCTTGTCTCTCTGCTCCTTTCACACTTGCTGGTTTGAGGTTGGACGATGCCCTAATGACTGCTGAGGGACTGCACTCAAACAGGCAGGGACGCCAACCTTGATGCGGGGAGCTGGCTTGTTATTAAGGACATTAGTCTTTCACTGCAGAACTTCAGGGGTGAAAGGGGGTGAAATATTCTCAGATGTGTGCTCACCTGGGGAACAATTTAGCTTTTGTAGCCTGTGGGCCAAAGCCAGCAGGGAAGCGACACATCCACAGACACACCTGCTGGGTAATAGTGGGAGGTTTAAAGAGCCCATATGATGCATATTTACAGGTTAATAACTTTATTTTGGGGGTCTCCTAGATTATGCTTACATGCTTTAATGTTCAAAAAGAGCATTATTTCTTTCATGCTGTTCATTGCTGCAGCACGTTTTCTCACTCTCTATCTGAAATACTCTGATTTAACTCCTGTTTCTTTAAGGGCAACCCTTTAAAAAGCCTAGTCTGCTCTGATTGGTCAGGTGGCAAGATGTAAGCATGGCATCACTGGTTATGTACCGTAACAGTACATCCATGAGTAGGCTGGGCTATAAAACACAAGAGATTTGTACCAGGGATGGACAGCCATTAGCAAAAGGAAATTAGTTTGATTCAATATTTTCTGTGGGAGAGATTAACTTTGTAAGATTGCAGACCTTATACATGCACAAAGGCAGCTTACACCACACTAAGGGAAAAAAAGAAAAGATACAAAAAGCAAAATATGGGTCCATTAAGTCACAGGCTGAGAAATAATCTATAGTAAAAATTGGAGTTGTTGTAAGTACATGAGGCGAGGCTCTGATGTCTATTGTTTCTCCTGCCTAAGGACACTAAAAGAGCTGCTATGATCTTATTCAGTTGAGCTACAAGTTAGAACTGATTAGCACACGAACATGTAAAGCCTGTATCTTGCCTAGCCTGCATGTATCTTTCCTTTATGAAACTGGGTAGCTGTCCTGTCCTGACATCATACTTCTCGATTTCCAGGACAATTTAAAATTTCCACAGTTCACAGAAGTTCACAAAATACCACTTGTAAGTTTGCTGTGGTTTAAAATTGCAATTTTACTGCAGTTTAAAAGGAAAACAGAGGAATCTACACTGTCTCTGAGTTCAGCAAGTCGTTTTTCAGCTGCTGCAAACAACATTGACCTTACTGACACCTGCAGACTCACAGTCTTCTAGTAGGAAATATATTTTCTTCTTAAATGTCCATAAAAAACTTTCTTTCAACATTTTTAAAACCATCCTCCTAATAACAGGATACAATTTCCTGCTTGAGAGGTAATACAGTACTTCCTCATCACACTTGTGTTACTTGAACTCACTCGTCAGATGGACTGGTGACAGAGACAATGATGGTTTAGTATTTTATCATTAAAGGCCTTTACTCCTGGTGTTGTTATTTCATCTCATCATTCATCTCTATACTAGAGAAAGAGGGCAACCCAGACAGAAAGGCAGCTTAGTGACTTACAAAAAGAACATCAAATCTCTTTAATGCTCTGTAAAAGTATTACTGCATTGAAGTGATTTCCACTGTTCAGTTCTGCTTCAGGGCCAGCCAGCAGGTTAATCAGACTGTGGCCTACAGCAACCTTGACATGGAGAGTTCTTTATAGAACCTTAATCTTCCCTAAACTTAAGGCGAATCAGCAGAGTGTTGAATGCTAATATATCACCGGACTGGATGATGACTGCTCAATTTAGAGATTAGTTTTATTACTGAATCAGATCAATAGTCTGTTTATCAAAACCAGACATGTTATTATACACAGATGCCACATTGCTATGTGTTCATCACCTTTATCAGCATTATTCAAACAAATCTGATAAATACACACATTTATGCAGTTTTCTAGTTACATTTATGTGAAAGAGAGGATTAACTGGCCCAGCCTTCCCCTGCCATTATGTCAGCTAATTAAAGTGAATGTGCTGCCTCCAACAAGATTTTCAAATTCCTAAAGAATAAAAGAAAAATCTCTCCTAAATATTGAGAATACAGTTCTCTCATGTCCAAATGCTCACAAAAGCCCAGAGCTCATAGGAATAGGACATTGGAGGTGACTGGATGAGATATTAGTTATTTGTGATCATCGTCTTTTGAATAGAAAGTGCATCTAATTGATGATTAAGTTGGCTAGGCAGCAACGGTGTAGAGACTAGCAACAATTTCAGAGACTGTTCTTCAATGTAAGACTTTCTAAGGGGAGAGATACTACTAGAGGTATCCTTAAAAAATGGAGGTGAACTGGCCCTATCAATGGACCAGTAGAGAGAGGCTCTGGTTTATCTGAGCTGCCAAAAGTTCACCTCCACATGTCTAGTCTCATAACACCGTTAAAACACTGAAATGTAAGCTTGTGCACTGATATGGTTTCTTTATAAAGATGTCCTGACAGCTCTGATACAAATCATTCTGCCATACAAGCCTGCAGTCTGTGTGTAGCGGCTGACCTGTTGGGTTTTGCATTTATTTGCCGTCAGATCCTGACTGATGCAATGTTAATGAAGTTGCTGCTGCTGTGCTGCATGTGGACATCACTCTCAATTTAAAGAAGCACTTATCGTTTCTGCTGCTGTGTAACGCTGCAGGTATTTATCAAAGTCAAAGGAGAGAATCTGACACACAGCCAGCTTTGGTCAGCAAGCAAGACATTAGTAGGTGTAAAATCCTGAATTACATTCAGTAAAACCTGAACAAACTTGTAAGATTCTAACACATTTCAGATCTGTGTGAGTCACTGACATTTCATAATGTTATATAATAGTCGGCCTACAATAAGACACAGAAGTAGCTAAGTAAGCAAAGTAAGGTGCATGACATTTGTGATGTTGCAGAGCAGTGTGTGAACACTACTGCTGACAGAAGATATAAACTGAGGTTTGAGTGCTCTCTGGACTGACCTCAATGCAGCAATGTGAGAAAAGGACTGAAACACTGGAAACTGCTCCACTCAATGTAAAAACCAAGTTTACTGTCTGTAATACATTCATGGGCTGAATGCATTCCACCTGCCACCTCCCCCGTGATGCTCCAAGTTCTGCTGTGGTACATTAAAATAACAGTTTTCAGGGACATAAAATTGGAGGACTCTGTTCTAAATATTCAGGGCAAGGAAACAGTGGTGTCCCCAGAACCCACAGGAAAGACAGAAACCTTTGGCACTGCACTCATAGCTGTTGTGTTCACTTGCTATTGACTTGAACACAAATGAAGCTCAGAATCTTTTCTGTGAATGACAGGTCCAGTTCATTTGGAGCTGATTTTAATTTTATTAGAATATTGAACGAAACAAATCTGCTTTCTTTGGGGGAATCTGATGTCCTTCTGGTGTTAATTCCAAATATTTGGGGTGGGGAGGTGAATTTCTATATTACCAACACACACGCACACACGCGCACGCACACCCACATGCACGCAACAATTACACTGAAGGTGGACAAAGAAATTTGAGGGTTATTGTCACAGGGCCTCTTAAACCTTTGTCCCTGAATTCAGATTTTCACACCTGGCCTTGAACTTAATCCTTTCCCCTATGGGCAGATAAACAGATTATAGTAAGTAGGGACTTAATAAAAGATAACCCTGTTGACTTTTGAGAAACTTCAAGGAAAGATTAACCTACCTGACTCCCAGTTCTTTAGATATCTCCAGTCAAAGAGGGTTTTTTTTGTCTGCTTAAAACCCTTCAGGGACTGTTTATTTTATTTTTCTTCTACTTTTTTTTACCAGCCAATATGTTTTTATTGTATGCTGGAAGACATCATGAATGAAATAAGCAGGCAATTTCATAGTGGAGTATTTCCTCCTTAAAACTGCAGTGTACTGAGGACAGTCACAAAAACACAGACTCAGATTTTTAGGCTTTCATACATAACAAACCTGAGGAACCAATCCTGTCAGCTTGTAGGTGGGATTTTGTGCATCACTGTTCTTCCTCAGAATCGGTTTACAGTTCCAACAGTATGGCTGAATTACTCCAATATTGCAACTTGCCATTCCATATCCCGGACAAGCCCCCAATTCATGTTACGCCCAGCTTAGTGGTTATTGCAACGTAACGTGAAGATCCATCCTTTACATGAACCAAGCAGCCACACAATGCTTTTTAAACAAAAAGTAACTGATTTATTTACAACAGGAAAAATGTGCCAAACAAAGGACGACTGATTCAAAAACAAATCAGCGGAGACATCTGTAAAATACCCTCAGAGTGAGCTGGGGCCAAAACAACAAACAAAATCCCAAACTAAACTTCAGATGAAACTTCACTAACAAAACCAATGCTGAGAAAACAAAAACAGGATCTTACCTCACCAACTAAACTTAAACAGGAGAAAACTTGTTAAACAAAAGTGGCCACTCACTCCTACCAAAGACTCTCCTATATCAGTGCTCTGCAGTGCACAAGCTGCATTCGATCTGCCCGTTGGTTACACATATAGGATGGAAAACACCGTGTCTGTCTCTGTGCCACCCTGGCGACGTCCCATTCCGCCTTTTGTGCCGGTTCAGCCGGTAGAATGCCCAATCCCGCGCTGACCAGTCACCCCCGGCAGCCAATCCTGTATGTGGAACGGCACATTGTTAAGCGGCAGTGACTTTACTCCACCTGTGTTCCACGGGAAGAATATAGAGAATACCGAACAACATCTTTATACATATACATTCACACGGACGACAGCAGTCACAACAATGTAGAGCAGTTTTATGGTGTTTGGGCAGAGTCGCAGATAAGCTGATGTGTTCCAGATGCAGCGAGCAACAGAAAATGGAGAGGAGTGGGGACTGTATAGACTTACATCAAACCCACTTCAAGGCAGGACGATAGAAAAAATGAATTAATAGGTAACTTTGATACACACAGATGGCTTTTTAGGGACTAAAGCAATGTATGGGGAGGGACTTTAAAAATGACAGCCACATTTTTCATTGGTATTTATTGGTAAATGAACACACATTACTATACATTACATATGCTTTTCTTCCTTGGACAAACTGCCAAACACTGTCTCCTGATCACCTATTCACACCCTCACACACCAGGTCCTCTGGTGGCACCATGTAAGCTGCTGAGAAGGTTTTCAGGAGCAATTTGGCATTCAGCGATTCTTCTCGACAGTTCAGCACATGGCCAGGAGAAGCTGCGAACCTAACCACGCTGAAGACAAAAGCTCCTCAGTCAATGGTTTTTTTGGTAATCCATTCAACATCCCTACTCTTTATGCAGAACCTTTAAAATGTCTAAGCAAATCTCCATCATGGATAGTAAACAACTTGATTATTCAGAAAAACTAGACATGCCAAAAATCTGCCAAACACTAAAACTACAACTCCCATAAAATTGATGGACTACAGTAAATCTGCAGTTAAGTGCTATAGACAGCAGACAACACAATTGTGTTTTGCACAATGCACAATCACACATGGCGTAAAGTCTTTGCTATCCGAAGAGTAAATGCTTGTAAATGCAGTTTCGGATATTTAGCCATCCATATTGCAGCCGCAGTGGGATTTGATTTTATTCTCAAAATTGACTTAGCAACAATTTTTCTGCCACAAACTGAAAGCTAGTGTTTTCATCCATTATTCAGGAGGAAATCTGATTAATGCCAAACTGAAGGCAGGGAACTGTTTCAGTAACATTATCACTTTGTCATATGAGGAAAACTAGCTGGCTGGCATCGATTACAGACAAATTGTAGTTATTCATGTTAGGAATCACAACGTGGCTGTGAGCAGCATGAAATAAAACACATTCACTGCAATGAAGCTGTTGCTTTTCCAGGGATGTGTCAGCAGTTTTAATAGGACCATTCATAGCAGACAACATGTGATTTATGAATTCATTCTCTGATTCATTTTTCCTGTCCAGGACAGAACGATCAATATCTTTAAGTGCAAATTCTATCTCCCTATGACAGAAAACACTAAACTAAAACAACAATGAAATGTGAGGGGATGTGAAATATTTCTTTCAGTATGTTTTCTGAAGAATTACTTTTTTAATGACTTCACAACAGGAGTCATGCTTTACCTCTACTCCTAAATATCCTCAAATGTCCTGCCTTCTTCAATTTCCTGCTTACCTTCTTGCTGTCTATCAGCTGCATGCTGACATTTTGAATTTAATGAAGGCTTCAAGACTGAAATGCTTCAATTAATTTGAAAACATTTCACATTTTCAAAAGTGAGGTCTCTGTATTTCAGGGCTCTTTATTTCAGACATGTGGTCCAGAGCACAGAAACACATTGCATTTACCAAAAGGAAAAGAATGTTATGGCAAGGAAAAAAATAATTTCATAGAGCTTGTGGAATGAAAAAGCTGCAGACATACAATAGGTATAGTTTAGGGTGGTCTCTCTAACCATCCAGTTGCTATCAAGGTGCAAGCTGGGACAGCGTACACTGACAAGCACAGTCAAGTGGTTGGGATAGTGTACAGGAGCATCTGTGCCGAATACTAGACTAGAACTCCCCAGGTCCCGGTGGGACACAAGTGGCTGAGAACAACAGGCTAAGATTCTGAGGGACTTCAAGTTCCAGACTGACAGGAAGCTTCTGGCTAAACAACCAGACACCGAGGTGGTTGACAAGCAGCAGAAGAGGGCAGTTGTGCTAGATGTGGCAATTCCAGGTGACAGTATCACAAGGAGAATAGAGCACAAATGGAAGAGTACCAGAGGCTGAAGGAACAGGAGGAGCTGAAGGTCAAGGCCAAGGTGGTCCAAGTAGTAGATGGACAATTAGAGGCTGTGACCTCCAGACTGGGGCTGCATGGTGGCTTGGTTGTTAGCACCATAGCCTCACAGCTAGAAGATCCCCAGTTCGCGTCCCGGTTAGGACACCTGGGTTCTTTCTGTGTGGAGTTTGCATGTTCTCCCTGTGCAGCGTGGGTTTTCACCAGGTTCTCCAGCTTCCTCCCACAGTCCAAAAACATGCTGAGGTTAACTGATTATTCTAAATTGTCCATAGGTGTAAATGTGAGTGTGCTTGGTTGTCTGTCTCTATGTGTGGCCTTGTGATAGACTGGCAACCTGTCCAGGAAGTACCTTGCCTTTATCCTGAGTCAGCTGGGATAGGCTCCAGCCCCCCTGCAACCCTACAGAGGATTAAGCAGTGTATAATTAATGGATGGACGGACCTCCAGACTGGGGAAGTAGCTCCAGCTGATTCCAGGTACAACTTCTGAGGTCTGAAGAGTGCTGGTAAGATACTGAGCAGAATCCTCAAGCTCCCAGTTCTCACACTAATTGTAGCAAAATGCACATATTAGCTGAAATTTGATGGGAATGGTTGTAAGAGCAACGTACACAACATTCAAGTATGAGCTTCACATTTAAATGGCACAACTAGTCACTGGTTACTGTAGTTAACTGTTCAGCAATGGTGTGAAGATGATAAAAAAAGTTCTCCACTGATACTGTCTTGTTCATATATAAAAAGGTTTACGAAAACAAATACAGCATCTTCAGGGATCATGGTCTGCCTGGGTAAGATTCACAGCCAGATAGAAGCCAGCACACCAAATAACCTTTTCTACTGGCTTATATACGGGAGTTGTTTTCATGAAACAAAGACAGGACATATGGTACATGTCAAAAAGAGTAGATAGAGACATATCCTGTGTAGACTTGATATTTACATTAAGCTTTGACTTATGCATACCAAACCCATGAGTCTGAAACCTCTTGCAGAACATCAGACACCACATTACAATGACATCGACATCATTTGAATTTTTCTTCTTCAAGAAACATGAACACAGAAACACAAGACTGTCTCACATCAGGTAGCCACTCTAAAAGTTTAGTGTTGTGGCCATTAGTTTGCTTAATGTCTGAGATATCTTGTTTTGTCAATAATATTGCCAGAGGGTCTAAATACTACACTACCACGAACCTCACCTGCCTTTGTGATGAAGAGTCACAAGCTCAAATGAAAGTGGTAAAGAATTAAAGGGTTGAGAACACAACACAGTATACTGGCTGTTGGATCCACCCAGTACTACCAGATAAGGTAAAGTGATTTGCAGTTTGTGTTTGCATTTTTTTTTCAACTTCTTGAGCTTTCACCTGCCCTTAGCAGCACAACAAAAATGTCCAAAATGCCTCTTGGGGTCCTAGTCTAACACAGCTAATGCCTTCAACTGTTTATCAGAGAACCAGTTGTACCAGATGAGAATGTCATGCTGAGCCACCATTTACCACTGTCAATAGAAAAAAACATAAAAATGGGTTTTTACTTTCAGTTTTTACTGTACTGGTACTAATAATTGAAAGCTCTCTGTCTCCTGTGTATCTGGTGTGATACATATGCTCTGATTTTAATCTGTCTGAAGGCAGCACATGTGTGTTTCTTGCTTTACATGTGATTATATGTAACTGTAAAAACACTTGTGTATTGTTACAGGTACATTACATACGTTCTATTTACATGCATGATAACTACAGTAATTGCATGTTTAGCTCTGAGCACTTCAAAAAGGAGGGTGACCTACGGTTCAGAACTGAGCCTAAACTTCTCCTTTGTAGACACAGCTGTGTTGTAGATGCAGTGTAAGTCTTTACATATTACCCCTTTTGTACCATAAGCACAGCTGAGCTGTGTAGAGAAGCTCTGATTAAGCCTGGCAGAGAGAGCTGAGCACATGTAAAATTCATGCAAGCAGGATGCACTGAGCATATAATTTACAATTCTGTCAATATAGTTTTCCTCCACAGGCACTGAGCTACAGTATGTGTAAACTAGTGAACGTAGTTGACCTTGCAACTGACTTCAAGAATATTTTTACTTAAGTACAACGAAAAAAATGGTCATGTTAGCTCTTTGCTGCTCCTAATTATCACAATATTATTTATTTATGCATTAATGTCTGTATCAGCACCATACTGTGAGAAACAGCTGTTGAGGATCAGTACGCACATGAGAAATACAGCTAAATTACATCTGGATGCATCAAGCAACTGCACAGTTACAAAGTATATAACCTGCTTTTGCAGCACACAGTGGCAAATTATCAATTCTGAAGTTAAACTAGAACAGAGGTAACATCCTATACCATCTCCAACTATGGAGTCAGACATAGCTGAACCCCATTAAATGTGAACAAAATATATTAGGAGGGACAGGAATCCTGACATGTTAAATCAGTTTTCTGATACTCAACTGCAAACTGTTTTACTGCTGCATCTACAAACTTTACAGATGTTAACACCCGTTAAACTGAATGAGAGGACAATGAATATAGTCTCTCTATTAAAAACCAGCAGTAGAATGGTATGGAGTAAGGAGTCCTTGTGACTTTATTATCGTTCTGCAAACCTCTGACTTCCTCCCGTCGCCACTTCACGTCTTCTTCTCCCGCTACTGTTTACGGACACTTCCGCTTTTGGTCACATGTACTTCCGGGTAGCACGATCACGTAATTTATCAAAGCATTCTTCACTTAAACAGGTAAGTTTACAAATAAAATAAGCATCCCAAGCTATAATGTGACGTTACTCATCTCCCCAAAACAATCGTGTCATTGTCAAACCAAATTAACAGAAATCTCGTTCTTCCTGTTGTCATGGCAACTTACAAACAAAACATTATAGCGTCAGCTACATGAAGTAATTTGATTACTAATCTGCCTTGAGGCTTCATTTAATCCACTATATGCAGTGGTGGGTAGAGTAAACAACAACGGTACTCAAGTAAAAGTACTTTTACTTTATAATATAATGACTCAAGTAGAAGTTGAAGTACTCATAAAAATAAGTACTTGAGTAAAAGTAAAAAAGTTCCTCATAAAAAAAAAAACTACTCAAGTAGAGAGTAACATCAGATGAATGTATTACTTCAAAAACAAACCATCACTCGCTGAAGGAGAGGCTGGGATACATTCATTAAAAAATGCACTGCCACTAAATTTTGCCACAAGAAATTATTCATTAGCTCAGCATAGTAACTGTTCTCCAGATTTTTGCCTGTTTTCAAAACACCAACTTTTGAATTCAGTAGCAAAGTAACAGCAATGTTTTATCTCTTAACAGAGTTGTCATTGACTGAACCCTTGAACATCAAGTTTGTCCACTTGTGTATGTTCATATCAATCCATATCAATAATATATCATTTCATAGTCTGCATAAAAATAGAATTATCATAATAAAGGCAAGCCTCATATTCAGACAGCTGAACCTTCCCAACCTGTATGCTTTATAAAACTGTGTGCTTGAATCCACTTGTTCTGAAACATCCTCACTATCATCAAAACACAGTCACTGTTTTAGAACGGTCGGAGGAACCTTTTATAAAATTAAGCCCAGCTTTGGAGCGTTATTTCATGCCCTTGCTGATAAGCCAGCATAATATGCTTGGTATGTGTTTATTCCTTAGGGTCTCTAGTTTCATATATATGTATCCCCTGAACATTGCATTAACAATGAACCTGCTACACTCGCTAAAAGGCGCTATAGTTAACCCAGCGACAGGCCAGTCGGCTACCAACAGAGGTGGGTTGTGCAGTAGAAAGACCCTTCCTCACTGTGTTACCCTGCTTCGTATATACAGCAGGTTAACTCACTCGGTATTAGCTAGTAGTGTTGCTATCATGAGGAACATGTCAGCCTACTGAAGATTATATGTTTTCTCAGATTTGATGTGGAATTCTTGAAAGTTGAAGTTTCCCCTGTTTTGGGCTGACAAAGTTATATGACACATTCTATGGTTGTTTGAAAGGTAAACAGGGTGTGAATGTGGGGCCAGGGATGTGCCTGCACATTTTCTGGGGGAGACGCCGGCGTCTCATCTTCTGCCATGTTCTTGAACTACAGTGAGGTGAATGGGGGCCGTGGAGGGGCGGGGCTACACCTCCGTCCACCTGTGGTGCTGTGCTGTGATTGGTTAATGATATTTCTGTCAGCCGAGAGCTGCAGAGCTGCGGTTCTGTGTCTGAGCTCGTCTGAATTTATTTATAGATAAACGAATGTAGTGACAAGCATGTAGCCCAAAGTAATGGAGTAAAAGTACATATTGTCTCACAAATTTACTAGAGTAAAAGTATTCTGCAAAATAACTACTCTTAAAACCACAATTTATTGAAAAAATGCTCAAGTACATGTAACAGGGTCATGAGGGAACGTGTCATTGGCATGTTGGTGTGATGCGTCTGTTGTGCAGATCAAAGGTTTCATCTGCTGTACGTGTCGCTGGTCTGAGACGATCCTGCAAGTGAACAAGCCGGATGTGTCCATCCTGTGCTGGGGTGGTCACACGTGGCCGACGTGGATGAGGTGGATTTGCAGTACTGCCCATCTGTTGGAAATCAACTCTCAAACGTCCTGTCGTCTGATAGTGAACATTCAGCTGCACAGCGACCGCTCTGGTGGACATTCCTGCTTCCAACATGCCAATGACACGTTCCCTCATGACCGGAGTCATCTGAGGCATTGCTGCTTCTGTCCAAATGTGGCATGTTGGGGTGGCCTTTTATTGTCCCCAGTATAAGGAGTGTCTGAGTACTGCTCATTGTGTTGGAGCAGCGTCTGGATATGCCACACACAGAAATATCCATTTTGTACAAGTACCAGACAGTATACGCTCATTTAGGGTGGCGCACTTCATGTGGCATCAGTATTTCACATGGGGCCCTTATATTTTTTGTTCAGTGTATATAGCACCAGTTCACAATACGTGTAATGTGAAGCCACAGAGTAAGGTGACAACCTTACAAGACCAAGTTAGTTTTAGATTCCCCTTGAGTAGACATTTTCCAACATCCTGTAGAGCCAACAAAACAAACAAGGAAACTAAACAAAATGGCAGCATTTGTGTTCATACTTCAAAAGTACAGTAACATTATTATCAGAGGTATTTACTGGACCATACACTGTCTGTCAGTGAGGTTATGCCGTTGCCTGAAGTTTGAAGCAACGGCATAACCTCCGCCTACAACCTGAACCCATTAAATCTGGACAACGCAATCTTTCCATTGAGCATTCCCCTGAGGCAGAGCGCAGGAGATGCTGAGCTTTTTGCTCTGCAAACAGTAGAACTGATGTGATCTGGTGTGCACAGATGATTCTGACATTTTTTTCTATTTAGTTCTTTTCTTCTTTTTTTTTTCAGGGCGGGTGGCAACCAGCATTAACATGTATTATTACAGCCTACAATGTCGGAATCTGGACCAGGTAATCTATCCCTCAAAAATCGCTAGCCGCCTACAGTTCTGAGCTACAACTGATTCACACAGCGCAGCTACATTTTGATTGAACTGCTATTTCTCAGAAAGAAAAAAAAATGATCTGAAACAACCAGTGCACTTTTTATTGTTTAGGATTGCTTGCCCTGGATATAAATTCAATAAAAAGAGTAAATTTAAAGAAGAATTAAATAATGGAGTGCTGTTGATATTGATGATTAGACCTTTTCTCCTGTTATATGAATTACATTTTCTCAATGAAGCTGAAAAAATGTTCTTTTTCTTCTGTTATATTGTCAGCAGGTGACACTTCATAGAGGGTAGAACCATTCGTCAAAAAGAGTCATTCTGATTAAATGATTTTGGGAATGGAAATGCAAATCCTATCAGATGGCTTTATTTAGCACCTGTGTAAACAGCTGAGTTGGAATCTCTTGGTTGAGGAAATATTGGCCGTTTGAAGGCAGCTACTGTGATACAAAACCTGCTAAACTGTGGGAAAATGGTTATTTAGAACATCAAAGCTATTCAAGGCTTTAACTTTCTTTCCATTAATAACACAACGAGTGCTGTGGTTGTTATGTAGGAAACTGAAGTCATATATCAATGCTTTGCTCATCTGTCAATCACATGCATTCAGGGCTGGCACATACTTATCATGCATAAGCCACTCCTGCTGTGCTGCTGCCCTCTGCCAGCCCGTCCTTCTCTTTTATCAGTACTTATACATTAGTATTAATTAATTCTGTTTTGGATAAGTAGGCTTATGTACTGCAAGTTGTCTTTATAATTGCTGCTTCAAGTATCCTGGGATCAGAGCCACGCACTTTATCATGATGAGAGTGTTCCGACTGGAAGGATCAAATATGGCATTGCACCCGTTCAGTGCTTTTTTTCCCAGCATGACCTCCAGTAAAGCTGCTTTACATATGTGATCAAAAAGATGTATTCCGTCAATATCATTCATAGCTTCAGCTGTTTGAATATGAAGTGTTTAGATTAGGCTTCTGCTTTTCACACACACTGATAATACATCTTACTCAGGAAAGCAGTGGGCATCTAACAATCTAGGAGGCAGGCTCTGTATCACGAGCATCGATCAAACGCTCATGTAAGTACACACACAATGACAAGCAATTTGGCTCATTAATGACAGAACGCCACTTTCACAATGATGAACAATGTAAATGCAATTGTGCACGGTAATGCAGAAAATAAATGCCATGTTCTGAGCTGCTTTGAAAACACTGAAGGGGAGTGTAAATTGATTACCTAATTAAACAGCAGGTGTTTGATGTGACATAAGACAAAGTAGAACATTTTAATTTAGCTGAACTTCACAGAGCTAGTTAACACTGGTTCTTCATCAAAGTGTTAGTGTATAAAAACTTATAGGACGCCCGTAACACCATCATGTCTCTAAAGCAGGTGTCTAACCATATGCTGCATCAATTACACAAAAATCTTTAATGACTTATAACGCTGCTCGTTTCTGAGCTGCATGGCAGTGTGCCCTCTGTCTCTTTTCTCCAGCCCTTGTGTTATTTATAGCACACATTACACCCTAAATAGCCGAGGAGAGACATGAGTGCCTGGTATAAAGCAGAGAAGTGAAATTTCATGTTCAGGGAGGCCCAGGGAGGGTAAGAGATAGAGCAAATCCAATTGTTTTCAAATGTTTTCCATGTAGAACAGCATCAGAGGCAGGCCAGCTCAAACCAAATAGTCAGATGGGATTATTTTCTCCTTCGCTATATGAGCGGCTCGGACATTAAGATAATTGTAATTCAAGGGAACAAGAACCGTCATGAGGACTTATTACCGGCTGTGCAATTATTGTCAGAGCCCTTCAGAAAGCCAGCATGTAGCTGTGGATGTGTTTTTCAGGTCTGTTCAATCTCTAGACAGTCAAAGCATATGCAGGAGCAAGAACATGCTGTCTATATAAAGAGGTTTTACTGGTCTCTGGGAAGAGAACTTTCAGCAGCACAGACAGCACCGCTGCAGTGGGTGAGCCAGCCTGAGAGGAACCATGGGCAAATCCTGAACACGTCACACCAGCTCACAACCAGTAATCATGTCTTACTTATTGTAAAAGCCTGGACAGTCGCTTCTACAGCAGGACAAAAAGGTGGCAGACAGGAAGAGGGTCTTTAAAAGCTGGTAGCACATGTACGTCACCTCTGTTGTTAGAGGTGAATTCCTGGCTGTTGTGAGGCCCGGAGCTCCATTTTTAGTGTTAGTGTTAGTATTAAAACAAAGTTAAAACAAATAAAGGCTTGAAGTATTCTAATTATATGAGATGCCTTGTAGAAGGAAATGTTTGGGAGAAGCAGAGGTGGGTCAGGAAACCCACAACACCACTATGTCATGTAGAACAAGGGCCATGGGACTGAGACAGCTAATCAGTGGATAGGTAGTGCTGATGATTGTGCTTTCTGGTGTGGTTGCTAGCTAGGCTACTTCTACAGTAAAACTTGTCTGAGTAAAATCTGTCCATCAGACCGTGACCCAAACTACCTCAGCTGACTCCTTTTAAAGGGGAGGAGCAGCAACTGTACTGTGAGCTCTCCCTGGAAGTCTAAGGCCCTCCCTCCATCTCTACAGCTGGACTCAGCCACCTAACGGAGGAGTCTTCAATCTGCAAGTCATTCTTTGAGCGACGACCTGGAGCTCATGACCTTGATTAAGGGTTAAAACATGGATGGATGGTAAACCTTCCAGCCCATAACTCCTGTGTCATTTCTGTATTTACCTCCTGCTATCACAAAATTCTCCCTCAGATTCATTATTGAACAAAATAAATGCTCAAAATCCTTGACCACAGAAAAATATCAGAATGAATAAAGCACAGCTCAGATGCTACTATGATCTACAAAATCATGCATAATTTCCAACAAAAATTTACAGTGATTATTTACTTATTTACTGTTTTAATAAGAGCATTTGTGCAGCAGTTCACCTGTTAGCTTAGCAGATTAGCTTGCTAGCGTTAACCATTGCTCAGCTAAACCTGTCAGCCAAGTGACCCTTGCCTTGTACGTCATGTTACTAAAAAACACCTAAAGCTTTGGAATACAAGTGATCTTTCAATAATCTTTTAATAAAAGATCTTTTTATTTGATGATGATCACCAACATCTGTTTAATCTCTGTTTTATCTGATGCTTGAGGACTGCTAACCTTTAAAAACCTTGATATAAATGAGAGTATGGAGCTTAAATGTAGGATACTGATCCATACTGACAAGTAAAAGTGAAGGTATCTCAGCTTTTGCTGCTTTGATTTTGATAATTCTGTTTTAATCTGTCTCTTGTGAGTCCCCCAACTTGATGGAAGTGCAACTTCAGATCACTGAAGAGCCCATTTAAAACTGGGCTTTTATGTTTTTCCCTGAGATTTTCCATTTGTTTGAAAAAAGCCACCGAATTAGCATTTGGATCACGTAGCAATAAAACTCTCCATTAAAAAGCAAGTAACCCAAAAATGAACACGTTAATGTATTCTTGTGGAATTTTGTCAAAACATGTCAGTAAAGTGAACAATGGGCTGCTACTAATAAAAATGTGATCAGTTTAACTGGAGCATATTATGTCACCAGAGTGTAAATGCTGAAAACGTGTCTTTTTATGTTGCCACAGTGTAGCAAAATGCACATTAGGCTATAAAACTCTACCAGTTCATTCAGCGCAGCTTTGATTTCATCGTGGGGACGCCTGCTGTTTTATGAATTGTGAGCTTGTCCACACACATTGGATCACTTTCTTTCTCAAGGGTAGATGAACCTCCGTTGACCTCAAACTCTGGAGGCTGACTGGTGGTGCTGTGGCTGGTGATACTTGGCCCTCTGCCCAGAGCCAGGACGTGGAGTCTCTGTGGACTCAGGGTACCGAGACAGGGCTGACCTCAAGGAACACAGGGTACTATCAATGTCTACAGTGCTGAAGGATCAAACACTGACTTTCATCTTAATTTAGGTTAGCCAAGTGCAAGATCAATGTACTGTAAATGTAAGAGGCGCTGGATAGTAGGAGAAGTAGCAGGAAGACTGTGAGGTCACAGAAGGGTCTGGAGCTTGAAGGAAATGGCTGCTAGTCCACAGGCGAGGGAAAAAGCCAAACACAAATAGAAAAGGACAGCTGATGACAACACAGCCAGCAATGCTAAAATAACACACATTAGACTATTGCCTGTAAAATCCACAAGGCATGCTTTACTTTGTCCTGTAGCGTGCAGATTTCAAACAGATCACTGGTTCCGTGATATCAGCATTTCCCATTCTGACTTTTTAATTAAATCTCATTAAAAAAACAAAACAAAACAATAACTCTCGGTAACTTAAATGACTATGTTATGACCTGATAACCAACAGCACTTCAACCACCCCCTAGAAACATTTTATCCTCCACTCAAGCAGATGTATCCTCATATTATATCCTTGCAGTTGGTTTATGAGGATTTTTTTGCTGCCTGCTGCTGGAAAATAAGCTAATGAAAACATTTGACTAAACCCAAACACTGAAGTTGTAGGCTGTAATAATAAAACAGTGATCTGAAAGATGAATATATTTCACATTATGTAGTGAACTGAGCCATTGTTTATACAAATGCATTGATTGGCACAGCTTTAGAGTACTTGCAAAAACTACATTTTTTTATGCATTGATGATTTTGTTAAAATATTGACCTTCCATCACCCATTTAAACTCAGCAATGAAAATTTGCACAACACAGTATGTTGATTGATTCCCAGTGTCAACACTTGCAGTCTGAAAAAAGCAAAAATAGCGATCCAGTTCAGCCAACAGGCATATTGAGAGCAGACTGTTATTGACAAGTGAAGGTCCTGCAGGACTGTGTCAGCACAGACGCTTTGAAGGGGCCTAATTTCTTGCTGTAACGAGCCTCGCTGACAGCAGGAAATGGGGAATGATGTAAGGTGAGAGTTTTCCATCCTTGGATTTTATGGAAAGGTTCTGAACTGTCTCCACTCTGCCTAAAGAAATTACCTGAGCTCTGACCTCTAGACTGATAAGATGGACACACAGGTGAAGGCCCAATTTATCTTCCAGAGACACACTCCTCACTCATGAATATTTACAGTATTTCCAAAGCAGTGCGCTCAGGTCAACAGGACGGCACCTTGTAATCAACATTGAAGCTATAGGTTAATAACTGCAATATAGTTTCTGTCTCATAGCCTAATCTGATTAGGTTCATTTTTTCTAGTTGTCGATCACAGGGAGACGGAATAGAAGACTGCTGACAGACAGTCCCAAGATGATCTTTGTGTGTCTCTGACACATGCTGCTTTGACTCGAAATGCAATGTGCAAATGTAAAAGGACAAAGCAGAGGCGGGAGGCTGCTTTGTAGTGTCTCAGATCTGACTGGTAATGTTTCTGTTCATTCCAACCTCACTAAGTAGCTGCTGAGTCTGATGTGCAGTAGTTAAAAGCAAGGCAGATATGTCTCCAATAGGCTTGAATGTGTAAAGCCAAGGAAAAAAATAAACGAATAGAGCTCATGGCTTTCAGCACAGTGCTCCCAACTTCCATTGTGTTGCTTTTCCTAATTATGCCAGACCATTCTGCTGACAGACAGAAAGTGCACCGTGACACCCAATCAGGACTCCATATTTCATTTCCCCTCTCTCTCTTTTTAACCGCTAGTATATTAAGCCAGAAATCCGGTGGCTGATTTTCAAAGAGACTTGATTAAACCCAGGAAATGGGACATGATTTCCCATTTAAAATTCATAACAGGCTAACACTTAAGTAATTTAAATCCCCTCTACCGTTTGAGCAGTTTGTATCTGCATCAGATTGAATAATTTCACCTTAACTGCACCAATCCATTTTATTTCAATTTGATAGCAAGCAGACTCAGTTGGAGCACCCTTGTGAGTTTGTTTTCTCTAAAAGGGTCGGCAATCAAAATACGAGCCTCCAGAATGTACTGCTGGCTGCTTGCAATTCAATTTGCTGGACCTTCCAGGTTTCTCTAACTGAAAAGGGGCTGTTTGATCATTGACTATACTTTTGTCTGTATTAGTGTTGAAAACCTGATTTGACTAAGTATTTCAATTAACGTTATTGTATTTTACGTGGATATAATGGATATAATGATAATTTTTGAAAGGACCTGGTGCTGTAATTTAGTGCATTGTAAATGCTATACTGGTTATGAAACAGTCCTTAAGAAACATTCAGGTCAAATCAGTTGAACACACTCAAAGAAAAAAAAAGTTATTACTCATTTAATTGAAAAATAAAAACCTAATAATAAAATAAAAAAGGACACCTTGTTCATTTCACTGCACTCTTTTCAGTTTTGCTGTTGCAATTTACTTGGTCATTAATAGCCACTAGCTCTAACACTAGCTCTAAAGTGGCTAAAGTTAGTAAAACCTACATTCAGCTGATATTGCTGTGTAACCAGAATGACTCTGTTCTATCTATGCTTTGTGGTATGGCTCCAGTGATGCCAGTGTTCACTGGACTAGGGGGTGCAATCATGGTGGCTGCAGACAGGGGGCTTGGATGCAGGTGACCGAGAGAGAGAGGGCAAGCAGGGGCTTAAGCTGGGATCCTGACAAATAGCATCAATGAGACAGAAAAGTTACCAAAACATCCCTGTTTATGGATGTGTGTCTGTCAGTTTATCCACTCCGCCTGTCCGCCTTCATGCCAGCTGCCTGTGGGGGCGGACTGACCAATCAGGAGGCTTCTTGTATCTCTCAGAGGAGGCCCGGCCGTGAGACTCATGTAGAAACACAAACAAAACTTCAAGAAATTCAAACGCAAATTCTGGAAACATAAACAAATCTGTGGTTCGTGAGAATACTGTTTTGGTTTGTAAAAAAAAAAAGTGGATTTATCAAGACACAGTTTGATCAAAAATATATTTCATTTGTTCATCAGCATTTTTTGTACTTTTTAAATCATAATTTTATTTGTAAAATTGTTATTTGTTTTCAAATCCATTCTTTTTGGTTGCCTATTAAAGACACAAAATTCGCTCCTTATGAGACACAGGAATATATGTTTTCGTGATAGCAAGGCTATTGCTAACACTTGCTCCATACTACCAAGCAAGTGCTAGCACTAATCTTTCATACTAGCAATGCTAGTACTAATGTTTGCTACTTAGCACAGGACAAATACATCTTCACTGATGAAGTTTTGCATCAAACTGAAAGCTTCCTGTATGAGAGGATGGTGATGGATGTTTTGAAAACTCTGCCTATCGCTAGTCTGCAACTCCCCAGGACCTGTATGCTGAACCCTGCAACAGCGAAGCGCATACCGCGTCCTGTGTGAAGGCTGCTTTAGTCTGTCATTGGTCAATATTTGCACACTGCTATTAGCATTTCACTTACATACAGTTACATGCAAAAATGCAGGCACCTCTCAGCAAATTTAGTTGATTTTTGACCTGAAGATAAGTAAATACAACCCTGCAACCCATATTTCAATGAAGCAGGTATTGAAGCAAGTGCAAAACTTTGGACCTGTCAACCAGGAGAAATAGATTTAGATTTCAGGTTGAAAATATCGTACAGTGAGTCAACAAACTGACAGAGTCTGACTTCTACAGCAGAACAATAATACAAAGCAAATGTCAGATCCACCATGAGCTACCTTAGGCAGCCTTTTGCACATGCTACAATTACACTTTTTCAGAGATGTTCCTCAGGTAAGCATTAACAGTAATATG
This sequence comes from Dascyllus trimaculatus, assembly GCA_024666655.1. Classification (NCBI taxonomy): domain Eukaryota; kingdom Metazoa; phylum Chordata; class Actinopteri; family Pomacentridae; genus Dascyllus; species Dascyllus trimaculatus. The sequence continues at coordinate 3,169,402 of CM045452.1, read as the reverse complement.
AAGAAAGGCTCTTGTTGATGGATGTTTGCTGCAGGTGTTACAGTCATTTCTTTTCACATCAGAAGTCAACAAACCAAACATGCTGTGACATGGGTGTCTGCCACAGCATGGGTGTGTTTCAGCCACAGGTTTATGCTTGCTGTTAGCATTACTATAGATTTGTAGTAGTCATTACTGGACTTTTAACTTACAGTAATAAGGTTCTGGGTCCGACCCTGCTGGTTGGTATCTTTCTGTGCAGACTTTGCATTTTCTCCAGGTGCCTGCTTGGGTTTTTACTGGCTTCCTCCCACAGTCCAAAGATGTTTCTACACTGACAGTAGGTGTGAGTGTGGTGTCTGTCTTCATGTGTTGGCCCTGTGATGGACTGATGACCTGTCCAAGGTAGTCTGACTCACCGGATGCAGTTTGCGGCTACAGGCCTGCCATTGGCTGATAGTCTCAGTCGGCATTCTCCTCTCTTCTGCTGTCTGATTGTTACACTTTACTTCTTCTTGAGAAAAAAACAAGAACAAGCTCAAGGCTACAGCCTACCACAGTAAAAATGAAACTGAAACTTGTGCCGAGGATTTGGATCAAGCAGTCAGGCAGCTAGCTCTGCTAGTTTTTTCAACAATTTTAACAATTCCAGTCATCACTTCAGCTACATCCATCATTTAGCTCCACTCATGATGACTGTTATTGGCTTAAAGCAACGCAAACAAGCCAAAGCATTTTTCTCCAATAGCAAGATGAAGCAGTCAGACCATTATGCTCTACAGAATGGTGGGGCGTACCCTACCTTTTAGCTCAGTGTCAGCTAAGATAGGCTCCAGCCTATATGTCCCTCTACAGCATAACGCTGATGAATGGATGGATTACTGGACTTGGCAAGTGCAAAATCATTTCCATTAACACCTGTCTTCAGAACAAATCATTAAAGACATGACTCCTTTCTTGTCTTCTAACTTGGGCATAGCAGCAGTAATATTACCTGTTTTGTGACTTTTATGATCAGACTCACTGACCTCGGCGCTTTCACTGGGTTTGATCAGGCCTTAGTATATGTGAAAGTAGCATGCACAGATCACCCCTCTTCTTCCACAGTGTATCACTATTCTCTTTGATTCCAACACAGACTTTGAGAGGGCATCTCTTAGATATAAACCAGATGGGGGAAATATGCGCTTGCACGCTACACATCATCAAAATCTTATGATGACAAAAATATGAATTCCTTCACTGCGGCAAGATTTTAGTATTAAGCAGGAAGGAATCCACCTATCTGGATCGGACTTCTCACTTAATACTGGTGGCTGTGCAGCTGTATAAAGGGAATATGTTAAAACCTCAGTGTTACCTCTGATCCAAACCTTTCATTTAACAAGCCCCAAAAAGCAATTTCCCAAAGAGCATAGTTTCATCTTTGAATATGTCCAGAATCTGTAAACCCTGATGCACTGCAGTAAGACTGACCCATGCTGCGGCAGTGCACTACACCGAGGTGGTCTCATTCCTAGATGTATAAAAATATGCAGATTTAAATCTCTGCAGGCAGAATGGAGACTCCAAAATATGATCACACAGTCCTCGATTTCACATCGCCATTCACTTTAGTGTAACTGCTTCTGTCATAAAATCTTTAAGAGGGCACTGGCCCACAATATATCTTTGGTTTACTGTCCGATAAACCCACATGAAACTCCACTTAATGGCTACAGGAATTATTGTTACCCAGCATCCAAAGCAAACAGCTGGGAATAGAAAGTTTTCTCTGTCTTACAGAACCATGACTTTAAAGCCAGAAGAGAGAAACAACCTATTGATTTGGCACGGCTTTCGATCTACCTTACCTCCCACTGTAACAGCAGTCGCTCGCCCTTTCCTTTCTTGACTTGAGCTCATTTACAGTTTCAATTTAGGCTTTTAGCTGACAATCCTGCTCAAAGTAATTAACAGTGAGGGAGCAAGTAGGGTTCACAGATTGTTCAAGGGCACTTAGAAAAGGTCACTTGCAGTGGACATCACTTGCAGCTGTTACCGTTAATGAACCACTGACCCAGTTATGGGACGATCTCTCTGCTAAAGACCACCTTTGCATTATTTTAAGCATTTAACCTCAGCTATACAATGAATTGATTGTAATGCTTCACAATCCCATTGTACATTTAAAATCCATAGAAACATATAGTGTGTGTGTGTGTGTGTGTATGAGCATAATGTCAGATTGATTTCTAATACTACCTGTAGTCTGGGCACTGGTTTTAATGGTTTTCTTCTGGTGTCTGCAGAGAGAGACTTACACACCCACACAGCAGTTAGCACCCTACCAACAAAAGCACTGTGGCAAAATCTAATTTCTCATTCCCTTCCATGAAACCCCTGCATTGGCACAGCAGTTCTGCAGCAGAGGGCTAAGAGTAAAAAAGGAAATGCAGTAGCCTGGTCAGAAAAGTCGGCCAGTGTCATGGCTAATAAAACCCAAACAGCGTTGCACAACAGGTGGACGGTCGAGTGAGGTTTTGCAGATTTGCTACTTACACTGCCAGTATCTAAACGAATGACAGAGTGATTGATGTTGAAACATTAGGTCTCAGAGTATGAACATGGTGGGATATGATCCATCGTGTGGTTTCTTGGCATTGAACAAACTTGGATTCACTGATCTGTACTTTCTTTTTTATCCGTAGCCTGAAGCAACGAGCCTGCCAACATAGACCCCCACACGTTTAAATGGCCTGAAAATACCCCTGCCCTCAGTCTTCTTAGTGAGCACTCAGTTTCAGCTGAAACATTAGTTCAGCCAGCCATGGAAAAGAAAACGTTTGTCTTTTTATATCATCAGAAAAAATAACTTCAGTGAAATGAGTGGCTGGGAGGGCAGCTCATCACACCCCACAATGTTAAAGTGACCAAAGGGTGATTTAAATCAAACGTGCTTCTTCTGCTGGGACATGAGAGAGGTCAGTGGATTGTTTTGCACTCTTTATGGAGAAGTTTAAATCTTGGTCAGCTTGTTTAAAGGTTGCCAACTGACTGGGAACTATCGTTTGGGGATCATGAAAGTCATGACCATGAAGACTTGACAAGGTTCTGGTAGTTCCTTGTTGATATGTTACTGTGGATCTAAACATCCATATAAATGATTTAGTGTGACTCTGTTTTCTTACACTATTTACAAAGTCATATTTCATGCAAATCATTTTATAATGAGCAGTAAAGCTTGATTTACAATATACAACAGAAGTGAGTACACCCTGTGCAGTTACACTTCAGTGTCAAATGATTCAAAATTGTATCTCATCTCAATAACTGCTTTATTTCTAAGTTCAACAGTGGAGTGTTTCCTCTCATGATCAATCAAAAACAAACTACATTGGAAATACAGGCCCGAATTAGAAATTCAATGCACATGAATACACCTGTGACACACAAGTTAGAAAATATGTGATTGTTGAAACAAAATTGAGTACACCTGTGATTTCCAATTAGCCAAACCATGTGAACATGATTATACAGTGTGAATGATATCTATCCGTTTTTCTGCATCGTGGCTCAAAAATCAGTGGACAAGCCATGTGTCACCAGTCAGAGCCGGGACTCCTAAACTATGAAATGGACAGTGTGCTATTTTCAGACAGGCAGGTGCTTCAGACTTGGCACAGGGGTTATCAGTGGAAATCAGGGTTTCTGTGTCAGCTCAGACATTGTGAAGGACAGTGCATAGCCTGAGCCTCTATGGATGAGGCTTAAAGAAAGAAAATGTTGCTTGCAAAAAACTGCAAGATGGCACTTTAATAAAGAAAATTAAAGGAGCCTGATGAATATTAGGAGCACATTCGTTGGTCAGATGAGACAAAGAAAAATGTGTTTGGCTCAGATGGAGTCCAGCATGTTTGGCATAAACCTGGCCAGGACTACTACAGTGAATGCATAGACAGTGAAGCACAGAGGTGGGAGTGTGATGATGTGGGGCTACATGAATGCAAAGGATGTTGAGGGGTATTTATGAATAGTACAATGAATACATGTGTATATAAAAACATACTGGTTGACAGGATGACTCCCAGTCTGCAGAAACTTGGCAGAAGAGGAATATTCCAGCATGATAATGACCCAGAGCACACTGCCAAAATCACACAACAGTTTCTAAAAAAAAAAAAAAAAGCGAGAGAGAGAAAGTGAAAACTGTGACCCGGCCCTGTGTTTCACCTGACTTGAATCCAGCAGAACAACTTTACCGTATGTTAAGGAGACAGCACAACCCCCCCAGCAAAGAGCAGCTCAGCGAAATCTTTCTTACAGCTCTGTCATAAAAAATAAAGGTCAACATACAAAGTATTTAAACACTAAAAGATGTGAATCTCAGGGATGAAAGGAGTTCCTACTGTGGGACCTGTATTAATACAGTAAATCTAAGTTGGTAGTTTAGACAAGAGCAAATGCCCCACTGTTCAACTTATAAGTAATCTAATTACTGTAGGGTGACACAAATTACAATCTTTTGACTTTGAAATGATCTACTGCACAGGGGTGTACTCATTTCTGTTGTATACTGTGTACTTCAGCTTTGAATCTATACCATAGCATATGGCCTGGCCTTACTTGAACTACATGTCACAGCAGTGTGGACAACGAAAGCTGTGATTGGTCTGCTTAGCAATAATAATCTGTGTTTACACAGCATACTGGTTTCCACAAAGACAATGCTTCTGTGAAACTAAATCTAATATGTAATAGGCTGTAACTGTGTTTGGCTTGCTCATAGTACAAACCAAATAAATTCTGCCAATGTAGCCATATGCCTTTTTTCTCATTTCAAAGCTCTACCAAGCCATGTATAGACGCAGTCGGTCTTGAAGGCTTCTCTCTTTTCTGCGTTGCAGTGATTCCAGTAAAAGTAACTGATGTTCAGCATTTGTTAACTCCAACTCCAACAAGATCCGTCTGTTTCAGTCCATTCAACCATTGTTGGACGTACACAAAGAAAGTCACCACAGCGGCAGAGATATCCCACTGCTAACTAGCAGTTTGGCTGCATACATTCAACGCAGGAGTAAATTCAAACTTTTTTTAAGGACAGTTTAATTAAAGGATGAGTTGAAACTTTTTCAGTCTACCTCACAACAACAGTCAGTCAGTAGTAAGTAGTTGTACTCAGAATGGGACTGTGGATTTATACTGAAAACACATTAGGAAGGGCTGCATTTATCTGAACAGAGGAAATGATTACATCAAGTGAAATGTCCTTCTCACCTGTTAAGACAGGTTACACTGCTGATTGTAACACTGTTTAAAGGATCACTTTGGTTCCTTACAACCTATTAATTAACTGCTGAGATACCAGAAAGCACTATATGTAGGTCTAACTGGGCATGAAACACAGACCTACTTTAGTTGCTCCACAAATTTGAAAATACTGGACTAATACAAATAATAAGACATACCTGATCCACTCAGAGGTTAGGGAAGCAACACCACCAACTCAGGGAGCAAGGAAGGAGAGAGAAAGGAAGGCAGAAGGAAGGACACTTTGTTGTAGTTACCCTTTGTTAAGGAATAGTTTAATTTGTTTTTACCCCGGCCTATTTCTAAATGAAACTCACTGTATACTCACTACACAGTTTGCATATAGTACAAGTAAATAGATCAAAGCTGATTGATCTGTTGGTGGAGGAGCCAATAAAAGACAGAATAAGACTATAAAGGCAGAATTATTTGTGCTTCATGATATTATGTGACTGAAGGCAAGCTTTGATGAACTCTTTTATTTACTACTGCCTTAGAGGACAGGAAGACTGGTGACAACAACTATGGCAGTTTGCTGTATGTGTAAGGCTGCCATCTACTGTGAGCTGTCTTCAGTTTGGATTTACAGTGACAGTCGACCACTTTCCCTTTGTGCTGATCGTCATGGCCAGAGGAGGATCCTGCTGTAGCGAATAACAAGGTGATTGAATTTAACATTAGGAGTTTCTTCTTGTCCTTCTCCTTTCATTTTACTGTTTTTTTCACATTTTCATGGTTATTAAACAACTTCCCACTGTTTAGATTAATTCAGTAGTTCCAACCAGTGGCTTGTAACCTTTCAAGCATGAACCCCTTCCCAGTCTACACCTTCAACAGACTCACAGACATGGAGGTGAATTCCCACGATGTGGATGAAGGCTATTAGAAAATGTGTTTTGACACAGAAAGAATCACGGCTAGAAGATGAGCCTGGGACCAAAATGTGGGTAAAAAAGACCCTTCATTTGCTATAACTTGTTCCGACCTTCCACCCACCCCACATGGTGATTTAACCTCTGAAATTGCATTTATTAAAGTTTTCTCCAGTAAATTTTCAAAAAACAGTTAAGACATCCAGAGTACCAGTGCTTGTTTCTATTACTTCATGTCACAGACATTAAACTGGTGCTGCTTAGCTGTTGAAACTATGATATATCCCATGATACTGATGCTCACAGCAGGCTTTAGAAAAAATGTGCTAAACAAAAACACGACTTTGGCTTTAGATAGTGACAGCTAGAAAGGATGTAAAATTAAATGGTTACTTTTTAAAACAGAGATCAAACAGTTTTGTCATCCCTGAAAATTCCATGTGGCTGCCTCAAAGGAATGAGGGCTCACAAATACTGGAAAAATAACACAAATTAAAAAGCATGACATTTCAATTTTGCAAGGCTTCATTAAATACACTAAGACTATTGTGCAAAAGCATCTGGTCATTCTGAGGGGATCAAGAAGAAGGCACTGGTTGACCTTTCACAGGGTGACCCAGGGTGTGGACAGGGCACCCTGAGTGTGTTTTGCATGTGGAAAACATCATAGGTGACATCACTGATTTGGGTGTGGCAAGAAGTGAAGCTGTGAAGTTTCTTTATTTTTCTTTTTTCATTAAAAAAAATCTCAGGGACTCCTGTTGTTCAGTAATGTGTGTGTTTTCAGCTTGAAGTGAACTGCAGTAATATTAACAAACCGTCTTCTCTCCACTGCATGAGTGCCGATCCAAATCGGCTGTACATGAGGAGGAGGGCTGGTTGCTAGGCTGCATATTCCTTCAGTTACAAAGCTCTTTGATACCTGTGTCGCTGTATGCTTTCACAGACATGCACCCACTCACATGGCTCAGGCCAGGCACCTACACAAAAAAGACCACACTAACACACCGATATGCACTAGTGAGAAGACCTGCTTTTCTCCAAATCAGGGCAACAACAGGCAGCCTTCCACCCAGCAAAATATCAAGGCAGCCTTTCCACTCTGCAGGTAGACAGGAGCCGTCTAACCACACTAACAAGGTGAGCAGACAGTGTGAGCTGTTGTGGCGGGTGTCTGTGCTCCTTCAGGAGGAACCGACAACAACTGGACTGGCACCACTAATAAGGTGTCAACGCAGCTCTGCCCCTCACTGAGAGAACAACCATGCGGCTCACACTGGGGGCTGCTGCACCGATCAGGATCCACGTATTAAAACCACGACAGGCAAGACTTTCTCACAAAACTCACGCTTTTTACACAAAGTAAAGCCAGAACAGAAAGCAGCATCCCATTCCTACCAGAAATTATGTGTTTTGCCTAAAACTGGGATGGATGGCAGCAGGAAATCTTTTCAACGCGCAGGCAGTGATGCATGGAGACATGACGGCTGTTGACCATCAGCACCCCAACAGACTCCAGCTGTGAGGCCTGCCGTTTAAAGGATAGCTTTTGGATTTTTAACATTCATCTTCATGAAACATTTCCACACACTTCCAGCTGGGGACATAATCAGAGCTAGGTAGGATGGATTAAGAATGCTAAATGCTTATTACATCCATGAAAAATAGCCCACAAACATGGCCAAGAGCACGAATGCATGGATAAGATGCAGCTACACAGGTTTTTAGTTGGTGAAATCTCTTGATTAGTCAGGACAAGACAAACCAAAGTCACCCCCCTTCTAGGAAAAGTCAGCTAACATGACCACAATGCCAGCTTAAACTAATGCAGCTAAGGGCAATTCAGATGATCAGAATATAACTTGAGTCCAGTTTGAGTTATCTCAACCAAGTAGCCAGCATCCTCATGACAGTCACATGTGGGTTTATGGTCGAATATGTATTTGAGAGATGCAGGCTGAATCAGACCGTTAATGCCTCGTGGTAACTTTAGAATATCCTTTCACACAAAATGTGAACTGTACATTTTGTCCTGGCTCTTGCTTTGTAGTCATGCTAGAAAACAGAAACTTCGGGGGCAGTATGAGGACGAGGAGCTACGCATATGGCATTTATTGTATTAAGATAAACTTTAATGAAATATTCAAACCCATCCTCCAAGCCAAATGTTCAAAGCTGGACAGTGCCTCATTTAACATAGCAGCAGTGTGGGGGTACGGGAAACAGAAAATTGAGTGATTACACTTTCATGTGTATCTTTGTTAGCTGTTAACATATTAACATTAAATACAGAAGACACCGACGCTCAGTCAAGATGTTAGAGAAGGTAAAGATGAAGTGTGGCGAGCCTGGCTGCTATCTTCCTTTTATTAGGCTTTGCTGCTGTGCTGAGGCTTACTTTGCAGCCTGCATTCTAATGAGAGACAGCGAGGACGGAGGGAGTGTGGGGGGGTGGAGGGATTGTGTAACTCTGTGTTACATAACACAATATGCATGGCCTTCTCTCTCTCTCTCAGCACCTCGGATCGAGAGAGACATACAGCAGAGCGAGCATGGAGGGTTTAGGAGGGTGCTGGTGTTAATGAGGGCGATGTGAAGAGATGTGTGCCTCGCTGGAAAATCATACCTCATTACGGAACTGTTTCTAATAATGCCGGTGATGAGGAGAAGTTGTTTGGGAGGTAAGGGGACGCGGAGAGCGAACCCCTGGCTTGTCTTAGATTAAAACTCAACCATCAAGTGGCATTAGAGTGGGTTTGCTGGATAATTAATGCCGATAAAATGTTATTGCTTTCACCCTTAGCCCACCTTCGGATGGGTGGGGTTTATCTGTCACGCATTTGCTGGACATCATGGAAGAGGACGGCTCACCACTGGGAATCAGCCTGGGCAGCTAAATTACAGATTCTGTACTGCTTTGCTAATTACAAAACAAACTCATGTACAAGTTCAGTTATTTTCTTTTAATTTCTTTCTTGCACCCAGGTTTTTGCCCATATGTATCCTTCTAAGCTTTTTAAGGGCTTTGTTTGCTTGGTTTCACTCAGTGTGTTGGACTCTTGAAACATTATCTTATTGTGTCTTATAGTCTTATCTTATAGTGAACTAAACTCCTTCATGCTTCTTCTTCATACAGTACATACCCTACATACCCTCCCCTTGTGTACAACAGACTGAAAATAATAAATCATAGAAAAAAAACAGTTCATTTATTTTTTTAAAGACTGATCTACTACAAAATTACACCCACCATGCAAAAAATCGCAGCTCATTTGTCCTCATTCTGGGTTGTTTCACACAAATGTATTTAAAGCACAGATCAGTCAGCATTCCCACACAGTTCCTACTTGCTGTTTGACACAACTACAAGCTCATGAATAGTTGACTTTCACACAGAACGTCTCCTCCGTCTTCTCCTCCAGGTTGTTCACGTAGACCAGGATCTCTGCTGAGCCAGGACTCTGGCTGAGGGCGAATCGTAATCCGATGGTGTAACTCTCTCCCCCGCCAATCTGAGCACAGAGAACAGAACAAACACACATCACGTTAATCTGAATGTTTAAAATCTAACCAGTAACTTTGCTCTCTGCATTAGTAAAGTCTGTCTTAATGTATACAGAACAAAATATAAAAACAGGACATCATGTTTTGTTAAATTCTTTTCACTGTTTTTAACATAGGGGAGTAAATATGTGTTGCTCCAACACACAACATCTTTACAACATAGTTAACGTCATTGAACAACCAAGTTTGCACTGCACTGGAAATGGTAATGTGCAGAAATCTTCAGTCACATCTGCAATGCAGAGAGTTCTTGGGGTTGTAGACGCTGTCCTGCAGAATGGTGTCCTCCTGTTTCTGATGGAACACTGCTGGACATGTACATCCAGAGTGTCCCACAGTCGTACAGTGGATGACTTAACTGGAGAGGGTAGGCCTGGAACATTTTCAGTTGCTACAAGGGCCATGAAGATGCGTACTGTCTTGTTGAAATGTCCATGGCTGTGACGATTTCATCTTTATACCGTTGGGCATTGAGACTGCCACTGATGAAATGCAGATGTGTTCGTCCTGCCCATCCCATCTCTCCTCTTCCTCCATGGGCCACTCTTCATATAATGCTGACATCTGTATGACCTTCCCCTGTGGGATGTCAAACACAATGTCTTCCATCTACCCTGTGCAGTTGAAAACATGACCCACTAGTGAAGAGCATTATCCTCCATCTTGCTCATGTCCACTGAATGTGAGTGGATTCCAGCTGCAGCTGATTACAACACGGCATGAACAACTGGATCACACCAAGATCGCAAACCACCTTCTCCCGGAGATTCCCAACAGTCTGAGCACATGTTCTCTGGTTGGTCAGTCTGTCATACCGTCTTGTCTGAAACTATTTCGTCAACTTGATGTCACAAAATTCCTGCTGTGAGCTTCATGTGTTCTAACTATGTAAAGCAAATAAGACCCAGACAGCCCAATAAGACCCAGGACTAAAACAGAAACATCCAAGATTGAAGCAGCTTATTATTATTTATACACTAAATAACTGACAGCGTTACATGACTGAGTTATCTCTCAACACCTTGACACTAAATAAGTTCTGCAGTTTTGCCCATTAAATACACAGGATGTACACCAGTTACAGATCTGAGGGTTTCTTCCAGGCTAGATCTGTCACACAAGACATCAGCCTTCCCCACTGCACAGAGCCACATATCATTTAAGACAGGGACCCAGATTTTTCAAATAAAAATCAGTCACCCTTGCGAGCTGAGGAGAATGCCTTAAATGAAACAATATTTGCTCTGTTACGTATTTTAAAAGCTAAAAGCAGTAGCTATGGATACACTGCTTCGAACTAAATAAAACATAGATTGGAAATGATGTGAGGAAAGCTTTCTTCCCAATGAAATATACATCTGCATTTTGAATTACAACTCGCTCCTTCTTGTGTGAGTCTGCTCAGCTATGTCCTCCCTAAACACAGAACTCAAAACAGTATTTTTTCAGTGCAGGTCATGAGATTTGCTGTCATCAGACTAATTTGTCTAGAAATGTAAAGTATTTTTTGCAGTGTCCTGTGTGTGAAACAAAAGCTTCTCCACACAGTCTTATAGTGGATTGTCACTGTGGGCTTACCCTGTTTCATTTTATAAGGGTTGTCTGAAAAAAGAAAATGAATACGCAAATAGGTTTTGATCCTAATTGTTCTGGTATCTCATTCTTCGTTTTTTTTCCCTAAATTATCTTCTCCTCATGCAGAATGCAATGTAGATTCTTTTTTCTGACTAAAGGGTGACGATGCTTAATGTTGCAATGCTGTTTTTTTGTCAAGGTTCATAGCATGCAAAGCTTTTATTTGGTCTTTTTTCTTTTTGTTTTCCCAGTATTCCAATCAAACCAGAACTGTCTTCTTGCATTTCCTATAATAGCCAGCAACAGATATATGGGTCAATTTGGGGGATTTATGCTGTAATCTTCCCCAAAAGCACCGCAGTATTGATCTCTGCTTTGCTTTTCGTCCTGACAGCTGGTTTTATCACGGCGAGGTAGTTATGTCAAAAAAGAGAAAAGTGTCTCCACATTTGCTTAATGCTACGGGCTCAGTAAATTCTTTATAAGACACCTGGAGCCTCACTGACAAGATGGAAAAAACAATGGGCTGTTTTTCACTCTGCCCACCTCCTGTCTAATTAATGCAGTGTCTTCTGGCCAACAACAGGGAGACTCTTTAATAGTTTATGTGGAAACAGGCTCCCATTCAATCTCATTCTTTTATTTGTTATTTATATTAATGATTTCTCATTTGTTTTGCCATTTTATCATACCGCAGCATACGAAAGGCAATGACAGCAGTGACTCTTGTGCTTCATGTCTGAGTGTGAATTAATCAACTATTACAGACACTCAGGCTGACCGTAACAATAAAACAGCAGCAGTAATGACTTTGTTAAATTCCCCCAATTCTGTTCCAAAAGCAAACAAGGAGCCCATTCACTTGTCACAGCTGAGGAATGAACAGTCAACATGAGAGGCTGGAGAGCATTAATGTCTTTTACTCACCTGTCATGTCGAAATGAAAGTCAACAACATTTCTTCATGACTGTTTGTAGTTAACAGCGAAGGGTTCTTGTTGAAGTCTGAGTCGGCTGTGTTACCGTGGTCATTAGGACCTTTCTGAAACATGTTGGTCAAAATTTTCCCTCAAAGTTTAACAATGACCGTCTGGTGCAGGGGGATGATGCATGATAAGCAGTGTTGCAGCGTAACCAATTCCTTTTGGCTGGTAGTGCAGGATAGCTGTTCCAGGGGCTGACACCAGGCTAAAGTCTTAGTAGTGCAGAACATTAATGAAACATCGAATATCCAGTCCACCATCATACAACCGTGTGGTCCTCTGGTTGCACCTCAGCTCCGATATATCTGTGTTTCCACCAAAATTTTCCTTAGACTTAAAGGTTCTATGTCGTGAGAATAAATTTTTATTGTGTTTTGCATGTTTTAAAAACTTGGAGGTATAAATTAAAGCTATGAGAATATAATGTGTCTTACTTTAGTCATTCCTCTAGCACTTCTCACCTAGAGAAAGGCTTGTAAAACAGCCTCCCTGTTTTACAAGCCAGTAAGAATTTTATTCACTTTCTACACAGGATCTTTGGAACCAATAGCCATCAAGCTCAAGATTTTCATGACTTGTGATTTTTGATCACAATCTCCCTACAACAATCGGAAAATCCTTAGTGTTAGCCCACTGTGCGGCTAATGTGGCTAACGTTTCCATTACTTGGACCATATGCCCACAGATAAGAGGTTTTTAAATTGTAAATCTAAGGGACATTTAGAGATGGTGGAAGACTGATTTGAAACCAGTAAACAAGGACTTGGTGAGTTTCTGTGTTTTCATGTTGTGGTTCAGCTTAAACCAGCTGGTGTTTACTGTTTGCTTCTCTCATGCTCTCTGTGCTCACATATACTGTATTGTAATACAGCCGAATTCCCACGAAAGCATTTATATAGTTTTCTGTTTCTGCTGTAAGACAACAGGAAAAGTAAAGAAAAAAAAGGGGAACTGATATGAAGACCATTACAACTGTCCAGACCAAGCTGCTGCTCTGCATCACAAATGTACAGGTTTTATAATCACAACATCATCTGATCTTACCATACACATGAGTTAAAAACAACAGCTGTGATCAGAATTCTGTGATATTTCCATGTATAATTATCACTTAGAGAGAAAGTTAAAAATGAGAAAGTCCTGGTCTCATACTCATTAATGTATGTGTCAGCTGCAGTGCATTAAGCTGTTTTGTGCCACGTTGTCGATCACGGGGGCACAGAGAGTCTTCTTCCTGAAGGGGTCGTGGACAGCCACAGACGCTGAAACAGCCTTTTTAGAACAGGACTAAAACCAGGGGTTACACACTCATTATGAAATGAACCACTTTTGCAGCATTTTGAAATGAAAATTAGACAAAGACATATTCTCTAAAACGTGTTAATGTGCTGAAACCCTCTTTCAGCACATTAATAAAAGTCCCACAATATGGAACCTTTAAAGGTTTGTCTACACAGGAAGCACTTCAGCCTCATTTTTCAGTAGTGTGTCGAACAGGAACACTTCTATTTTAGTCAGCACTGTTGCCTACACAGGCAGCATAACAGCTGACGTTTTATTTGCCCTTTATGTGCACAGACGTCATGCTTCTGTGTTATCTGTTGGCCAGTAGCACTTTCTGTTAAAACTAATGACATTATTTACACAGTGTTAACAACATAGGTGCCCTTAATTCAAGGAAACTACCTGGCAAGCTTTTGTCAAGGCATTAATCAAAGTATTGATTTTACTCTTAACAGGAGTAAGAGAGCTATATGGCTTTCTGTCTTATCTTACCTGGAATTTATCCTCTTTGAACTGGAGCAGGTCTGGATGGTCAGAGCGGAGCAGGAATGTGCGGCTGCTAGTGTAAGGATTAGTGTAGGTGATTTTCCTGGAGCTGCCACGCCCACCACCACCAACTGGAACACACACTTCAAATGCCTGCACACACACACACACACACACACACACACAATACTGGTTGTTCAGTTCTGTACCTAGTTTCAGCATCATATACCTGATTAAACCTGATGATACAACAGCAGAGCAAAAAGAGCAAGATGAGAGCAGGAACAAAAGCATAAGTGCAGAGTATGAGAGGAACGCGAAACAAACAAGGCCCTCATGCCCAGAAACATTGCTGTGCTTGTTCTTGAACAAAATGCATAAGAGTCAATTTAAATATGCAAGAAAAGTTTGCATGGGAAGTCAGCTAATGCTTGTTTCAAGAAAATGTTCCTGGAATGTCCTTGACAGGTCATTTCAGTGACAGGATTTGAATTCTATTGAAAATCTTTGGTGGGATTTAAAGAAAGCAGCATTAAGGAGTACTAAATGTCATCATTAGGGTCTGACTAATTTTGCTGTTAGTACTACTAATAAGTTAAACATCACTCAGCATTACATCATTAACTTCTCTGGTCATTTCTCAAGGCTTTAGTTGATATGCTTTGGCTAAAATGTATCACATCACAGGAAAAGCATAGATTGTTGTGCATGTTAAGAGGTTGAATAGCTTGGATTGCAGCTGTATTTCTTTGGTGTGCTGCTTCATGAACAAAAGCAAAGGTAAAAAGAGGAATTTCGTCTCTAAGCTGTAACCTGAATGTAATCTTTGATAGCTGTTCAGCCAGTCGGATATGAAGTCATTCAGTAAGACTTTTGGTTTAGAAAGGCAGACGGCATTCATAGAGAGGAATGTCTTTGACTTCTGGCCTGGGATCCACTGTGCTCAGTCCTTTCTTGACAAAAGACATAAAGAGATTGGGAATACCTTGGTCACTCAGGGAGCTACCAGGATGATTCAAGCACTGACTGTGGCTGTGAGTCACCAGTGGCTTTGTGTTTGACAGATATTTAGGGGAGCAGTTCCTCACACCACTGTTCTTAGGAAATAAAAAAAGGGCTGTAGTAAGAATCCAGTCTCAATCATGGGGGCAATTACCACATACAGCTTAAAACCCCCAGATTTCTTTTTCATTTTCAGACATTCTCCAACTGGCACTGACTCGAGTGACCGTACTTGAGGATATTTATCTATCTATCTTCTCTGCAGCTCCCTCTAGCATCACAGAAGACTTTATACAACTGTTTTCACATTTGCAGTAGAGAGTACTCCCAAATGTCTATAATAAGACTTGGATGGGTAAAA
Source organism: Dascyllus trimaculatus (assembly GCA_024666655.1). Classification (NCBI taxonomy): domain Eukaryota; kingdom Metazoa; phylum Chordata; class Actinopteri; family Pomacentridae; genus Dascyllus; species Dascyllus trimaculatus. The sequence continues at coordinate 3,154,008 of CM045452.1, read as the reverse complement.
TCTCAAGCTGATGAGGTGAGACAAAGCAACACTATATTAGTAAAACCCTGCTCTGCTGCAGTAGCTGCGTGGAGACTAGAGGCTTCTCTGTGCACGAGCCACCTGGCTAGCTTCTACCCCTGGGCGGCTGTGGCTCAGGTGGCAGAGCAGGGTTGTCCACTGATTGCAAGGTTGGCGGTTCGATACCCAGCCCATCCACATGCCGAAGTGTCCCCGGGCAAGACACTGAACCCCAAGTTGCTCCCAATGGTAGATTAGTGCCTTGCATGGCAGCTCTGTCACCATTGGTGTGTTAATGGGTGAATGAGAAGCACATTGTAAAGCGCTTTGGATACCACTAAAGTAGAAAAAAGCGCTATATAAGTGCAGATCATTTACCATTTACCCTTGCATGTGAGGCGTTTAGAGGGGATCTGTACATTGTATTGTCCATCAATAAGCAGATGTTCAGCATGCATGTTTTTAGGTACAATTTTATTTATATTTTGCCTCTAGGAGATGTCCTGAATTCAGATGAACACTATTTCATGTCTTCTTTTAATGCAGATGTGTTCATTAGCAGGAATTCAGCACAAGATGGAAGAGAAAGCCATGAATATATTTTGTCTCTAAACTTCATGAATGTTTGTGATTAATAGGGTGGTTATAATCTTAACATTGATCATTTCATTTATGGTTATCATTTTGGCCATAATTGTATAGACTGTATGGAAATATACCCGCTACAGAAAGGAAAATGTCAACCAGAAACAGGTACTCTGTCTGCAGTGTCTTGCAGTTGTTATCTCCACATGACAACATGTTTAGTTAGTCGTTGCCACTACGTGAGGCCACACAGTGTATTTGTTTGACCGCTTCAATCAGCACCACGAAGTTCTGTATATAAGTGTAAACCCTGATGCGAATGCCGTCCAGAAAACAATTCCAGATGCCTTTACCACTGTTACACAACAGAGAGGTCCAAACTGTTTCACACTCCATTTTTTGCATTATTTCTTATTTTCTGTGCAGATACAGTCTCCTACAAAATCACCCCCATCATTCTTTAATGAGTTATTTGATAAAACATCCTGTATTTTTTCATATTGCAGTATAAATTGTAATGTCCGTTATTTCTAATATCATGCAGCCAGAGTGTCAACTACATTTAAACAGGGATGAGCATGTATGTGAGTCTGGTGGTGCAGTGCTCTAGCCTTTGGTCTGTTAATGACACAGTGAATAAACCACCTGAAGCTACCAAAGCCTTATCAGCTGGATAATGATGAACATTCTGTGAGCAGGGCAGTGCAAGTGGTTATACTGAAGTATAAGCCCAGTATACTCAGTATACTATGGAGACTGAGCATAATAAAAACACTCAGACACCATATTTATGTAGTAAATCCAGATAAAACATACACTTCTACCTTGGACAGCACGGGACGATGGACATTGAGACAGAGCAGCCAAGCAGTGACCAGCCTCTGGTGCTCCACGTCCACTGCGTTCACATACAGAAAGCGGCTGCCAGCCTGCCATGGCTGCACCTTCAGCTGGAGCTCCTGCACCGCTGCAGCGGGCAAAACAAACACACCCGCTGGGTCCACCTATAGAGAAGGTGTGGACAGTAAAAGCTGATTAGGTAGCAGTAAGGGCAAGAGATGATGCTGACTGGGTGGCATGTGGGGGAAAAAAAGACACAATACAGGGGAATACAGGGACTGGCCAAGAGACAGAGTGTGGAGGGGAAGCAATACATTTAGTGGGAAGCTGTGAAAAAGGACAGAATTATTGAGAAAAGGTCTAACAGAGTCAGAAGAAGGTAAATTACAGAAGAGTGGGTGAGAGAAAGGGTGAAAAAGGTTTATTGAAAAAGGCAAAGAGAGAGGGCAGCCAATGAAATGAGAGCAAGAAGATGCAGAAAAGTGACAGACATAAGGATGTGAGAATGAGATTTATTGTGCAGCTTCTTTTCAATCTGTTGAGAAAAGCAAAGCTTTTCTCTGACGCTGAGCTTTATCCTGTTTTATAAGACTCCTCCAATGCATTCCACAGTGAGCTAACCTGCCGAGAGTCAGATCAAAGCGGCCACTGATGCATACGGTGAAATCTTTTAAAAATACATCTGTCGTTTTTTTAGCCAATCGCCTATTCCCACAGGAAAACATGTTTGGGTCGCACTGTATGCACCCATGTACTGACTGTGACAGTCAGTCATTTTTATTTTTTTGATACGGGTGAGCAATATGAAATAGCATTTTCCTGCAGCTCTGTGTGAGAAGGATTGTCAAACTCTCTCTGTCCCTGAACTCAGTTATGAATAAGAAATGATCTATTAAAAATGGAGGGCAATCTGATACTCCCAGTACATATTTTCATATGTTCAGAGAGCATATGGTCTTTGCTAATTTTTTAGATCGTGTCAAATCATGTCCTGACATGATCAGACATGATTGGAGGAAGTAATGAAGGAAACTAATAAAATGAAATGAAATGACATGAAAAGACTCATTATGCCGTCAATCTGCATTTGTATATTCTTGATAATAACTTGAATCTTAACCTGATGGGGTTAAAACAAAAGAGACTGTTGCCATTCCATTGTTTCCAGCTGCTAGGAGAACAATTTGCATGAAATCATCTTCGATAATACTGAAAGAAATTTGTCAAGAGCACAGCTCTCAACTTCTCATTAGATATGTAAGATTTGAGGTTTGGTTGGAGCTGTTTTGATTCCACTGTCTTTGTTCTGTATGCGTTTTCCCATCTGTGTCAGCTGTACTTTGTCCAGTTAACAAAGTTGGGTTTTTTTTAATAAAAAGGAGAGTTCAGTGAGAAGAGAAATTAACTGCTCCAACAGAAGAAAATATAGTACATGAGAATTAACGAACCTTATTTTAGCTTGAACATTCTGCTTTCACATAGCCAAAGCCTCTGCCTGGTCATTGATTAGCCCCTAAAGGTCCTTCTCCATGTATCTGGATTAAATCAGTAGACTTACATATGTAATTGTAAATAGGGAACATAAAATGGCTTAGATGTAACTCTGCACCATTGATTCTTCTAGAATGTACTGAATCATGAAGTCCTCTCTCTCCACACGCCCTCTGCTTCTTGTTGCACCTTAAGAAACACTCTGCTCAAACACTGTAAAACTACTCTGCACTACACAATGGCAAGTTTTAATAGTAGAGTAAGTCAATCATACATATTGTAACCGGGGCTGCATGGTGGCTCAGTGGTTAGCAGCGTCGCTTAACAGCTAGAAGATCCCTGGTTTGCATCCCGGTTAGGACGCCTGGGATCTTTCTGTGAGGAGTTTACATGTTCTCCCTGTGCATCAAGGGTTTTTCTTTGGCTTCCTCCCACAGTCCAAAAACATGCTGAGGTTAACTGATGATTCTAAACTGTCTGTAGGTGTGAATGTGAGTGTGCTTGATTGTCTCTATGTGTAGCCCTGTACAGACTGGTGACCTGTCCAGGGTGTCTCCTGCCGTCGGCTGGTATAGGCTCCAGCCCCCCGCGACCCTGCAGAGGATAAAGCGGTGTATAGATAATGGATAGATGGATATTGGAACCAGAAACCGGAACCGGATATTTCCAACCATGATTATCTGAATCCATGTCTTTGAGACTGTCATTGATATACTGGTGAGCATACTCAGCCTAGGTGTTGACTGCTTATTTTACTGAAGATACTGTATCTCCTCCTACATAAAAAAACACTATACAGAAAATTTAACAAGGTAAAACACGTATATTCTCAGGGGAGTGTGTCTTTAGTTAAACTCAAAGCACCCATGATGATGAAGATACTGGACCAGTGTCAAAACTGTGCAACTGTGTCTCCCAAAAATGATGTTCCTGTACAACTAAACTGCATTCTCAACTATGTTTTGAAAAGAAACATAATTTCATGGTGACCAAAAATTGTAAATGAAGACTAACACTGTAACATAGAAAAGATTTCTAGTTTGAAAAAGCATGAAGTGCCCATAATTTAGCGTAAGTCGTTAATGTAAGTATTCCCTGCAGGTCATGAAGAATCAAATAAAACTGTCCACCATCATGTGTTTAAAATCCAAAATGAACCGTGGACAAATAACCCCAGCCAAATGTGCATAACTTTATTCTCAATATAAAATGCCCGACGCTAAAGCGACGTACTGACTCAATCCGAATAGACCTAAGGGAAACGAGACCTCGTCCAGTAATCCAGCTGACCTGGGCAGACCAAACACAGCAGAGAGAGCACACAAACAGTGGCATAAGCACGATGCTCCGCAAATTAAAGGGGAGCTGCCGTCCAAAAAAGCAGCAATTCATGTCATTTTTCTTCCACTTCACACATTTGCCACTAAACACAAACTTTCCACAGCAAAGATTATGACTCAACCAAGATCTGAGCCAGTAGAGGGTCTGTTTGCATCCACTTGGGCATTAGACATATTGAGACACAGCACTGAGACCCACAGCAATACAACAAGACCCTCCCTGACTCAGAGTATTATTTTGTAATCTTTCTGGTTGGGTCCAAGTGGATCTGAGAAGTTCTCTATATTTTCCCCACTGCTGAGAGTTAATTTCTGTTTCAATATATATTTTGGGAGGCTGTGGCTCAGGTGCTAAAGCAGGGTGTTCACTAATCTCAAGGACAGCAGTTTGATCCCTGGCCCCTCTGCATGCCGGAGACATTGAACTCAAAGTTGCTCCCAATGGCTGACAGGCACCCTGCATGGCAGCTCTGTCACCATTGCTGCATGGCTGAGTGAACTGTAAACATGATGTTAAATAGTTACTGTGCATATTATTTACAAATTCAAAAAGAGGATTCAGTGATATGTGTACCTCAATCTCCTTAGGGTGTGATGAAAAACATTTGACCTTGCGAACAGCCTGCTTTCCCCTAAGGACAAGTGACTGACAGCTCCTCTGGCCAGTCACACAACTGACGTCCACTCGCTCCAGGAAATGCACGTAAATCTGCCAGATCTGGGAGGGCGCTGCCATCCACTTATCACTGCAGAGAGAAACATCATCAAGATCAATTAAGCGAAGGCCCCTGGAGACACAGCGGATGCAGCATGAGGTTGGAGATTAGGAGGGCTGATCTACGGCTATGCTAGCATTTTAATAAGCAGAGCCACCGTCACCATCCTCTCACTGCTGAGATGAAGGGAATTTGGTCTCAGTGGCCCTGGCTGACTCTCTCTAAGAGTAGGAGGAGATGTAGTACTCAGGTCTACTCTGAGACAACAACACTGAAAGAGCATTTGGGGATATGTGGAGCAGAATTGAAGTGGTATTGCAGACACAACATCAGTAACATGAAGCTGCAGATAGGTTCCATGTTGCACTAATGACACACTGATCAGACATTCAAGTATGCTATGCAATGCTATACTGTATAGTAATTTCCTAATATTTTAATAGTGTAAAATTGTTTTGTTTTTTACAGAATCTGCTTTTTAAAATGAGCCACATAGAATATAAGGATTTTGTTTACATGTCAGGATTTGAAGCTTAGATTAGGTTATTTTTCTGATGGAATCACACGCGAGTTGTTCAAGGACTTAAGCTCTGATGATTCTTTCTGCTTTGACAGTTCCTGGCTCTGATAAATGGTGTATTCTGTGAACTATTAGTCAGGCCTCAGGTATACAAACAAAGTGCTGTATGAACCAGGAAAAACTCCCTCATGTCCATGAATGATAAAGCCCTGACATATCATAACAGACAAACACTGGTCTTGCAATTTTTTTGATGGATTCTGAAACTTTTTTACAGTCAGACCACCAAACCTCCATCTGAGTAGTTAATTAATTCAAGCTTGCGTGACAGATTTAATTAGTCCAAAATAGAATGCTTCTTCAGGCTAGGCTGTGTGTGTTGTGCTCACTGTGTACAGTGTGCCTGGTCAGTAAATAACACATACGTGAAAACCATCACAAAGAACATTTTTATGTGTGGACTGGAACTCCCTGGCACTTTCAAGTACACATCCTGGGGCTCCCCTGGCACCTAGACAGAAACAGAGTAAAAGGCAGGAGGATGTTAAAATGGAAGAGTCAAAGACAAAGAGAGGCACAAATGAAAGCACATTAGCACTTTAAAAGTGTGGCAAGATACAAGGGCAGGCCTTATGTCTGTTAAAACAACTTGCACTTCATGACAGGACAGTTAGAAGAACTTCCTTTTCATCTGAACAGTTATCACTTTAGTAATTAATCCCCTGGTAATATTACTGAAGGGTTAATGTAGCAGGATCAGAAACCTCTACAACAGTAAAGTCAGTCTCTCACCAGCATCCTTGTCTGGCAGATGATGTTTGGGTCACTGCAGCGCACAGATATGTTCATCCTGGTATTCGGGTCTCCAACTGGTTAATCCATAAACGAGTGAAGATATATATGGAAAAAAAGAAAAAAAGGAATATACTGACTGTAAAGATTGGAGCTAGAGGGCTTATTTTAGTAGTGTTATTGAATCGAAACAATACACCTAGCCAATCTTAATGACAAGTCCAATGTGATCTGTTGAATTCATACATGAGCACAACAAACGTGCTTATGTTCTGTACATGCTGTGCCATTTTCCTCATTTTGTCCATGAATTTTTTTCCTGCTTTTCATTTCCTGCTTCATTTCCAGATACTTGTATGTTGTTATTACCCTTTTCTGTGATAGAAATTGTATCATGTTAGAAGATTGTCTCTGTTGATATGTGACTAAAACACAATAACAAAATGAAGGTGGAGTACATTCTTCAATTCCATCCACTAACCCCTGTCCTGTAAACATGCTGTTGTATTTGTGCATGTGCACATTTACAAGCACATTTATGCTCATATGGAGAGAAAATCAATGAACATACAGAAGATGTACTCACTCATTCAAGCATTAAATCAATATTAAAATGGCAATGATATGCAAATGAATAAAATGGAATGAATCTGATACAGAACTATTCAATTTAAGCTCAGTCAGTGGAGCCTGAATAGGAGCTGTGAGACAGTGAGTCAGGCTGATAAGGCATTGCTGGGGTAACCTGTCCAACCTGTGGGGTTGTGCCATGGTGGCAGGCGGATGGCCTTCTTAAGGAAACAAAGCTCAGGGTGGTAAAGTCGGAAAGTCTGGTCCACAACGTGGGGTGTTGGCTCCACATTCACCTGGCAGATGGCCACTGGCTTGCCATCTTCTGCTTTGAATGTAACCTGTGAAGGAAAGGTGAGAAGTCAGCGGTGTTAGCAGCACGCTACTCCCCTGCCTGATGTTAGATATTCTGTGCAGTGAAACAGCTTTTACATCATGGGGCAGTAAAACTCCTCAGTGAAAGCTGAACCACTAGAACAGGCATAGCTGGTTGAGACGCTCCATTTATTACTAATTCACATGCTTCATTTTTAGGTTTAGTGAGGTTTCTAGTAATTATAACACTGTTTAGTAATTACTGAACCTTTGGAATAGTACACGAGAACAAGTCAATAGTTGTGCGTTTTATGTATAAATACAAATACTTACTTCCAAGTTATGACCTTGTGATGCTTTTATGTTGAATAATTAGTTGTGCAGTTTGTCCAGGGTATCCAGTAATTCAACCAAAAAGCTCAACGTAGAGAAATGTCATTAATAAGTAAGGATAGCAGAAGTACATATATTCTGTTCTGTCTTGTGGGTCACTCAGGTTTATTCTCAGACCCCACAGGCAGTCCAGAGCTTCACTGATACACTATTTACTATTTTGAGGTAAATCTGAAAGTAAGCATACCTGAAATATTGGTTGGAAAGTACAGTAGTAAGTTAATGTTAAACCAGGATGACAGATTTTTACATTATCATATAAATAATTTTGGCAATATATATATTGAATTATATTTGTATATATTTAAACCACATGAGTGTTCCTGCTTGGTGAGGCTTCTTATTTGAATTGATAGCTAGAGTTTGTAATAACTGTATGCTTCCATTAATGCAGGATACGGCTGGTCATGTATAAGAAGCGGCAGCAGTACCAACTCATTTTATTAGTTCAGCTGAGCTTTATTTCCTGCTTTCTTTATGTGTGCGGGACCCTCAGACAACGGTGGTTCTCTGTCATGACATATTTAGAGAATACCTATATTCTAATTCCTTTACTCTCTTTTGAGAAATGCAGAAGTGGAATTGCAGTGTTTTCTTCCTGAGGCACTCTTGCTCTCGCTCTAAACAAGATATACAGTTTTTTTTTTTTATAAGAACCCTTTCAGAAGTTTTTTTTAATTCACCAGAGAGTATGATGATGATGGAAAACGCTGTACACTAGAATATAAAAGTTGGTTGCGATCCGAGTACTGAAACCCCCGCAGACCGGCTGGATGTGCTTTGAAGATTGCTGCGTTAAAATAACCCTCAGGATCTGTGCAAATCAACACAAATGTGCTTATACATATGCACTAATTCCATATAGTTACATATGATAAATGGTATTTATACACACACTTCAAACACAAGCAGACACACTGACAAATCACCATATCCCACACCGTCTTAAAGCAGTGTTTGCTGGCTGGCTGCTCTGTCCTCTCTGTCCCTGTACCTGTCTGCAGACATCTCCGGTTCCAGAGCTGCACATTTCTGATCCTTTGCTGGCTTCACCAACCTGCCCAGTGTTTGTTTTGTTGTTGTTTCTCAATGTTCATCTCTGCTCATGCTATGTAAAGTGCTCAGACATGATTTACATTGTGTGCTGGTGCTATATAAATTAAACTGAATTGGTTTCTATGTGAGGATGCAAAACACAACAACAGCAGAGATTCAGTTCAGGTCCCCCAATTCAAACTGTGTATCAGGACTAAAACCAAGCCATGAAATCCCAAGAACTCTCCGCAGACCTCTGTGGTAGATTTGTGGTGAGCCCTCGATCAGGGCAAGAGTATAAAACTATTTCTAAAGCTCTGAGTGCTCCCAGGAGCACACCCAATAGTTGTGAAACTAAAGAAGTCTGAATCACTGGGACTCCACCTGGAGCAAGTGTGTCTTTAGTTTGGATGGGGAACAGAAACACAAGACTAACGGAGCTTCAACATTCCTCTGCAGAGATGAAGAACATGCTAAAAGGATGAGCATCCCACCACTAAATCAGTCCGGCTGTTACAGTAGAGAGGTGAGATGGGATGTACTTTTGAGCAAGTCCTCTTTAAGTTTGCCCAACAAACGGCATCTGAAAGAATCTGAGAGCATGGCGAGAAGATTCTGTGAACTGATGACACAAAGATGTAACTTTTGGGGCAGAACTCCAGGCACTATGTCTGGTGAACACGAAACACTTAATAGAACTGAGGTAAGGACAGGGACAGTGTCATGCCATGCCTCACACATCAAATCCCAGGACCTTTTCTCACAGCTGTAATTTTGGTAGGAGACCATTTGAGCAGACAGCTAACCCAAAAATTTCATCCAAACAGAAGAGCTGCACGAGGAGGCCAGGTAACACTGGTTGGACGTTAAAATCACCATTTACGTCCCTCTTGGAGACAACAGGACGTCTCCTACCATCCAAAAGAACCGATAATGTTCTCAGAGTGTCATTACTGACACTTGATAGACGTCTTGACCACAGACCCACAGAATTCCTCACTGTGACTGCCTGATGTTTCCCTCTGAACAAAAGAACTTTCTATAGAAGAATGGACTAAAATTAAGAAATTCCAAAGTCACTGGAGTGACGATCCTAAAACTTCTGGCTCAATCCATGATACCAGGCCATCAGGGCCGGTTATAATAATAATCTATACTTTAATAGTCTCTTTGGAGAAATTTGTTCTCTGCATTTGACCCATCCATGCTCGGAGCAGTGGGCTGCTGCAGAAGCGCCCAGAGGTTAAGGGCCTTACTCTGGGGCTCACAGTGGTGGTGACTTAGCCTCTTGCCAGTCCAGGGACGCGAACCATCGACACATCAGTTACAAGTGCACTTCATGAACCACTAGGCCACTACTGCATACATCACAGTCATAAAAGACACGGAGAAAGATTTTATTCAAAAGCATATGTAATTCTAAAGTCTTATTTTTCTTATTGTTGATAAAGAAGATTTGCTTGTATTGTTAGTTATATTAGACGTTTGCTATCATGCACCACGAAATATTAAAACATATATGCATGTTTACATCATTTATAATTATCTCAGTTACTTAAACCTTAAAGAAGGATTTAACAACCACATCTGTACGTTTAAAAAATTATTTCAAAGTAAGTTCAACACAACACATCTGTGATTGGTCAGATGCTGATTTGAATTGCAGTCCAAAACTTTCTGTACATAAGAAAGCCACTGTAGTGCAGCACAGGCTTTATTTGCTACCTGTCAGGTACTTCATTTCTCAAATATGGGCTTTCCCTCGTTAAATTAGTGGTTTTGTTTTTCCTCAGAAATATGGGTTTGTGTTTTTTTCATGCAGCATTGCAAACATTTTTCAGAACTATAAAGCTTTGACTCTTAGTATTTTTTACTCACTTTTTCCTTGCAGCTATCAGAAAGTGCCATCCTGTGTCTGAACCAGCTCAGCCAGCAGATCTCCACTGAGACACCCTGCTGCAGCCCTCTCTTTCTATCTCCTTCTCCTGACACCACACACTGATCCTGCAGCTACTTCAAAGGCTACACCAGTATCACTGCTAAAGGGGAGATTTCAGAAATTCTAATTGGCTTCTCCAATTCCGATTACATCTGGAGGTGCCCCTGATTTACCAGAGTGAACATTTTTAATTTTCCGAGTGTAGTTACGCTACATAGTCAAATACAAAGAGTTCCCAAAAGAAAACCCAAATGCATGCAACCTTTAGCTCCATGCTCGACCGAAGCATACAGAGATGTGACTGTCCCGGAGTCGCCCAGCCACAGCCCACACTTAAACCCCATAGAATCTCCACAGCTGCAGACAAAACTACAGCCCAGGCTGACAGAGCCTGAGAGGGTCTGCCAGGAAAAAAGGAATGAACCGCCTGATATCCAGGTGTGAAAATCGTACCAAAGAAGACTCAAAGTTGTAACCACTGACAAAGAGGCTTTAACAAAGCATTGAATTCAGGGTCTGAATACATTTTGTAAATTTCAGTTTGGGATTTTTAATGAATTTTTAAAAATTCTAAAAACACATTTTCACTTGGTTCATTCTGATTATTGAATATCAAAGCGTAGATTGGTGGAAATTTTTATCCATTTAAAACTGAATCTACACTAAAATAAAATCTGCAAAAAGTGAAGACATTTTGACATAATTCAACCGAACCTCTTCAGTAGTAAGAACCACAAAATATATCCTAGTGATGAACAGGACCTTCATTACGACTACAGAACAGATTAAAACACCCAGACATGACAAATGCCCTGCAGTCTGAAATTAGCTTCCCACAATTTGGTCATTGAACACAGAGCAGCTGTCCAAACCGTTGATGTGCTGATGCTGACCTGCAGGAGTGGCCCATATCTGGCTCTGGTGATGTGTGTTGACTGACAGCAGTGCCAAAACTGGCATCCTGACAGCTCTGCTGTTGGTGCATGTCAGTTTTAGCGGGACACAGATTTGATCCAGACACGACCTCTCTGACCTCTTGACAGAATTTCTGCTCAAAGCAGCAGTGCTGACACTGGCACACAATACACACAAACCGTGGCCAGACGCACACGCTTGGCAGCGTAGCAAATATTTCATCACCCTGTGCAATGGGAGAGCTTCAGGGTACCGTACTCAACGTGAACAACAGGATTATTGTGAGGTCCAGCAGTTTAACAAGCACTGATGGATATCTTGTTTTAATCAGAATAATGCTATGTGCCAATAATGGAAGCCCAGATTTAAGTTCAAGTCTGCAGTGAGAGGGCTGAAGTTTCAGTTCGAATGGATTTATGAGAAACAGAAGTTAATTTTGGTGACAGCTGTAGCACACAGGGGTTACAGAGAACACAACATCTCATGGAGATAATAGAGCACATCGTCTTATCTACAGTACACTCCAACAAGCACATTCACATTGTTTCTCACTTCTCTGAAGTTCTTACATATTATAAACAGTTGAATAAGTGCTTCAAATGATAAAATAACTTCAGAGTAATACTGTATGCGCACGGTTCATTTAAAGTAGATTAGCCAGACGTGTCAAGCTTTCCTCCAATCTGAGATAGTTTAACTCTCCAGCCCGACATCTGGCAGTTGGAGAAGACAAACAATGTTCAGTAAGATAAAAGTGATTTGCAGCATATCATTCTGCCTGACAATCTCGTCTGGCTAGTGTAACTTTTTTTAATAGTTGACACTTCAAAGTGTTCTTTGTGTCTGAGCTGTGACTGTGTGAGAGTGGAGAGGAGGGAAAAGGCGGCGCACTGCCACTCCTCAGAGAGTAGTGGGAGTGTGTGTGTGTGTACACTAGATGTTGTTAGACTTAGGGGTGTAGAAGAAGGTTAAACTGACTAAACCCCATATCAAAAGCTTTAAGCCACTATACGCTCAGTTTAGGTGGATTTAGCTTCCTCTGCACTGCTGAATCTAACAATCAAACACATTTAACCTAAAGTGCAAATAATGTTAAACTGGACTCTTGCAATCAAAGGTCTAATAATAGCAGAAAAACATACTGTACTCCAGAATGGACCTTTAATGCACCGCCTACTGTAACTGTAGACAAACAAACCTCGATTGTGAGGTCAAAGACTTTAGCTCTATTTTAGATCTATTTATTTCAGCTTTAGCTGGTGCAGTATGCAGAGAATATTACATGAGGCATAAGTAGCACATTCTGTACCTTGATGGTTTTGGCAGTGATAATATTGGACAGATTCTTCTTGGCCACCTGAGAACTTTTGCCTGTAGGTAGGAAGCTCGGTCCCTGTGAGGGTTTGATAAGAAACAGAACTGTTATCAAAATTGAACATCTTCCCAAAAGTAGCAAATGACTGCAAAGAAAACATTACATCTGCACACCCGGCAAGAAAACTGTAAATGATCACAACAAGCAGAATATAACCAAAGGGCATAACACCCCCAGAAGATAAGCACAGATTTATTCTGAACTTTACTTCTGGCATCAAATTAACTACCAAGTCAGACTTGCTTTTCCATGTGTATGACTTGGAATAGATCAGCTATGGTTAATAATCCCTGAGGTATAGCTCTATTTATATTAATACTCACATTTTATAACCACTTCACCTCATAATCACATGGTGTTTGCGAACCAAAAACCCATCTTTGGCAGGCTCAAGGTCAGTGAATTCTGAAAGATTTTCTTCTACTGGCATCAATATGTGGAGTTCAGAAATAGCATATCACAAGTTCGAAGGAGTTGCTTTGATCTTTCATCTTCTTTCAAGATGTGGTGACTGTTTCTTACTGTAAAATAAATCTAACCATTTCAAGCGTTCAGCCATAACATCTGATTTAAAAACGCTGCATCTGGAAATAATTATCATTCCTGGAACATGGTTTTCACAGAAAATAAGATCACATAAATGCTCTGTAGAATCCAGCTCTGGCCTGCACTGTACCTGGAGGGCCATCGTGTTGTCCGAGAGAAAGCTCTGATATTTCAGGGGGATGTGGATGCTCTCTTTGGGCCGCAGGTAAACCCTGGGACCCTGGGCTCCATCCTCCAAGTGGAACATGTTCTCCTCCAGCGGAGTCGGAGTTCTGGTTAGTGCTTTGAAGTAACGCCACTCCTCAGTGTTAGTGATGACACTGGATGACAAGATTAAAGGACACAAATGAGATGAAAGCAGCTCTTTCATATTTTTTTTTACCATGCGTGACTGTGGGAACGCTGTTCTTGGGGTTCAGTGCTTCAAACAAAAGGAACACCCCCATGTCCAACCTCTTTATCTTCTTCTCATGTGACCACAGAATTCATGACCAAGAGCTTGTTTTGTTTAGTTTTTTTTTTTGTCTAATTGAGTTTTTCCAGCTTTTGTGTGTCTATCTTGGAAAAATGAGTCCTCCTTTGTTGGTGTCCATGGAGACCAGTCTCATACAATGTCTGCTGGAGTGTCTGCGTTGATATTTTGCTGTCAGAACTGTTCAAGTTCATCAGGAAGGCTTTTATTCATAGATATTACCTGGCCTCTTGCCAGTGGAGGGGTGACTTTTGGCTTCCTACCAGGACTTTTGAGACCTTTTTCGCACTGTGGAATTCCTTATACTGTCTGATGATGCTTTGCACCGTAACCTTGAAAACTTGAGATATGCTTTACAGTCTTTCTTGTCTTCTTAGTAGCCACTACACACAGCTCTCTCAGGGATGGACACTAATAACTAGCTTACTCAGCTCTTTGGTTTGGATCATGACTTGTCATTGACTGGTAGTTGACTAGGGAATTACTACGAAATTTGTATTGAAAATAGTGCATTAGATTGCTCCAGAACATTGTAGAACTGACCAAGACTGCTTGAATGGCATACAAACTGCATTTTCTACTAAGATTGTGACAATTTCAGAAAGGTATGAATGATTGTAGACATGGTATTTTAATGTCAAATAAACACCCAAGTAAACATCAAAATGTGGCCTGGCTATGAAAACACGGCATCACTTGTTCCTTTACTGCAATGATGACCCCAATAACAACACCAAATCATTTCTGGTTTACTGTTTAACAATTAAGCCCCATCTTCTTAAAGCCAACAAGTTGCCTCTCTAACTAACTTGACCAATAGAATGCAAGGTGTTTGTGTGTTTGAAATCCTGTATCCTCATTTGTGTGTCCAAGAGTTATACAGGACAGCAATGGAAAACACATTTCCTCTGCACCAAGGTGAAAAAAACAGAAAACAGAATACTGACCTCTTATACAGACTGATTCTACGTATGGCTAAGAATTGAGGGGAACTAAATTCTACAGTCACACCACTCACACACAATATTTCCTTTTAATTACTGACAGCAGTATGAAAAAGGTGTATAGAGGTCGGTGGCAGTCCCCATCCACGCCACAACAAATGGATTTCCAGGGAGAAAAAAACAGGAACAGATAACACCTTCCAACAGAGGGAGGACTCGTCTCAACTCTTTCCTCTTCCTTTGAATACAAAAATTTCACGCACAAATGCATAAAGGGGAGTGCTGCTTTAAACTTCAAAGGTTCCAAGCCACGGGCATGGAGAGGGAAATTTCTCTCAATAGGAGAGTGAAAGTTTATGAATTTTTCAGGGCCCCACCTCACTAACATTAGGGAAAGATGCAACATTCAATTCCATGAAATTTATTTGGAGATTCCCACCTGTGCACTTGGAATAAAACATTTTGCCTGTGGCTTATCATGACAACAAAGAGTGTTTGTGTATTTCGGTTTCGCCTGAGCCTCCATGAAAAACCATGAGTTGATTCATTTTTAAAGAGAGAAAATAGAACAAGGTAGGAGGTGAGGGCGACAAACAGATTGAAACAAATAGATTGAAAAGAGAGAAAAAATAAAACAAAGACGATGATTAAAAGGACAGCAAGAGGAAGAAAGGAATGAATGCGGAGTTGAGAAAGCACTGAGAGGAAGACCGATAATGAGAGAGAGAAATAATGAGAGAGAAAGTATGGAGCAGAGGAGCTCTGCTGTTTTCTATCTCTCTATCATCGAGCAGTCTCTGCTCACACTGGGCTCTGTGAGGCAAAGTGTAAAAAGTAGTCATGCAAAATGGATGGCAACAGGTAGCAAATGTGTCCTCCATGTCAAGAGGAGCCTCTGGGCTTGAAACCAGGGCAGACATCAAAGCTCCATCCAGCCTAGCCTTTCACTAAGTACTCTCAGTTCAAAGTCTGATGCTGGATTTCCGGTTAAGGGTCAGACTTTTTTCTTGCTTGTTTCTGTAGAACAAAGCGCTGACCCAAGGCCAGCTTTATGTTCTCCAGAAAACATCTTGTCAAATATTGACTGAAATATAGACTAACCTCAGTGCTCTGACCAAGCTGTGGTTCATTTATCCAAGTTAACAAAGTTACTGGGGCCAGTTTTGTTGTTATTGTACCTTCTCCCCTCCGAGAATTGACAGATGATTACTTTTGAAAATATTTCATCACTTCAATAAACAATTTCAGCAAAAAAAAATCTATCTGTCTTAACAACAGATACACAATATGATAGACATACAGTATAAGGATGCAGGCTGAGGGTGGCACACCAGGAATATGGATGCAGGGATTTTTCTTGAACTTTCACAAAACTACAGCTGTGGAAAAATGTTTTCGGACACACCACAATCTCAGATATGATCATGAAATATTTGTGGAAATTTTTTTTTGTGTTTCAGAAGGTGTGGCTGCATTAGACAGACACAAACAAATACCAGTGATTTTTTGTTAATTGTTTACAAGAAAAACTAACACAACTAAATTCTTGACAGTTTCAATATGTCACTTCTCAACATTATCAGTATCAAAGTCAACAAATAACAGAGGATGTGTTCTCTAACTCTAACTGAACAAAAAATAAATAAACCACCACATCATCAAATTAATACTTAGTTGTTCTGCCATCAGCACACAGTAGAGCTCTGATCCTGACTGGCATGTTCCCCACCAGTCTTTCACTCTGCTGAGGGGTCATCTTGTCCCATTCTTCTTAAATTACTACTTTTAATTCTTCTAAATTCTTTGGTTTACCTTTGAAACAGACCTTTTGATAATCCACCACAGATTTTCAATGGGGCTCATGTCTGGGGATTGAGCTGGCCACTCCAAGACCTGGATACTGTGCTCCTGCAGCCAAGTTCTACTGGCCCTGGATGTGTGGTAAGGAGCATTATGTTGTGGAAACATAGAGTTTTGACCTCGACGGAACAGAGCATGTGCAGAAGGGAGCATGTGGGTTTGGAGAATGACACAATATTTGACAGAGTTCAATGTGCCATCACAGACAGTGAGGTGACCAACACCAGCAGCACTCATGTGTCCCCAAACCATGATACTGCCTCCACCATGCTTTACAGTAGGTACTGTATATGCTGGAGATAATGCTTGGCCTGGCCTTCTGTGTACCCTCACATTAGCAGGAGGAAGTTAAAGCTGAAAACTGGACTCATCTGACCACACAGTCTTCTTCCAGTTCCTGGCTGTCCAGTTCTTATGTGCTTGGGCCCAACGACTAACCTCTTCCTCTCATTGATCAGGGGCTTCTTGACAGCCTCGTAGGACCTTAAGCTAAGATCTAAAAGTCGGCCACGTACAGTGCAGGTGGAACACTGGACACTAGTCTGGTCTGACCACTGCTGCTGAAGCTCCTGTGATGTCATTTAGCAGTTTTCCCTGCACATGTGGATCAGGATATGGTCATTTCTTGCTGAAGAAACCCTTGGACGCCCAGATCTTCGTTTGTCTTCCCAGCTGTTGGTTCGTCTGTATTTCTGCAGAGTGTATCCAATTGCTGAAGGACTGCATCTGCACTTCCTGGCTATCTGGCGGCAGCTGTATCCTTCCTGGCTGAGAATCTGTATCTTCAGGTGTGTTTCCTGCGTTAGGTTCCTTGTTTTAGCCATTTTTGTCTCTGAAGAACTTTCAAATGTGCTAGCTTTATAGAGACATGAAGCACCGCAACAAAAATTGTGTCTTCTAATGAAAAGCACAACCTTCATTAGTGGATCACTGCCAAACCAACCAAAATGACCCAGTACTCAAAATGTCTTTTGTATTTTTATGGAACCAATCAATTTTAAGTTTTTAATGGCTTTTTAGGATGTGTTTAGTATTTTGGCTGTGACGGTACTAAAAGAAATTGCACTTGAAGACCTAAGAGTGATTGTTAATACAATATTTCACAAATGCATGGGGTGTCTGAAAACTTTTTACCACCACTGTATGTCTTCTTTTTCCCTTTGGTATCCAGATTTATCAAGGTTTGCTTGTTGTCTTTCATTCTTATTTGTGTTCCATTTTCTAAATCTCATGTCTTTCCAGACCTGCCACTCTCCCCTGCCTTGCTTTCCTGCCACTGATGCCACCACAGTCACACACATTACAACAACACACATAGCAATACTGCCCAATCTACCATGAAATACCACAGTGTCCCAAAATATAAACGTGTTCTTGGTAGTGTTGTACATGGTGATCTCTGCATCTGACTCATGAGTGCTGCACCAGCAGCACATCAAATGCAGCAGCTTCCTTGTTAATTTACACATTTCAGGCTCTTGGTAAAGGTGACAGACGGCTGGTGTAAAGTGTCACACTGCCTCATCGAGAGATAAATAAACTAACAGGGTGCTAAGCCAGCGAGAGGACAGATGCAGGGATTGATGACTCTCAATTAGACCTGGTAGGCCCGGTGGCCAGGCTAATGCCATAATGATTCATCCACGGCGCACTGCAGCCTTTGTTGATCAATGTGATATATGTTAATCCAAAGCTCAGGCATGAGCAGAATCCATAACAAAAGACTCAGAGTGCGGGGATTAACAATGATGCTGAGGAAACACGGCACAGATACCAAAAACGGGTTACCCAGGGAACATCAGCCATAATGGCTCCTACGTTTGGATTAAGGGGATATTTAGCATCTCTCCAACATTATGTCTGCATCTGTGCCAAGGACAACTGATTGTGCTATTGACGAGCGAGGGTCTCCTTTGTTCATGGACCTACTGTATGTGTTTGACAGAGTGAAATGTTGAAACATAATGGAAGGTGGCTGCTAACACTCCACAAAATGCTTGAATAACTTACATTACATTATTTATTCATGTTGACACATGCAAAATTTGTTTTGGATAAGTGGGTAATTTTGTACAGAAAACAAATAATCTGTCTTGTTTATTTATATAAAAAATGCGAACAAATTAAAGTCCCCTATTGTGCCCCTATTTCAGCAAATAATGAACGTCTCACATGCACCCAGCATGTGCCTTTCAATCTTTCAGCTCCAAACAGTGCAAAGATGGGCCATTCTACCATGACTGTGTAACAAACATGTAATGTGACTGTGCTGCGTTTCAGCCACTGTTTCATACTCATTCTGTTGTCTGAATACAGACACAGAAAAACGTGTAAATGAGAAGATCTTTTAGAATTCAGCTGTATTAAAATGCAGTATATGTGTGCAAAGAGAGCAGGAGAGAGGCAAGCAGATGTAAACAGTGGCCGTGTTTCGGTTGCACTGAAGCACAACAGACAGCATGAAAACACAGTAACCCACCCAGAACCTGTTGATTGGTTTCACACAGCTCTGACCTGCAGGCATAAGACCAAAGCTAATGGTAACATTAGTCATATTAGCCATTCAATGTGCTAAAAAACACACACACACACACTAAGGATTATGGTGAGATTGCTATCAAAAATAAAAATAATCCACTGGACTTTCAGTTCCTGGGATACTGGGAATGTATGACTCTTGGGTTCACTCTTGCAGAGAACAGCAGAACATTTTTGTGCTTTGCTCATAGCTGAGATGTTTTAGAGTTAGCAGAAGCAGCTCTAGAAAGCACGTAAGCCTGGTGGACTGAGAGGCAGCTGCTTATTCTGAATGGCTGACAACAGCATTTTAAATAGTAAGTTTTAAGACATGCAAAACGCAATGAAAACAGATTTTTGCCACGAGGACCAGACTTATAAAATGCGTATGTTATGCATACATTCAACTGAGCAGGTGTTTAACAGTGTCAAAGTATTTTGTGCTCTCCAACCAACATGACCTCGACTGAAAAACAGCTTCAACCCCAGAGCCACTGAACTCTGCCAAACACTCACACTGACTGGACCTGGGGAACTACTAGCAGCTTAACCTTGCAGGTAGTTTTTGCATTCCTTAAACCATACTTTTTCATACATGTTCAGCAATGTGCAATATCCAGAAGTGCCACATCAGTTACACGACTGTTTTAATAATTCCTAATATACCAAATAAGTTATTTTTAAATGAACAAACTATCCCACAGTTTTCATAGTTACACTTGCACATACTATTTTTTTTCTACAAGATGTTACATTTTATATTTGCACATTTGCAATGTCTGATTGTGTGAATGCACTGACAGGATTGTTGCTTAACAACAGAACACTAGTGCCGGGTGATTTTCACCCATGCGATTGTGGTGGTGTGACTTTCATTGTGTTGTCATTGTCTGAGTTGTGTGGGTCCTTGGGTAGCTTCATGCTGCTCACTGACATCACAGAAGGTAGGTGTGTTTCCCTGCTCCTAACCCTGGTTTTTTCCAACAGGCACGTGTTCGGGGGATTTTCACATGTGCAGGGAGACTGTGCCTTCACCAGAAAAGCTCCCAACTCCATTATTATTTTTAAGGAGTTTTTCTTAATGATTTCCTAATTTTTCACTAGTTTTAGAGCCTTTTTATAGAGCCTCCCCATGATACCTTTTTTCGTTTCATGAGACGTTGTATAGGGGAAAGAAAGAGTACTTCAATTTGCCATGTATTGTTGTACTTTAATATATTTTGATGAGAAGTATTTTTTAATCAGGTATATTATATTGGGTAAAACATACCCACTGTTAGTGATGGTGTTACTAATTATTACGTTAGTGTTCTGGGGTCCATTTCATTGCACATTATGCAATGACAATAAAGGAATTGGATTCTCTTCTATTCTGTTCTATAACCAGGTATGTTCTTAAAGAGACTTCTTCAACACAAAATCTGCACTAAAGCAGCTCACTTAGCTTGAACTGTCATCGCCTGTTATCTGGAGACTTTTACTGTTAATATGACTTAATCCCTGAGTGCATTTTGACATGTCACAGTGAGAAAAGCACAGGTGTTAATAATATAATTCTCCTGGTATCATTTATGCTTGGTCACACTAACTTGGTTTACTGTGACACTTTGATAGAGCAAGCCATCATTAATTAGTGAAACTTGTGCTTTTCAAAGTATGACGAGTCAAAATGTCCGCTGTGGCAGAAGACTGATTTTGCACTGTTAACATTTGGCTACAACCTGGTGTATGTGCATCTTACTGATGTAGATGAACAGTACTGTTGAAACTCAATTTAGTATCACAACTGATCGTAGCAGTCACAAGGACAACTGCAATGAGTTTGATAACCTAATAGAGCATACTACTTTTTATGCACAGTACCAACTATAGACTAGAAGCCATGCATAAAGATTTTTCACATAGCCGTAGGGGGTCTATTTTTTCTTATTATTATTTCTTGTTAGTAATGGATCAAATCCAGACTAATGTTTCTTTAATGCTTTCTACTACTTAGCCCTTTGTCTTCACAAGGTATTACAGGCAACACTTAATGCAAAAAATGGTGGTGAAAATTTTGAGGAATAGGTGGACGGCTCATCTGTCAGTTCACAGCGCCAGAGTCTCACAAAACAGACTCACTCGAAAAGACTTTAAAAACTATCTCCAGAGCTTTACCATCACCTTTGGAAACACTTTCAGAATGTGTGAACACAGTTTCACAGTGGAGCGTGACTTGTTACGTTCTGATAATGGAAAAACACATACAGTACAGAAACAGATGCTCACAGTTGGTGTGTCAGACCAGAGACACACCTATAAATCAAATACCAATTTAAAAATGAAACACACCTACGTTTCAATAGATCAGATCGTTGTATTGGTAAATATAATTATACTAAACAGTTTTAGGCTGAGCTGTCAACCGGATGTCACCCAAATGTCCCCAAACTGTTTGCAGAATCTTACCTGAGCTCTGGGTCATCACTGTGAATGGTGACAGTCTGGGGAACGTTAAAGGGATTTCTAAGGACAAACTCCATGTACTCAGCAGATCCCAGGCTGGCATAGAGCAGGTGCTGGGTGGTGATGGCCTGGCTCAGCATGTTGGCGATGTCCTCTGCCTTGCTGGACTCTTCACTGGGCTTGAATTGATGAAGTTCTCTGGCCATCTGGACTTCCTTAGTCCAATCCTAACAGCCAAGAACAATGGCAAAGGCTGTTAGTGCAGTGCTCCACTGTGCATGTGAACACCAGTGTCACAGCTTGTCATGGAAACTCCTGTTCAGTTTTGACCTGCTGTACTTGCTGTATTCTGCTCTTATAAAAATGAAAGATTAGAATTAAATTTTCTGCTGTTTTCGACGATATAGCTAAACCCTTGGGTAGTTCAAAGCTGCACTCATCACTCTTTCTGATGAGCGTAAATGCTGTAGCTCATACCGACACATTTACAGAGAATTATGACCAACTCTGTAGTTCTCTATGACCCGACAGAGCATGTTGCATCTTTCAGCTCATTATTTTGGTCTTTCAACTTCAACGTTCTGGTTCAGTCTCACAGCTCTCAACACCTTGCTTTAACCCCCAGCAGGCAGTTGTTTGGAGCAAAAATGTTATCTTGTTAACCTTCTGAGCCTGCCGTGAGTGTGAAAGGCATGTTATCTTTAAAAAATCAAAGTCACTAAAATGACGTCATTTATCAGAACCAGAAACCATAAACATAGAAACATATTGTGAGATTTTCAACTTTCCTTGAATTACTCTCATGTGACTTCTGGGTCCATCATTAGTAACTCAGCTGTGACCAACAGTGCTGTGACTAAAATTAAGGGACTTTTTAGCTGAACTGGGCTGAACTGCAGGCTGTGTTTACAGCGAGCCTGTAAGGGAATAGTATGGAAATAAATCACCAACACCTGTGGGCACTTGAAAAATGTAGCTGATTCACAGTATTTCTAATTTTTTATTAAATAAATCACCATAGAGTAGCTGTCTTTTATGATTTATGGCAAATGAACTTTTTTGTACAGCACAAAAGACAACTTAGACATTTCTCTACTTCTAACCATCGTTGAACTGCTTCTATAGAAGTGCAGGACTTTATATTGCAGTAAAAAATGAGCCCACAATATCTGTACAATATCTGAATAACTAATAGGAGCAAAGGCCAAAACTAAGTAGAACCGCGGTTGCTCTAAATCAGAATCTTCTCTATTTCAGTATTTACAAGTCATATAATAACACTTGACTGACTACATTCTGATTACAGCTGAAATATGAAGTAGCTTGAATAAATGCTTTGCAAGTAGGCACATTTACTTTTATAGACCTTTCCTTACAGTCAGATGTTGTTAACATAAAACAACCATTTCAAAATCGTGGATAATTACATTTTACACCAGCAAAAATCCTCCGATCCAAGTTTTCCTTCAACTTTAACACATTGAGAACAGGCATGTGTGATGTGATTTAACATTATATGCAATGTTTTCTAAATCTTTTTCATTAAATTTGGGAAACCGACTTCCAAAGCAGATGGACGGAGTAAGTGTTTCTATTTCAAGCCAGTCTTTTAGTCCGTCACAAACATGGCATTATAAATGTAATGTATAATGCAGCTAAATGTGAATCATGAGCATGCTGTGGTATCATCTGTTGGACTTTAAGTTCTTTTCATATTTTAAATGGCACAGTAAACTACATGATCCTCAGAGGGCTGGCCAGGTTCACTAATTTTGAAAATAAATCACCTTAAACTGAGTTTTAAATCAGCATGGTGATGCTAAGCTTGTGAGAAATTATATAATTGAGATTTTCAGCAGGCCTAGTCCTCTGAAATCATTGAACCCGGTCTAAATGAAGTTGTCACAGTCAGACCAGAAAACTCAAATCCAAATTAATCTGCAAAGCAACTTTAAAAATCTTTTCCCTGTGCGAGGAGTAGTTGTATTTCATATAGCACTGGTTGTTACAGAGGTGTGAAACAGCTAAAATCCAGGTCTTATCAGAGGAAAGGTAAGGCGTAAAATGTCTAGGACAGACATGCACCACAGCTAAAATCACATTTAGCATGTGCACCCATGGGTGAAAGTACAAGATGTGGCTTTGGAAGGAGAGTAATTAATACGTTCTTGTACAGTCACGAAGACACAGGATTGAAGGGCACGCTGCCAGCAGAATTTTAACACCAGCAGGCTTTCTAGGAGATACTCCATACCCCTGAGAGAGCACCCTCACCACGTTTCTGAGCAAGAATGAAAGCTGTTGCACGGCCTTTCGTGTCTGTCTGAGAATTTAGTGAAGAAGATTCAAAGGGACATACTGTGGTTGAGCTTTAGACAAAAGCAGCTATTTTTGTCCCGCTGATGGCTTAACTGAAAAGTTTGACCTCACCGTAACCTTAGCTGTTTTAGCATCTTCCCTGCCCTCCCGCTGATGCACGGCAGCCATGCAGCTGAGCTTTCGGCGCCCACTGTCGGGCTCACTTAGGTTGCGGTCTTCAGGCATGATGGTGTCAGCTCTGATCCCACGTCTCCATGATGGAATCCGATCCCCGTCTATCTCCAGTCTGTGTGCCTGTGCAGTGTTCCTCGCTGTGGAATAGAAACATGCTGCAGTCATGAATATATTTACTGAACAGAGTGGAATCTAATCTCTTTGCCATTTTGACCATATGTTCTAAAAACCCTCCAAATGTCCAAGAGAGAGAGAGAGGCGCCGACAAATTAAAGTATTGTTGGAGCACAGCAAACAACAGCTTGTTCACAGACAACAGTCCAGTCAAACAACTGGCACCACTACAACTGGGCCAAAGCCCTACTACTGGGAAAAGAAACTCCCCCTCTCCCTTTCAAACACCTTTACCTCCATGGTCATGTGTATTCTTTAAGCACCAAAATACCGAATGAAAACATCCAATTCATCTACCAGTCACCAAATAAAATAAAAAATAGAATTAGCCATGTTCTTTAAAAGCGTTTACAAGACAATTTGCCACTCAGACATTAACTCAGAACTACCCAGACTGTATTTTTGTTATCTAAAAACACCTTTGCTCTGCCTTTGTATCAGTTTTGTAGTCATGAGGTGGAGCACATGTTGCAGCAACGGGAAGATAAACCAGGACTGACTGAAAGTGGCAACAGATCCAGAACAAAAATGAGCGGCACAGTGTTTTGAAAAAAAGAAGTGGTACATCAGTGAATTGTGGACAAAGTAAATGGGGAGATGGAGACAAGAGAGACACGAGGCTTATGTAAAGTAGCCTTTTATTGAAGCTCTTCAGGAACATTACCTGCTGTATTTGCTAGACATTAGACTTTTACTAATCCCTCATGTGTTCAACAGTCTTTTAGAGTCCCTGGGAAACCTCTTTTGTGTTGTAACCCAGTTCTGCTTTGTTCTGTACCACTAACTGTGATGCTTCTGTATTGGCTTCTGTTTTCTGCATTTGCAGTACATTCACTAATGCCACATGCACTGTCTAACTGATCAACATGTCTTCATTTATTGATGCCAGGTGTACTGACTGACTTGTCACCATGTCTCATTTTACTTGTCTTTGACCTATTTGCAGTGTAATTTTTCATAAATTCTCTTTGTCACTTCCATTTTCCCACACTGTCAAAATCACTTCATTCTCAATTTCAATATCACTACTCTTGTCCAATGATCTATCAATCTGTGCTCTCTCTCAGCCAACCAGAAGACCCCTGTCTTTAAATTCATTGAAATGTTGTAACTCTCCCTTCCAGGCCATTGATCATGCATCCCCTCATCCGTCCCATCTCCACTTCATCCAGGCCTGTCTTAGCCAACCTCCACCATAAATCTGATAACTTTGTTCTACCACCACCGGCATCTAGACTCTGGGGGCCCTGTCCTTATCTTCTATTTTATCTGGGAGTCCACTCCATGATGTTGCGTGTCTCTGGAGTGTAACCCCTTAAATACTTTGATTTATCATGCTCATGTTTCTAGAATAAATTTAGTTCTTTACTTTCATACGATCTCTCCTTATTGAATTGTAATTCAAGTAACTCAAGAGAAAACTCGACTTCTGCACCTCCTCCTGACTCATTTTCAGGCTTTAAACAAATCTGTGACAGGAGACATGTCTAAGTACAGGTCTTTCCAGAGAGAGGACTCTCCTATTGGCTGTTTGACAAACGCAGATGTGCATGCACCTCCCATCCGATGTTGGGAAGCCTAGCTCAGTGGATAAAAATCCTGCATGTAAAGTTATTTTTCTATCATTTGCAAAACCTGTCTACACTGCAAAGCCACCCTGAAAAAGAAAAAGGAACTTATCAAAAAGAGCCTGAAAGAAAGTCTGAGGATAAATGCATAAAACACACTATCAATATCAGGAACGTTTACTCAAAGAACGTCAAGTAACTACTCTATTTCAAGTTTGTGCTTTTCCCCTGGGCAGGTAAGCTGTTAATTTTATTGTTCTGTAACATCTGAATGTATTGTTGCGGTTGGTCACATTGTGTAAGAAACCAACCAAGAGTGGCACTGCTCAATGTTGCTACTAGTTTAGCCTTCTGCTAGCTAAAGTCAAAGGCTCACATCTGCAGCTGTGTCTAAATCAGTTTTCATCTTTATGTTTGTATTTATGATTGAGCTTGTGTCGTACATGGACATGAAGCGCATCCACATGCTAATGCTAATCTGGTGGGTGGGGCTTAGGACGGAAAGAGGAGAAGGAAGTGCTGAAGGAGGAGAGCTGTAATTATGGATTCAGTACTTTCAACTGGTAATACTGTGGGGAAAATACATCAGGAAAAGCAATGCACCTGAAAACTATTCTTTGTTGCATTCATTATTACTGAGGAAATTCATTCTGACTAGATTTTACAGTAGGTCATACAACACTGTGATCACTTAGCCACAGGACTAAATCTCTGAATTTTGTGCTCACACATAAACTCTCTGATATTTGTTTCCCTTAGCATTTTTCCCCTCTAAGTATTACTCTTTATCCCTGGACATTTTTCCCAAGTCTCATTATCAAAGAGGCATTAGATCGAGTGCCAGTCACCTAAACCAGATAATGTCTGGCTACACTGCTTCCTTCAGAGCCACAGGCAGGCAGAAGTGGGACAGGAGGGTAACACACATACACGGACATACACGCACTAACACACACTACACAGTGCAGCTGCTCTGTTCAGTGAGGCTTGCTGTTGTGACTGGACTCCAGTGAGAGCAATTAGGTGCATCGTACGTTTAAATGGCACAGGAAGGTGGAGCGGAGAGAGGGAAGACTTTAGCGTGTAAGGGAGATAAAAGTAGTTGGGAGGTAGAGCAGGGTCAGATAGGTAAGAAACAGAGCAAACAGTGAGCAGGTGAATTGATCCATCAGTGCATCTGTACACATGTTTTACACAGTACGTTTGGTGCCTTGAGCTTCCAAATGCATAGATGTTTATCAGTGCTGAAGTATTTAGTTTGCTAATGTAAATGAAATCATGCAACATTTTAAGTATGTATTGCTACACCTGTCAGACCTGGTTTATTAATCTAAGCAAGCATTATCTGCTTGTTTATAATCTGTTTATCTGATACCTCCTAATGCCTAATGTAGGTGAGTGTCTGTGTGTGTGTGTGTGTGTGTGTGTGTGTGTGTGTGTGTGTGTGCTTCACTCATAGTCCACGTTCGAGAATGAATTTAGGAATAGCACACCAGTTGAGTGGTGATACCCTGTCTAATTGGGGAAAAAATTGGTTTCCCCAGTGTGTGTGTGTGTGTGTGTGTGTGTGTATGCGGGCGTGCATGCCTGCGAGTGTGTGTGTGCCTTTAGACTGTGCATGCATGCACACACACACACACACACACACACACATAAAACACAAACAGGACTGTGGCTCGCCACCAGAGATGCTTCTGCAAGCTCAATTAGGCTGAAAATTGAGTGGTTCAGTGGTGCAGCCAACAGACCAAATGTGAAATGGATCTGGTTGAGTTGATCAAGGCAGGAGCATAGTCACCGCCCAAATGAAAGACTCTAATTACTCTGCGGCGCAGATTACTCACGTACATGTGCTTAGACACACACTGAAATGTGGGTGGAGAAAAGCATGAACTGCACAGGTAATCAAAGTGGAGTTAATGAACATGTTAAAACAAAAACAAAGACAACATTCGGTGGGCTGTGGATTGAAGTTCTTACCATTGAGGTGGAGGATGTTTCTGGACGACAGGCTTCCTCCTCTGAAGCCACTTGTGACTTCACGCGGTGTGATGATGTGAGAGTGAGGCAGCATTATGTCTGCTGTCTTCCTCCTGCTAGGGTCCACTGGGCACCCTGTGGAAGACACATATAGTTTTTAGTTTGATATTTTGAATCTTCTCATAAAGTATTTACATAATAGTGTTAATAATTCATCTGCTCAAAGTAACACACCCATTTATTCACTTTTAATAGGCTGCAGTCTCCACAAGAAGGCTTGTACAGTCCATGTCAGAGCAGCTCTATTTGTGCTGACCTGCACCACTTAAGCCAGAGGAAAATAATTGCTGTAATTGTGCAATTTTCACACTTACGCCATCTACTGGCAGTGAATGTTACAGTGGCAGCTGTAAACTGCAAGAGTTCTCACCTTTCTTTCTCATACACAGTATTTCAAATCATTAAGCAAGGGATATTTCTGGGGGGTTTCCAGTCGCTGTTTTTTACTCTTTAAATTTCTCATATCTTTTGAGTTAAGTGGTATTAATCTCAGGCAGGACTGTTAATTAGTTCTCTAGGTGATATCAAAAGCAAACTTATTAAAAATGCACTGTGAATTGCCTTCCCATTCTGAGAGCATTTACACAAGACACGTTCAAAAGGCATACCTACTAGGGCTGCATGATATATTGTTTCAATATCAACATTGTGATGTGCATATGTGCAGAAAATATAATGTGAAGTAGGACAAATCAGGTCAAACATACACCGTGTGCAGAATTATTAGGTAACTATTAATGTGCAGAATTATTATGCAACTAAATGAAAAACAAAAAATTTCCCATCTGACTTGTTTATTTTCGTTTATTAGAGTAAGAATAACAAATAAACAACTAGAAACACGTCTGGCATTTCAACAAATATTCAGTGACCAATATAGCCGCTCTTCTTTTCAGTAACTGTCATGAGCCTTCCATCAATGAAGTCTGGTAGTTTCTTGATCTGTTGATGATCAACTTTGCGTGCAGCAGCAACCACAGCCTCCCAAATGCTGTTCAAAGAGGTGCATTGTCTTCCCTCACTGTAAATCTCATGTTTAAGAAGGGCCCCTAAGTTCAATAGGGTTTAGGTCAGGTGAGGAAGGGGGCCATGTCATTATTCTGTCCCCTTCAAGGCCTTTGGTGGCTAGCCATGCTGTGGAGTACTTGGATACATGCGAAGGAGCGTTGTCCTGCATTAAAACCAAGGCCTTATTGAATGATGTAGACTCTTTCCTGGACCACTGCTTGATGAAAGTATCTTCTAAAAACTGGCAGTAGGTTTGGGAGTTAAATGGTAAATGGTCTGTACTTATATAGCACTTTTCTCTACCTTAGTGGTATCCAAAGCGCTTTACAATGTGTTTCTCATTCACCCATTCACACACACATTCACACTCCAATGGCGACAGAGCTGCCATGCAAGGCACTAATCTACCATTGGGAGCAACTTGGGGTTCAGTGTCTTGCCCAAGGACACTTCGGCATGTGGAGGGGCCGGGCATCGAACCGCCAACCTCGTGATCAGTGGATAACCCCCTGAACCACAGCTGCCCTAGTTGATTTTAAGTCCATTTTCAACCCGAAAAGGTCCAACTAGCTCATCCTTAATAATAGCAGCCCACACCAGTTCCCCTCCTCCATCTTGCTGGCGTCTGACTCGAAGTGGAGCTCTGTGCCCATTAGTGATCCAGCCATGGGTCCATCCATTCGGTCCGTAAAGAGTCCCTCTCATCTCATCCATTCATAAAACCTTTGAAAAGTCTGTCTTCAGATATCTCTTGGCCCAGTCTTGATGTTTCACCTTATGAGTCTTGTTCAGTGGTGGTTGTGTTTAAGCCCTCCTTACCTGGGCCATGTCTCTGAGCACCGACCCCCTTGCATTTCTGGAATATGGCAGCTCTGCAGGTTAATGGGTTCCTGGTAGCTTCACGTTAATTACTCTTGAGTCTTTAGCAGTTAATTTGTGTCTTTTTTCTCTGCACGTTTCTTGCGACCCCGCTGACTATTTGCAACAAAACGTTTGATTGTTCGGTGATCACGCCTCAATAGCTTAGCTACTTCAAGAGCGCTGCATCCCTCTGAAAGGCATTTTACAATTTTTGACTTGTCAGAGTCTGTTAAATCTCTTTCTGGCCCATTTTGTCAGAGGTAAAGAAGCTGCCTAATAATTACACACACCTTGATACAGGGTGTTGATCACTTTAGGCCTGATTATGCCTAAAGCCAATTAGCATTCAAGTTTGTACCGCTTGGAGTTTGAAAATATGCATGAAAACGACGATAAGGTCAAGATACTCACATGCCTAATAGTTGTGCACTCAGTGTATTATTCTTTCTCTTACTTAAAAGACAGACTTTGTTGACATGCAGACTCCACACGCGCACAGCAAAATGGGTGAGGAACAGTAGAGAAACACTGAAAAGGAAGATTTGGAAATATTACAGCTACAGAAAGGTCAATGCTGACCAAAAACAGGTACTCTGCCTGCAGTTGTTGCCCGTTTGTTTGGCTGTTTAAATCAGCACCACAGATCTCCATATAAACGCAAAGCCAGATCTGAATGTCATCCAAAGCAAAAATAATATGTGGAATGATTTTTTCAGTGTTACGCCACATGAGGAACAGCAGAAAATCACTGATGTGATATATTTTTATCTTGTGAAGGACATGATACCAATGAACACTGCTGCCAAAGATGGTTTTGCAAACATCCAAACTGTATGTATTATCAACACGCACCTGTTTTTCTCGTGGTCATTCCAGAGCTGTATGAAAAACGCAAGGCACAAGGTGAATCAGAGCTATCGCAGTGGAATATTACGCAGCTACGGAGCCCTACATAAGTCTTCATGTCCACTTCATTAACGAGGACTTCCAAAGATGATGTCTGTAAAGAGCATTGTTCTCAGATGATCTTAAAGTGAGAACATGGCAGCAGGGATGAGAGCCGTGCTGGCTGCTTAGAGCATCAATGAGAGATGTCCAGTCAGTATAACAGACAATCTGGTTCACCCATGCTATATTTATAAATAGGAATAAATATAAAACTGAATTGTGCATTACTACTGGTACACCAGCATGGGAATACTGCCACTGAGGCCAGATCTAAAACCCCGGTATACGGTGAGATACAGAGAGTTACCTGGAGCTGGTAGGCTTGAATGTGATGGATGTTCATTTATATGTAAAAGTTCTGAAGTCCAACTTTAAAGAAGTTGTTCCACATTATTAAGGAGGTCTCAGTTCAAAGATTTTTCTGAAGATGAAAAACATGAAATAGTGCAATGTCTTGCAAGAGGCACAAAAACCATCGATATTTAGAAAAAACCTGAGTCTTATTAAATGTGAAAAGGTTTGTGTGTGATTCAGCGGACAGATGAGTTTGGTGAAATAAAGGCTTAATAAAGTTTAAATCAGACTAATTAATAGTATTAATAGGGCAGGTACGACATGAAAAAGCCACTATTCAGCAGCAAACAGATATTAAACCAATGGTGTCTCTGGATCCTTCTGGGCTTGACAGCTGTGCATAAAGCTGCATTCAGGCCTTTCCTAAACAAAACTCACAAAAAGAAATGTTTGCAGTGGGCTCAGAAATACATGAAGAGCATTCACCAGTGAAGGCTGAGCTACACTGAATGCTACAGATGGATGGAATTCAGGATACTTGGTAAAACGCTCCCCTGTTCCAACCCTGCTTCATCAGTAAGGAGGAGGTGGAGCAACGATCTGGGCTGAAATACTGGGAAGGAACATGGTAGGTGGCTTCAGGCCCCCTGTGGGTGTGAAAAAGCCCTGCACAACATATGTACAGTTTCTGCCATGGTATAAAAAGAAGAACTGGGCGTTAGAGTTAAAAAATAATAATTTATGCAGGACAACGCACAATCTCATGCTACATAAAACAGTATTGACGACTTATAATGGAGAATCAAAGGAGAATAAAATACTGATGTGGTCGCCACCATTCCCTGATTCAAGCCCCCACTGACAACCTGTGGAGCATCCTTAAAAGGGAAATCTGTGAGGGTGGGCAGCAGCATGCAGTTCCAGGAGACAATATTGATATTCTCAGATGAAACACAGGGAGAAACCAGAAGTTGAATGGATGAGAGGGCTGGTAAAATTCTATCAAAGAAGGGCTGATGTATTAATATGTAGATTGATGCAACAAGTAATAAAAAATAGTATTCAGTTAATAAAGGAATGGATGCTGGTTGCTTTCAAACTGCATAATAATTTGGAACAATGAGCTTTGTGGGTTTTTTTCGTCAAATACTAAGAAAGATGTTTTAATATCGTTTTTGGGAAAAAGTTAAATTTTTCAAAATGTAGCTTTTGCTTGTAAGAGCATTCAGGCTGTCACATGATGGTTGAGGAGAACACAAATCCTGCTGTTTCGGAAAAACATAAAATTCCATTTGCATAATAATGTACAGAAGAACATCCAAGCTTTTTACTCAAAGGTCTGCCTCTGATTTCTATTCAATGCCAGAGGTTCAGAATGATTGGTGATTTAAAAATAATATTTCATTAACTTACTTATAACTTCAGTTCAAAACAGAACAGTCCCCTTTTCTACCTTAGTGGTATCCAAAGCGCTTTACAATGTGTCTTGCATTCATCTATTCACACACACTAATGACAACAGAGCTGCCATGCAAGGTGCTAGCCTGCCATTGGGAGCGACTTTAGGTTCATTGTCTTGCGCAAGGACACTTCGGCATGTGGAGGGGCTGGGGATTGAACCGCCAACCTTGCGATCAGTAGACAACCTGCTCTACCACCCGAGCTACAGCCCCCACAAGACAATCACAATGGCACTGTTTGCCTGCAGTCAACTGCATCAGTGTGACTCCTGAATTCACGATTACACCATAAACTCTCTTAAATAGACCAACACGATACCAAGGCAGACAGAGTTCAGACAGTTAGACTATATTTAGTTCTGACTCACACATATTCTCATATTTATACTAGATGTAAAAACTGTGTACTGGAGAAAATTAGACATATTCTGTATCTGTGATTTAGGAACAGATAGCAAATTCTCAAGTGTAATGTTAATGTGTGAAATCGGCAGCAACAACATACAACACTTTACCCAGCAGCTAGCGTTGCCATGACAACAATGTCAATGATGGGGAAATAAGCCACGATAAAACCACATCTATGTGGGAACAAGATCGCTGTGAATAATCTCGAGCTACACTGTATATTCACCATCACTGACAGCTTATTAATCAATTTAGAATTGACTTCACAATGTAAAATGCTACACTTCATAACATATTCATAACACAAAGTATGGGATGGCTCTGGATTGACTTGCTGCTCACTCTGAAGACAGACTAGACTCCAGGCCTCCACAAGCCCTGGTTTAGATGCTCAGCACCAGCAAGTGGAGATCCTGAGGCTCCACAACTGGATCGTACCTTACTTCACGTGTTTTGTTTTGCTGACCGTGGGTGTTCCTGTTTATCAAATAAAGACCTTCTTAAAATTTAAAAACGCTCCTGATTGCAAGCACACAAGCTAAGACATTACGTGTTTACCTCTGTATCAGGATCATATCACAGTTATGGTAGCACAGTTAACTCTGTGACTAACCAAATCTGTGAAACTCCAGCAGTGACTTGAGAACAGGGTGTTTGTCACTCCTTGAAGTAAGATGCCAAACCAGGATCTGAAGCCAGATTTGGCTAAGAGAGAGAGAGAGAGAAGAAGAGAGAGAGAGAGAGAGTGAGAGAGAGAGAGATTTTGGCCAAAGCTCTCTTTGAAGTCACATGTAAAACAGTATATTTTCACTGTAGACAGCGCCAACCTGAACGCATTCCAAGTGAAACCCTGGCTAAGAACATTCGAGGTAGGATCAATGCATGGACACAAGCCTACAGCGGTTAATTAGTGGCCTGAAATTGCCAGAGAGGTCTGGATACAGAGAGCTGGCAACATGATGAGTCATGCTGATTGATGGGCAGTGCTGGCCTCTGTCTGGTTTGGCTGAGTGCTGGGTGTCAGAGATGCAGTGACACACTTGAACATAAAGCTGTTAAATATCACTGCAATCGGTGTTTCTGGGGGTGGGGGCATATTTACATTATGAAGAATAATTTGATTTTTTATTGCCTTTGACACTATTAGTCCTGTCATTATAGAAGCTTGTAGTTTAAATGGCCAAGTTCACAAATTGGTTTCAAAACCTGCCTCTTGACAACAAAACTCTGTTCAGCATTCAACCTAATTTGTCTCCCCTTTCTATTCCTATATGGGAAATCATAACCCCCCCCTTTTTAAAGGCAAGTGGATAAGTAAGCACTTCAGGGTGTACTTGAACTAAGACAGTGAATGATAGCCGATATTACGGTTTCCTCTAGCATTAATTCATCCTGCACAGAGCCCCCACACTACAGTAGCTGTGGGAAAGGAATGTTTACACTTCTGAGCGGTGCTTTCCACACAAAACACTTGGTAATGGAAGTGTAACAGATAATTGCTCAGAGTCACAACCACAACACCAGCCTTCTGCCATGTGCCATCTTTATAAGGGCTTTTTCAAATACCACAGGTCGAAAGATTGTTCTGTGTAAATTACAGGTAAGGCCGTGACTTGGAATCAGTTAGATGCAATTTACAACAGTTGACTGAAGAAGTAAGTAAAACTAAAAGTTAACAGCTGTTTAAATTATAGTGCACTTTGACACGGTGCTCCCATTAATCCCACCGGTTTCCAGGCTTTGGATCACAACATACCCAAATGAGGTGCTTAATTGTAACATAAGAAGTTTTAGCATTTCTGAGAGGCTGGATGCCTCACCCAGGATGCTTTCATATGAAATATGGTGAGTGCAGCAATTAAGTGGCTTTACTGCCCAGAACTGACACCTCAGTTAGCTTGTCGGAGTTTTAGAGGGGAAGTCAAAAGTACCCTCCAAATCTTTTAGAGGCAAACTCCTTCATCAACCAACTGATAATGGGCAGCAGCTAAATGAGTAATGGGGAGCTGGTGTTGCCATGCAAACAGACACAGACAGCACAGCTCTGCAGATTAATGGGTAAGGTGTCTGCCGTCCCGAAGCATTCCACTCATCATCCATCACCCTTCCCTGGCCACACGATTCAACTGAACGTATTTCTTTCAGTTATATTTCCCACATATTACCGTGAAGACGTTACTTCTGCCGTTGTATAAACATCTCCAATCAATAATAAAGCCACAGAGATCTCATTTCCAGCACCTCATTATGGGCCTTTCAGCCTGCTATCTTTTGTGTTGAGAAATGCTTTGATGATGGATAGAATTACACAATAAGCCTACAATGATGTGGGAAAATGAACACCCAGTGCTACATGCCCATAATAAAACAAATGGACTGATGATGAACCCAATTATGACCCTCTGATTTAATCATTCAATCATTTTAATTAATCAGCTATCACTGGAATCATCATTAGCCTCATCACACAATGCCTACTTGAGTGCTTATGCAGGTTGATGTGGAAGTCTTGCTCTCAGTCATTTTATCCGTCCCTAACTGCTGAATCACTCCTGCAGACAGTTTAGACAGAGCGGATGATCCTCATCACTGAAATATAAGCTACTAAACCAGGTTTCCATTGCATACAGAAGGCCCAGCACAGCATTTGCTTCTCTGCATTGTCTGAGTAAAGCAGAGTAATTGTGAACAAAGTACCACAGGGCTGAACTCTATCAAATTTATTGACTGCCTCTTGCTGTTGCATGACAATAACCCTACTCTGCACTATCCCACCTGCCCGCCCTCTCTGCTCTGCTGGCAGTTCTTGAGGTTAAGGCCACAACAAACCACTGATTTACTGGGCCCCAGAACAAATGGGAGCAAGCACCAAGGGGGTTTCAAAGTAGTCTGCAATATTCGATTTCTTCTGCCTCCCCGTTCCAGGCCACTGACCTTTCAAAATAAGCAGATTCTCTCTCACCTCAAGGCTAAAAGCAAGGCTGATAAAGTCGGGCCTTAATATGCCAACAGCAAGAGCTTTTAATGAGTGAGACATGCTATATGTTCACCCCTAGGGAAGGCATCTATAGCTAAACTAATTGTTAGGTAAATTTCACTGATATTTTGTTCCACTTGTGACAGCTCTAGGCAGAATTCTCTCGACTCTTTCCTGCTGGAACAGTCACTCTCTCCAGGGCTTATCAGGCTGCAGCAGATGAGGAGCACTGTGAGGTCTGGAGAAGGTTCTAATCTGTCTTCTCTACTGTGCTGAAGCAGATACATGCTTTCTGTTTGTGTGTGTGTGTGTGTGTGTGTGTGTGTGTGTGTGAGTGTGTGGACAGTGTAAAAGGGACAGCAAGAGAAAGTGAGAGTTAGAGAGAAAGGATATAGCCACAACTCAACTCAGTCAGCAGAAGACTTTATATCAATATGCTTTCCCTGCTGTCACATATGGGCCATTTTACTGTTGGCAAATATTGTCATCATGTTTCCAAATTGGATATTAAAAGCACTCACTGTCATATTTTTTGGCAATGTAGCCAATATTACCATTTAATGAGCTAAATTCAAACAATATGAGTGGAAGACAGAGTTGGACCATCAATTGTTATTATAGGACTAGTTTTCACACACAGTTTTGGGACTCGTCATGGAAATACGTGTAATTTAAAGTTATATTCAGCCAAAGCAAGCACCAGTTTGATGTTCTAAAGCTTCCCTATTCTTATTTATAACAGCCCTTTTTTTATAACCACACAAAGAGCCATCATCTGTCACTGCAATCTCATTCAGCTGTAGGAGCTTGTGTTTGATTGTATAATGCAGCACAGTACAACATGTAAGCAAGGTTTACATATTAGGATGCAAAAGTTAAATTGGAAACTCCAGAACAACAATAAAAATAAATTAAAAAGAGGGACTGTTATTTAAGTCAGTAGTGCAGCTCCAAAAGAATTACAAGTTTCTATTAAAGTGAAAAAGTTTGGTGTGCATATTAAACAAAGTGTAACATGGACATGGTGGATGTTTACCAAGCACAGAGCAGCGAAAGCAACTTCTTTTCTCCTTGTTGTGTAATTGTTCTCTAACTATGGCAGTAGCTTTGAACTCCAAGAAAATATAACTAATTCTAAGCTCAGCAGCTGTCTTAAACTCATGTTCATGATGAGTTTGTCAGACAACGTTGCGGTTATAAAGGAGTTCAGCGGGCGCGGAGCAGCAGCTTGGAAGTAACTGCTGGTGAACATGTAGTCTCAGTGGTCTGTGTTTCAGTCACTATTTTGTGCTTGTTTCATTGTCTGACAAAAGAAAGCAAAATATGTAAAGGACGGCAGCTTCATTGGGAATTCAGCTGCATTACAATACAGTACATGTGAGCACAGAGAGCAGGAGAGAAGCAAACAGGTGTAAAGTGCCCCCTGTGTGTTTTTCTTCAGGTGATGGTGCATTGTACTCTGCTGCAGTGGTCTGTGCTTTAAATCCAAACCACTGTTTTATTCTGTGATTATCTGAACTACTTCTGTCTTTGGAAACTATTACACCAAACCTAGTCAGATTCTGCTGCTGCTGCCGCCACTGTCTAAAACTGTGGTGCTGACTGCAGCTGCCCACTGACATCATGGCAACAATTACATAGTGAGACTGTGGAAAACAGTTGTTTTAATGAACTGAATATGCCATCTAATTGCAGCAACAACAGACTACAACAATGCTAACTAGGTGGTGAGCATGAGACAAACGTCTAGCAGCTCAGAATTTGGTGAAGATGAAAGCTGAACTTAAAGAAAAGTAAATACTACCAAGTGGTCAGAAACTGCTCTTTATCAAACAGTTGCTTAGTTTCGTTGGACACATCTGTAGAGGGAAGAGAATGAATGAAATAAAATGGGGATTAGTCACTTAAAAACATAAAAGCACTCACCTAATTCTGTAGCTATCTTCCCATCTAGATTGTGAACATGACTTTCTGGCGCAGTCAGACCAAATGGTGGCACTAAAGGCAGCAAGTATGAACATTCAGAATCCCATAGTTTAGTATATGCACCTGTGGTGGTTTCCTATTCACGGTCCCATATTTATGAAAACGCCTTGCCTTCCCTGCTTCTTCTGTTCTTTTATCTCATCCATTCTTTCTACCTATCCCTCATCCATCTAATGTATTTGCTCTTTCGCTGTTTGTTTTAGAGAGACAACATACATTAATCACTATTAAGCCATCACTCAGTCCACAGTATCAGTCCTAGGAAAAGCTCTGGGCTTTATATCATAATGACATCATGGATTACAAAGATTATTCAGGGCTGTCTGTTCTCTATCTTTGGGACCAAGTTGCTCACACACAGTAATGATTCTGCTTCGACTCAGCAGATTAGTAACAGTTTCAAAATGTTGAGCTGTTTTATTACACAGCTGTGTTAAGGTTAAAAATCTCCCTAGAACGTGTCCTGTATCTGCCTCGCTCTCATTTTACCCTTCCAGTGTATTGTGGGTTTAGCGAATGAAATCAATAAAGAATTGTTGCTTTCCTCTGGATTCAGGAGTCAACTGGTTCCATGGGACGAGAAGTAGTGGTCATGGTTTAAACACTTCTCCTCTGCTCCTCTGGTGTTCTGTGAGGGAGTGTTTCCTACTTAGGACCTCACACACTGCAGTAAAACCAAACCCCCAACGCTCCAGCCGTGATTTCACAACTCTCTATTATTTGACTAAGCCACTTCCTTTTGTCCTTTATGACGCTATTAATAAAAGCTGCTTTATGGAATGATTGAATAGGCCTGACATCGTATATCATTACCATTTAATTAATTACTTGTCAATCCCACCTTGTGATAATTAAAAAGGATATCATTTGGTGTTTCATGCTTTTTCATTTGGAAATGACAGTCTGCCACTCACTTTTTTCAATAAAGCCTAATTCTGATGAATTCCCAAAGAGGCCAAGTAAAGACATGATTAATAGCATGCATGACTGAAACACATAAAATTAGAAAAGGGAGAGAGCAGTATGTAGTCAGGACTGCATGGCATGTGAATTAAAATTGCACAGGAGGAGGGCAGAGATCAACCTGATTATATAATTTAATATGTATGATTATACAACTAATAATGTTGTTAATCATAATCCTATTTAAAGTAACTATGTAATAGCATGGCCCGCATGGTAACTGCAGAATAACAGATGTTTCCATAGCACTGATTTTATCAGTATAACCTAAAACAAGTGCTTAATATAATCCTTGCCACTCGGCTGCTTGGTAGGGCTGGTCCCAAAAATTAGAATATCTGAATATTCATTTGTTGTGGTGGTATTCGAATAATAATTTTGATATTTGAATATTCGTGCGTGCCGCCGCCGGGCGACGCCGAGTGCCGCTGAGTGACGCCGAGCACTGCCGAGCGCTGCTGAGGCTGCAGTACGCCACCGAGGCTGTAGAACGCCGCAGTGGTTATAGTACGCGGACCTATGAACTCCGTGAACTCCGCTGTGACACTCCGGTGTCACCTCACCCTGTCATGGGGCTGGTGGCACGAACCGAATATTTGAATATTCAACAATTATTGGATCTGAATATCCGGAGCCCAGATACTGCTATTCGGACCAGCCCCACTGCTTGGAGTATCTCTTTTCACAGAAATACTCTTTTCACGTCCTCATTAAGTGCAGTCACAAATATCCGTATTTCACTTTTAAGATTTCCTCAACAAAACTCAACACCTCCAGTAGATGTGTCAAAATAAAAGCCTGGCAGCATTACAGGGCAGCCTTTCAATTCACTGGACTGGATTTTAATGTCAGACATTTGTGAAGGAAGTGAAGGGCTTAAGAGAAATGAAAACAAAAACACACATTCTAGACACTAAAATGAATAAAGGGACCTTTTTTTATGATAATTAAATGCATAATTGCAATAAAAAAATTTGAATGCACTGATTTAGATAAACCCTTTATGCTGCAAACATTTTTGATGGGTTTTGTTGACATGCTAATGTTGGGAACTGAATCAACATAGTATTGCATGTCATTTAAACTGAAACTTCTTAAATTTTCTTTAAAAACTTGAATTCAGGTAGGAGTAATTTAAGAAAACTGGCTGGATAACTTCATTTTTCATAACCTTGAGTTCTGGATTTTAAGGCCCCTTTCCTTCCTGCTAAACCAGCCGGCCTGTAGGCTGAACAAATATGATGAATGAATATTTCAAGCAATTAATAAAAGTACATTCAACAAAACTAATATATTTGGGAATATTTTCAGTTGTACCTTTCAATTTACTGTCCCGTGCAATAGCTATTGTAAATGACCCGCTACATCCGGCTAAGGACTTGTTTGAGCTTCTACCATCGGGTAGGCGCTATCGTGCCATTAAATGTGGTACTTCTCACCACAGGAAAAGTTTTTCCCCCAAGCTGTGGTGTCTTTAAATAATGCATCTTGACAGGGCATTTCCCTTTTGCTCGATATTTGTCATACATTAGCATTTTTACTGTGACTTTTATCATATATTGATTACTGGCAGCTGTTTATGAGTCTGTGTTTTGTATGAATGATTTGTCAGGGCACTTGAGCTACTTGCACCTCTTTTCCAATGTGGGATTTTTTTAACTGCAAATGGCCAATAAACTGAAACTGAAACTGAAACTGTACCATAAGCTTCATCTGACAAATGTGTTCAGCTAGAGAGGCCCTTTAAATGCTGACAGTATTAGTTGAGCAATTTAAGTTTGTTAAATGGTGTGTTGAAATTCCCAGTTGCAGTTCAAAAATTAAGATAAGTTCATTTAAATCATTTTGTTTTTGAATTAATTCATTTCTTAAAAGCTACTACATAAAGAAAAACATGGGAAATCTAAAAAACTCCCAAAGAAAATCTAACTGGAGCGAGTAAACTGTTCCAGCCGGTGTGGTACCGCAAGAAGAAAATCTGATTATCACTGTAAGTCTTCAGATAAACAAGTTATCCTCTACCAAAGAGACTGATGCAAACTGTTGAGGTTTTGTTTTTTTTTCTTGATCCCAAACATTATATACATTATATCTAACATTAGAGGAAGAGAGCAATTCAACTGAAAACGGTGGATGAAAACAGCATTTCTTTGAGAGAGCAGAATCACAGAGCGGTAGATTAATTATAGATTTATTAGATTAATGCTGTGGAAATGTAGCATTTACTAAATTTTGCAAATCAGCAGGTAAACAGGGAATATGCAATAGAATAGAAATTAAGGCCTTTATATTGAATAAAGCTGCTGAACAAATTAAAGGCCAACACTGAAGAATTCCCGCGCCACAGTATACTACTTAACACTGTCATACAGTATTACGTGGCTGAAATGTATTGCTTTAGCTCATCTTCCTGGCACACTGCCACAAACTTCCTACTTTCTTTTGCAACTCTGCATCATCTGTCGTCTTCAGGCAACCTTCCTTCACCTCTTGAGCTGAAATCCATGAGCTGTATCTGCTCAGTTTCAACACAAAAATACATCCTGTCCCCCAGTCAGTGTGCCTTTTTGAGTCTATCCAGTGGGGATTTAAAGGTAGAAGAATTTTCCAATCCACAGAGAAGCCATGTAATCCTTCTAGTGAACTTGAAAATCACAAAAAATTGAGTTACAGCGTTCTCACATGATATCAGTAATATGCTCTACCTGTCTGCCTCTCATTTCTGCCATCCTGCCTCATCACACAGCCTGTCCACGCTCTGTTACACCTGCCTATCTATATGTCTGTGTGCACGCATGAGCGCATGTCTTCTTGGCATATGTGAATGATTTGTTATGCACGCATGCTTGTGTGTGTCTTTTCCATTCAATCTCAGCTTCACATCCTTTACCACCCACCAAATAAGAGTGCTGATTCATTATGGCTTGATGACAGACACTGAGAAACAATGAGGAACACGGTGGAAATAGGAGAGGTGAGAAGAGAAAACAAACAGCCAGATAGAGGGTGGAGGAGAGAGTGTGTGATAGAAGGGCAAGAGGTAAATGGATGAATAGGAGAAAACAGGAAGACAGTGATAAAGAGCGAGGAGAGAAGTGAGAATGTGAGAAAGACAGCGACAGATGGAAGCAGAAACAAAGAAAAGTGCTTGCGAGTACTCCCTCCCCAAATTGATTCTGACTGTCGGCCAGGGCGCCTGATGGATATCTGAGCCTTGATTGGAATTTACATGCCAGACACAACCCTCCTCCTTCCATCCCCAGCACACCCAATAACCCACTGCGCTCTCATACCGCTTTGAGTGATAAGCGCAATGAGAAAGTGCTGGCATATTTAGCCTCAACAATAGCACTCCGAAGAGTTTCTGAGGCCTGGAGAAGGATGCATTGTTTATAAGAGGGAGTATCGTTTCAACAGTTGATTAATGGCAAGGAAGCTATCGTCAGCTGCCATCACGCCGCGGGGGCACGCCAGGCCCAAATTGGATGAGTGCAGGGATAGAGGAAAGGTGCTCTGTTGCTAGACGGAGTGGAACTATCACATCAAGATATTTCCGCTGCGGCACAGTGTTTGCTTTGCAGGGCAGCACACCTCTGTCTGCGGCTGCTAAAAATGGGAACTTAGCAGCAGTGAAAAGGAAGAGTCACTGTCATTTCCCAACTCTACATATCGGTGAAAGTAAACAGACAACATTACTTCATAATCTAAGGCTTCAAATGGAATGTGACCTGAATATAAAGCACTCATAAATATTTCAGGTGTAGAAGGAGATCTGGGTAATATAGAAAGTGGATTTTCTTTTGGAAGCTCTAAGTAAACAGAACTTTTTGTTTTCTGGGCTCTGCTCATATTTTCTTTCATGTTTTCAGAATATAGCTTCTTCTCTTTGTCCCGGTGGAGGCAGTAATGGGTTTATTGTATTTCATTTACAAGTGTCTTCTCAGGAATGTGTGCTAACAGCAACACAAAGACAGGCAACTATGAGGCAGGTCGGATGAAATCATTCCAGTGCATTAACTGTACAGCAGCTTATGCTCTGTCCATGTGTCCCCAGCACTGCATGAAGGCACACAAGATCACCCTCACATTCTCTCTGTCCATTAACGGTCATCACTTGTATGCACAAGCCGCGAATACACATCAGTGGTTATGCAGAAGAACCTAAGGATGCTGAAGAAGCATGAGATGCATTTGAAGGCACGGAAAAGAAACTGAGTAGTGATCATGTTATCACACATTTGCTTTGTCTGTCTGCCTGAGAACTAGTATGGAGATTTTTATGTCAATATTCCCATAGGGCCCAAAGGAAGATTCCAAATCATTTCTTGCCTTCTGTACATCAGACAAAAATATCCCCATGACCAACATTTTGATCCATGACAAGTTGTCGAGGGAAACCAGGACTTTATTAGTAAGATTCCAGTAATACTGGCCCTCAACATCAATGATCCCAGCTGATGAATCTTGGCGTGTTCATTTCTTTCCACTCCATCTCCTTCGATATTCAGGAGATTTGATATTTTAAGGAGATGTTGGCCATGCTCATGTCAACACTTGGTACACAAAGTAAGAGTTCAGCAATTCAGTGTTAAAAAAGTCTTTCAGTACTTGCCTATGTTGCCTGTGCGTACGTGGAGCCGGCCTCTGGTTATGGTGTGAACCGTCATGGGGCTGGAGGCTGAGCGTCGACCCAGATCTGTGCTCGTCAGTAAGGTGTCCTCTCCCACGTAATCAGTGGTCAGCACCTCCACCTCGTGAAGGGCCTGTACTGCTGATTTGCCCTGACGCAACATGTACTGGGGATGCAAAATGTGTGAGTGTGAGAAAACAACAACATTTAACAGCTAATTATGCATGTAAACACAAATGTACTCAACATAAAAAGGGAAATAACCAAACAAGAACAGATTAGCAAAAAACAATGCATATGTCAGTGGCTTAGGAACTGCAGGGGCTTGTTTAATGGATGAGGTCAAGTTCAGTGCAGCTCTGTCCAGTAGTAAAACGCTCCCTTAATTCTTTCTCATTCAATGGTTTACCCATTTTACAAAGTTCCAAACAAATCAATTACACATCGAGTTTTCCAAGAGAGTTTCTGTCCAATCAATAAAAGCAGAAGTAAAAAACTCCTAAACCATCCATCCATCCCTTTTTTTTCAGTTATCTGGGGTCATGTCGTGATGCCAGCAGGCATTCTGGACGTCCCTCTCTCCAGCAACGTTTTCAGGCTGCTTATGGGGGATTCCCAGGCATTCCCAGGCCTGTTGGGTTGAGACTCCTGGGTCTACCCTGGGGATTCCTCCTAGTAGGACATGCCAAAAAACCTCCACAGG
This sequence comes from Dascyllus trimaculatus, assembly GCA_024666655.1. Classification (NCBI taxonomy): domain Eukaryota; kingdom Metazoa; phylum Chordata; class Actinopteri; family Pomacentridae; genus Dascyllus; species Dascyllus trimaculatus. The sequence goes on along the minus strand of CM045452.1, from coordinate 3,109,885 downwards.
CAGGGGCCCAGGAGGCATCCTATTCAGATGCCTAGACTACCCCAGTCACTTCTTTTCGATGTGGCTCTGGTCCCTCTTCACCATGACAGTTGGGTCCAACGTCTGCCTTACTGTTACTGCTGCACCAATCTGTCTGTCTGTCCACCTTATGTTCCATTTTACCATCACTTGTGAACAATATCCTGAAACACTTAAGCTCCTTCACTTTGGGCAGCAATTCACCCCTAACCCAGAGGGAGCAATCACTTGGCTGAACACTTGGCTGCAAACCACTGACCAAAATCAAAAAGCCTCTAGAATCTGTGTTTTCTTTTCTTTGTCATTTAGAAATGGAAGAAATGTTGTATTTGTTAAGTCCTTAAACACAGAGAACAGTAGCAACACTATACAATACAGTTAAAAAACACAGACTGCCCCACACTGTGCATCTTTCTTGGTAAGAAAATTACATATTTTTTTTCTTGAAACAGCCACAATGTTGGCACATTTCAAGAAAAAAACTCATTGGTGCTTGTTCTCATCCCATTACATGCAACAGTGGTCAATTTAGAAGAACTGTCATGAAATGCCTGTTTTGTGTGTTCGAGGAAACCTGGCTAATATACAGTGTTGGTACTTGACATTCTAATGTCATTATCAGTTTTCTCTGCAACAATGGGTTCTCTCTTTTAAATGTGTAAAAACAAACTGCAAACACTGCATGAATCCATGACAGATGCACTGCATTGGGACTCAAATGTGTTTAATGACTCAACAATGCATGTATAAACAGAATTTTCCTTTCTTTTGTTGATGGTTCACTCTTCAAAAATCTTGAATATGTCGGGAGACTTGGAGTCAGAGTTTGTGTTGTGATACCACAATCAATAATGACATTTTATCATTTTAATAAGCAAGTTGGTCGGCTGCTTTGACTTCCCTATCTTTTACCTTGAGCTCGATGGCAGTAGAACCTATGAGGAGCAATGAGTCACTATCCCAGACGTCGATGTGAAGGGTGTGGAGGGCCAGGTAGCGAAGGAACCAGCGCTTCTCTCCTGGCCTCAAGAAACTGTCATCTACTCTGAACTGCACCTGCAGACCTGGAGAGCCTAGACAAGGAGAGAGGAGACGTCAGGTATACATTTAGAAATACCGACTGTAAAGACTATACTCTTCTGTTGTATACGGTATAAAGACTACACTGAAAATACTGGCCCGGATGTAGAAACTCAACGCAACAAAAATGAGTACCCCTGTGATCACTGACACACAAGTTAGAAACAGAAACATAACATTAAACTTTAACACTTTCCCATGTCATAGTGTGGATGCATAAGAAAAATCAAGACCAGCTCACAAAATCTAAACAACGCACCTAGTGACCAGATATCCACAGTACACCTGTAATCCAGTGTATTTCAAGACCTGGTTTGGATGTCAACAGGGCTGTCTACACTTAGAGGCTACCGTTACCAGCTGGGTGGGTGAAATCTGAAAGATCTGGGACGTGTAGGATCCTCTGCTTTGCCAGCTTGACTCACACTCAGGAATAAAGGTCTACATGTAATTGGCCACTGCGTCTGCTTAGACCACTGACAACATGAAATGTAGAGATACACAACATGAGGAAAAAGTCACCAATCTGATTATTATGTAAGCCTTTCCTTTCATCCAGATGGGTTTAAATTTAGAGGAAGAGCCATAATATCTGTAATCAGCTGTCGGCCATGTGGACAGATCATCTAAACGGGTGCAGTGGCCATCTACTGGGTCATTAGCTCTGATGACTGCACAGCAACAGAGTACAATAACAGGGAGTATGAAGCTATTTCACAAAGAACCAGACAGTTTTTATGATTCAAGATGATAAAGGAGCCTAACATATTGGCCAAAAAGCTCAAGAGGAATTTCATGGAGAGTACATATACATACTATCTACCCATATATAGCATAGTATATATAGATATAGTCATGGCTCAATCAGCACATCCGCAACTGACACTTTTGAACCTTTAATGGGAGTAGATTTCCCTTTTTTATAACCCAGAAAGAGAAAGCAATCAACAAACAGCTTAAGAACTGAAGCTGGTCTAAAGACTATATATGGCTAAAAATATAATTAAATATCTAGTACTGTTTGTTATTTCATCCGCCCATGCAAGGTCATATGCAGAAATGTGCACACAAGCCATTTCATTCTGATCAAATCAGTTTGGAGTAAAAGCCAGATTCAATCTGAGAATGTAAAATGAGTAGCCTGTGATTCTCTGATGGCAGCTCTGCAATGCAGCGACTTGAAATCTGACTCATCCTCTTAGTCCGAGCCATTTAAATGAAACAGGCCCCATCAGTGATCTAACGCAGCTGGTGAGTAGGTACAGTACACTGTAGTCCTGCTTGACATATACTTTCAGCATAAACACTGTGATGTGTACATGCACAATAATCACAATAGTCACATCACAGTAACTGGGACATGGAGTAAGCAAATTAATAATTGACTTATTTAACATCATGCTACAACTTTTTTGCTGTTTGAAGAAAACTTGCAAGGCTCTAATTTTCACTGACTAACCTATAAGGGAGGTCTGTCTGATTGCACATCATTTACTCTGATTTAAGGGTTCTTGGATACACTGAGTATGTTTTTAACTTTATAAAAAAAGACAGGCTTCATTGACATGCAGGCTCCACATGTACACAGCAACGTGAGTGAGAAACAGGAGAGAAACACTGAGGTAGATTAAAGAAAGACTTGGTTGCATAAATAAAAACAGTTCACAGAAACGTTTTACACACAGAGGATCATACTGACCATTAACAGGTACTGTGTCTCGCAATTGTTGTCACCATATGGGGCAACATGACTAATTTGCTGGCCACTTAAATTAGCACCACAAAGACAATAATGGCAAGTGCAAAGCCAGATTTGAATGTCATCCAAAGCAAAAAGTGATTTCAGATGATTTTGCCAATGTTACACCACATGAGAAAGGTTTGAAACGGCAGGAGAACCACTGATGTGATAACTTTACATGCTGTGACAGACATGATACCAATTAACACACTTACCAAAGACATTTTTCAGAAACGTGACCTGGTCGCTTGACAAGCTGGATGTGATGCTACCACACACAATGAATAGTAACTCACTGCCATCATCTTTGCACCAAAGTACACAACTGACCAGCTCTGCCATGGACATTTTTCTCAAATGCCCATCCCAGAGCTGTCTGAAAAATGCAAGACTCAAGTGAAACACAGCTGTCAATGGAGAACATTATGCAGCTACGGTGGACGGAGCCCTACATAGGTCTTCACGTTCACTTTATAAACGAGGACTTCCAACTGAAAAGATGCTGTCTGTAAAGAGCATTGTTCTCAGATGATCATACAGGTGAGAATACTGCAGCAGGGATGAGAGCAGCGCTGGCTGCTTGGAGCCTCAATGAGAGATGTCCAGTCTGTATAACAGACAATGAGGTGAACTTGAGGAAGGCTGCTGCTCTGAACAGGTGGAACAGGCTGCGGTGTTTTGGCCACAGACATACCCATGATATATTTACAAAGCAATTTTGTTTTTTTATATCGCAATATATATTGCAGAGAAACAAAATATTACAATGTCAGTTTTTTCCGATATGGTGCAGCCCTACTGTGCAGTGAGCTGCAGGCCAAACCCAATCGCAGTGACATGTTGTTACCGCCTGTGTGTATTTAAACTATGAGTGTGTGTCTGTGTGACTCCCAGAATTCTCCTCCACAGCATCCCTGCAAGTCTGTATCAAAGTCCCCATGCTGTCTTTATTCCCATAAGCTGAACGTACGGAGAAGCAGCCGGCTGGATAGAAGTGGTGTAATGAGGACCTTTGGTGACAGTCCTGCTGTGGTAAAGAGACCAGCAAGCCCCAGTGACTCTGTCTGCACATAGCATGAAGGAAAACTTTCACATACATTTATTTTACACACATATTACAATATTACACACATCAGTATTCCCATGATGTATGCACAAAGACACAGTCTGTTCTGAGGTTGCCAGAGGGTGTTTTTAAGAATTCAAAGGCTTGTTAAAGACAGATACCTGTGGTTAAGGCTGGGGCTGACAGGATTGTACTGAATCTGACCTCAGTATATAATAGAGCCTTAACAAATGATTCCTTTTCTAATCACTAATTAAATCTGCTAATGTTTTGCTTTTGACAGTCTGAATGATGATCTGAGTCTAAGAAACCTTGAGGACCTTGATGTCACCCATTAGCTTGTTGTGGTTCTGTTAATCATATCACAGTCTTCCTTATAGTATGGGGTCTGTGGATGTCCATTTCTTGAATTATCTAAGTTTGTTTCTCTCCAACAAAGTAATCGATGCTTTTCTAAGATCCCATACTACCAGCTTTCTTGAGCATCTCATCGTCATCATCCATGAAGGAAACTCTCCTGCCATCCACTGACTCCTGGTCAGTGACTTTGCTTCGACATCTGATGTCTGCTTCTGTTAAGTGGACATTCAAGCCTAGATGTTTTTGTGCTTCCTCAGAACTCTTTTTCCTTTAACCTAACCTTCGCAGGCTCCTTCACCTCCCCTCTTCCTCCCCTCTACACAACCACCCGCCAACTCTCTCCACTTGGACCATTAATTCTCCCAGCATGCTCTGGGCTTGTGTGCTGTGGTCGGGTGGCGATGAGAGCACAGAGGGAGACCGAGAGAGTGAGACAGAATGCTCTGTGTGTGTTTGTGCTCACAAACGGGGAAGAGCTGACAGATCTGGCCCAAGGGTTGTACAGGGTTGCGTGTGTGCAGCTCGGTCTGCAGACGAGGAGCGGCACCCAGCAGACTTCCTCTAACCTGGATGGCCTGCTTGGTGTGTACACAGCAGGCTGGGCAGGCTGAAAATCCTGCTGGGGATCAACAACTCTCAACAACACAGTGAAGGCTGCAGGCAGAGAAAACAATAAGGATGCACAGAGTGTGCTGATAGATTTGGAGACTGACATGAAGCAGAGCATCAAGGTAGACAAAGGCTACATTTACCAATATATCTGTGGGAAGCTGTCTTTTTGTTAAGAAAAAAGGAAAAGAGAGCAACAAACACACAGAGACACATCTCAGGGCATCTCTGCTATACCAGGGATGTATATTAAATTTGATATTTATTTTGAAATTCGTCACTGCTCTGCTGTTTTTGTTTATTTTCACACAAACACAAAAAAATAATAATCCTCAGCATTTTTCAGTACTAATCTTTATATTTTGCAATACTTAAAGCAAGCTGCCCACAGCAAACGCCCAACATCAAATATGCTTATCCTCATATGGCAAAGAAGCCACACTCTCTGAAAAAATATGGTTCTTAAATGGTTCTTTAAAAAGCTCTCTGGTTCTTCAAAGCACCATCACCAATTGAAGAACCTCTTTTGTTAAGGAACTTTACATGCTTGGTAAAATTGTAAATGGTAAATGGTCTGCACTTATATAGCACTTCTTTCTACCTTAGTGGTATCCAAAGTGCTTTACTATGTATTTCACATTCTTACAGCACAAAAGATTCTTCATTTTTACTGGTTTGGTGCCAGGTAATAGAATCAAATTAGAGCTGCAATTAATGGCTGTTTTCATTTCTGACTGATCATTTGGTCTGTAAAACACCAGAAACAGGGAGAAACGTCCATCTCAGACCCCACCTTGGCATCTTGTAATATGTTGCTCTGTCTGACCAACAAATCACATTAAATGTGTTCCAATAGAAGGGAGCCAGACTTGCTGCAAATTCTTATATTTGACTTTTAGCTTAAGAATTACTAAGATTATCAGGTTCTGCTGTCATTTGAGAACAAGGTGGGTCCACACAGAACTATTTGAAAACTGTTCCTTAAGAAACCTATCTTTGCTGAGGAGCGTCATTTATAGCACCTAAAGGAACCATGGTCTGATGGCTGTTGAAGGCACCTTTAAGGATCCTGTCAGGAACCGTTTGAAGTAATGGTTCTTGAAAGAAACTCTTGTGGAAATAACTACTTCTGCTTCTTTTGGAACTAAAAATGGTCCTCCTATAGCATCACTTTGAAGAGTCATTTTTGGTTCCTGTTAGCATCTTAAGTTTTCTGATTGTTGGACTTATGACTCCTACCTGTTGGGGGCAAAAGAGGAAGTAAGGTGATGGTATTTTTGAGCCACAAAGTCTGCAGAGGACAGAGTTTGGAAGGAGGTAAGATGGTTCATAATACCTCAAATCACGACAACCACAAAAACGAAGGTCCCTTCATTAAATCTATATCTTATCACTAACCTGAACCGTTATTACATCATTTTATGTTTATATCTAGCTAAAAGTCAACGCAAATGACTTCTGGAATCCACTGACAATGTTATCCTTCCAATAATGGCGTCTAATCAGAAAAGATTCTGTGCTGTTTTGAAGGGCAGGTACAAAAAAATGTAGTTTATGCTTTAATTTGGAGGACTTTCTCATGTAAGAAAGCTTAAATAAATTGTGAGGCAGTGAGGTAGTATTCCAATAGACTGGCTCATTAATTCACCACTAAAAATGCAGTGTTTCTGACTTCCTCCTCTTCCTGAGCCAACAAAATACAGATCCCAAATGAATGTGCTGGTTGCTTGGTAGTTTTATGTGGTCTTTTACTGTGAGAATACAACAGTTAGCACTGGCTAAAAATCTAAAGTTTCTACCTGACTGTTTTCTACATAACCTTAATAATTAGTGGCAAAGCCTTAAAAGTCCATGTATGAAACCTTAGGTGTCAGAATACAGGTAATGACCAGTGGGACCAAGTCATTTTTTCACACTTTATGTCCACTTGTGCAGTCGAACGCTGCACTGTAGAATGCATTGGTGCTTAAGGAGAATCTTTAAAAATAGCTCAGGACAAAGAAGTCTTAAAGGTCAAAGCTGTCCTGACACTATATTCAGACTGAACACAGTCTAGTGCACATACAGTAGGACTCAGCTCACCCCATGCAAGTCAAATGGAGACAAAGTTGCATCCTTGCAAATTAAATACTTTTTTTTAATTTTAGAGGGAAATTTGCACTAATGCAGGGGCTCTGTGATTCTGGTTATAAGAGAGGGAGAAAAATAACATACTGGAGTTTGAGGTAAGTTTTGACGCTGAGCGGCTACATAAACCCAACGCATACTTTGTCCATACATTCCAAGCTACGTAGTTAAAGCTAATGCCTTTTCAACTGGTGCACTGTTTGTGGAACAAGGTGGCTTTGCTTCAGTCTGAATTAACCTTAACCAATGCAAAAATCCCAAAACACAAAAGCAGGAAAGTGACAGGCATGTCAGTCAAGAACACTGTCTTCAGAAAGTAATAAGAAAAAACAGAACAACTGTGTAGGTGGACTGTGTAGGGCAAACCTGGGACTTTACTTATTATTGGTAGATAATTGCTAAAAAATAAATAAAATAACAGAGTTCATATACTGATTTGTTGCTTAGATTTTCTACCAGTTTGTTCAACTGCTGCCTTTAGTATAAAATTCCCTGGTGAACCCCCAAATTACAAACTAATGCAAAGAAAGAAAATGCTAATTTCATTTACTTTCCCATAACTTCTTTAGTCGTCATTACAAACAGTTTAGTCATTTTAATCACTTGTAAATACTTTTGTAACATTTCCAAACTGTGCCCCATTCCTCTCTCAGTCTCTGAGTGTGTGGTGCCACCAGTGTCATCTGGTCTATATACCCCAGACTGACTGAGAGAAGCATACTGTCACTTTACTTTGGCGGGAAAGAATACATTGAAATAGGAAACGGTGTTGCCAGCTCCTCAGTAAGGAAGGCAGCTATTGGCTGTCCTAAAAGTCGCTAGAAATCACTAAATGATGTCATCACTCAATTTGCATAATTGTCCATTTGCATGTAATTGTAATGGATGCTGTGGGAGGGAGGAATAACGTGATGTGGGAGAAAAAAAGTGAGTTAAAAAAACACCCTAAATATGTTTAGAACTAGAAATAAACTTTTTTTCTGATGATTCTTGGTTTGTTCTTTGTAATTTTGCCATTGAAATAGGCCATCACTTCTCAAAATAACTTCACGACTCATGCTCTGTCTAGACCCACATTACATAAATCAATTTTGTCCAAACATTTTTTTGTAAAAATGGTTTTAACTTGGGGGGCTGCATGGTGGCTCGGTGGTTAGCAGCATTGCCCTACAGCTAGAAGATCCCCGGCCAGGACGCCTGAGATCTTTCTGTGTGGAGTTTGCATGTTCTCCCTGTGCAGCGTGGGTTTTCTCCAGGTTCTCCGGCTTCCTCCCACAGTCCAAAAACATGCTGAGGTTAACTGATGATTCTAAATTGTCCGTAGGTGTGAATGAGAGTGTGCTTGGTTGTCTGTCTCTATGTGTGGCCCTGCGATAGGCTGGCGACCTGTCCAGGGTGTCCCCTGCCTTTGCTGGAGTCGGCTGGGATAGACTCCAGCCCCCCCGCGACCCTTCAGAAGATTAAGCTGTGTATAGATAATGGATGGATGGATGGATGGATGGATGGATGGATGGATGGATGGATGGATGGATGGATGGATGGATGGATGGATGGATGGATGGATGGATAGATGGGTTTTAACTTGACAACATTTACAATCTAAATAGACCAAAAAGAGACAACAGAAAAAACTGTCAATGGCAATGTAAGACAATGATGGTAACTACCCCAGGAGTCTCCTCTCTAATCTGACTGCTGCATGAGGCTCCTGTGAGAGTGACCACCTGTGAGTGCTTTGGGATGGGGAGGGGCTCACAGCAGCACCGCTGCTCGTTGAGAACAAGGACTGCACAACGATACATGTTTTACGTCAAAGTCTCCAAAACACCAGAAAAAGTCGCTAGATTTGTCGCTAGTCACTTTTGACCAAAAAAAAGTCGGCAAGAGGATTTGGAAAGTCACCAGATTTAGCAAGAAAGTCACCAAGTTGGCAACACTGAGAGAAAAGGCATGACTGGGGGCCAGACCTCAAAATGTTGGTTTGACATTTTAATAAGCCACTGATACCTGGACCAGCTGCTGATAATAGATTTAGAATTTTACCATCTAGTTTTACATTTGTCACCTCCCGTGTTAGGAGATGATTCCCTGCTATAGAACAAACCTACAGCAGAAATTCAGAAGTTAGAACAGATGTTGTTGTTTCTGAACATAATTACCTGTTCCAGTTTGTTTGGAGTCCAACAAAACATAAGAAGAGACCATCCGGCCATTTCTTTCCTTTTCATTGATCAGAAAGTCTGTCTGAATGAATGGCTCAGGTTTGCATCCCTGAACCGTTCAAGTATGGATGTTGGGAAGCAGCCAGAGTTGTGCCAGTGGCTCACTTCCTAAAAGTAGTATAGGCAGCAACAGCAGCTCAGTTGGATTCATGGCCGCAGACACTGAAACAGCCGTTTGGAACAAAGACCAAAACCAGGCATGTTACAGGCATGGCAGAATGAGCTGAAACTTGAAATACACATTCTGGGGGTGTGGGACTTTCATTAACTTGTTAAAAAGTGGAATAACATGGGACCTTTCATGAATGCATGAAGTCATTGCTTAAACATGGTTTAAGAATTCATTGTCCTCCTGAGAAACTTCCACCCAGCAGGGCACACAGTCCCCAAGCTGAATAAAGCAGTAGCTTTGAAGCTCAAAGTCAGATTGCATATTCTCTCTCAACCTCTGTGTCACTCTGTCACACACATATACAAACGGAACCCAAACCACAGATCATTCATCTTGAACAATACCAGGATCATCTGTATCTTTATAGATGACTTGAAACGCAGCCAAGAATGTCTTCAATGTTACATGATGATTTTAATTTGTTCAGTTAGGAAGCAAAAGACAAAGCTAAATGTTACTGGAAAAGAGGTCCTAATCTGACTCCTCTGATCAGTATCTGTGAAATATAACATTTTTTCCACTACATTTTAACTGTAATTTATATACAATTATGAGGACAATTATTTTATGACCAAACACCTCATCAATTAATAGAGAAAATAACTGACAATCAAAGTAATGTTAGTTGCAGTCCTCCAAGCCAGCTCAGAGTAGCAGCAGACTCAAATACTGAGGATTCACAACCATTATCATTCATCTTTTTTGAACTGTGTGTATAATTTATAAAATATGAAAACTGTTTCAGTGGGAGATTCTGAGTACTACAACTGATGTGATGTAAATGGCTAAATCATTGCTTTGAGCTAAATGCTAATGCCTGCATCCTACCAGGCTCACAGTGACAACGCTAACATAATGTTTAGCAGGTATAAAGAATGCCAACAAAAATCTACGTGGGTTTGTGCACTGACACTCCCCAACAGACACAAACACATCAGAGAGCCTCTTAAAGCAGGGGCCATAAATGTGCAGTCAGAGCTCTGCCAGCTTTCCTGTCTGACAGAAGTCTCTCATGGCTACTGGCTCCGACTACCAGCTCCACATCTCAGTTTATGCGACACTGAGCGATGGTCAGTCAGTCTCCCCATGTCCCCTGACCTTCGTGTCATTTCCCACACAGCCATGAGGCCGAGCCTCCTACAGCAACTGCTCCCTCACTCCTTTGTGGCATGCTTTTAATATGCGGGGAGAGAAGTTCAGAGCGGAAGTAGAGAGTGTAGCTTCTCTTTGTGCTGCAAGGCTAGAAACAAATGTGTGTATGATGACTTTTACCAATCGGAGTCAAATCCAGCCAGCATGATGACACGGACAACTTGAAGAAGCCGCTTGTCACAATAGCTGAAGTCAAACATCCGCTTATCAAACTAAGTGTCAGAGACGCTACAGAGCAGTACGTGGTTGAAGCTCATCAGGATGGACAGAGCTCTACAGTCACTTTCACAGACACACGACAACACAACTGAATAAGAAATGGAGGACACCCCAAGGTTGAACACTATTTGATAAAACACACAACTGCTTATTTTGTATTTTAACAAGGCCTAAAACAACACCAACCACTCATCTCCACACTGAAGCATGGAGGAGGTATCAGAATGCCTTACAAATACTTAGGCACTATGACTGATGAGAACCTGTCCTTTAAACTGCACATCGATAAACTTGTTTCTAAGCTGAAACTAAAACTGGGCTTCTTTTTTAGAAATAAATCATGTTTTTCACTGCAAGTCAGAAAACATTTCATTACCACAACTTTTTTTTTTTTTTTTTTTTTACCTTTGTTGGACTATGGAGACCTGCTTTTTATGAACGCCCCTGATCAGTTTTAAAGAAACTGGACACTGTCTACCACTGTGCTTTGCCTTTTATTACTGGGTGCAGCTATCATGTACATCACTGTTCCTTATATGCTGTCGCACATTGTCCATCTTTGTATGTTCGTAGACTCTCTCACTGGCTGACTTTTATTTATAAATCTATTCTTGGACTTCTGCCTACATATCTGTGTTTACACCTGTGTAGAAACCTCAGCCGACATGGCCTGCGCTCTCAGGACATCATGCAGTTGCAGGTCCCAAGAGTCAGAACTGAACTTCGCAAAAAGGCTTTTAAATTTACTGCCCCATCTACCTGGAATGACGCGCAGAAGGACTTGAAATTGACACACCTTGTAACTCTGGGGGAATTCAAGACTACTATAAAAGACAGAGAGATAAGTTCTATTGGATCTTGCGGTTGCACTGAGTAATCACTTGTTTTTCTGTAGTGTGTCATACTGTGACCGTACTTTAGTTGTGCTTTGTGACTATGTTGTAGTCTGTTCTAGGCTGCCATCTTGGCCAGGTCACTCTTGAAAAAGAGGTTTTAAATCTCAATGAGTTTTTTACCTGGTTAAATAAAGGATATGATGAGGTAGCACATGATATTGTTTCAGGGTTTGAAAAACAAAAAACTTAAATCAGTCAACTTGATGCAACACATTTACAAAAGAGTTTTAATTCTATTGACAATTTGCAGTGTTCAGTGACAAAATCCAAACCATGCTCCTAAATGGCCTGAAGTGAAGGCATTCACAGACACTGTTCCAAAATGTCAATGAACCATCACGGCTCTTAAAGGAGGACAGTTACTACACTGTTCTGAAGATCTATATTGTAGCTTCAACTATTGGCAATTGCTATCAAGGGAGATTCCACAAATGTCAAAATCTTCAGCATAACGTTTTGCCTAGACTGCAAAAATGCACAGGAGCACAAAAAGAGCTGGAAACAAAAGACCAGCACAGCATCCTCCTGCAAAGTTTTTACGTTGATTGTGTTCACAAAAAACTGTTGACTCGCTGTCTTAGAGCAGCACTTCCATTCAGCTCAGTCCTCACTCTACTACTGCTCCACTGACTATCCCAGATGGTTGCTTTTTAGATCCCCATGGTAAATGATGCTGTACCGCTAACCTGCTATGGAGGAGGTTCAGTTCAGAGTTTGGGATTTCAATTGGCTATAAGAACCGTCGCCCTTTAACCAGTGGAGACCATACCCACCATATTCTCTCTATGCAGTAAAGATTATTTACTGTTATTCAGTTTCTCAAAACTGTCATTATCTATTCAGTCTGTGTTTGTATTTTTACATATGTAACTGACAAAACTTTTAATTAAACTCAATTTGACTTAGTGTCTTTTTGACTGGCAATTTCACCAAAAACCATAATAAAAACTTTACAGAAAGGGTTATGATATATCTGGACATTAATGAGTAAAGGGTAATGACCAACTCTGTTGCATATCGCAATGACAATAAAGCTCCTCTATTCTAAGCCTTATTTGTGCATAAACAGTATCTAACCTTTGTGTGGTGAGTAAACACAAAGACGGGTTGTGATACCTGAGGAAACAAGCTGTGAATTAACGGTTAACAGTGAAATGAAAAACAGTTGTCTGTATATAAGTGGAAAGCATGGCTGCATGATAAAGCTGAAAAGTTTATCATAATATTTTTTATATTTTATCTGTTTTTTTTTAATGAAGATTCACATAAAGATCAACAGCTATCAGGCTTAATCATAATTTATCCAGTTTACTTTGAATTAGCCATTAGCCTATCCATCAGTGCACACAAGCAATCATTTTAATGTTGATATAGCAAGGAAAAAAACAATCAAATAAATAAAGCTACACAGGAAAAAATGAAGAACAGAACATCTCCCCTTGATAAACACAAACCCTCTGAACCTTCAAACCCAGCAGCAGCTTAGAAAGGCGTGGTATCTCTAGGAAATCGCCAAAATGGTAACATTTGTCATCATAACCCTGTAAAAATAAAGATCATCCTATTTTCAACTTCTCCACAGTGTTTTACCTAACATCAGTGATTTGCTTTCCGTCTGACAACGTAACCAAATCAAAGCTCAAAATTGTGAAACTGTATTCTACAGGTTTCACATGTGTCAAAATTAAGCTGTTTGCACTGGGGATGACCTGACAGGGATCCACACCAGCCTCCATGTGCACCCCACTGACAAGTCCGTCAGTCCTCGGATCAGGTTGCTGAGAGTCCGTCAGCTAAGTGGAGGTGGTGGGGGACACAGGGTCCATTCTCACAAAAGCAACTACTAGTCCTCACTGTCTGCTGTCTCCGTCAGGGGAGGTCTATGGGTATAGACAGAGGTGCGGGGAGGTCTTGGCCACCCCAAATCAGCGTATCTTAGGGACCTGTGTAGCAGCTTCAGGATGAACAATGGACATTGAAGGGGTTCTATTACCAATGTCTGACAGACTGTTTATAGTCCAGGGAGGGAGCATGTCTTGAATTTGTTCATGGAAGCAAAGTTTGTGTTTCTATTATGTGTTTTCAGTTTGAATCTAAAGCATTTGTGTGAAACTATCAAACATTTATCGCTGCTGATAAGGATAGAATAGAATATCTGGAAAGATTTGTCTTGGTGTGGGGGAGTTTGTGGAAGTGCATGCTCTATGATATAGACTGAGAGGGATGTAGACCCAGACAGAGAAATATTGACAGGGTTAGATGGAAGTGTGTGTCTGGGGAATGGAGAATATGGGTAGGTGTAGGAACAAGATGGTGGGGTTGTTTGTGTGTTCAATATCACGCTCTGTCAGAAGCTGTAATATCTCTTCCATTTCATTAGCTGCAACATGAATAGACTTGACATCAATCAGCGCCCGCTCGGCTGATTGAAAGAGAAGTGCCTCGGCATCACAGAACATCATGGAACATCATGGAACGAGCTTGCAGTTTGTAGGAAGTGATTGTCCAATGTTAACCTGGAGGGTAGTGAAATAAATCACAGCCCAGCTTCTATCCAGAATCTGGATCAGAAATCTGGCTCTGACACTGTTTGGAATCAAACTTACACACAAATATGGGCTTGTACAAAAGCCTACGTCATGTTTGTGGACAGAGAAATGCATTGTCTGGCCATCCTACACAGACATTAGGGCAACAAACATGCATATGAATTTTTAGGCTAAAGCTGTCAATCACATAGCCCCTATACACTGGAAACGTAGCTCACCATGACTGTTGATTTAAGGGAGATAATGAAAAGCATTACTTTACTGCAGTGGCATATCCTCACCAGTGTTAGCAGTGCCGTCTTTGTTGATGGAGGCCAGGACACAGGGAAGCAGTTCACTAGCTTTGTGTTGAACCTTACTGCTGGTCAGTAGCTTGAGCTCCTGTGATGTGACTGGTGGAAAGCGATAGAACTGGAAGGTGACGTAGATGTTTTCGGGCCAGTCAGGACCAACACCCGCCGCTGGTGTTCTGTCAACACACAGTTGTTGATGGTTATTCAGAAAGTAATGACTGCTCATAGTACAATGTCTTAAAATAACATGGCAGTGCTGTGTGTAAGTAAACATACAGATGACTGAACCACTACCCTGAATATTAATAATAAATATAATAACTGTGAGGTTTTCATTACAGAATCAATGTGGGGAGGGGAGTGGCATGTATATTGGAAAATTAATGGCTAAAAAATGCCATTAAAAACCTGGAAGAGTGAATCACATTTCAGCTAATGATTTATCTCAGACAATTCCAGGAAAGAAAAAAATTAAATATGCATTTCTTGCACGTCCTATCAGAGCCAGTAATTCAGCTTTAGAGCTGCTTAAAAGCGAAAACCCAATATTCAGAAAGAGGATTAGAACATAAGGGGATAAATCACACTTTTAAAAGTGGCTGTAAATTGAAATGCTGATTGAGTAGGTACAAACTTAACATTACACCTCTGATTCATAATAAGAGCATAGCTTGGCTTCTTCTTAAAACCTAAAGGCAGCATGAAAACCTATTATGAGATCTTCAGAGATGAAACCTTGTATATGTCAAAAAAAGTGTTTCAATATGCATTCTAGGTTAGAGCAAACTGAATCATATTTTTTGTTTACTTGGAGTCCTATTTAGAAAAACGTCTCTGCGGCTATGAAATCCTCCTGGTGTTGTGTATTACTTTTCACACAAACACACCACCCTCTGAATGGGATTTTACAAACACACACACATTTATAATCCCACACTTCAAACTGCAGTTGGCCAAAATAAAAAGTCCCACTGAGCCTGCAAGCACTCGATTTTAACAACAATTTAAATTTCAGGATATGCTTGTTTCTATTGGATGAATAGAGGAGCAATCCATCTTCCGGCGTTCAGCAATAAAGAGTAAAAAAGAAAAAGTACTTGGTAAAAAAAGACATGTAGTGATGTGAGGCCCCCCATGACTACGGACAGACTGTCAGAGCCGGAGATTTCAAAGTGCAATCTAATAAGAGCGGCGTGTGACCTCCCAGTCAATCACACGCTCCGGTATTCCACTGTTAAAGATGCTGCCGTGCTCCATCTTCAGAGAGGAGCTGGCATTAATATTCATTCTGTAAACAGACAAGATTGATAATTACGGCGCCCGGGTGAGAGGTAGAAATTACGCAGCCTATCCACTGGCTCCCCGCTTGCCTAAGTGCTGCTGCTGCCACTGCCTAAACCCCTGCCTGCCATACCTGTTTGTCATAATTATGAGGTAACCCGGCCTAGAGAGGCACAGATATGCAATTTATGTTCAAGCGTGTGGTTTCAGAATGCACTTCAAACTGCTTTAGGATGTGCTTGAAAAAACCCAGTGGAATCAAATAAGCTATGTTCCTGTCTGAACATAAACGCTGCAGTAAAAATCCATCCTTTTGTGATATTAAAATATCTATTTTGTTACACTGTCTCCAACTGATAATGTGATCGTGCTTCAACCTACCAGGCAGACTTTAAATATTTGCTGTTGTAATCTTACAATATAACTAAGTTCTAACTTCCTTCCAACTTGGCTGCAGACAGGAGGTGATTATACTGCCAGACTTTATGGAATGTGTGGATTTGTGCGCTCACAACAACACTGGTATGATCTGTAGATTGAGTCAAGTCAAGCCACTGCTGTGCCAAAGAGCTTAGAAAAGAAAGAATACGACTGGTGTCACGAATTCAACAAGTTTAAATACTGGGGTTAGGACTCTACAGTGTTGTTTATGGTGTGATTTCCCTGATAAGTTTATATATTGGGGATTAAAATCCTACTAAAAAGGTCAGGCTGGGTTTCCACCGTAATGGATGTACAGCTGTATGTTTAAAGCTGATGGGAATGACTCCATTTATTAGACTGCTTGTAATTACAGTCAACATCAGGGGGCAGACAGCAGTTTAAAGGTCCTTCAAGAGAAGACAGTAGAATAGGGTTGGGAGAGACAAGGAGCAGCACATCAGAGTCAAATGAGACACAGTTTTAGCTAGCTGCAACAACGACACTGGTTGAAACTTCTGAAGGTGGCGGACTGGAAGACGTGTCTCTGACGGAGAATGATCTGGTTGTGAGATGGGAGGTCTAATGGTTTCTGTCTCAGAAGAAATCCAGAAGTTTCAGTAATGGAAGCCAGTTTTTGCAATTATCTGTAATAAAAAACATACTATTACTGACATGAATTTGCAGACCCCTCCCTTGGTTCTGGTAAACTGTGAGGGACATATTTTCATATAATATCCAAAGTGTCAAAAATTAGTAAACTCACTAATAACATTTGAAAAGGAGGGAGGAGAGAGGGAGGTAGTTGGAGCCTCAAAAATGTTCAAATGTCTCCTGGCCTGTAGCGTGATTTCAGCTGCTCGCTGTAGCCTGTTTCTTCCACTTCTTCCCTACTATCTGAAGGATGGCACTGATATCATCACATAGAATTGTGTCATTTAACATGTTGAAAACACCACACAGACGGCTGTCACGACAGAGTATCCAATGCACTGATCTCAAGATTGTGGCTACTTTACCAAACAACACTCAGCAGATTCACAGGATTCACAGAAGTGCTGTATTTGTCTGTAAAATTATGTTTTATTCCTAAGAAGGTTGAGTTTGCAGTTGTGTTACATGATAACATGGAATCATGTGGAATATCAAATATATATGTACAGCCTAGTTTCTGGAAATTCAAGTCAGCTTTGAGAATCTGCTATCATTTCTCTGTCAGGAAAATTTGACTGTACATGAAGTTATTATTATCATTATTATTATTATTATTATTATTATTATTATTATTATTATCATTATTGCAAAGATAGTCTGCTCTCAGTTACAAGAACTAATTGCAAGTAAGAGCAGATATATTTATTCACACAGACTGAGAACAGTGTTATACATCAGACGTGTGTAAACAGTGAGAAATTACAGAGCACTGAGGCTAGTACATAGGAGGTCAGTGCACCATGATGGTGAGTCCATGATGAACAAGACAAATGTAAGCACTGCTGACAGTGCTTATGACAAGATAGAAGGACACATAGAGTGGTGTGTTTTGTACCCATCCTTCAGCAGCCCCCCTCCACTGTCAGCCCCTGTCAGAGGGGACGCCTGCTCCAGGGTTTTTGTGATGGGATGCTGACAGAGGTACTGTTCCTGCCCGTGCTGATGGAAAATGTGTTCTTCTGTAATTGTGAGTGTCTGTGTGCATGCTGTGTATGGGTATGTCCTTGACGTGTGTAGAGGATGACTGACAGGACTTCATGCCTGCTTTATGTGCATTCAAATCTTGGCTGCGGATCGAGACAAACAGGGAGAACTCTCAAAGCGGGGGGATGCTGTCCTTGGCCATCAACCAAAAACACCTAAAGTATGTATCACTTCCTCCATACAGATAAAGGGCCAGTGGCTCAGTGTGCAGAGAGATAAGCTGCTGTCAAATCAGTGACTGCTCAGTCTCACTGACAACACAACAATTCAGACATTTCTGCTAGCACAAATAATTACATTGCAGCAATGCTTCAGGAGTGTATAATCACACTCCTGTCACAATCTATTACAGTTTGTAGGCCAAATTTGTGGTGATCTTCAAGACAACAGCAAGTACACTGTGCAGTACACAAGCTGCTGCTGCCTGTCAATAACTACAATGCAGCCACATGGGACACATTGCTGCACACCTTACCTGGTAAATGCCAGAAATTGGAACACCAGCAGGTTTCCTTGTAGAAGGTCAGCCTCTTCCCTCTGGGGATCAAAGGGCAGGGGTTCTGTAGGGTCCAGGACCTCTGCCACCTCCCCACTACAGTCCACGATGTCAGGGAAACCAGCAGAAAAGAGGTGGGCCTGTGAGCGTCTGGAGCTGACTGAGCAGGAACTGGAGAAAGGTTAAAAGAAAGCTTTCAGATTTGTAGATCCATCAATCACTCGCTAAGCTGAAAAGACCTCAGTTGTGCTTTCTTGATGTTTTAGGAGCAGCAGGAGGAAAAAGTTTCAGCCCTGCTGCACTGGCCTCACTTGGGTGATTTGTGGTTGTACATGAGGCAGAAACAATGCTTAGATCTGTGTGGAATATAAGGCTGATCCATTATTTCAGACCCAGCTTTGTTTATCTTGGATCTGTTCCATTTAGACTCAAGATGCTTATCTTCAGGGACATAACTTCAATTTAGTCACTTCATCCTGTTAAGCTGAACCTGAATGTAAATATCTGACTGAACTTAAGAAAGATGTGGTGGAACTATGATTAGACAGCAGAGGGATGTCAGCAATATCCATCAAGCTGCAGCACCATGACAATACTTACAGGAGAGAGAGAACGGGTGCCAAAGCGCTCCCTCAGGATTTTCTAGCATAATTGGCAGTTATCTCTAATCATAGTGGCCACCTGTTTTTCCGCAACTATGGCAACATTCATAACTTATACTTTCAACGCTGACACCAAACACTCTATGATAAACACAGTGCACAGATGGCTGGCTAAAGTGCAGGCATAGGAAAATGAAGGATACTGCTTGGGCCTATCATAGCACTAACGCTGCCTGTGTCCATTTGGTTAACAGTCGAGCCCACAGTGTCACATTTGTGACAAAATGAAGCCTTGATCAAACTAATTAAGGTAGCCACTGTGAAGAAGGCAGTCGATTGGGTTTTTTCTCTGCAGCTGTGTCAATTTCATGCTTTCCTTCTCTTCCCCATTGCTCAAAGTTGTATCTTAATTTAGCCCCGGTAGATTAATATTCAAGCCATCATTTTTATTTCAAAAGGAGCTCGATCAGATATGCACAGCAACTTCAATTAAACTTCTTTAGACTTCATTGTTCTTCTCAAAGAAGTGGGTCATTCCACTCTGAAAACAGTCAGAAAGATGTTTTGGCTCCGAGTGAAGAGGCAGAGATGTTTCAGCCCACTGAACTGAACAGCATCGTGTCTGGATCCAAACTCTGGGATTGGGAAACTGTTCCAGTGCCAGCTGCTTATTTACACAAGCTCTGTATTATTACAGTGCCTTGTTTCAAAGTTACTTTGCCTGTTATTTTTCTGAATGGGTTTTCTCATTTGGTGTCCTAACAAACCTGACATTCCACTAACATTATGATTGTGAATCGTGAGCTTGGTTCATTACATTCTGCTCCACTAAATCAAAGTCAAAACCTCTCCCTTACACTTGGATTTAATAATGAATTTTCACACCAACAAACAATGCTGAGACCCTTACTCAAAATAGGACGTAAAGGCTGACAAACCGATCTCTTAAATTGGCTCTGAGCTGAACTCTCCTACTTACTGGCAACAGTGTTCCACTACCCCGTTCACACATGTTGCCAATTAGAGAACCAATCGATATCCCTCTGTAGATAGCAAGACAGTGAACTGTTGTGGTAATAAAGGACTGTACTTGTGTTCACGCGCGATAACAGGCTAGATAAAACAGTAAAGGAATGTTTAAAGTGCCTTCATTCAATAATGTCTCCTGTCAGGCATGAGTAACATGTCACCCTCCAGTGCTAGAAAGACAAGGTTAGCCACAGCAGAAACTGTAGCGAGGTGCTAATCACAGAAAGTAAACCTCGGAGAGAGAGAGAGACTATATATGTGCTCTGAGCTCAAGCTCCATATGTGTTAATCCAGGAAGGCCAAGCAACTAAAATGTATTAGTTTTATATACTGTATCTGGAATACATGAGAATGTCCTTTTCTCACAAGTCTTAACCACAAATTCAACCCCACTCAAGTGAATATTCAGATAATGGATTTTCAAGGCGACACATCATGAGGATCTATCATTGCTTACTGTTCCACAAATAACAGCTGGGCTCTTTATTGCAATTCATGTTCTACAGCTGATCCCAACAACAACATGCATATCCACCTCACAGATAATCAGAGATGGCTTTTGATGCAGAAAGCAAAGGCGTCAAACATACTGGATTTAAGACCGATGCAAACAACAAACATTTCCATGAGTAATGAGGAATCAGAGGCTAAGAAGAGAAAAAGGATGCAACAAAGTTTCACATTCAGGGAAATAATGCTCAACATGTTTCACTCTCTGGATGAAAACATGATTAAATGAAAAAAAAACCTATCACTTATTTCTTGGCTCATTGGGCATTGACTTACTTTTTAAACTGTGGCTACTTTGGGACTTTCATACAGCTTTCTAGCCTGATGGTATTTATTGATGACACTAAGTACTGCCAGGGAGGCTCTGCACACCAAGAAATCCCTTTTATTTCTGGGGCAGATCATTGCTCATGTCTCACACAGATAATAAGAGGGGCTCACCTGGGCACATTCATCCCCAGAGTAATGACAGGGGCATGGACAGGAGTGAAGGGCAGCTCCTGAAGCTGGTCTCCTTCATCCTGCATTGAAGGTGACATGTCTCCTTCCCGCTGAAGGTCCATCTCCAGATGGGCAATGTTGCTAACAGCTGAACAAGCCTGAAACAAATGATGGAAGAAGTTATCAATGAACAATGAATGATCCAAAAAAATGAGATGACTGATGTTTTTGTTTATTTTTTAATCTTGTTGCGCTTTTACAGACACAGATAGTAGAGAGAGGCTAGAACTCCGGGGGAACAGAGCAGGGGACTGACATGCAGCAAATGGTCCAGCTGGCCAGGATTCAAACCAGGGACTTGCTATGCAAGGCATTAGCACAACCACTTGGCTATCGGGTTGCCATGGGTTACTGTCAATTAGCAGTATTGCTGCAAAGTGGCAGTGCATCAGGATATTTGTTACTGTACAACCATGCTCTTTAGTTTCATTTCTTTTCATAACGTCACTAAGAATACTGCTGGCCATGCACTTCATGAGCTTTACACAGAATGACATATGGACAGTTCCACTAGGTAATTACAAACTGATTACACACACGTGTGAGCAAAGGCACATGCAACAACCTGAAATGACTACACTACAGTACAGGGAGAAAGGAACCCAAAACACTGCCTTTGCTAAACACTGAGACTGACAGCTGGATGCATGGAAATGACATCTAAACTAAATTGTGTTATGGAGGCCTGGATTAAAGCAACATGGCAACAAGACAGAAGGCTTGTGCTGGATTTGTCAAAACTTATTCAGGAAATGGCTGCTCCAACTCCACACTCACAGTAGAAATACATATCTTTAATTCACAGCAGCCATATGTCACAGAGGACATGAAGAGCTTACCCTAGTTTAGGTTTAACTTTGTCCTTGTGAATGTCTGCACTGACTCTGCAGGTCCATCTGTGAGTTACTAGGCATTAAAGAGCCTTGTTCATCATATGTAATCCTAAACTTAGTTACCAATATGCTCCTCTCAGTGGTTTGGTGTCCCAGTGTTTACCGGTGTATGGGTCCATGTTTAAAGCTGCAAGAGTGAACTAAAAATGTTAATGAACAGAATGTGTAAATCTATTAACTATACAATTTCTTCTAAAGTGATGTGTGGAAAACCGCAGGACGACTAAAGCAGAGACAGTGATTTTACCATTTTATTCCCTCCCTAGAGCTGGCTGGCCAGTTTCAAAATCATTGTTTACAGTATTTTGGACATCTGTCCTCGTGGATTTAATATTAACTAATGACAGATATTTTCACATATCTTCTGTTTAATCATTTGCATTTTAGCATTTCTGGATTTTTGTTTGTCATGTGTTCACTGCAAACACCTCTAATGTACAACCCACCTGTTTGTTAACATGTACACTTGAGATGAATATCACCAATAGTGACTGGTAAGGCCTGCCAGTGCAGTTTTTCAAGCTATCAGAGAGCAGAATATCTGGGGGAAATTGTAGGGAGATGAATCAGATAGTATAACCTTTGCAACAAAGAACATATTGGGTATTCATGTCTCTATCTAACACTGGATTCACTGCAGGCAGGCAACGCCAGTGGAATGCTCTCAGTCAATTTCCCCTGACATCCAAATCAGGCTTTTACATACAGCAGGTGCACTGGTAAAAAGGCACATCTCAGGAAATGGGATTGAGTATTTTGATGGACTGCACTGTGTTAAACTGCACCATTCATTCAATATTGTTTATCTACCGGTCCCATGAAAAGGCCAGAACCAAAAATGACTTTTTCTGAATCCTTCGCTCAGTACTCTTCCATTTCCATACTTTGTGTTCCCAAATCCACTGGTTTCCACCAGAGATGTAAATATTTATAAGTGGGTCAGAAATATCTGGTTAAATTTCTCCAAAAAGTTCAGTAAATTCCAAAGACAGCATAGCACTGCAGGTTTTACCAGATGTTGTCCAAACAGGAGTAAACAGTCATTTGTTGGGGACTGTTATTTCAGCTTTGTAACAGACATTTTGAGCTCTGGTAAGTATCTATGGCAACGGGTTAGAATATATAGTATTGACTCAAAATGCTCAGATCACTGAGATGAAAAAGCATAAGGTCACTCAGCTTAATGTTGTGGCTTATTGGTGTGTTTCTGAACGGGCATCAGTGGTCAGCAATAGATCTTTATGGCACAGAGGAATAAACAACATAATTACGTCCACCAAGGAGGTTATGTGATGGCTGGCGTTCGTTTGTTTGTTTGTGTTCAAAATAACTCAAAAAGTAATAGACAGATTTGGGTGAAATTTTCAGGAAATGTGTGAAATGGGACAAGGAAGAAATGATGAAATTTTGGTACTGATCCGGATCACTGTCGCGATCCAAGAATTTTTTTAATGTAAGTGTAACCGGGTGGACAATTAAAGGCGGATTACTCTAAAAGCCACCAGAGGGCACTCCTGTTTTTGGGGTAACCCCCTCTGACCACATGACTTTTGGGTCTCCACGCAACAGACAGCGACAATGGCGGAGTTCTCTTTCCTTCCTAGGCGAGATACGCACGGTTGAGCTGGCATTCTTATCTCTGGTTGTCTAAGAAGCTGGGAGGCTGTTAGGAGTTGCTGTGCTAGAGGCTGCACCTGTTCATTAGGTTGGATGGGGTAAACGCCGCATTGTCTGTAGGACATTTGAACTGTATGTAATTACATTTGTATCTGTAACGTTCCATACAAAATATGTGAATTGGGAGATTGTGTTGGGGTGGACTGAAGCTCCTTGGCGGAGGTATGCACTCTCTGAGTGCTTTTCTAGTTTGGTCTGTGAACCTCAACATTGCTTCTCTGCTTGTTGGAGATGACGCGCTGAGGCAATTTGCAACTGAGTGTAAAGCAGTCAGGATATAGTCAGTACAAGGTGTTATCTATTGGGCCGGCATCAAGTTCAACATACAGACACAATAAAGTTTCCATCAACACATGAATACTGAATGAGTCACGGTTTGGGTTGAAATGGGGCATCATCACTCTTTCCAGTAAACTTCGAAGGACAAAGAGAAGTTTTCTTTTTTTTGGTGAAACATTAGAAGTGTCATTGACAGTCAATTAAGTTAAAAGCAAACATGACTGAATTAACAACACCAAATGGTGAGTAAACTGCCAACAACGTATTGTTTATTCTTTGACTTTGAGAAACAGTGCTGCATTTAATCTGCAATTCCGTTACTGACTTTCTTTTGTTTACCAGTATCCCACTTCACAATATTGGCAGTTTATGAAAAGAAACAGCACAGTTAATGCCTGTGAAACAATTCAACATTTCTAAATTTTTTGTGGCAAACATTAATCCCCTCTTCACTGTCATTGACAGACACACAGCTGGAGGGGTATTAACAGAGATAATTAGCTAAGAAGTGTTAATGGTGTCATTTTCCAGTCAAGTGTTTCTCTGGTCTTTGATACATGTGCATGGTTCAGTCGGCCTATCAAAGGACACGCATGGCTGTGCATTATTGAGCTTTCCATCAAACATGCTGGTAATAACCTCAACCAAAGTCATGCTGATACATGTAAACAACATGCACATGCATGTTCTGATCAAACAGCTAGAAACATAATAACCTAAGAGGATGCCAAGGCATGAATTAGAAGCGTCAAAACGTTTTAAAGGTTCAAATTAATGGCTTTATGAGTGCCTGATTTGTTTCTGTAGGTAGGTGTATTCAGGTTGTAAGGCTACAAGGACAAATGAAGGTTTTAACAACACATTTTGTAAGCTGATTTAATGACTCAATATGTGCAAAAAGAATGGCACAGAAACACACTTACAGTATCATAACTGAAAACTAATGGCACCAGTGAACTAAAGATAGAATTATCCTTATCCATGATTTTAATGTTGACAGTGTTTTTGAAGCCCCTGTATGAAATCCAACAGAGCATCATTTTGTAACTGATAATACTGAGTCAGCTTGTTATGTATCTCTGACTGTGCTAATGTTACTCTATGGCTGAGCATTTAGCTTAAGGCTGCATAGATTATTTTGGGAATGCTGCACTTCAAATAATGACAGCTATTTACAGTAGTTAACATTGATTCAGAGTTTCAGATTTAAAAAAAAACTAGAACTCCGTTAGCAGCTAAGCTATATTGTGTGTGCTAAATCAGTCTGTGAGGAGAAAGGATGATATTTATGCCACGTATTGCCAAAAGCTGAAACTTACATTTAATATAGGCATGTAAAGAAATAAAGACATGTACAATCTGTGGCCATGAGCAGCTACGTGTAAGCTATGGCATTCCTATTAAATTAACTCTTCAGAGTATAACACCATATGGCTACAAATTTAACTATACAAGATGTTCTCAAATGTTGACTACCAGTGTAGTCAGATCAATAGATAAGTTGTTCTGATATTTTGCCCACACCATGACCTATTTAGTCTTTCAAAACCAAATTGAATTGTGCCTTTTTTTAGACATATTGTGGTTCTGATCATATTGTTATCTCCAGTAAGCCTGATCCACAGTCCCTGGATTATTCATGCAATATGATTCATAGCTTAAGCTATATGGATTTTGAGAATGAAATATGGGAGAAACCCATTAAAGCTATTGCTGTCTAGTTAGAATATGAGAAAAGTCCTTCTTAGCTGTGCTGAGGCGTAAAAGTAGGTAGGCTGGCTTGGACTGCTCTAAAACAGCACCTACAATCCACTGAAAATAAAAGGAAAAGAAGAAAGCTAAATACAGAAATTCAAATGCACAGAGGAAACAGTGAGCTAGGATGTTCATCATTATCTGTTTAACTAGTGGGAAACCTACTGAGACTGAGTTACAGTTTCTGCAACCAGATTCCTTCTAAATGTAAGGCTCAATCTAAATATCCACACATTCCCACATTCACAGGCTTATGGAAGTCGACAGTGCAGAGAACTGTCCAAATCTACAATTCATTGTGGGGTCTTTAGCACACTGCAAACCAGACTGTGTCTTGGCAATGGAAGGAGATTGTTGAAGTAGTTCGGGCATCTGATGAAGATGCATAAAGATGAAGGTAAGTCAGGCATGCTCAGCTGGGAGAAGAATTTGGGGATTATAGACCCCATGTGGTCTGAGAACACCTTAGGATACCCCAGGAGGAGTTAGTGGAATTAGCTAGGAAGGAAGACTTGCTTTACAGCAGCACAGCCCTACTTTCACAGCAGAAAACAGATGGATGGATGACTTCACAATAATAATACAAAAATAGCAAACACAAAACTGCAGAAATTGTCTTTTTGAATTCATTTCAGAAATAAAATACTCAAAGATAAATAGCAGGGTCAGGATCTCAGTACTGGCAAGATTCATGGCAATGATACCCTGTCTGCATTGCATCCCCTTTCAGTTACCTTGCAGACTTGACATAGCAGCATTTAGCACTTCAGACTTTTACAGTCATCCATTTACAAGTAAACTGCACTAATTATTAATATAATTTAGTTTGGGAAAAAAACATTTTGTCATCGAAAGTCATGTGACGTGATGCAGCAGGTAAGGCTTCCAGTCCCGTGTCGAATCATTTAGGCCAATTCATGCTTTCTATGTCTGCAAGGGTACCAGTACAAAGGTCCCTCTGCAGATGGCCACCTGTAGCCTAAAAACCCAGACAATCTGCACTGCAAGCATGCTGACTTCACGTGTGCCATGAAAACAAATGGTGCTTACAACAAATTCTTGTTATGAGGAGAGACTGTACAAGGAGATCCTTGGTCACCCACACCTGTTAATTCATCCATATGCATGTGTGGATGAGTATCAACTGACAATGTTTAGACTCTAGAAACTCTATGCTATGTTTTCTTACTGTGCTCTGTACACTTCAAGAAGAAACCCACTGATCCAGTACCATAGCTCAATCTGTAATCAGCTGCTATATCCTGGAAAAGTGAAAAGTCACAGCTCGCTTTTCAGAAACATCCACAGGAGCCCCGTGTGTTTGTCTATGTATGATAGCACGTCATGCTTTTAAGGTTAATGGAGACCCCAATTTCATTTTCCAGCAGGACTTAGCAGCTGCCCACAGAGGCCAAACTTTGCAAAACTTTCATGGTTTGCTGACCATGATATTACTGTGCTTGACTGGCCAGTCAACTCACCTGACCTGAACCCCACAGAACCTCATATGAGGTATTGTCAAGATGAGAAACACCCCAAAATACAGATGAGCTGCAGAGTGCTATCAATCAACCTGGGCTGGCTGGCTGGCTTTCTTTCTTTCTTTCTTGCTCTTTTTCTTTTTTTTTCTTTCTTTCTTTATTTGAAAGGGGGAAACAATGCATGTGAATAAACATTTAAACAAATGTAAATATGCCAGATTATATCTCAGGGCTAAATTCCATCTGTAAACCCCCTGGCAGGTTGATGTTATAAAACATAAAACGTATAAAGACACATATTATACAAAGACACTATGTACACAGACTAAATACAGTAGGCTTTAATATCCTCTCAGTCGTACCACAGACTGATCATCTCCATGCCACACTGCACTGATGCAGTAATTCATGGTAAAGCAGCTCTAACCAAGTACTGACTTTATAAATATACCTACTTAATAGAAGTTGGATATTTCAGTATTGTAAATCCTTTTTTGATTGATCTTAGGGAATATTCTAATAATTTATAATAATTGTAAACTATAATTTATAACTGAATTTCTGATCTTCATGAGCTATATGCCACAATCATCAAAATCAAAACATAAAAAAGAAAAAAAAAACATTTGAATTAAATTAGGGAAGAAATATTCGTATATTCACACCTGCACACAAAGGCCTGCTGTGGTCCAAAACTATATGGTTAAGTTTGGTAAATTCTCATGGTTTAAGTTAAAACCTTTCAGCACAGGTTTAAAGCTCCCCCTCCATTTTCAGGGTTACCACAGTGATGAACCCGATCAGCCTCAAAGGTTTTGCTGAAACAGAGCAACGCTGAAGTTATAAAATACATGGCAAACACATGCTGGTTTGAAACACATTCCTGATATGTCACAATTGTAATCTGACAGAAAATCAGTTCTTCCTCAAAATGTAATTGAGAATGAAGCCCAGTTGTACAAGAACGTCTGTTTGGGAGACAGGGCTGCTACAGTAGACACTCCCCACCCATTAGGTGGCAAGTTCAAAAGACTGAACATTGACATTTAGCCAAGGGGGTCATTGTGTCAGCAGGTATTAGCTATATAGATATTTGATATAAAGATATTTGTTATGTACAAAATTTTAGTATTATCAATATCATATATACATATATCTACAGAACCATCCCTAGTTTCAGCATGTGACTGAGCCGAACGGAAACTGCATATACGCGGCCTCAAAAACACCAGCAATATGTTGTGTTGTTTATGCATCAAAGAGACCTATCATATAGAAATGTGCAAACTGATTTTGATAAGCAGAAAGAGATTCAGGGTTAATCCCTGGATTACAGCATTATGATTTCCTCGCCATTCTGTGGGATTTTACCACTGTTTCTAACGCGCTGATTCCCAAACATATGCATCTTTGTGGGTGAACATGGTCTAATTTAGCAAAGACAAGACAGCTTTCAAAGGCAAAATGACTCTGCCAGCCAATTCTCAGCAGCAAACACCTACGACTGCGGGGAACAGGTTGCCCCTGTATTATCTCAGGAAATTATTCAGCAGAGTTATTAAAATCAGCACAGTATAGCTGACTTTCTCATTTCTGCTACAGTGTGTCCCCTGGCTGCAATGATAGGACTTTGTTCAGCTGCATAAAGCTTGTTAGCAATTAGAGTCAGTCAGATATTTTCTCAGATGTAATTTCTATTATCACTTCAGTTCTAGTTCACTCAGATGTACGTGGACTATATGAGACAGAACTGGGGTAAACCTTGATTTATTTTTTAAAAAGGTGTTCACATTTATAGTTTCAAAAAACTTTCAACTTAGCCGTGCAATTCCAGACGACCGTTGTGACCCCCACAAAGGGTCAAACTGTACTTTGAAATCATGGTTGATACAGAAACATAGCAGCTAATTACCAAAATCATTAATAAATGTAGTCCAGAACAGGGCAAATTAGACATGTTTTTCATGCAGGCAGAACATGAGGTTATGCAGGATACTTGATGCCTTAAGAAACATGAAGCGGTCGGTGTGGAAAGATTTGAAAAGCCAAGTGAAAGAATAATGTTTCTTTTGATTATAAAGATGAAAAGGAGCAGCTTCAGCACCTCCAGCAGCTCCAAAGACAAAGAGTGTGCAGGGCTACAGTTCAGTTTTGAGGTTTGTTTGTGTGAATGTGTGAATGTGTGAATGTATGTGTGTTTCTTCATGGATATAAGCAGAGTACTGTACAGGTGAGTGTGTCTTTGAACTCTGGTGAGTAACTGTCTATGTACCCTTGGGGATGTACAAAGTCTTACGTACCATGTTGTGTGTTTTAATGTTACAGTGCTTTAATGTGAATCTTATGAATGCATCTGTAACTTTTTTTTTTGCTTACTGCTTGTGTATTTCTCAGCATACACGAGAAGTATGAGTGCAAGGCTACGTGTGTGTGTGTGTGTGTTTCTGTGTGTGAGTGAGTGTGTTTGCAAACGGGGGTGGAAATCTTACGACATGTGACAGCTGGTGGGCCGATGCCAACGGGGAAGGATGGAGCAGAGAAGGAAATGACTGTTGCCACGGCAACGCCGAGCTGGAGTGGCTGATGGTCGGGTAGCGTGAAGTAGCTGCCAGCTGAGACAGTGAGAGCTGCAGAGAAACAATGCAAATGATTCGCTGTTATTATTATGATTATGAACAACAGGGCTCAGGAATACACTTTACGCCAGAGAGACACATGTGCTGTCTCAGATGACAACAACAGCACATTACACTGCTTTGGCACTTATAAGCTCTTCTCACTCCACTCGCTTCCCCACCCACAATCTTTTAGTGTTGTCATCCATCCCACAGTAGGTCGAATGTAAAATTGTGGACTTGTGACTGGAAACAAAACGGAATATACCATAAGACACTTGAGAGTTTTTGTTGTTTTTTACATTCACGACACATACTAATTACACAGACATGTAGCATTACATGTTGACTGCACCCTCAACTGCACACAGACCCAAACACATCTGAAACATGGTTTTAATTTTGTCTGCTTTATATGCATATTTGCTCTTATCTGCTACCATTTTAATGTGTGGTTGATGGTGCTGCAAACACACAACACATTTTTCTGCATTCATTTGCTGTCTTTATAAATTCAGTGTAATGTACTATAATTCTTCTTACATCATGCTTTGTGCATGATATTATCTCTTCTCCTTCACTGTTTTAGCTGTACTGGTATTTATCTGTTGCTCCTTTGACTGCTGAAAATAAGAGTAACTCTCACAGTTAGTAGAACATGACTTTGCTATAGCGATGGAATGAACACTGTGGAAATACACAAAATGCTGCAGCCATAATGCAAGGTTCAATAAGTGATGTGTCTGCCTAATGACCAGAATATTATAATAATTATGAATTATATTTCATAATTATTCACTTGCTCTAATCTCGACAGTTTTCAGTCATTTATCTCGTTTTGATTTGCAGTTGCAGCAGAGTACCTAGAGCAGCTTAGAAGCCCGTTCCCTGGCCACCTCCAGCTAATCCTGAGGGATTCTCAGGCATTCCCATGCTCAACAGGATACATTACACCTCAGGCATGGCAGAGCGTGCCTAAAGGTTTTCTCTGAGATGGATCACCAAGAGGAGGCATCCAGGAGGCATCTTGTTCAGATACCCAAACCAAACCAATCTACAGCTAACTAAATGTCCCCAGATTCACATTACAATCCTTGTAGACTTTTGGAATACTTGGGTAACATTAGAGACATGTTAATACTGTGGATTTTAAAGTCTACAAGGCTTGAATTCCTTATTGTTTTAACCACTGTTGGATAAAATCTGTCAGAGTTACTGCTACCCACTGGGAAAGGTTCCACCAGTCTTTTCTGTTACAGGCCCATTCATGATGATTTTTTAACTAACAACCAAGCTCATGATTACCACAAACAAACTGGAGACACCAAAAACACCACGACCTGCACAGTTTTTTTTTTACTGTTTCTAACCAGGAAAGACTGTGAAGATCAGCGTTACATGTTCGATCAATCAGTAACAAACAAAAATGTATTCTAAATTTGGGCTAAGCAAATACACAGTATCTTATGAAGGCACACAAAATCCAAAGACAGGTTCACATTGTGTTGCCGGTATGCCTCCATAGTGTCAATGTGTTACTTAGTCTGTTTGTGATCTTACTGAATTGACCAACAAATAGGTCTCAGTGAAAATGAAGATTTTGCACTAAACCCAACTCATGCATTGATTCTTTCAGACACACACTCTCTCACTGATTTTGGCATGTTTGTGAGGACACTGCATTGATTTAATCCCTAAAACAGACTAAACAGAGATTCCCATTCACTCCAAACCTCATTCTCAATTTGAAACAAAACAAAGTAATAGTGACACTCATGCACTTCAAGATGAACCACTTACTGTACAGAGCAGAGCGTAAGGACACCGTGCTACTTCAGCAGTACATTCACTGCATTCAACTGTGACTACTGGAGCTGTGAGAGATGGGCCCTGATTTGGGTTGAGACAGTTTGAAACAGCATGAATGGATAGTACAGCGGTATCCATAACAACAAGTGTCAAACTGTTTCCAAGCAATGTAGCAAATGGAAATAGGGAACACACTACTTTATAACTACATGTTCACCCTATACCCACACATACATAGACATCAGTCATGATCTTTACAACCTATAGCACAATTTTCTCTTGAATTTATCCTGACGTAGCCTCAAGGTTGGAAAAACCATCTTCCTTATTCAGCATCAGCATGTTCCAAGTCTTCATAGTAGATATAAAATGTTGACACTGAGTGAAATATTTAAACAGCAGCCCCCACAATTTTCACGTCCGTAGCATTTTGTCAAATGGAAATACTATAGCTGCCCACTGAGTCATTTTATACATATTTACCACAAATTCATCCTGACTGACATATCTGGTTTCCTAAGACACATTTGGAAATCCAGGTCTACAGGTTTGAACAATGTTTGGCTACAGAGCATGAGTTTGTAATGACTGTTCCACCAGCAGCTCAGACAGGCAGAGGAGATTTAACGAACTCTAACTCTTGTATTAAAAGTAGCTACCTCTGGATAGACAGGACAGGACATCATGCAAAAAGAGCTGGTAGTGCTGACACACACCATAAAGTGGCGTTCCACAGTGAGAATGTTTGCATCTATCCTTCCCCTAAAAATGTGCAAGCAGCCTTGTTAAAGCTTCCACTTGTTTGAAACGTGTTCCTTTGCAATACTATGAATGCTCACAGCGAGAAGGTAATATTTTCAGACCACACTCGGTTTGACAGGAGTTTGTACATTCTCTGTGTGATTTCCTCTGGGTGCTCTAGTTTCCAGTGTACTTGCAGTTCACTCTCTTTACACCATATCAAAGATAATGCAAACATCCACAGTTTGGATATTTTCTATTGTGAACATGCCGCAGGAAGCATGGTGTTTGTCAGAAAAAATAGTCCACAAAACAAATCAGAGCTGACTTCTGCATTTTTTGACAGCAGGTCAAAAAAAAATGCAGCACCTGACCCTGCAATCTGAATTTAAAACTGACAGCAGGCCGGTCTTAAACATTGCAGAGAGTAATCGGAGAAGAAGGAGCGGCCAATAGGCTGCTAGATGAAGAGCTGCAGGTGACAGGCTGCTTACCTCCAGCTTCTCAGCAAGGTAACCACCTTCACTGTGCCCTGACGTGTGTGTGCAGAGAGCAGCATGAAATCAAATGAAATCAATTACTCATGGCATGATGGGAAAAGGCAGATTTGTTTATTGAAACAGCATGCGTGTGTTTGACTGCACTCCACAACCCGAGCACCAGTTCTCTCTTCTGTGTATTTTTGACAAAGTAGCTACTCGAGAAGAGATTGCTGCCAAGAGAATTCTGGTTCTGCAATAATAAACCACTCTTGCTATAACCACAGTAAACAACGGCGTCAGCAAATGAACCAGAACTAAAACCCTTCATTTATTTAAATCACTAAATATCAGGAGATATTTTTTAGTTTTAAATACTGATACTGGTCTTGTATTGGAATCCACAGTAACTGACATCAACTGAAGAGTCACTGAAATAGAGCAGAAGCAACGGATCTCAACCAAACTGTTTGGACTCACTCACACACAGCGTTAGAGTAGATGTTCATTGTAAACTGCTGGCCACTCCACAGTTTGCTCGCTTGCAAATGCCATGCTAGGTGGAGGCGTGACCCTAAAATGAGCTGTTCTGGCTGTTAGGACTGGTCAAAATGTCCTCACAATTGAAAATGCCCTAAAATGTCAGGGCCGGTGGACTGTCACAAGACAGTCTTTGCAAGTTTTGCTGAGCCAAATCACATTTCACACACATGCATGTGATCTCACATTGAGTCACCACGTACTGCACACAGAGGGTGTGAAAGACACCAGATAGACTCTGCATGAGAGGATCTCACACATATGAGCACACACACACACACACACACCAAGAGAATACATGGAACAAGGCAATTAGTAGTGGCATTGCTGTGGCTGCCAATGTTCTGAACCCAGCCTGTTTGCCCTGACAGCCAAGCAGATCATCTGTTCACACTCTGGCTTCATGGGACCTTCATGTGTGTATGTGCTGAGAGTGGCTCTGTCTTATGGAAGTATATAGTAATAACAAAAGATTTGAGCACAAAACAAATTCTGAGCACCACGGAGTCTGTAAATTAACACTTGAGAGAACAGAGGCATGAATTCGTGGAACAACAGATTTGAGTGTTGACTCTGAATTATGCTCTCTGAACTTTCCCCAGTTGTTTTAGCAGCTTCTAAGCACCTGAAATTGCCAAATGTAGCTTGCCAACTATTTTTAACAAACTGTGACAGGACACACCCACATCCAGAAGTAGATTTAAGTCCACGAAGAAAACAAAATCCTTCAGGTGCTACCTAGACTGAGACTCGTAGGCCTATTTAGGACAACACATGACTTACATGTTCTGTGTTGCATGACTTATAGACTTCAGTTACTGTAGGAGTGTGGATCAGCTCTACAGATTGAAGTCCAGCCAGATTCTTGCAATCTGACTGATCCTTCTTCCTATTCACTCGTACTGGTATGTCGGATTTGTCCGACATGCATCTGTTATGAAAATTGTTTTTTGTTGGAAAGATTATTTTTTTAATCCCACATGGAGCTGGATCAGACAACAGTAAATCCAACCAATTCATCAGGCTCAGAAGTGACAATGAGCCTCAGCTATACATGTTTTTGTCACAATGGTTCTAATCATTCAGTGCTCAATGTTAAAATCATGCACAAATCTGTAGAAACAAGACAACCTACATCGGGTGCAAAGAATCACACTTTAAACAGAAGTCAACGGGAAGCTAACATGGCTATATAGCTATTAACTATACTCTTACTCTCAAACTGACACCACTACAAAGGCTTTGACAACAAATTAAATGTCATTTTTAACATTTACTGTCCATGTGTTCGGATTTTTAAGATAACAGACGCCAAACACTGCTCTTTGTCTCCATCCAGTGGTTAAAAAAGCTCTAGCCTGTCACGCCAGTCCCAGCTGTCTTCTAGAAAGTAGAGGGACGCATTTAACAGTGTGGTCCTTCACCTCCAGGTCAAACTGAGTAGGCAACTCTCTTCCCTCAGTCTGCATTTACGCTCAGCAGCTTCAGACTGCCACAAGTGAGCGCGTGCAGCTTTGATCATTATGAGCGTGAGAATCCGTACTGCTTGCTCACGCAATTCTACTGCGCGCTCAAGTCATCTGGGATGGTCACGATTCTGTCCTCTCTCACAGTAAAATCTAAAAAAACCTGCTCTTACAAATCCGTGCGTCAGGATCGGCATGCAGAGCACAAGAGGGACGACGCAAATGCAGGCCAGGCAGGCTGGAACAGTGAATGATGCAAGAAGCGTGCAGGTAGAGGCAGGTAGAGGCTAAGACACAGATTCAGGCAGGAACAGGTAGTGACTAGACGACGGGTGACGAGAGCAACACTGACCAACCGGCAAGGAGTGAAACTGAAACCAGATCTGTATAAATAAGAAACTTTCAAATCACTCACATGAGGGCTTCATTATCACTTGGGTCACTCAATGAAAAATCAGCGTCTCCCACCTGACCTCCTCAGAATCAGCAGTTTATCTATTTCTTATTTTTGTACAATAACTATAGCATACTTAAGCTCTGCAAAGTTTTACCTTCAAACTAAAAATATTTCCGGAGTTACAGGCCCTCGAAATACATGGGGGTGGGCTGAACTTTCATGTGCTGTTTTTTAAGTTTCATGTCGTTTACAACCATGACATGAGGAATACCTGTGAAATGAAAGTTCAAGATGATCAATTACAAAAAACCAGATGAATGTTGAAGTGAAGTTACTTTTCCTCCAGTAATCACTAAAGTTGTGGTAAGTGGTTGAGCTGTAACCCCAAAGGCTTAAGTAGCATACAAAAGCAGCACTAACAGAAACCACTGTCATTTCAGAGGAAACTATATAAGCTTTGTTTGAGAAAAATCAACATAATACTATATATAAGTATGTCAAAGTATGAAATTGTATTACATGATGGTATTTATGTTTCCTGTTTCACACACAGCAATCATGCTGAAATGTTAAAACAGAGCCATACAACAGCCACAGCTCAGAAACCCTGAAAATTCTTTCATTTGATACAAAGATGAGGCACCAGCTACTCTTTGTGAAGGAGGGAAGCAAAAATTAGGTCTGACTGAGGCAGTGCCAGCTGCCAAACAAGCCCTCTGCCAGCAACAAACTGAAACATGGCCTCACCTTTGGACCACGGACTACAAGACCACCTGGGTCAACAGAACGCGAGCACGACCCTGAAACACGACCGCAGCCCGGTGAGAGAAATCATCATCAACAGAGGCAAACAAATTCAGCTGCTCTTCCAAATGCTGGCTATAAATACCACCGGATCTTTAGCATTCTGCACCGCAGCAAACTGAGAGTGTCAAGGATCAATAATTTATGCAAGCAAGAGAAAGTTGTCAGATCCAACAATGCCTACAGACAGAGCTAGAGAATACAGCTTGTTTACAGAGACGAATGCCATTGATTAGTCAGCACTTGACAACCATGTTGAGGAGGAAATCAAAATTTAGATGAACAGGGAAAATCATTGTAGGGCTAAACAAGTGTATTTTTATAACAGCACCATTGAAAAGTGGGGAGGGAGAAAGAGAGAGGAGTGGGAGAGAGCGAGCGAGAACGAGAGAGAGAGAGAGGGAGAGAGAGAGAGAGAGAGAGAGAGCATTTGTGAATTTCATGGCAGTTACATTTGTGATGAATTGGAGGGTGACTGCCAACAGCAGTGGCATGGCTTCACACAGTGTTTTCTGTTTCATTTCTTTCTGTAGAATCCTGGATGGCCATCTGATAAATATCTATGCTGTGCACACTGAGCAGCCTGGGCACTAATGACGGCTGCTTTACACCATTATTTACTTAGTAAATGTGCGGTGCCTTTACAGCAAACGTAAAGCTGCATTAAGCTGTGCATTTGTCCCATAGGGAGCAGCTTAACCATTAGAAATCACATTCACATTTGACATTTAAAGACCATCAATATAATAAACTTGCAAGCAAAAACGCACAATCGTCACTGAGGCACATGAGCATTTATATGAAGTGACGATACTGAATACCCTTTGAATGTAAGTCAGATATTACCTCTTTTTTATCTTTGCTTTGGTCTCCACCAGGTGCTGAGAAACATGTCTGGGTTTCTGGACATCTGGTTAGCTACTTACTAACTTTGTAATCTATTTTGTTGCGGCTCCGTTAACAAACCAAAAAGCGAAGTGAAGAGTGGCTTAAAGACGTTTTTCAAATTACACAGCTATGTACATTATCAAATATATTTGTCTAAAAATGTGACTTAATGCAGCTTAGAAGCACGTCTTTTAACATTTAACTTAGCAAAACCAGTACTATCAAAAGCACCCCAGCTTAATTTTATACCTACAGCTTTAGTCGGTCATTGACGGTTGATTGGGGCTAGAGGTCTTTCCACTCAGAGCAAAGTGTTCTAATGGTGACGTCTTTACATTCAATGTGCTATCATGCTGTAATTGCAACTTGTGGCCACAGTGGTCTCTGATTTTTTACTTTTTTCAAAATTTACACCAACAGCTTATTAAATGGCCAGTGGTTTCTGGTTGTATGATGTGCCTTTCTCCATTGGAGCAAAGTTAATTGCTTCCCTTGGGAAAATGCAGGTGAACTTTAAACCTTAAACCTTGAAAATATGACATGAGCATCTTCTAATTTGCAATGGAAATATATTCAAACAATACCACACAGTGAAAATAGCATATTTTCTTTTTACATTCACTCTGGCTGTTTGATAGACCAGATGTTTGGGGAGGTTAGAGTTGATAAAAGACTCTTAAGAGCGGTGTGTAGAGCAATACATCCAGTTAAGCACCACCTTCCTTTAATGTCATCCCCTAAGAGCTGCCCAGTATGACCACAGTCGTCTCTTCTCAGCCACTGGGAGCTGCCCACTTGTAGGCTTCCACCGCCCTCGCTGCTTAATCAAAATGAGGGTCGATTTGTAGAGTTCATGGGTGCAGCACTCCCACGGCTCCCGGCCCCTGCTGGTTCAATTTAAAATGAGTCGACAATGCCGACTCATTCTGGCCCAGAGAGCTAACACCGAAACAGAGCTGATCTCTCTCCTCCTCCTCCTCCGCTCTGTGGCTCTGTGCTACTGTGTGTGTGTCCCTGGCCTCATCCTGAGAGAGAGCACCATCTATCACAGCTCCCAGTCTCCACTAGCACTTCCACTCAGGCTGAGGGATGACGGTTACGCCCTGTAGCTTAGCTCAACCAGGACGAAAAGACGCACCATGTACACATACAGCGACACACGCTGTTGGTATGTGTTACATATGGTAGATGTTGGTATTTTACTGAGAAGCAGATATGAGTCATCGTCACCCACATCCACCAGATGTCATGGATGGATGACTATACTGCTGTTAAATTTATTATGAAGCCACTGTTGATTGATCAGCTCTATATCAGTTGCCTCGAACATACACTGATGCTAATGTGACATTTAATCTAAATGGATGCAACTAGGCATAATCATTATCATCAGTATTACCTCCTTGTCAGGATTCAGTTGCGATGTTATCCACAGTTGACATGGACAGACATTTTGTTGTCTTTCACTAAGAGTAACAATTTTGACTCACACACACACACTTCCATTTTTAGTTTGCCAAGCCTAATGCATACTTATTCAGTGAAATTCTGGCTGTAGGATATTTTGATACACCCAATCTTTCTGGAATCTCATCCAGGTGAGGCAAAAGATTAAAAGGAAAAAAAAAACGAACATTTTTTTGTAAACATGCCTCTGTTCAGTTATGCCTCCTAATCACATTGCTGGTGAGAGATCTGGGGCAGACAACGAACTTCCCTGACATTTTTTTTGAATTTATAGGCTTGACCTGCAATCTTTGTCGAAAAACCAGACACAGCATAAGTGTGGGTTAGTCAAGATTTATGATCCTTGTCTGAAGAGCATGGGAGGGGAGCTGAACACATGTACAAAAGCTGCCAGAGGGGCCTCCTGTTCCAAGCAGGAGCTACTCCAGGTCAATCCATTGTTAATGCCTTCCTATGACAAGTAAATACAAGAACCACAAAGGCTTTGTATTTTTGTTTTTGCATTAAGCTGATAGCTGAAAAATGGCACATGTTTCATCACCAGTTTATCAGGGTCACAAACAAAATATGTGTGTGCAGACCACACAGTATGTATAGTTTTTCTATCTTGTGCTGATCTATATAACATTTCTCAGCATTCAACAGCACACATGTACACAGAACTAAGCCTTAATATGGACACGTACACTGGAACCCTTTTCTGAACCCTCTCTAAATTATGAAGTATTTTTTATTCTTTCATTTTTAATCTACACCTAAACAAAAGGCAAGGCATTTGCAGCTCTATTATATTAAGTACACCCAGCCTGAGGCCCATCTAAAGTTACTTTGAAGATATCATTTCAAGAGAATTGTACTAAAAGAATTCCAAATGTTTTCATCATTCTGGTTTTCAACAGACAAATGAAAACAGTGGAGAGAGACAGAGTCATA
Organism: Dascyllus trimaculatus; assembly: GCA_024666655.1. Lineage (NCBI taxonomy): Eukaryota > Metazoa > Chordata > Actinopteri > Pomacentridae > Dascyllus > Dascyllus trimaculatus. The sequence continues at coordinate 3,070,620 of CM045452.1, read as the reverse complement.
GCCAGCATTTTAAAAACAGCTCACTATCAAATGAAAAGAAAATGGTTAAAAGTAACACCATCAAAAACGAAATCTTTTCCAGTTTGGGCTTTGAAAACTTTCATAGGCCCACTGTTATTCATACTGCTGCCTGCATGCGCTGTTTATTAATCAATATTGTGTGACAGTGACATAAAGATCCTTGCTTTGTCTTCCTGAATGGTATGCTGTCTGGCAGTTCAAATGCAAGCAGCTGCTGCTGCCATCGGCTATTTGCAGGTATCTGTTTGTAGAGATTAGTAGAAATGCTGATGATGCAAAGGGCTGCACTTGTGCTCTCTTTCACAACTCTTACACATGGCGAACACTAAATAACAAGTTTAAACTGAGTTAAGACTGCACTCATCTCTTAGAAGCTTTAAAACACAGATTTTTTTCCCATCCAGCTGAATTTTCTACAGCTGCTAAATTTAGTTATAGCTGTAAAAAAAAAAAAAACTGGAAAAACTGAAAAAGAAAAAACTACTAGCTGACTGTGAGCAAGAGTCTAAAAAACCTGATTAATACAGTTTACAGATGATTAGAACTCACACTGGAAATTGTTTCATTTGAAAGACAAGAGTCCAGAACACAGCTTGTGTAGACTTGGTTTCCGTGATAAAGTTCTAGGCTTAGACAGAAGCTTTCTTTAATTGGGCAGTATTAGAGGTCGCCTGTAAAATTCAATAGGTGATAAGGTGTCTTACCCCGGGGCCTTGAGGAGACTCTGGAGGAGAAGCTGGCGGAATGATTTTTTGACCTGAAAGACACAAGCAAGAAGGAGAAGATAAAGACAATCCCCCTTGTATGAACTGGATGAGGGCTTCATGTGCATGTCATACAGCTATGTACAAGCAACTCCAGCTCAGTGTTTAACAAGTTCAATTAACAAGATTATGATATCTTCGACATGCTCTGTGCACCTGGCAGCACAGTTAATTTAATAGTTTGGGTAGACATTTAATGAAATATTAGTTTGGGAGAGACAAGAGTTCAGTGTAAAATGTCATCTTTTCTAATTGCTTTCCTGTTGATTGGATTTGCAGTGAACTGGCATCCTGAGGGATAAGAGTCGAATGTAACAATGAGGACTGAGTAATTCCAGTGAAGTAAATAACCCCACTGAACACTGGAATACTGTAACTCTGTACAAACATAACAAATCTATCCAATTTCACACAGATCAGGAGGCAGGGTTGGATTTAGCTTCCACACTGAGTTAAAAGTCCGACAATGCTTCCTGAGATTTTTGGTCGGTAGCCATGGTAATACTGAAATGAAAGGTTTTCTAGCATCTCTTTGTCCTCCTCTCCCACTCTTTCTCGCTCTCTGTGCTGGGCTTGACTGGCCTTTTGGAAATTACTTAAGTTGCCTGGGGTGTCTCACTGTAGCTCCCATCTGTGCAGACTACATGCACGCAGAGTGGACATGGCGTGGGACTGGCTAGCTCCCTGCCACAAATGTGCTTTGGCATTACCCCCTGGCAGCCATTTTGTTTTTTAGGGCTTTTTGCTTTCTCACTGCTTTACTTCTCGAGCTCATGGAGAATGTGTTTCACATCATCAGCTGGACTGATGTGCAATTGACCAATAATTTGTGATCAATGAAATGTCTTCTTCGTGACAGCTGAAAACTACCAGATGTATTAGAGCTAGATACAAGCACCTGTAAGAGTCCAAGGCAAGGAGGACTGACCAAGAATACATTAAGTATGTAAAGATGATGCATCATTAAAATTCATTAAAGGGCATCTGCGTCAAAACAGCAAGACCTTCTCCAGACTTTCTTCCTCTCAGCTTATCATCAGATGCAGAGAGTGATGTGTGATGCTCACATAAACAACAGGGAACTCTGCAGCTCAATTATTGATACTTGAAAATGTATGGATTTTCCACCTCTCTAACGAGAAGGCATGTTAATGCCCATCATGAATAAGTTAAAGGTTCAGTTTGATACTGGTCAAGCGTATTGCTTTTCTAACAAATGTTTGGTTGTGAAATGCAGTGAGCTCTTTCCACATACATATATGCATCAAAGACATGAATTACTGCGACTCAGTGGATGAGTGAAAAAACAGAGGTGAAATGGATCAGCAGAGAAAAAGAAAGGGCAGCCACATCAATAGGGACATTATCATTTACAGCAAAAGCAGCAGGAAAAAATACACAGAGCAGAGTCAATGTATTTCAAATGCTGTAACAAACTGGAAGCATACATTTAAAGTCCTCAGATTAAACAATAAATGTGCATACCTCAGAAAAATGGCACACAACCCTGACTGTATTCCAAACAGACCAGATAAAATCATAGAATACTTGGCTAGTAATGGAACACTGACATACTCTCAGATACTTACAGAAGGCCCTATAAATTCAGTTGAAATATTAGCTTTGAAATATGCGTTGGACTAATAACATCTTGTGGTGAGAAACTATCTTGTGAAATATCCAAAAGAGGGCAAACCCAAAAAACAAAACTAAACAGAAACAAAGAAAAGGAGAATCTTTGTGACGGGGTTCTTTGTTGTCTGTAATAATGATAGCGTGGTCGACGTATATATGGTGTTAAGCGATTTATTATATACAACAACATTCCCAACGTGTGAAAGATTAGTGTTCTGTACTAACAAACAACAAAATTATATTTACAATATTTACAGCAACAGCAAAAAAAGCTTCATAAATCATTGGCTTTCAGTTACCTTCACTGCAACAGGCTCTGAGCCAGAATGACTGAATGGGGAATGGTGGCCTCCTTTTAAACACTCAGGCTCCTCCCCCAAATTTATACAAAATCCTATGTTTTCTACTCCAAAACACAATTTGTCATTACAATAAATATATTATTAATTCCAGGAAAATACAAATAAACGACCAGTTCTACCACTGCGCCTCAAAACTACCCAGGAAAAATAATAATGTTAATTTTAAGCCAGAGCCAGCACATTGCGGTGATGTCACTATGACATCACACGCCAGCTCCCACGCATGACGCAACATAAGCAGGAAGTGACAGCGGTGCTTGGTTTGACAGTGGATGGATGTGAATGGGGAGTGAATACTGGCGAAAGGTTTGTTTGGCGAGAGGATTATGCAGGGAAGATGATTTAACAGCGGTCTAGTGTCCACCCAACAACACCGCGATGGATGATGGATGGCGAATATGCAGGAAGACAGAGCGGACAGATGGGGAACAGAACAAATGGACAACAGGTAAGTGTTAAGCATGTGTGAATCTGTGCGTGTGGGTTTAGGTGAGTCTTTAAAATATATATAAAATATTGCAAAAGCCCCCAGATGTATATGTCCTACTCCTTCCCACCTCAACATTTTGTTTAAAGCACTGAAGAACGCAAGATACCTTTTAAAATAACAGTTTACCTCACATAAAAATCACAACCAATGTGCAATTAACTCTAAAGTACACAACTGTCTGGAAGGTGATGAAAGACACATCAAAATAAAAGGATTTAAAGGGGTACACTTCCTGTCATGTCTTTACATCCATGCACACACATTCTTAGAGAAAACAAACTCAAGGCTGGTAAAGGGGCTAAAAAGAAAGGGAATGACAGACATACATGATAAAGTCCTCCTCTGGTCTGAACACTAGCCGGAATATTCAGGCTTCTTGGGTAACGCCTCTGAGGACACTTCAACACTGATTAAAATGTCATTAATAAATGTTGCCAAAAGTCTTCTTCACACACCCCTGAAGTAGACCCTGATCAACACTATTGTTCTCTCCCAAGATAAGTTAACAGCATCATTAGAATGGAAATCATCAAGTACACGAGCAGAATCCACTCAAGTTCTGTCTGCTGTCACTGGGATTGAGTGGCTGTACGTAGTGTTTACAACACTTTTAATCAATTCACTGACAGACACGGAGCAAATCAGCAGTTTGGGTTTCGATAAGAGATGCAGACACTGGCACATCATTTTTCTTTGCTGTTTGTAAGAGGAGGAATATTTAATCAGAGCTCTGTTGCGGTGTGTGGACTCTTTACAGCTTTACAGCTTGGGATTCAGGAAAGGTATCGTAGAATGGTCATGCTTAATTGGAGATAGAAGAATAAAAAGGTTCTGCTCAGGAAATTCTGCAGGATTCTCCGATCACACCCCATAAAATCTGAAATAAAAACCAGAAGAAGCAGTGGCATGGTTCAGGTTCATTTAGTCAAATACACACTAAAGTTATTCCACCACAATAAATTTACTAATAGGGAAAACAGTGTGTTACTGTTAGTGGTTGCCATCTAGTTGAATCTGAGAAGGCGTGAAGAAATCTGATGAGTTTTCAGCACAACAGCACTAATCTTGTATCATCAGATCTCTATCAAATCCATCATAGTGGTCTGAAGAAAGCTGAATATAAAAGCTGCTCAGAAAAGCACAGAGACACAGTAGGCTGTCACACTGTAGCCCCTCTCTACAGCTATGTCAGCGCTGGAGAACGTTCTGGCTGCGTGTCATGATCACTCTGCCATTAAAGGAAAAAATGCTGGGGCTTGTTTGTTTTTCTTTAAAACCACATTTGTCTGGTGGGGTGTAAAACCCAGGATGCAGCGGAGGTCCTGCTGCAAAACAGTGACAGGGAATATATACATGAGCATAGATGTTAAAATGGCTAATTTACCTAAAGAACAAAACAGGGCTGTCAAAACAGGTGTGCACATGGTCTGCAACAAAGTGTAGGTGAGAAGTATTGATGCTGGGAATAAGCTCTCCTGAGAAGCTCCTCATGCTCCTGATGTTGGATTCATTTTCACAAAATATCTAGATTGTTCTCTTTGCAGTTTTGGATAATTCCAGCTAATGTCTGTCTATATAGCACAGTTTGAGAAGTATTAAAGGTGGATTGACTTTTGTAAAAGAGATACTTGAAGGATTAGGAGCTGGGCCTTCCTGCTGCAGCAGCTTGCAGGGTTGGCTGCTCTGCTGTCTGCCTGCCACAACCAGAGCTGCTAACATCTCCTGGTGCTTCTCTGTGCTACAAAAGTGCTGTTGTGGACTTGGAGTGACTGAAGATCCTGTTGGACTGACTGGAGGAGGTAAAAAACACCTGTATTTGAAACTACTACTAACAAATCTGGATAACAAAATGCCTCCAAAGGGGAAAAATGAAGAGGAAGTTATCACGGCTCTCTTGGAGCAACAGAAGTCTGTTTATATGGAGCTTTTAAAACAGCAGGAGGTCTCATACAAAGGCTTTGTCCAAATGCTTATGGAGTCATTCACTAAAAGAATGGATGATCTCACAAAGGATCTGTGTGACATTAAGGCAAGCCTGAATTTCACTCAGGATGAAGCTGAGAATGTGAAAACTTGCTCAGAAAAGTTGTCAAAAGACTGTAAGGTGATGTTTATTAACATCAACATGCTCAACTCCAAGCTCAACTTAATGAATGGGAAAATTGATTATTTGGAAAATCAATCTCGTCACAAAAATTAGATTTTTGATTAAATCCCTGAGTCTGTGCAAGAAAAGTGGAGCGATTCAGAGGATAAAATTCGAAAAATCCTGAATGAAAAACTCAAACTTGACCAAAAACACACCGAACTGGAGCGTGTCCATCGCTCTGGTAAACCACCTGCCAGAGATGAAAAACCAAGACCAATCGTGGTCCAGTTTCTACGCTTTAAGGACAGGAATGCAGTTTTGGAGAAAGCAAAAAATCTCAAAGGATCTAACATTTACATTAATGAAGATTACTCTAAAGCTGTTAGAATGAAACGCAGGGAACTCATTCCTGCCATGAAAGAAGCCAGAAAACGAGGGGACATAGCTTATCTAAGGTTTGATTCCCTATAACATGCTTGGTGATGAGCAAGTTCTTTCTATCAATAATCACAATAATAAGGATGAAACTGTACACAGCAACACACTTTTATTTAACCCATTTGACTTAAATGGAGATGGTAATGTGGATGATCTTTACAACATAGACGCTGACCCTGATCTTAACTCGTTCAATAATTTGAAAATTAGTCAGCCTCCATTTTTGTTCATCAAGATTTTCAATTTTTACGGCGCAATGATCTTATTCTAAGTTATGACGAATGTAATGCTGAATCAGTATTTATCGAAATTATAACCGCAAAAAATATAAACATTATTATAGGTAATATTTATAAACCACCTGATACTGATATAGTTCAGTTCAATGAAAGTATGAACTACGTTCTGAATAGGATAAACAAGGAGGACAAAACATGTTACATTCTGGGAGATTTTAATATTAATCTTCTTAAATATGAAACTCATACTCAACAAAAGAGTTTCTAAACATGCTTCAGGCAAATTATTTTTTCCCGGCAATTTATAAACCCACCAGAATAACAAAAAAATCTGCAACACTTATTGACAATATACTATTCAACTCTTTTAAGTTTGAAACATACTCTGGATTAATATCCACAGATATAACGGATCACTTACCAGTCTTTCATACTGTAATTTTTGACAGTGATTTAAAAGTAAAAAATGTAGCACCACATACTTATAGGAGTTTTAGTGAGTCTAACAAATCGCAGTTCCAAAAAATGTTACAGGAAAATTCTTTCAGTGAAGTTTATATAGCGAAGGATCCAAATCTTGCATATATTATCTTTTTAAAATTGTTTAACCTATGCTTTACAAAATGTTTTCCATTGATATCCCATGTTTACAATAGGAGGAAAAATAACCAACTTTGGTTTACGCCTGGATTGAAAAAATCTTCTGCAATAAAAAATAAATTGTACAAAAAGTATCTTTCATCACCAACTCCATTAAATCTAGCAACTTACAAATCTTATAAAAACAAATTTGTTCACCTACTGCTAAAAGCCAAGAAAAATTATTAAAGTGATCAGTTTGCAAAATCTATAAATAATATAATAAATACATGGAAAAGCATAAACCAACTACTACAGAGAAAGAAGGCAGCAACAAAGTTTCCCTCTACATTTGTGGAGGGCGGCTCTGTTCTGACTGATCCACATGAGATTGTTTGTCATTTTAACAACTTTTTCTCCAATGTTGGTGGTACTCTAGCCAATAAGATAAAGAATCCAAAAGTTAATCCACTTGACTATATAACCAGTTATTTTCCATCTATGGATTGTTTTGATCCTCCTGATACTAACAAAGTTACTGAGATAATCTTACAGTTAAAAAATTCAGCTCCAGGACACGATGGCATCAGTGCCTCTTTGATTAAAGATGTGCTGGCTCCATTAAGTAAACCACTCACTCACATATTTGCTTTGTCATTGAACACTGGTATTGTCCCTACAGACCTAAAGGTTGCAAAAGTCATCCCAGTATTTAAATCTGGTGATCCAACTTTGTTTACCAATTATCGTCCCATTTCAATTTTACCGAGTTTTTCCAAGGTTTTGGAGAAATTAGTTTATAGAAGATTGCTGAAACATTTGGATGCACATAATATAATTTATCAGTATTAATATGGATCTCGAAAGAACTATTCCACCTACATGGCACTCATTGAATTAATAGACAAAATATATACAGCTTTAAATAATAACGAATACACAATAGGTGTGTTCTTAGATCTTTCAAAAGCATTTGATACAGTGCATCATGATATACTGCTGAATAAGTTGTAAAGTATGGTTTTCATGGATATGTTCATAAGTGGTTACAGAATTATGTAAAAGATAGAATTCAGTATGTTTCAATGAACGGTTATGATTCTGGGAAAAATATTGTTTAATATGGAGTTCCTCAAGGATCCATTTTAGGACCTTTATTGTTTTTGGTCTATATCAACGATCTTGTTAATGTTACTAAATCCACTGTCCCCATTTTATTTGCAGACGACACCAATTTATTAATCTCTCACAAAGATCTGACAATTCTCACCAAAAAACTAAATGACGATCTACTGAAGATCTACTTGTTGGTTTCAAGCCAACAAGTTATCTTTGAATGTTAAAAAATGCAGTTTTATGGTGTTTGCAGGGAATAGAAAATACATACCTGACAAAATGAAAATATGCATCCAAAATGAGGACATTGCCAAAGTTTCTTCAGTTCGCTTCTTGGGTATTCAGCTTGATGATAAACTCCTCTGGCGTGAGCAAATTGATGTCTGTAATAAAATCACTAAATCTCTTGGTATATTAAGGAAAATTATAAGTTATGTTCATAAATTTGTAATGATAACATTATATTACACCCTAATTTACCCTTACCTTTCTTACTGTAGTATTGTTTGGGCAAGTCCTTTTCCTAGCTACCTTCAAAAGGTTTTACGATTACAAAAGGTATTTGTTCGCTTGGCAACATTTTCTTATTATGATGCACCAAGCGCCCCTCTTTTTTTGAAGCTACAACTGTTGAATAATTATTAATTATTAATATTATTAATATTCATCAAATGTGTACTTTTGCCCTAATGATAAAACAAGGAAAATCTCCAAATTTCTTTAGCAATTACTTTGTGAATGAATACCAAGTTCATTCTTCCAAAACTAGACAAGCTATGACCTTACATCTTCCTTTCAGCAGAAAAACACAAATACAATTTTCTTTTCGATATCGTGGAGCAAAATTATGGAATGAGTATGGAGTTAGTTTGAAACAGTCAACAACTAACAGTAAAAAGACTCTGAAAAATCTATTGATATCTAAATATAAGTATAATTCAAAATAATTGTAATGTTTTGAGCAATCAGATCAGAATCACAGAATATTGAAGCAATTTTGTTTAAAGGTTGTTATAATGTATTGCAATGTAAAAGTTCATGAAATGATGATCTATGATTGTATTTCAATATGTTTTGATCTTATTTTATTCTGTATTATGTATGGACTACATTACATGAGTGTGTATGTATATATATGTATGTGTATGTATGTATGTATACTTTTCATGTTCATGATTTAATAATGTTGTTGATCATAACAAATCATAATTTTCATGTAAATCAACATGAGTTAGTTTGTAAAAATGGAAATCCTTTTTTAGGGGTGTGGCTCTGAGTATAAGCCCTTTTGGGTTTCTGTCACACTCCATCACACTTTTATTTATGCATTTTTTTTTCTTATTTGTATCAATTTATGTGTTAATAAAAAAAAAAAGTAGGGTTGAAACAATTCCTTGAATAATTTGATTACTAAAATGCCTTGGGGCAAAATTCGCTGCCTCGAGGCTTCGTTTAATCCACTATAGACCATACAATATATGCACGATACAGCGTGGATGTCGATGGACGCAGCACCAGCGCCGCTGTGCACTGACAGTCATTAAAAAAGGCATGTTGCTGCATGCGCCGTGCGCCGAGCAACGCACAAGCGGAGCACGCAGGTCGGAGAGACCCAACGCTCACGGCTCAAATTTGTTGAACTTTGGCCCCTCTGCGTTATGATGTAAGAACACGCAGCCAATAGAAACGCGGCATCTCGCCTGCATGGAGGGTAAAGTGGAGGAAACGCTGGTTCTGTGTCCGCATTCCCTGAATTATAAGACACAACTTCGTGGTTGTATTGAGACTCAGGGAGAAATGTTTCCGTACTAGCAAGGCTAATGCTAACGTTTGCGAACTTAGCACAGGACAAATACGTCTTCACTGTTGAAGTTTTGCATCAGACTGAAAGCCTCCAGCTTGAGAGGATGGTGATGTCGCACGGCTGGAGGTTTGGAAAACTCCCATTGCCTATTTTGCTCACTAAACTCCCCAGAAGCTGTAGGCTGAACCCCGGCAGTGAGCGCAGCGCATACCACAGCTGCACAGCACACTAACTTCCGCTTTTAATCCTTTATTTAATTATTTTCTGAGGAAATGAATTGGTTGTTCATTTAACTGATTTATTATTCTTTGCCATGTATTACTACAAAATTAAGCTAAGGTAATTAAATTAAATTATTTTTGATCCCATTACTTGATTAATTGCCAGAATAATTGATAGAATACTCAGTTTTTAAAATAATCGATAGCTGCAGCCCTAGTGAGAAGGTGCGTGCCAAAGTAACATCAACATGAATGTCATGAGTCAAGGGTTCCTAGCAGAACATTGCCAGAGCATCACACTGCCTGAGATGCCTTGCCTCCTACCCATCCTGTTGCTATCCCTTCCTCGGGCAAATGTCACATGCCCCGAGCCAGAAGGAAACAGAAGCCCTTCGTCCATCAGTCCATCACCCTCAATGGCGAGAGAGTGGAGGTTGTGCAGAGTATCAAGTACTTCGGTGTCAACATCAGTCGCGACCTGACCTGGTCCGTCAACACCACGGCGACGGCCAAGAAGGGACTTCAGAGGCTTCACTTCCTGAGGTGCTTGAAGAGAGCATGCCTCCCAAAACAGCTGCTGGTGAGCTTCTATAGGTCAGCCATCAAGTCAGTGCTCACATACTGCATCACAGCATGGTACTCTGGTTGCACCGCTGAGGACAGGAAAGCTCTCCAGCGCATCATTAAGTTTGCAGAGAGGAAGCCCTTCGGCACCCAGAGAGGATCCAGAGAAGATCATCGGCACCCAGCTCCCCAGAATAGAGGACATCTACCGGACCCGCTGCATCCGGAGGGCTAAGGGCATCATTAAAGACAGCACTCACCCTGGACACTGCCTTTTCACCCCCCCTCCCCTCAGGTAGGCGCTACAGAGTACTGAGCACCCGCACAACCAGACTGAAAAACAGCTTCTACAATAGAGTTGTGACAATACTAAACTCTACCTCCCTCCCAAACTGATGCCCCCTCCCCTCTCTCAGGAGCCCCCACCACCACCTCTCTCTCTTTATATCAACACACAGACACTCAGCACAAAAGACACTTTAAGGACTCCACCTTTTTTGCACAAGTTTTTATATTCTTAATTCATGTCTTCATTATTGACCTCTACTGTAAATATGTCTCTTTGTTTTTATTTATTTTTATTTTTATCTTTATAAGCCTGGCAACTGGTGGACTGCTCCAATAGAATTTCATTGTTTTGTGCGATGACAAAGATTATTCTTTTCCATTTGTATTGATGTAAAAGAAAACGATGATGATCAGACCAGGCCACCTTCTTCCATTGTTCCGTGATGTGCCCATATGCTGTCATGGGCACTCTGACCTGTCTGAGGCTATATAGCAAGTTGCAATGCACTGTGTGTTCTGACTCCTTCCTACTGTACCCAGCATTAAGATTTCCAGGAGCTCTGCTACACTAGCTCCCACTCAGGCTAGTCTTTGCTCCCCATGCACATCATTGAGCACTGGGTGCCGATTAGCCCCGCACCAGTTCAGTGGTTATCCTTCCTAGAACTGCTTTTGTTAACATTCACTGCATACCTTAATACCCCTCAAGATCTGCCATTTTGAAGATCTGACTCTGCTGTCTAGCTCTCAGAATTCGACCCTTGTCAAAGTCACTCAAGTCCTTACGCTGTCCATTTGACTGTTCACTTGCTGTCCAATATAGCCCACTCCTAGACAGTTGCCATAGTAACAAGATAGTCAGTGCTATTCAGTTCACCTGTCAGTGGGTTCATTGTTGTGGCTCATTGGTATAATTACATATATTTGCACCTAGGAGAACTGAAGCCTGCCTCATGAAAGGATTTGGGTCTGACCTATGGAAGGTTTGGTGAGACTGCATCCTATTTTTCTGACATCAGAACACCAGTAGTGGTTTCTACATCAAAAGGTGAATAAAGATAACACAAACACACAAACTGTTAAATTGCTATACTGTAGTTTTAGTAAGGTTTCAAAACTAACAACAGTTCATTGCTGGATTGCAAAACCTCTGATTAGAAAGGAAATTGCATAATGACCGACTAGAAAGCAATGTGGATTGGTGTGGTGTAGAGAAGCTGTAGCCTCTTCTACAGATATAGTCCTCAACTGGAGTTCTGTGAGCCCTGCAGGGCTGTGAAGGAACTGCAAGGAGATTATTAATTTGTGTAATTTGCGTAAAAATGTGTGAAATTTTTGAACATTAGAGAATAGCTGTGAATATCTGTATCAAAATATACAAATGTCAAAGTTCTGTTTTAAAGTGAACTTTTCTGCTTCTTAACAGAACTAACATTAACTTTTCCAGATGTGCCTCCCCATCTTCACTGAATAGGACTCTCCGATCACTTTCTTTTTCACCTTCTCCTGACATACAGGCAGAAACTAAAATCTGCTGAGCCTGTGGTCAGAACTGTGGGGAGATGGACCAATGAGGCAAACCAGGAGTTGCAGGTCTGCTTTGATTGCACTGAGTGGTGTGTTTTTCAGACTGCGGTTACAGATCTAGATAAACTTACAGATGCTGTGACATCCTACGTCAGTTTTCGTGAGGACATTTGTGCGTACAACAACAAACCCTGGTTCACAGCAAAACTTAGCCTGGTTTCATTAGCAGAACTAAGAAGCCTACAGAAGTGAAGACCGAATCCTGTACAACCAGGTAAAAAATACTCTGAAAAAGGAGATCCAAGTAGCAAAGAAGTACTACAATACACTGACAAGCTGAAAATAGGTTTTCAACCAGTAACTCTGCTTCAGTGTGGAGTAGCCTGCAGGACCTCCCCAGGACACCACCCCACCTACACTGTAGAGATCTACCAACTTGCAAACAACTTAAATTTAATGCAGGTATGAAAACCCTCTGTCTCATGACTAAATAACTACAGGCAGTTCGCTCTGAAATCTGTGGTCATGAAATCCCTTGAGAGTCTGGTGTTGACCCACCTGAAGGACATCACAGACTCCCTGCTGGACCCCTTGCAGTTTGCCTACTGGGCAAATAGGTCGGTGAATGATGCATTTAATATTAGACTGCATTACATCTTGCAACACCTGGACTCAGCATTAACATACGTAAGGGCCCTATTTGTTGACTTCAGCTCAATGTTCAACAACATCGTCCCTGAAATCCTGCAGAACAAACGTATCCAACAACTGTTCAAGTGCCCACATGTCAGTGGATCACAGGGAGGCAGCAGGTAAAGTTAGGGAGAATCACACCCAGCACAGGTGCCTCCCAGGAATGTGTGCTCTCCCCTCTGCTCTTCTCCCTCTACACCTCAGAGGACCGTCTGTTACACTCCTCAAGTTTGCAGATGACACAACGGTTATCAGCCTCTTCTTTAGGCCTGGGTTGCAGAAGCAGTAGCCTAAGCAGAGCTGCCCAGACCTCCCTCTCCCCAGGCATCTCTTTTAGCTCCTACCACACTGTTCCCAAGCGAGTATATCCTGCTCCTGCCCAAGGGTCTCCTCCTGGTTAAACATGCCCAAAGCAGGGCTGCTGTTTAGCTCCCTGAGTTAAGGCGATACCACATGGGCTCAGTCCCTTAGCAGCATGTCACTCTTCTGTCTCCCCTACTTTCACTATCCAATAAAAATGAAAAACTCTCCCCCAAAAAATACATAAAAAAACATGGCCAAAGCACCTCATGTGGGTACCACCTCAACTAGAGGATGTGGAGGAGCTGCAGTTCTGTTCTGAGCTCCTCCGGAAAGACACCCACTTAAGAAAACTGATTTCCACCACGGTTATCCAGAATCTTTTTCGGTCACTACCCACAGCTCATGGCCATAGGTGAAGGTAGGAATGTAGACCAACCAGTAGACAGACAGCTTCATAATTTGACTCTGCTCTCTCTTTGCCACAACAGACTGGTACCATGTCCACAATGATCCCATTTCAGATCCTAAAAGTCAGTTTCCGCAGCCAGGGACCAGACTGCCAAGACCTCAACCTTCATTTGCCATTTAATCCACAATTGACCAGACTGCAACATAAAAACTATGAGTTTGTTTACAAACTGATTGTCTGACTTCTTGGCTGATGAGCCTATCTACGCAATGTTATGCAAAATTCAGTGACAACACACAAAAAACGTAAAATATCAGTTATGGTATGTACTTTGAAAAGTACAAGCTGAAGATCCTGTCTAAGAGCTGACACAACATGGGGATGCAAAGCAAGGCTTGTTCAAGATCAAGAGGCCTTAGCGGACACACAAACTCTTCACCCAGCATTTTTAGTTTATCCCTTTACTCCCGTAAGACTGAAATCATGAAGCATGCTAATCATGCAGAGAGCAGGTGGTGCCATTGAGATAACACTGCAGAGGTGGGGGCTTTATTATACGCAGAGGACGGGCTAGTTTGATGCTTGATGCTTAGAACTCTGGCTGATTACACCTGGGTGTTGCCATACACTTGTGGTGTACCCTCAAACAGACCGCACACTCTCTGGTCCTATAAGCAAACCCTTTGTCATAGAGAAACAAAATGTGGATCCCGTCAAAGCTGTGAGCAGTAGAAAGCCTCTTACCTCTTTCTTGGAGGAAAAAAAAACACTTCATCTGAGCTTATTCCTATTCCTTTCCAAGTATTAAATATTTGCTTAGAAAGCCATTATAGATTACTTGATTATATTTACCTTGTGAAGGCGATGAAGGTGATCTCCTCTGACGGGACACATCTTCCTGCTTCGTCCTCAGAGATGCCTTTGGGCTGGATGCTTTCCTTTCCAGGCTGGATGACAGCCAAAATGTTATTGTATCCTTCGCTTCCGAGACCTCCTTGAGAGGAGAAAGTTTCAGACATTTCAGCAACACAACAAAACAGTTGGAGAGTGAACAGTTCAGATTCTGCAGGGAGTGAATGGGACAGCAGAAGGAAGAAGGAATGAGTGGTAGAATGACGTGTAGTTATTTCCAAATACCCAAGATGTGTGACAATTCACAACAAGGGTGTGAAAAGTGAAGTCATCAAAATATGACGAATTTTGCACCCTTTGAAATTTTTAATACTGTTACTAAAATTGCAGACAATTATTTGTCTAAAAGTGCACTGTAAAGTAGGCAGAGCTTTGAAGGGTGATGTAACCTGACCTTGAACAGGTACTGGATGAGGGAATAGCAAAAAAACAGACACAACAATATAGATAATGTGAAAGTTTTGTCTTCCGGGAAGCATCTGTGTGAGTACTGCAAAGTGCTGAAAAAAGCACCTTGTCTAAACACCTTTACATGTTACTCCGTCAACAAAGACATTCCTCTGTGCCATTGTGTTACGTGAGCTGTGCCCTGAGCTGAGATTGGTGCAGGGCTCTGAGTTTTGGCAGACACCTCTGTGCTGTAGACCATGACTCCATGAGGGTTTGGCTTTGCACCTCCCAGCAAAACAAGCTGTATCGCTTCCCTCTTCCAGTCAGCTGGCTCCTGGAAGGGACACCAAATCCCCCAGCGAAGGCACTGCAAAAAGGCAGCTCTGGATGTGGAGGTAGCAGAGAGCTGAAAAAGATTTAAGAATAGGACATTCAGACACATGAAACATCAAAAGCAACTTTGATGAACAGTGTTATAACTCCACCAAAGATTAGTCTTTTATTTGCTTTCTGCTTGGAGATCCTGGGCTGAAATTTTGCTGAAATTTACCCAAGGTGTTGGTCAAATATTTACCAGTTAGGAAACGTTATCGCTGTGTTAGGTCAGTCAATTTTTCATTAGTTTGCCGGAGCAGGTATGGATTTTGAACTGAAAACAAATTCCCATTAAGGAAGAAGAAGAGACAGTACAAAAAAATCACACTGTTAGTATAAACCTGCAAATAAAATGACAACAAAAACCTGTTACTGGTACTGTAGAATCAAACCTTGCTTTGATTCTACAGTACCATGGTCAGTTTGGAGTGTTCCACTAGAATAATTACAGACTTTTATAGTGTTAAACTCTGATCAGCTGATAACTTGATTAGTTTACTAAAGCAGGGCAAAAGAACTGATAATGCATTCATAGACTCCAAGTAAAAAACACACACATTCAGTTTGCCAGTTCATAATTCTTTCCCTCTAAATGCAAAAATAAAAGGCTTGCAAATCAAAGTTTTTCTTATTCTGTTCACCTATATAAGTGCGTTATTATATTCCCACACACAACTAACCATTTGCTGAACCCCAGGTCGCCCACATGGTGTAGGAGCAGCTTTGCTGTGTCTGAACATGATGTACAATCAGTAGCATTGCCCTTCTACAGCCATCCCGGGAAAAATAAAAAAGCCTTTTGCTTTAAATCATCCTCAGAAGGTCTCAGGGGTTTTGTTGAATCGATTAATAACTTGGTCATCATGAGACGACTGCAATCAATCACAGGTAGAGCAGGACGGTGTGGCGTACTAAGGAGCAGAACAACAGTTTGTTGCCAGGCACATTCCAGAGCAGCACACAGAGAATCCAGAGAGCCTTTCTCACAGGTGCAATATTGACAGGAGACCCTTTGAGATGACAGCTAACTCAAAACCTTAACCCAAAGGGAACATCTGCATATCGGATGTTGACTATAGAATGAACACTTACTGCCCTCTTGCACATAATTCTGAGGATAACCACACCTCTGGAGTAGAGGAGCTTGCATTTTTCACTGTGACCTTCTGACCTTCTTCTCCTCACCCAAAACTTTCTATACAAGAATGACTTGATCGTTTTCAAAACATGAAATTAAGGATGTGGAGTGATATCGCCAACATCTGGACTCAATAATCCATGTCTTTAGGACCAGTACAATTGAAAACCTCACATCTGCCGTGTTTGTGCAGAAGCACACACGAGACACAACCTGCCTCCTTTCTCTGTCACAGCCATAAAAGACACAGAGACTTTCATCCTAAGCATATATAACTCTAAAGTCTTATTTCTCTTATTGTTGAATGTTTGTGCTTGCATTTTTAATTAAGTTCACTTTCATGTATCCTAAAATTCCACAATTTGTATGCATGTTTACACTTTTTCATTCTCTCAGGAAGTGTATGAGATGAACACATATAATATATAGAGATTTACGACTTGTATGTTTAAGAAAATCCCTCAAAGTTCTAAAGGTTATTTGACCCCTGACCTCTCAAGGACAGGGAACATCAACACCACCCCTTGGGATGGACATATCTATGACAGGATAGATTCTTACTTGAATCTGGCTCCAAAGAACTTTCAGGAAAGAAAAAAGTGAATGGAATGCAGCGCAGGTTCTTTCTACTGTTTTCTTAGGGATCTTTGTTCTTTCCTGATGAAGTTCTTTTGTTTCTACTTTGACTGAGTTTACTTGTTAAGTATCGGACTTCTTCAGTTACCTTTAACAATGCAACAGCCAAATGTTTTCTTTTTAACTATGAGCTTTGACTGTTTTTACTTAGGCACACTTTTCAACACAACTGTACCAAAGGTGTCGTCTTGTCTCTGTGTTCCTGAACCAACTCATCCAGCAGATCGTCGCAGCAGCTCCCAGTGACGATCATGGTTAATTCATTGGTTTGTTTACTTGTGTTCATTCATTCACTGTCTGTTGTTGTTTTGTGTATTTGTGTAATTCCTCAGAGTACATTTTTTACATGCCATTGTGTAATACAATCGCTTCTACAGTTCTAAATGTCATGCAGTGCCTGTTAGTTGGTGTTAGAGCTGGGCAATGTAGGTGTAAAATGTATCAGGATTATTATTGATAGTTTTAATGACTTATTTGTAATAAAGATCAGGAGGAATGGATCAGTTATATTTATTCACCAAGCTATTCATTAAGGTTTTGAGTGACTGGGCTTGACCATCACTGGATGGAACCTGACACGTCAAGTCCACCAGCCCTGCAGCAGGCAGCCACTGGTGTGTCACTGAGTCAGAGGTGATGAAGGCCACAGCACTTCTGTGATTGTGGGTGTTTTCTGGCTAAGAAGGCCATCTCACAAGGGCAGCCACCAGTCTCGGCCTGCTGCAGGCTTCACTAGGGGAGGTCTGCGGATGGAGACGCCTCAGGAGACCTGTACTGCAGCCATGGGGACAGCGATGGAAGATGGAGGAGGTCCATTATTAAGCATTATCAGGCAGGCTGTTTGTGAGCCAAGGAGGCAGCACGCTTGGCTCTGTTCATGCCTTTAAGTGAAACTATCAGACATTCAACATTTTTCTCATTGTTGTTATGATTTTCTAGCCCAAGGTATTGTTGCTGGTACTGTTGAAAACAGGAACTGTGTGAAATAACCGTGAGGCAAGTTGTGACGATTTGTGCCAAATATTCATCAAAACACTCTTAACTGCTTTTAAAGCATTTTGTCACAACTAGAAAAAAATCATTCAGAATTTAATCCATAAAATTCTGTGTCTGACTGAATTTTATGCTGCCAGACATAGTCTACATTGAGTACAGGCATGAGCAGTCAGCAGCAATGCTGCCAGCCAAGAAGAGAAGAGCCTGCTTACCCCAAATTCACCTTAAACTTGAAACTCCAAACTCTGTTACAGCTGTCATTGTCACAGAATCAAAGAATATTATTTCAGGAGCTGAAAGGACAGTGCCTACAAAAAAATGCCTTTACCAGGCTGAGATGCTATAAAAAATTCAGTGCACAAAAACAGATTTCCAGTCAGCTTCACAAGGGGTATTCCAGATGAAAATGATATTGCTTTCTTTACTGATTCATTTATTCTTTTTCCCCTGGCCACCACAACTATATAAGCCCACAGAAACTGGACAGTTGGCAGAGATGTGCAGTATTACACCAGCAGTGCAGGAAGAGCAGTGCCCCAGAGAGGAACATGACATCACATGCAACAACTGCAGAGAAGACTGCATCTCTGAAACAACAAGCACCCTCGACAATAAGATGAAAAATGAAGACTGGAAAAAGACAACAACTGTCAGTCAATACAAGGCCAAAACCAGTCACACCACCCACTGGGAAAGTTTCAGACTAGGAGTCAGTGGACTTCCGGAGAAAGATCAAAGAGAGGATTCACATCTATCACTAACAATGACAGACGTGACTGATCAGTGACTACGTGACCACCACTCTACTTACTTTAGGCCATGTGATTACAAACTTTGTTTTGAGGAAGACTGTGAGGTGGAGGTGAAAACTGCAGAAAAAGCTGGTTGGTAGCTGTGGTCAGATACTGTATTTGTTTGTCATATTAGATCACAGCATACATAGATTACATTTCAGGCACACACAACAGAAAACATGATAAACCGTGCTTTCAAAAATGGAGCTGTTGCTACTGATTAGCAGATCAGATACACTTGCAGAGACAGAAATGCATTTTGGGAGAAGACGAGTGTGATGGTGAACATAATGATTTGAAAAATATTCTGTAGATTTTCTTCAAGTGATGGTTTAGTGTCATTGATTTTCAGTTAGTTAAAGTTGAGGTTTGCTTAGATTTAGGCACTAAGTTCTTGATAAGAGATTGGGAAGGACCATGGTTTAAATTACACGAAACAACTATGAAAAAACTGTGTCATGGTTGACAGAGAAAAACAGTCTGGCACCAAACAACAATCATCACTGACGTGGCCACAAGAGGTCCCTGTAAATAAAAACATTGAACATTTTGTTCTTTTCTGTGGACGACAACCAGTGCTGTTGTTGTTTCTCAGAAAAAGGCAGTTTGAAAATGTCAGTTTATTATGCATTTTGCAAAGTAATCTTGCTGACCAGTTAACAAAGCCCAAAGTCAAGTGTTTGAAGAGGTTAATGGAGTTGACATTTCGAACACCACAAGTACACAGTAAACTGTCTCCAGCTGAATGACTGCAAGACAGAAGTGATTGTGCTTAGTCGCCCCAACACCACAATGACCATCACCAACCACTCAGAGCCACTGACAGCAGCCCATCATGCCCATGCAGGAATCTTGGTGTCATATTTGGATCAGCATTGAAATTCAAAAAACAGATTATCTAACTTTCAGCTGAGGCCAGTTACCAAGTTGAAATCTAAATGCCATGACGACTGTGACCCCTGCATTCATTTCCTCCAGGCTGGATGGCTGTGACTCTCTGTACTCTCGTACTGGCAGGTTCTTTCTTCTGTCTCATCTGCTGCTGCTGCAGAATGCTGTTGACTCCTACACTGTAAATCATTTTTAGTTCACTCACCTTAGAAACACAAGTTTTTTTTCCACTGTGGTTGATAAAATTAATCTTATGAGTCATGAAAGTGTAAAACTAGCTCAGTTAACTTAAGAAAACAAGTTGATTCAATTGAATAAACTGTCATCCAGACAATGGTCACAGACAGACTTGCTTTTCTGTTACTTTTTTATGTTTGTGGAGTTTTTCTTAACTTAACTTTGAGAACTTAAAGCCTCAGCTGTTGAAGCTGTTGTTTTACCAGGGTCAGTACAAAGACAACACAAGTTCCACAACGTCAACAACAAAAACTCAAGTCTCTGGGGAGTTTTAACTCTCCAACAGTTCATCATTGGAAGTCTGCTTATCTGCTAGTTTGGCTTCTTAGAAAGGTAATTTAACGAGTTGCAAGAAGTCTCAGCTGATCATTCATTCATTGATCATTTGACGTCACAATGCCTGAATTAATAAGAACTTATATTTTCATGTTCTCATGTGGTCCGAAAATAAAATTTTAGGTTTAATTAACTACAAATTACCGAATCACATACGCTTACATTAGGGGAATTAGAAAAGCTAAGCAAACTATCAAGGTTGGTGGATGAAGGAGATCCATTCTTCTTTTTTTCCATCTAATGTTCCTTTTCCATTGACAGCTGCTTCTGGTTGGTCTTCATGGTCTTGAATTCGTAGTATCTCATATGTATTTGATCGCAGAAATTAATCCTCCAAGCTGACCTGTTTTCCTATTCAAGTGTTTTATATTTATTGATTTTACCAGTTTCATCCTGTTTTCTGTCTTGCTTTTTTGAAGTTTTTTTTGTTTGTTTGTTGTGTGTCTTATAGCATGTACAGCATTTCCTGTATTAAAATGTGCTGCATATATACATTTTGAAATGATGGTGTATTAAAGCAAGAACTAAAAGTGCTATGAGTGATACTTTAAGACATTTGTACCCCTGTTTCACAACAGCCAAGTAAGAATAATTACCTTTTTGTACATCATTTAAGTGAACAAACATTTTGAAGTTCTGTTGTTGTCATTGTTTCACTATTATTTGATCATACCAGCCTTCAGGCTCCTGTCTGGTGATGGTGCTCTCCATTTGATTTGTGGCTCAGATACACACAGATTAGTCCATCATATACAGAGTATTACTGTTGCCTGTTGGACACATAAGCAGAGGGAACAAAACAGGAGAGCACCTTGTCCTATCTATTCTGCACAGCTAAGAGGGCCTCTCTAGAGTGCCACACACCTCAAGTGGCCCCAGATGCTGATCAATACTCCATTCCTTACAAGAGGGAGCTGGTTTCAGTCCATAATTTTACCCTCAAGTAGCTCAGACATTAACAGCTCTTTCTTTGAATTGTAACTCCAGGAATCTATGGTAGCCATAAAACAGATAACAATATATTCCCCCTTGAGGCATTGCCTATTATTCCATCTCATGGAGTTGAATTAATAAGATGCTTTATGTAAAACATTAAATCGAACAAGTGTATTTCCAAAGTGACGATTCGGTAAAAATGATCCAACTAGAGAAAGATCATTTTATGGCACAGGGAGTAGCCAGTAGAAGCTGTGAGGCAATTTATCCAATGTGTCTCTTTTTTTCCGCGACCACTCTCTGTCTCCAACATGTCAGTGCTCCCACAGAACATGAGGGAAAGAGCAAAATGAGTGTCTTGCACATGACCCAACACTCACTTCTTGTATTATTCAGTGAATATATTGCAGGAGTGATTCGGGAGCAGAAATGCTGGCTGAGCTCTAACAGAATGAGAGAGACAAAAGACCAATCAGGGGCCATTTCTATAGGGACGCCTACAGCCTTGAAAAAAGCTTTTATCTGTCCGACACTCAATGCTTATCACACACTTTCAGTCTTCCAATCACAGGAAAGTGAGAATAACTCTATGTTCAAAATTGCACTGAATAACTGAGACAGAGGATAAAATGGGACAAGAAAAAGCTGTAAGTTAAATACCCATCAAAACTCAACATGCTTCTCCATAACTGCACATGTGATGTGAAGATCTATGGCAAGTAATAACTTATTAAAGGTCAAACGGGGGCTCTTTAAAGCAGCTTCTCAAAAGTGGGATACTGCGATCACTGCAACAGCACTGAAATATAGCACAAAATAAGAATTCCCTTTGAGACGCAAAGCTGGTAGCAGCATGAATCACGATCATGGTTTCATTGCAGTGGTTTTAAAGTGCTTCGGGACACTGTGATCTACATATGAACTGCATAAAGCACTGACAGCTTGAGCTGGCAAACAATGGGACTGAAGGAATCTCGAAAAGACTCTTCAATTGTGGTTTGAGTAAACAAACAGGATAATAGTTTCATTCAAACCCGGCAGAAAATTCACATTATGCATGTAATCCTTCTACACAGACGGTCCTCAGCATTCTGAGGCTTGAGCTTAAGCACTACAATATGCATTTGCTTGATTATACGGCAGCAGCGATCAATGTTAAATCTACATGCAGGTGTATGGGGTTTAATGGCATTGTAGTAAAAGCAAAGCGCTGTAGGGGGTAGTTAGCTGATGTTTGCATGTGTTGAAGGCCTCCAGTGAGAAGAAAGTTGCCAAGAGGGTCAGACAAATCGACTTATTCTAAGCACCACAGTAACTCAGCAAGTCTTAATCAATTGCAAAGCCTGCTGGTGACTGCAAAGAGACATCAAATCAATGACGTTATATTTCAATGGAAATAAAGTATGACTTTTTGTACTGAGACTCTTTTGGGCAGGAAACATTTGAATTAATCAGAGAATCTGAGTTAAAAGTTGCTTTTAGAACTGTTTGCTGCAGTGCTGGTCATTATGTTGGACAAGGCAGAATGATCAATAGTCAATTTCCCCAAAGTGTGATTACACTGCTGATTTGAGTGTTAAAGGCTATATTCAAAATAAGAGTCATTAACTTTCAGTCAGAGAGCAACCAAGCACTTGTTTCAATGGCGCACTTGGGATAAAAAATAGACACAGACGCTTAAGGCAACAACAAGGAGGAAGCAAAGTTTTTCATAAAGTTGTATGGAAAACAATAGCAGGCGATGTCACAGCACACATAATTGCTCCGACTGGCAAAGCGTTTTCTAAGGGAAGAATCCATCAACCTTGTTTAGAAGTGTAAAATATAATGGCGCAGTATTTCCAGACAAATAAAATAAGTGTGTCTGTTACAAACATACTACAGGGCACAAACAAAGATCTCACGTCTGTAACCTGGAGCAAGGAAAGTAATCATCAAACTTTTGGGGGACACTGTGGAGCGTTTTTAAAAAAAAAGATTTTCAAAAGGTGACAGAAGGCGAGTTTTGCACATCAAAGAAAGCTAAAACATATTTCCCAGCAGACAAGAAAAACTGGAAGCAGAGACAGTACCAGTCCAATTCCCCACTTATTAAGTGAAAAAACTACGAAAGGCTTCCTCTTACACAAAGTGAAAATACCCGTAATTGTGAAAACAGCAAGTCAACGCTGCTATCCCTATAATATGTCCTAATATAGAACAGACAAGTTTGTGATAAGCTGAGATAAAGCAGGAACATACTTTTTGAGAAGCTCAAAGAAAACGACAAGACATGCAGCGACTCAGGGCTTTCTAGAGTACAGCAGAAATTAATCCTAAATTAGGGGGATGTGAGCATTGATGGGAGACGAAGTCTGACAGTTATTACCATTACCGCAGTCTGTTGGGCTCTTCAAGTCATTATTTCAGCCAAGACCCTGTGACAAGCACCGGCCCACAGCTCCTGCTACTTATTCTCCACAATGAGAAGCCCTGAAGGAAGTGAGAGAACATGCACCGAGATCATTAACTTAAGAGCACTAAACCACTCACATTTTCATCCATCTGCACAAGTAGTCCAAATGAACCCAGCAGGCTACTGTGCTCTATTCAACTCACCAGGGCCAAATAAGGCCTGTGAAGAATCATGTTCATTCTCACATCTAGCTGTTGATGGCAAAACTTCAAGGAGATGTTCATGAAAGGCATGTTCACAGCTCAGGCCAATTTACTGTGAATGTGCTCATTCTTACCAGCGTTTGGATGTCCTTCTTCTAAAAAACCTGAGGCTTAAACAGACAGAAGATAGCTATGGTTCAGCTGCATTTGTTGAACCACTGATGAATAATGAAGACTTTTTGTTAGACCTTGCATGCCGAGCATCCACAAATTATGCTGTCCCTTTACAACACCTGTGTAACAGCGGATGAGATCAAAAGATCTGGCTTAGGTTTGTGTCAATACCAATCAATTCAAAATGCCTTAAACGGCCCAGGTAATTATCTTTGACATTGGATTAGGACGTTCCTGGTGAAATATGTACACCTATTATCAGATATTTTACTTGCATTTGAAAAAGAAGACATTGATTTGTTTCAGAAAAATTCTGGAAAAGAAATGTTTTGAAATACAGTGAAAGGAAGGGACGTCCCAGTCAAGTTTTGATCCCCCAATCTGATATGAGTTATTTATTATTTAGTATCTGCCAGTACCAAGTCCTAATCTGATACCATTTACTTAGATAATACACACATTAAGCACATTCAAGTTACAAAAATCAGTCCATTGTGCTAGTATATGAAAGACAACTGAACAGCTCTGCAGTGCATGAGTTAAAAAAAAAAAAGCATTTCTGCATTCAAACTGTTCCTTCATTTGGTCATGAACCTTGTTGAAAATTTCAGTTGGGCACTATCTGAAATGTACTGTTGAGGCCACCATGACAAAGACTTCTGTGATGCTGAATGATCTCTGGCCAATCCTAATGTGTTCAAGACAAGCCGGGATTGACTAGGACATTGATCCTCTCTTTCAGTGGTGAACCAGAGCTGTCTTTGTCACCTATATCATATGTCTGTTAAATAAAACAGCAATGTCAGTAGAAGGCGAATGTCCACTATGGTCAGTTTATGTTATCAATGAATTCATTACTGACTGATAATGCTGTTGATTAATATTTAAGACTTTTTTTAGACCTTGCATGCCTAGCATCCACAAACTGTGCTGTCCCTGTGTAACAGCGGACAAGATAAAAAGATCTGGCTTAGGTTTGTGCCAATACCGATCAATTCAAAATGCCTTAAACGGCCCAGGTAATTATCTTTGAGATTGGATTAGGACGTCCCTGATGAAATATGTACACCTATTATCAGATATTTTACATGCATTTGAAGAAGAAGACAGTTTAGAGGCAGACCAAATGACTTGCTCAGGATAGAGGACTTTACACACATTAGAAGTGTGTTTTGCACACATTAAACACCGGACGTACACCAGTTTTGTGCATCTCTAACTCTCATAACTAAATATGAGATGACCAGGAAATTTTGCACAAGGGTTCATGGATCCCCTGACTATGGCCATGAAATTTATTACAGCCATCTGTTCCACACAGGACAAATTGTGATAATTTGGGTGATCCCTTTTGATGATTATGTTACAGTTTTTCCCTCTAGCATAATCATCGCAACAACTTTTGTCCAGTACATTTTCAATGACCAAATAACAGAGAACTAATGACATTTCCATTAGCCTGGGCTGTCCATTGTGTTTAGAGCTAATTTGCACGCTAACACACTAAACCAAGACCTTGAAAACAGTAAACTATTTTACTCTATTTTTACAGGAGAGAGACTCTAAAGAGACTACCACAAAAGACAGAATGCCCTTCGCACAAAAATCTTATTAATGTCTGGCGAGAGGGAAAAGAATCAGTAGACTGCTCATTCCAAATAACTCAGACATTACACTGAAAGCAGTAATATGAAGTACCTGAGCAGATTATCAATCCCTCATTAGAGCAGCAGAGCATACATACCTCCTCACATGAAAATTAAAATCACCTCAAGATAATGATAATAAGATCACTAATGACTACCAAATCACTTGCTGAAAGTTAATGACAACCGCTACAGAGTTTTACATCAGGCAAATGCCTTTTCCATACAAACCTGACAACGTGATTTCTTATCTTTGTATTCTCAAATTAATCTTGTTGTGATATTTTTCATCTTTGGAGCATTGGCACATTTTAAAAATCTCAAAGATTTGCTATAGTTGTAGAATAGAAGAGAGCTCAAACAGACATTTCTGCAGTTGCTTGGGCTTCAAATGGCTGCTGTTTGAAATGAAAATCATTCATGTCTGGGCTGGAGATCATCTATATAAAAAGCAGGGCCTCAGTCTGAGGTGGCCATTCACAAGACAGCCATTAGATGTGCAAACATCATGACCAATGCCTCTCTGGCTGCCGGGGCGCTGCATCCGTCTGGAGAAGGATGGCACTGCTGGCAGGCACTGACAGGGTAAGACTCACTCTGGGCCTATCGCAGGGGGAGATTGATGCACTTCTCAGCGGGGGGAGAACTGACATTCATTTTAATTAGGCGGGCGAAATATTGTCTCTGCGGCATGCAGCCTCCCTTGCCTCATCCTCAACTTCTCTTCTCATTGTGAGAAAGGAAAAGGGGCCTCCAGGGAGGAATGACCTCCAG
This sequence comes from Dascyllus trimaculatus, assembly GCA_024666655.1. Lineage (NCBI taxonomy): Eukaryota > Metazoa > Chordata > Actinopteri > Pomacentridae > Dascyllus > Dascyllus trimaculatus. Next base: position 3,044,245 of record CM045452.1, on the reverse strand, counting down.
GATAGGCCGCAGATCAGCTAAATATATCACTTCCAAATCCTGATGACATTACTTTGCTTAAGATGTTTGATTAACATTTAATTAACATTTGTATGACATTTCAGATCTGAACCAAACAAATGTATAACTGCTTTCTTTGAGGGTGAGGCCCCCACCAGTGGGAGAGCTCAGTGTTTGCAAGTCATATAATGTACGCAGAATTGAAAACTAAGACCAAGGGAGGAGTTCACAAGCTAAGAGGATTGAGTCATTGTAAAAAAAAAAAAAAGGCATTTTAATGAGCAGGTGATTGGGGAGAGCTTCACTAGATGCTATTCATTCAGCAAACATCATTAAAGCCTGCAGGGGCCCACAACAACCATGCAACTCACACAAAAAACTGCACCCAACAACACACAAACAGCCACTTAAGAGAAGTCACAGGAAAAACACACAACAATCTATACAGCATGTACCTGTCGGTGAGCCAATTAAAACCCAAACAAGAGTCTCCATGGCACAGAGGAGAAGCTGTACACCAACACCTTTAATAAACCCAGCCGCTAGCCATGTCACTGCTTTCTGCTCCACATACTGTTTATTTTCCATCCTCTGGCAGTGACATCTGAGACAGAGAAATGAATAAAATGGTGATTAAGGAAGTGATATTTGTTGTACAGCTAAACTAGTGAAAGGCTTCTCAAACACCAAACACAGCACATTCCTGTGTACGATTCCGAACAAAAATGACTAAGGCATCAGAGAAGAGCCATCAGAGTGTATAGGTTCAATATTGCCAGTAGAGTTTTTAATATACAACTAAGCAGCAGCTTATTATTTATTTTTCAGTTCTTTTTAGGTTCTACAGAGACAAGGCAGATGTAAACCTACAGCACAGCAGGCTTGTCAAGTTTTGGATTTCTCCACATGTTGAAGCAGTGTGCACGGTGCTGTGGCAAGAACAATACCTCATATATAAATGAAAGTCACAAAAGTTAATGTGTACTGGACAAATGAAGAAGTATCTTCTGCCTAACTTGTTTACTACACACAATCAAGCCCTACTTCCAAAGCCCCACGATATTTTGTGGGGTTACATGTTAAAATAGGGCTGCACGGTGGCTCGGTGGTTAGCAGTGTTGCCTCACAGCTAGAAGATCCCTGGTTCGCGTCCCGGTTAGGATGCCTGGGATCTTTCTGTGTGGAGTTTGCATGTTCTCCCTGTGCATGCGTGTGTTCTCACCGGGTACTCCGGCTTCCTCCCACAGTCCAAAAACATGCTGAGGTTAACTGATGATTCTAAATTGTCCATAGGTGTGAATGAGAGTGTGTTTGTTTGTCTCTATATGTAGCCCTGTGATAGGCTGGCGACCTGTTCAGGGTGTCCCCTGCCTTCGCCCGAGTCAGCTGGGATAGGCTCCAGCCCCCCCGCGACCCTACAGAGGATTAAGCGGTGTATAGATAATGGATGGATGGATGGACATGTTAAAATAAGTCCAGTACAAGCTATTGTGTACTGTGTTGCATTTAGCCAGCAAGTGCCTGTGAGATCATTTTACAGGGTTCTCCTTTTAACACAAATCAGCTTTTACATAAAAAAGTCAACCAACTTATGAAGGTAACTTATGAAGGTTAGCTTAAATTATATGCTAGATACAGTCAATAAAATCTGCTCGCAACAGTTGTTATTTCAGCCAACAAAGTTGATAGCTGCCAGCTAGGAATGGGATGCCTGCTTTTGCCTGCCACCTGCGGAAACAGCTGCATAGTGAACACTCAACTGTGGACACATGCAAGCGAGTGAGTAAAGCCAGGCCTCCGTACATGTTCCTGGTATGAGCAAATCAAGGCTGGGATGAAGGCTGGAATCATCAACATGACTCAAACAATAAACTGAACATAGGGTACATTTCCACAGCACTAATTTCAACACAACAACAAAGTCACTCACTACTCATCAGTCTGCTTCTCTGATCTTCAACTATGCAGATTTTACTGACTAATTAATTTCAATCAATATCAGTGTGATTTAAATAAGGCTCGGTAGCTTAAATAAATGCCTCACCCACTACTTTACAGTGTAGAACAACATAAGTGTAATTGATGAAATGTTCATGACCCTCTCTGGTCTTTGATTAAACCTCATCTCTGTGTATCAATATGATAAAATGATAACATTTTTAAAATGATAATGTTAATTTCCCCTTTAAAGGTCCCACATGGTGAAAATCTATTTTTGAATAGTTTATAAAGTCAAAGGGGCAATATGAAAGCTGTGAAAATAAGAAAACATTTACTACAGCCGTTTTTTTAAGCCCACCTACAGGTAAATGCCCTAGCTGTATAGTCCCGTAAGAGGTTTACTCATTTTCTGAGTAGAAACTGGGTAAACAATAATCATCAAGAAAAACTTGATGAGCCATTCAAGAAAGGGCAGCTGCCTTGCAGGTTTGTTTCCTTTCACTGTTTCCGTTAACTGTAAAACTTATCAGTCACAAGCAAAGCTCCCCAAATGATCTACTGTCGGCTGCAGGAGGGACCACAAGAGTCTTCATGCACTCCCAGTATCTGAGGAACTAAAGACCCAGTGGGTTACTTTAAAAACTGATGGCAGTGTCCCCACAACAATGGAACAATCCTTCAGCCTGATCATATGCCCACAGGTCAAAGCTCTAACACTAGCAGTAACACTAAAAGGCATTCAGCTAGGGTGGAAACTTTAAGAGCAAACATCTGCCAGGTGAGTTAAATGGCAGCTCTCCCTGAGCCTGGTTCTGTTGGAGTTTCCCACTAAAGGGGAGGTTGTGTGTTCCTTTCCACTGTCGCCAAGTACTTGCTCAAACCGAAACCAAAGGAACCTTTGGATGTGTTGGGTTCTTCCGTTTACAATTTGTATGGTCTTTACCTTACGATGTGAAGCGCTATGAGATGACATATGTTGTGAGTTGGTGTTGCATAAATAAAATAGAAATGAACTGACTTGAATAAACAACGATTCAATGGGTTACTGCATTATGTTGTTTGTTGTGCTTGAGTGCATCCTAAACTTAGACAGTGCTGTTATTTGTTTGCTTCTCTCCTGCTCTCTGTGCTCACACATACTGTACTTTAATACAGCTGAGTTCCTAGTAAAGCTGTTCTCATGTACATATTGTTCTGTTTCTGTTGTGAGACAACAGAAAACGCATGAAATAGTGACTGACACGCAGACAACTAAGACTACATGTTAATCCACGATCACTCCAGATTTCCAAGCTGCAGCTCTGCACAGCTAAAATACTGATTTTATAACTGCAATATTTTCTAACAAACTCAACATAGACATGCATTAAAATTAACAGCTGCCCTGTGAAGAAATATTTCTATTATATTTCCATGTAAAGTGATCGCTCAAAAGAAACAGTCAGAAGCAATTTCAGCTGCTGTACAGTCAACTGTTTTGGTCTGTGCTTTCAGCCACAGATGCAGAGTCAGTTTTCTTCCTGAAGGGCGAGGGTACAGCAGTGGCTCAGTTGTATTTTAAGCTACAGACACTGAAACAGTCAATTTAGAACAGGACTAAAACCAGGAGAAATTTTTAAAGATATATTCTGGAGAAATATGAGACTTTCATTAACTTACATTGACTGGATGTAACTCTATCTATCTTTATCTACACCTGCCCTTCGACCACCACTCGCTTAAGACCCAGCACACCAGCTCACCAGCTATCTTTGACTTTGCTCAGTCACTATAAAACTACTCCATGCTACACAATGACAATTTGTAATATTGGAGGAATTCAGCCATAAATGTTTGAACATGAAATCAGTTCTGAAGGAAATAATGATATAGAAAAAGGTCCACACAAAGATTGGTTCCTTAGGTCATCAGTGCATTGCTTGCCTTGTTCACGATGTGTCTTGATTTTCATTAAAGTAGGTCTTTTAGTCATGTACACAACCAAATTTGTAACACTGGAAGGATTCTGTGAGAATTTCTTTCCAAAATATCCATTAATACAAACTAAACCATGGAGCTGTTCAAGCCACTTGAACACTGATGTCTAGAAACACTTAGATTCGTATAAAAGTCCAGACTATGGAAAACAAGCCCCACAGTTTACATTAAAATAGTCTACATTGTCACTGTTTGCAGCATAAGTCAAAAGCAGCAACATCTAAAGCAATAACAACCCTGGGACAAGGTTGACTACATTAATCAAGCTGCTAATGGCTTTAAAGGCTTTTTGTACTCTTGCAGTTTATGCCACATGAAAGATCTTAATCTCTATATCTGTAACTGGTGCTCGCAACTCTCAATGAAGAAATCATTCAGGATATGCTAAATCACAAATTTCTCCATGAATTTTGTGTCCACTGTTCTCTCAAGTGCCAGTTATTTGGAAAATATTCTTTGTTGCCCTCTGACAGCCAACAGATGTTTTTGGTTTGTAGTTTTACATCAAATTGCAGACATAAAGTAAGACAACATCCATGAATGCAGTGCAATTTTGACTTTGTTTCCTACAAATGACCATGTTTTATTTTCACAACTGGAATGCTGCTTTATATAACGTATGAGAAATGGGCATGCTGCCAAACTCAGCCCTGCGTCTGCATATACTCAGATGAGAGCTCAGTAAAGGGCAAAACAGTGAGTATGTTTAAAGGTCATGCATTAATGGTTACCCTTCCTCAGACGCTCAGTAATCAGCTGTGCAACTCTGTGAGCCGAGCCAGGGTTAAAGGTAACACAACATGAAAAAATTACGCGGGTGACACTTTGATTACTGGTTGAGCGCTGGCCCAGTTACTCAAACAGAGAACCCATTTCAGTAAATGACGCATTTCAAAACTGCGACCATCCTTTTTCACCAACACAAGTTTGCTGTCGTGTAGCAGCTTCGGAGTGTCGCCAATTACTGTTCCGAGGATGTGATTCTGGTCTGACAGTCTCTCAGAAACATAACAGTGGTAAGAGAGAGGATGAAACCAAGTATCTCCTCTCAACATGTCCCTCCCTTCCCCTCTGTCTATCACTCTATCTGCTTTGCTTCTGACTTTCTGAGGCTGTGCCCTACAAGCAGTCACTCATTCCCTGTGTCAGTGTTTTGGATGACTGCAGCTGTCACACCCCCCGACAAATTGTTTCCTGGCAAAAGGACAAAGCCGTCCAGGCCAGCAGCGCCTTCTTCCCTGATTTCCCCTGGACCAGCCCCCCCATTAGTGATGAGCTAGTGCTTGTCGGCAGAAGAAGGCCGACAACAATAAGCCCCATCGTCTCGCATTAAGTCGTTATGTGTTTGTATTACTTGGCTCAGTAGATGAGCAGTGCTAACAGTGGTTGAGGAGAGGCAGCGATCAGCAAGCAGGAGTGGGGAAGAGACGTCTCAGATGAAGTTACGGCAGGGCTAAATTGGTGCTGACAGAACACAATTAGGAGAACCGTCGCTGCCTCACGTCAGCTGTCAGTGACCCAAGTATTCTCACAGGGAGTAAATCATGTCCTGTAGTAGGCGTCCACTTACACTTCTGAGTGGATAACTAAATGTATGATGTCCTATGATGGATACCATTTTGCTACTTCTCAAATAGATGAATATGTCAACGAGCTCAGAGAGGAGCGATTAAAGAGGTCAAAATATTTTACAAGTACTTGCTTTTATGGCTCTTGTGGTTCGTATGAAAAACAGCTCATTCTGCAATGTTGGTAAATGGACAGAGAAATCCACCACATTCAGGGTCAATTTAGCCAAAATGAGAGAAAACAAGTTCTCTCACTTACCTTCCATTGCATCAAACTATGTATTGTTTAGTGTGTGAAGGTTAGTTCTTGACCTAGAAGTGATAAGAGGTTTGTATGTCATATACAAAGGAGATGACTAATCCTGTTCATCTCCACTGTTGTGAAAGACCTTCACTTTTCTGTGTTTTTTCAGTGACTTCTGAGTCTAGATGTAATAGTTAAAAGGTCTATATACACATAAAAATTGAATTCTATTCACTGGCATTCTGCTGGAGGCAGAAAGGTCAAAGGGCTGTATCCTTATTTGGACAAATAAACCAAATTAAAATTAACAAAATGGCAATTACAGTCATAATATGGTAAAGACAGAGGGAATCAGGGTTACCATCATCCTTATATGTTGGTCCATCATAATTGCTGAGTATAGCAGTGAGTTGAGCAACTAAATGCTACTGTCAAATATACTTTCACCCTCCCTTCTTCAGGTTTCTTCCTCAGTAGGCCACAGACTGAAGTGGAAATGTGTGCTGGAGTGGACATGGAAGGACAGAGTTTCCCTGTGGGCAGCCCATCAAGGCATAAGCAGTGAGAGGTGTGCTGGGCAATACAATGGAGCCCTTGATGAGAGAGGGATAAGAGAAAAAAATGAAATAGCAAGACAGCAGACAGGAAAACGAGAAGGAGGAAGACAGAGGCAGGAAGTGGACATGTTGTATTTGACTGCAAGAAAAGTTGATTATTTGAAGTTCGTCGACCCCAGACACCCTCTGAGAACAGCCTATCAGACAAATTCCCAGTTCCTCTCCTCTCCCCAGCCTCCTTCATTTAAATTGTTATCTCCATCCCTCTGACTGCTGCTAAGGAGCATGAAAAAGTCTGCTCAAAGGCTCTGGGAGTGGGAGAGAGAGAGAGAGAGAGAGAGAGAGAGAGAGAGGGCATGTGACACTGAGAGACAAGGCAGAAAGCGCAACCCAATCATAACTAAAATCAAAAATACCAAAGACGACAAATGACGACACTGCATGATTTTCTTTCTTCATAACCACAGGCAATGAGGGCAATGCAATTTTTGCAAAAAGGAGGCCATCCTTGTTTTTTGTCTTACACTGAGAAGTAGACTGGCTTTCAACACAACAAGACATGTAGGCAGTCTCAGAGCACCGGGTGATTGCCTCTGTATTGCAGCGGTGATGTTTTGAGAGAGAAGGGATTTCAACAAAATTGTTTTACTCTTTTCATCCACCTTAGCCCCTTCAGAATACATCAAAAGACATAATTTTATTTAATCAGAAAAAAGAACAACAGTCAGACAGACTGGAATGTTCCTCCCATGGAAGCACAGCTGAGGATGCTTCCTCATGTGGCACTACACAGCACCATCTAGTGTTGGTCTATGCAGTCAGTGTCAGAGCAGCATAGGAGACCACAGAAAACAGCTTTAATACCCCATTGTACAGGATTCGACATAAGTATGAAGGTGTAACTCATGGATGGATCCACAGACATAATAAGGAACGTTACAGGCATTTGTTTATGCCCACAACCACAAGACTGCACAAAAAGCTGATTTGTATTATTAGTTTTAAATCCTTGGTTATTCTGCAAAATACAACATTTACTATTCTATTAAACACCTTTGCTGTATCACTTCATGCATTATGTGTACACTACTCAAAACTATTCTTTCATCTTAAAACTCTATACTATGTTATGTATATCTTGTTGCATTTTATTGCATCTTTTTCGCTTTGATCATATATCACATACTGTGTAAACAATATGTATATTATGTTTTATATACAGCATACAACAGAGATGAGTTCAAGCAAATGTCAAATGCTTCAAAACTGTGCCAGCAGTTTCATCACTTTTAAGTTGTAAAGTAGGATATTAGATCTTTTATAAAATTAAAACCTAAAAGATTAGATACATTAAACACAGGCCCCAGAGTATAAACTCAATGCAACAAAAGTCAATACACCCCTCATTACTAAGACTCAAGTCTTCCATTTTTCAATACTTTGTATATGCACCTGTACTTTGGATGACAGACTCGATCCTCCTCGGCATGGAGAATACCAGTTGTTCACAAGTTTCGGGAATGTCATTCTTCAGAGACATTCTTTCCAGCTGCTCTTTGCTGGGGAGGTTTTGTTGCTCTACCTTTCTCTTTAAAATACCCCAAAGGTGTTCTAATGTTTTCAAGTCGGGAACATATTTGGCCAGGTCATAGCATTTTTCTTCTTCTTCTTCTTTAGAAACTCTCGTGGGACTTATCCACAGACATTCATGGTGTCCCCTTTAGATGTCATCTCCCCAACACATCATCAAACACCCACATAAGTGCTTTACTGTCACGACTATGCATTCACTGTGATAGTCCTTCAGGCATCTGAGTCAAGTAAATGCATCTTGGGCTCGTCTGACCAAAGAAAGCACTCCTAGTATTGATTCACCATAGTTCTTTTCCTCTTCTTTAGGAAAGTTGATTCTTGTAATTTTCTGCCACAGAGTAAGCAAGGGTTTTTGTCTTGCATGTCATTTTCATAGAGGCTGACCATACCGGATGTCCTTCACACTATTTGAGCTGTCACAGAAACTCCAATTTCCAATGATAACCTTCGTGCAAAGTCTGAAGCACCTGCCCGTCTGTTTGTCAGAGCCTGACTATGTAAACAGTCCAGTCTGAGTCATCAAGTCCACAAAGCTCACTAGAAATCACAGGCACTCTTACTTTTGTCTTAGTGACCACAGGTTCTCTAACTTGTGCGTCAGAGACCAAATTGGGGTCTGCATTTACAAAATAGTCTTCCGAAAATATTATGATTGTTCATCAGAGGAAATGCTTTATGATTCAAATGAAAAATAATGCAAATATTGAGAAGCGATACCGTCTTAAATCATTTGACATTTAAGTGATATTGCACAAGGGTGAACTCTCTTCTGTCTCTTCTGTTACTAACTTTACTGCTAGTATTTGGACTCTTTTCGAGTTTCAGTACCTCCTTTCACATGCTATTTTTCTTTTTTTTTTCAACAATTCAGGTCAAACTCATGCCTACATCATTTTCAGCAGCTTGTATCTGTTAAGACATCAAATCGCCTTCATCATTATGGTCATTTGGTAATTTTAGCATAGTTTCAAGGGTTTTAGTTCAACCAAATCAATGTATATACAAGTGTAGTGTTATCTTAAATACCAGACTTGCACATGAGACTCCAACTGTACAAAACAAGGTGCAAGTATGCAGATGCTAATGCCAACAGCCATACTGAATAGAACTAAAATATACACCAAGATCAAAGGTCAAGGAGATAACTACATTTAAACTGCACTAACTCAGTAACTAAGTAGGAGCTGTGGTTAGAAAACGCCCACTTAAAAGCAAGTTGATTGATTTTTGCCGGTTTAAACACCACCAGAGTTGTTCAAGGGCTTGCAAAGTCTTAGAAGAGGTTGTTGGTGGCAATCAGACATGAACATTCACATTTGTAGTCCCCAAGTGGTGTCAAGTGGTGTGAAGTCTTGTTGACAGTGCACAGCTGCCTGCCCTGAAGGCACACCTTAGCTCAATGCAGCTATAACACCTCAAAAGCATCAAATCTCTGACAGCTGTGACACAGTGCGGGGACGCAAATACTGTCCCATCACACTCCTCTTCAGTAGCCGAAGATACAGAGCATGAAGTTGTAGCAGTCAGCTGATAAAATGGGAGCCCTTTGCGAGATGCAGTGGGTGGCTGGGCGAGATTTCTTCAGGAGGCAGCTTGTATCAAATCCTTATCACTCAACACCCAAGACACATCAGCCTCTGGATTAAAACTCACAAATAAAATATGCACACACCAGAATACACACACACACACACACATTTCACCCCCACACAGGGACAAAAATGACTCTCCACTCGTTTAATATCCCTCACCTCATTAAACATGCAAATATTCACGCCATAGAAGGTGAAGGTGGTGGGAGATGTTTTTAGCGTCGCCCTCCCTCGCTATTCTGGGATGATGTAGACGACAATTTGATGGACCTATCAGGTTTATTAGAATTTCTCAGCTTGAGTAAACTTTTTTCAACAAAGGCACATTGGGAGCATAAATGTTCTCAATAAACGTCACAGAAATGTGTATGCAGCATATTTAGCCCCGAGTAAAAACTGTTGTGTCAATGTTTCTTACAGATTCATGCCCTCTTCTTTGTGAGACAGTCACATTTTTATAGGTGCTCATATAAGTATGCGCTTAAAGTCAGTTTCCACACAACTGAAATAAATGCTCTCAGTGCAGATGAGCAGACACTCGGATCATTTTTAGCCACCCAAGCAGCACGCTGTGGTTGGATGGACTTTACTGATTGCATGACATTTCATCTAGTGCTAACAGCAGGTCGTGGTTTTGAGTGGCATGTCTGAACAACTCTTTGACTGACTCCAATAAATTTTTTGACAAACATCAGGATGGAGCGGAGTGATTTTGCTGACCCTCTGGTTTATCATCTAGGGCCATCATTACATCAAAATTTGAAGTTGTTCAGTACTTTATGACTGAATGGATGAATATTTTAATCACAATTCAAGCTATTCTAATTGCCTAAAGAGTAACTACCGTAACTGTAGACTCTCAGTCTACATCTATTTTGCCCTGTCAAACCACAAAATATAGCATGAACAGAAATTTTAAGCACTTCTGAGCTTCTCCTTGCTGGAGTTGTCATATGTTTCATGTGCCAGAATAAACTATTCTATACAAAAAGTTGCTGTAAATGTCCATTATGTGTCAACAAGTCCATGGAATGATCACAGTCATCCATGGAAAAGGTGGAGAGAGGGAGAGGCGGGGAGAGACTGTCCGTTTACAATAGACTGATTGCCTGTCAAGTGGTTGCAGAGATAAGAATGGGTGAATTAACTGCAAATGTACCAAGCCGTTATAATGACTGAGTGGTTGGTTGTTTTTCTGCTGCTTTTAATTGGTGATCTGGTGACCCCTGCTTGTATAAGGTACAACACACAGTAACACAAGAGCCCAGCCTTGGCATGCATTACGTGTTGAAGTTTCACCCACACACATAATTACTATGGTCTTTCTGTGATTTTCCAAGCTATGAGTTGTTAAACGGTAGGGTTTGAATTTGGAATTTACTTCCCTGGGGAAATGTTGACTGTGTGGGTCTGTAAGAGGTGTCCATTATGGGTTTATGTAAGTCATGTGAACAGAGAACAAATGTTAGACATGACAAGACTTCAGATCTTGTCAGTCACAGCAGCATGATTACAAAAGATTTTGTCGTGCCTCTCAAAGAACATTAAAAACACACAAAACTCAAAATAAATTAAAATGCCTCAGACAGTATTCTATCAATGGGATTCCTATGAAATAAAGCCATCATCTTCAATATTATGCAACTTAAACTTAGTCTTTATCTTACTAATAATATACATTTAGCCACAATGACTGACCATTGTAGAGTTTTTGATTGACACTGAATATTTGTTCATTCCACTGACAAACTGTTCTAATGGACAGGTAGTCCATGACAATAAATACACAGTGTTCATTGTCAGTTTTTGCAGACAGCTGCAAAGTAAAGAGACATTATATCTTAATTCTAGTAACTGTATGCAGATAGATTGAAACTGAAAGATCACATGTCTGAAACAAAGAGACCAAAATAAATCCTCTAATTAGACCTGGTCATTGAATGTTTTTTAGAACCATCTAAAATACTGTATGTCTGCAACACTGAGTATTAAAAACTATCAACAACTGAGAACTGGAGTTGAACATCTGCTGAGATATTTTCGAATTTAAATCCTTACTTTGCTAGTTTTGGGCTGTTTTATGTAGGCTTTACGGCTGCTTGTGCTGACACAACAGAAAACACTAGCCCATTTAAAAAGCTTGCATTTTTTGTTGGATGAACACAGAACTGATTTTGCTGAAAATCACATTTATGTTCCTTAGTGTGAGGTACTGGGACAACAAGGTTTAATTCCAGGAATGATGGTGTATCTCAGGTATTACATTGGCAACCCCAATGAAACAAACCCCAATTAAAATCAAGTTGTTCACCTTGTAAACATGTTTGCATAGTGTTTTGTAGGCTAGAAGATGCATGACGAGTGAACTAAGCAGCAAACACAACGGCTGAGCAAGTCTTGAAACACAGATTCAAATTTCTGGGGTGTCATATGTAACAAGGCTAAAGAACCAATCCTATCAACTAGCAGGGTGGGGCTTTCTCTATCATTACTGTTCTTCAGAATCCGTTTCCAGTTAAAGCATCTATCGCTGAATTACTCCAATATTACAACTTGCCATTGTGTACCATGCAATAGCCCTACAGTATTTGAGCAGAGTTGTAGGCGAGCTGGTGTGCTTGAGTTGGAGCAAGTAGCCGAGGGGGGTGTAGAGAGAGGCAGGACCTTATAGACCATCACGTTCTAGAGGAAACAACGGTATAGAGTTCAGCCATTTTAGGGCAGGAAGGGATTATGTTCTTGGAAAAACTTTTTAAAATATAGCTTTGATTCACAGAAATGAGTTTTTATGAGTTTAATCAATGACTGGAGAGGAACTTTAATTACTGTTCAATAAAACTACCCAGACTCTCTGCTGACAGGACGTTTATGCTGCTTGATGTTTTCCACTTTAACGCAGATGTTAGTATTAGAAAGTTTTGAAAAACTGACCTAATTAATAGAGTAGATCGTCCATCATTTTTTAAAATGTAAGTCTCGTGGATATACAGCTTGTGACAGAGAAAATATTATAACACGACTGAAAATCTTCAGTCTAAATGTAAATGAAATGGTGAAACAGTAAGTGGAGCAAAACGAATCAATAGCATCACACTTTGCAGTGCATCAAAAAAACCCAACTGTCAGAAACCTTAAATTCCCTAATTCCTCAGAAAGCCTTTTAACAGTCCTGGCAAATCAGCCTTATGCAAGCTGCGTTTTAGAGATGCGGTCATTTGTTCTAAGAAGCAAAGTGAGTAATGCCCACAGTGTAACAACCCATCACCTAGGCAACATTTTAAAGCCTTGAGTTTGAATTTCCTGGCCATTTCCCCTTTGTTACTTGAGTCAGAAAATCCTAACTTACGCAAAGTGGTGAACGTCCACTGCCTGGAACACCAGCACAGCTAAGAGTGATGGGCTGAGGCTCCTGAGTTAATGCTTTTGATACTTTGATACTTTATTGTTATTGTCATGCAACAGTGTTGGTGGTAATTGCTTTGGCACAGCATGGTAGCTCAGTTCCAGTTCGAAAAGAGAGGAAAACAAGCATACAGCCACAGTAAGCCGTTACAGCAACAAAAACAAAATGAAAAACATGAATGGAAAATGTGTACTGTGAATATATGATGTATGATATAACCTAATCAATGGCATATTCATCTGCGCACACTGTTGTTTACATGTGCGAGAATGACTTTCAGTGTGGAGACGGAGGCAGAGGAAGAAAGACACCAGGATGTCCTGAAATACACTCTGTGGGAAATTGACCTGTTCAAGCGTTGAAGCTTTAAAGAGTAGTTAAGAACTTCATACAAAGAGGTCACTCTGGTTGCTCCTCAGTTATTCAAGAGGCAGATTCTATGATGGGCTCTGGGTTGTGGATCAACAAAGCCCAAGGTTGAAGACTCAGTGTAAATTGTATGGCTGTTTGTGTATCTTACTCACCATAGTCTCTCGGCCTAATGGAGCAGAAAAGACATACTCCAGCTGAAAGACGATTGCCAAAGCCTGATGGCTGGTCAGCCTGAGCTCCAGGCTGCTGCGAAGGCCCAGCGTCTGAGGGAGGGACGATGACGTCGAGCTGAAGAGAGCAAAGACACACACACACACACACACATAGAGAAGGATGTGAAGCTGTTACCGAAGAAATGACAATGCTTCATTAAAATGTACAGCGTCCCATTAATTCTTCTAATGTATTTGTATTTTCCATTAGAAGGGAACAAAATCTATGTGCTGGAGGATTTACAGTCGCTTGCTAAATGCTCCCTGGCAAGCACTGGCCTCCTGTGTGAGGAATGGAACAGCACTCTTGGTATTCGTCATTCACAGTTTGCATACACCATAGGCGGGAGCATACTGAAGAGCGCTAGCATGTCACGAGGTGGGGCCAAGTGCCTTTTCTTCTTTCACTTCATGGGTTCTCTGGAGTCCAATTTTTTTTTAAACTTTCTCTGCTGTCTGAAACCACCAGGCATAACACAAGCAGAACAGACTGTCAGCTTCCACTAGCAGCACCAACAAGTCAAGCATCAGGATTGTTATTAGTGTTATCATGCTAAACAATAAGCACTTTATATTTCCCAAAAAAACCTGAAACGTATAAAACATCTTATATTAGGCCACTGATGATTCCTGTTATTCATATAACGCAGTAGTGGAGCACTAATGGTTGGCTAGTGTGTGCTGATCATTTGCATATTTGCACACAACTCCTCATGCTCTTAAGACACCCATACAATTATCTGCATACTAATTATATTTATCTAGTGCCAGGTTGGAAGTAGCCACCACAATATCTCTGTGTCGTCTGTTGAGCTTTGCAGCATTTTTTATTTTAGCAGTTTTGCTTGGATTTTCTTCTTGCATTTATTTGATAGACTCATCTGATTCTTAGCTGAAAGGTCCTGTGCATCATTATTTCATGAAACTGTACAAATGATCGGACCTAATCTTCCTGACGGTCACAGCTTAAATAAAAGTGCTCACATTGACAGAAAGGTGTGGAGAAATGTCATCAAACGCACTATGCAGTGGCTTCTGCCATTTTTGCCCACCGACAGCGTGGGTGTGCACACCATTATACTTTCAACCAATTAGGGATTTTGCAGACAGTACTGTCAACACAAACACATTTCTTCACACCCTCACAGTAGGCATCATTAAGATGAGGCAAATTTAGAGTGCAGAGAAGAATCAAAATTCTGACTTTACAATATAGATTCGGAAATGTCGTGTTTATCAACTCTAACATACTCAACCTCATTATTTTTGTTACAGCAGCCAGTACACCCCCAGATCTCAAACACTTCTTCACTACATCACATTATTATTGTGAAACTGAATGAAAAACGGCTTGCATCACAGGTACTCTTTAGGGCTGGTCCCTTGACGTTGATGTTTCGGAAAGGAAGATCCAGGAGATGATTCTTTGAGTCAAACGTTTGCTTATTCAGGTGACAGCGTGCACTGCTAACTGATGAGGAAACCTAAACCTGAGGTGGAGTGGCAGGCCCAATCCCAGTGTTAGCTGTAATGAATGTAATGGTGCTTTCCAGCTAAGTGTGTGAGGGCCTTTCTGTGATTCACCATCTCTGCAGAATTTCCCGAAGGATTTGTCCACTGTTCATTGTGGAATTGGTGACATATAAACATGGTACACAAACCAAGCATGGTGAAGGGAAGGAATCCATTTGGAAGTTTATCTGTCAGTGACAGTATCTGGTTGCTCACTGTTGCTGTTATTTACTGCACATTTGTACAGCTGTTTGTATTTCCAGTCAAACGTCCACATAGCATATACAGATCTTCATAGCTTGCCTGACTTTTGTTAATTTGCTAAATGTGTAAAAGCTACATACAAGGAGTGCTAAGCTGAGCATCTGATCAAACTGTAAGCCCAAATTCACTTTTTTAATGATGTGTTGTTTGCAAGCAATAGGTGCTGTCCAGATAGTGTGTCCCATTCCCACTTTTTAATACCGTTTTTGTGCTTAGACCTTAGGATAGAGATTTGGATTGAGCCATTCTCTTATTACAGAGTGAGCCTTTCTTTAAGGTCAGTGTTATACTTTCCACATCTGTCTAGATTTGTGTCCACCAGCCACCATGGCCACGACACTGCAGGGCAGCAGTGCACAAGCAAACAGAATACGTAGACGGCAATCGGCTGCATACTCTGCATGTTTATTTTTTCCTCTGAGCCAACTAGAAAGTAGTATGGGGCGCTCTCTGATGAAGCACTCTGATGAAGAAGTTTAAATGGTGGCAACTTTCTGAACTTTTGAAGAACCCTCAAAAAGTTAAATGCAAACTCTTGTAGCAACTATTTGCATATCTTTCAACAACAGGAAAACTACTTGAAAAAGGATACGTTGCATAGAAGAGAGAGACGTGAGTAATTGTAGGGCAGACAGTGAATTACCAATTAAGTTTAAACTGTTAATTCCTTTGATTTCAGTGAGAGGCATGACACACCTGCCCAAAAGAACCCGCAAAGCCCTCACGGTCATTGACTCACTGATGCACCCACCCAACTCATTAACTAAAACTGTTGCCTGTTGTTTACTTGAACTGGTCAGAGGTTTGTTCCGTCACTACATTCATTTTAGGAAATAATTACAGTGATTTAACAGGTTGCAAAGGAGTATTTGGTGACAGTTGGTGTATGTAGAAAGTTGAGAACAAAAAGGTTTTTGAAAAAAAAAAAAAGCCTGGCACATAGCCACGAACAAATTCAGGGAGTCGTAAAGAAGTTCATTTTGGCTTCCACTTGACTAATTAGCTTTCTTTCATTCATATAATCTGGCAATGAGGAGTTATAGTTTTCAAATACCTTTTTGAATGTTTCGACGGATCTCTTCCATCTTCCTCAGAACGTCATCCAGATGTCAGGGATGACATGCCTATCAGCTGATGTTACTGAGGCGTGGTCAACCTGTCAAACTTGACAGGTCGACCACAAGTGAATGACTCTGGCCTCAGTCAGATTCAGAGGCCAGAGCCATTCGCACTGAAGAGAATCGGTTCCGATGTTGGATAATGGAGGCGGTGGGAATTAGGAAACATGCCCCCATGATGATGAACAGTGTTAGGGCCAGTGCCTGCTCCTACTTTTCTGTGTGCTTCATCTGTGTGGTATATGCAAATAGGCTGTGTGGTTGCTGGTCCCTGATTGGATCCTGACTATGGAAGCTTCGACCTTGCCGGCTGTCCTGTGATTGGGTGCTGACAGCGGAAGTGCGGTCCTTGTCGCTGGTGCTGCTGATTGGGGCTCCACAACTCACCAACTCTTTAAAAAGCCGGCAGTGCCATTGAACAGGGTGGCTGAAGTAAAGCACGCCAGCAAATCTGGGTGGTTGCCAAGACATATTTAACTGTGTGGTTGTTGAGGCCGTACTGAATTGTGTGTTTAAAGGACGTGGGCAAGGAAGAGCTTTAAAAACTGATGATCGCCTGCATACAGGTAGATTTGTGTTGCGTTAGTTTCACTAGGATAAAGGGGTGCTGACTCCAGTGTATTTCTTTTTTGTCACCAATGTTTAGTCTAGTAAGGATTTTTGTTTCATTTTGTTCAGCTTTCACATAGTCTAGTGTTCACTTCTCCTTATGAGGGCTCTCTTATGTTTTACTGTTTTCGTTTATTTGAGCAGCCCCCACCAGCCCATTTCCTGAGCATTCTTGCCTCATTTTGTAACTTTACACTTTTTTTTCAAACTTCAATAATAAATTACTTTATTTTTTACCAATTACAACTGTTTATGTTGTTGCTGTCAAGTTTGACAGGTTGACCACGCCTCAGTAACATCAGCTGATGGGCATGTCATCCCCGACATCTGGGTGACGTTCTGAGAAAGACGGAAGAGAGATCCGTCGAAACTGTCAAAAAGGTATTTGAAAATTTGAACTCCTCATTGCTTGATTATATGAATGAAAGAAAGCTAAAATCAAAGAGTGGTCCTAATCCTGGGTTTCAGCACCTCAAATTGTAGATATTTCAACAAAACAAAATAAAGGAGCATGTCTGTGCATTATTTCTCATACCTGCAATTATTATTAGATTTAGGATTATGTTGCGATGGTGGGAGAAGGGATGAAATTCTCACTAAACATCACTTGGAGTGCAGTTTCCAGCTATGGCACTTCTTCAGCTGTATTTCACAAACTAAGGCTGATGCTGATGACCTTACAACAGCATACCCACTCTGACAAGGTTAACACTGAGTCTAATGGTGTCTAAATAAAACCCAGGGGCAAAGGCAGCAGGAGTCATATCTACCGGTACCTTGATTGTTATGGAGTACAAGCATACATTGGAATATACTGCAAGGCTGTTTTATGAGGATGCAAACCGGTATGGCATGGTACAGTGTGTAAATTATGAGGCTTATGGTGGGTTAATGCATGGGAGGCCTTATCAGGTGTACAGCCTTTGTTCTTTGAGCAAGGTCAACGGACAATTTATAAAGTCACATGCAAAACGTAAACATAATATATTTGTTCCATAAAAACAAAATGAAACATTTAATACCTGCATCAGTAAAGGCAAAAAGAGGTTATGTTATTTGAAATTTGAATATTAGACATATTAAATCACCCGCTACTTAGCAAGTAGCTAAGTAACTACCTGGTAGAACTGGTTACACAACAGTACCAGTCTAAAGTTTGGACACAGCTTCTCATTCAGTGGTTTTTATTTATTTTAAGTATTTTCTACATTGTAGATTAATACTGAAGACATCAAAACTATGAAAGAACACATATGGAATTATGTTGTAGACAAATAAATGTTAAACAAACCAGAATATGTTTTATATTTTAGATTCTTTTGCTTTGATGACAGCCTTCCACACTCTTGGTATTCTCTCAGTCAGCTTCATGAGGTCATCTCCTGGAATGGTTTTCCAACAGTCTTAAAGGACTTTCCAGAGGTGCTGAGCACTTGTTGGCTGCTTTTCCTTCACTCTGTGATACAACTCATCCCAAACCATCTCAATTGGGTTTAAGTTAGGTGATTGTGGAGGCCAGGTCATCTGACGCAGCACTCCATCACTTTCCTTCGTGGTCTAATAGCCCTTACATAACCTGAAGGTGTGTTTGGAGTCACTGTCTTGTTGAAATACAAGCAATGGTCGCAGTGAGCACAAACCAGATGGGATGGCATGGAGCTACACAGTGCTGTGGTAGCCATGCTGGTGTAACTTAAGTGTGCATTGAATCGCACCTCCTCCTCCATGCTTCATGGTGGGAACCACACATGCGGAAACCATCACCTTCTCTGGTCTCACAAAGACATGTCCAAATCTGGACTCATCAGACCAAAGTACAGATTTCCACTGGTCTAATATCCATTCCTTGTGTTTCTCTTCTTCTTGTTATTCATCCTCAGTAGTAGCTTCTTTGCAGCATTTCCACCATTAAGACCTGGTTCACTCAGTCTCCTCTAAACACCTGATGCTGAGATTTGTGTGCTACTTGAACTCTGTGAAGAATTTATGTGGGCTCTAATCTGAGGTGCTGTTTATTTGTGGTTTCTGAGGCTGGTATCTCTAATGAACGTATCCTCTGCAGCAGAGGTAACTCTTGGCCTTCCTTTCCTGGGGGCGGTCCTCATGAGAGTTTCATCATCACGTTTGATGGTTTTTGTGACTGTACTTGAGGATACATTCAAAGTTCTTGTTTTTTTCAACTGACCTTCGTGTCTTTAAGTAATGATGGACTGTCGTTTCTGTTCACTGAGTTGAGTGGTTCTTGCCATATTATGGATTCCAACAGTAGCCAAATAGGATTATCCACTGTGTACTAACCCTACCTCTGCACAACACAACTGATCGTCTCAAACACATTAGGAAGGCAAGTAACACAAACTGACTCTTGACAAGACACATCTGTTAATTCAGACCCATACCAGGAGACGACCTCATGAAGCTGATTGAGAGAATGCTAAGAGTGTGTAAAGCTGTCATCAACGCAAAAGGAGGCTACTTTAAAGAATCTAAAATGTTAAACATATTCTGGTTTGATTAACACTTTATTGTTTACGACAGTTCCATATGTGTTCTTTCATAGTTTTGATGTCTTCAGTATTAATCTGCAATGTAGAAAATAATTAAATTAATAAAAACCACTGAATGAGAAGGTGTGTCCAGACTTCTCACTGGTACTGTACTTTTTTGTATATATATGTACTTTGTGTGTATTTTTTGATAATTTTTATAAGACCTTATTAAGCATATTAGGTATTGGCCAAACATCATGCTACCTTAGTTGGCATTTGTTCCCATACAGCTAAAAGTCTGTTTGTTGTCCTCTCTATTCCCAAAAAGAAAGAATGAATACTTCTAAAATAAAAACACAGCCATTATAATGTGGAAGAAGTGAAGTGTGAAGCAAAATAACCAGCAAGCAAGAATGATACCAAAGGTCTGCATGTTAGACTTTTTTCAGACATCTCTTAACAAATACAATACACAGATGAAATTCCTACCAACCAAACTTTTTCAAAAATGCAGTTTTTGCTGACTTTACTAGACAAACTTTTTTCACTTGCCTATAAACTAAAGTACCAGCGCCTGGAGAGGCTGATGAAATACCATAAAAATAAGTAGTCCTGAAAATCCTGAAAACAGGTGTGCACATCTGTGGATATTGTCTGACAATAGAGTTAGTTTCCACCATCCCCTGAAGCCTACAGCTACAGCTCCATTGTAGACACATGCATGTGTTCCCTCTGCTCACCTGTCCTTGACCAGGGTGCTCTGTTTGGAGGTGCTGCCTGTGCGTCCTCTGACCGCCGAGGCTAGAGGCTCCAGCACCACCACTTGGGGCTTCTCGAGGAAGCACCAGCCATTGTGGACACCGACGTGGAGCCTTCTCTCCTGAATGACAACTGTTCTCGGAGTACCATCTGGCCCTGGCTGCTTCTGAGAATCAGGTAGAAAACTGGAGTTACCACACAAACAGATAATACACTTACAGACCTCATAAATCTGTGCACCTTTGATTAAGGTACATTTTCATTTCATTGGTTTTAAGTCCAGTCATTAAGGAAAATCTTAACATACTGTTATATTCTATACTTTCACTGTGGTCAAAAAGGTTCAAAGTATAATAGTATACAACTTTAAATGTTTTAATTCTTGGACATTTTACATTACTTTAAGGAAAGACATCAAATATCAGGCTAAAAAATGGCCTTCAGTGTATGTTTTACTGCTGTCAGATGTCAAAATGCTACATAAAAGACAAAAGCTACAGAATATGTCCCCATTTCATACAACACTGTGCTTCCAGACACTTGGTATTTGCAGTTTGAAGGAATGCTCTTGTCTGTTTTAACACAATAATGCTCCTGTGCATGATGCCAGGTCCATAAATGGCTTACCCAGTTTGGTGTGAAAGACCTTGACTGTTTAGAGCCCTAACCTCAGCCTCATCCAACACATCTAGAACTGGAACACTAACTGTCCACTGTGGCCAACCTCAGTGGTGCTCCTGTGGTTGAATGGGAACATATCCGTCCAGCCAGGTTCCAGAATTGGATGTTTCCCAGAAGGGTAGAGGCTGTTATAGCTGCACAATAATGCCCATAATTTTGGCCAAATGTGTTCAACAATCACATATGCATACAAATGGAGTATGCTCTTTATCCTTTTGTTTATTTGTCTGATATGTCTAAAATATTCCATGAAAAAGACACATAAAAGACCTAAAATACATATATTGTTACAAACACTGAGGCAATATTTGAATCTCCTCCAATCTCTTTGGAGGCAGTTCCAAAAATTATTGACGGCTTGTCCCAGTTATCTCCTCAGGTCATTCCCCACCCTTATTCTTAAAGAGAGGTTTGGCTTCCTGTCAAGTAAACATTTTTTTCAAGCACGTTTCTGCCTGGACAAGAAAAGTACATCTAGGGAAAGCTTTAAGATCTTTTCAGTGACATTGCTAAAAATATAAACATGGTCAGCTTAGTGCAAAAGCATCAGTCTTAGTCATCAAACAGCTTGAACCATTGTAGGAAATATTATGGAGCAGTTTACTTAGTCGCTCTGACAAAATATAAAAGGTCCACACGTTCATTTAATGTGTGAAAGCTGTCAAGTGTTGAAAGTTGGCATCAAATGTCTGCTTATTCTTTCAAGTGAGAGTTCCTGATTCAAGTCAAATATTTTGCCAACTAAACAGTTGTTTTTTAAGCTGGTGTGTTAGAGCAGCACTAAAACACTGTACGTTTTTACCCATACTGGCGGCATGGCTCCAGGGATCGTCGTCCCCCACTTTGTAATAACTCTGATCTTTGACTTCTGACTTTGTATGTAGAACTACCATCAGGGAGAACTTGCTCGGTTTGATTTATGATGAAACACAAACAAAATGAATGACATTCCCATCAACCTCAGCCGTGACTTGATTTGTGTTTGGCAAATGTTAGAAAGCTTGACCTGCAACAATGTTTAGGTTGGTGGTACATCCACGTGAATGACAGGACCAGAAGCTTCCCAGCAGAACATTGCATTATAATGAGATAGATATTCACTTCACCTTTCAGTGGTTTTAATGTTGTGGCTGCTTGTGTATTGGCTAAACATCAACTCACTGAGCATGCTAAATCCAGCAACACTGCTAGCAATCCTGTAGATCTGAAATATTTTTAGCATGACTACATGTTAGGAATGCACATTTTCAACATTTTCTTTAACTCAATCTGCCGCATTACCAGTTAATTGTTGATTAATCGATAACACAATCTAATTACAGAGAATACTGCCCCATATGCTGATACTGCTGTTGAATCAGCGTTCATTTAACATTAGTAGCAACCAGGTACCACAGCTAATAATGCATTCTCTGACATGCATGTCCTTTGTCTTCTGCCTTCTTGGTTAACACATTTTAAATCGATCAAATTATTGATGGCAATTAGTTTATTAAATGCAAATTATTAACCTCCCTTTTATGTATAAGTGAGAACACTTACAGACAATGCACCGACCAACTCATCACCCTAAATTTTCCCTCAACTCTAATAATTTAGCACATTTTCACTCATTATTCTGGTTTCACGGCTTGCAAGACAAAACCAACAGGAGTAACAATTATCAAGGGGCCAAAACCATGACTACATGTAAATGCTAGTTTTGTTGTATGTCTGCTGGGTTGCAAATAAGAACAGCTTGCCAAAACATTCACCAGAGAAACTTTAAAAAGGGACACATCATGTTCGCATCATGTTTACAAATATGATTTTATAGTATATCGTTTAATGGTTTTGGCAATGAGGCTGCACAGTTGTTAGCAGCGTTGCCTCACAGCTAGAAGATCCCGTCCCGGTTAGGACGCCTGGGATCTTTCTGTGTGGAGTTGCATGTTCTCCCTGTGCAGTGTGGGTTTTCACCGGGTTCTCCAGCTTCCTCTCACAGTCCAAAAAAACATGCTGAGGTTAATTGATGAGTTTAAATTGTCTGTAGGTGTGAATGAGAGTGTGCTTGGTTGTCTGTCTATATGTGTAGCGCTGCGATAGACTGGCAACCTGTCCAGGGTGTCCCCTACCTTCACCCAGGCTGGCTGGGATAGACTCTCCCCGCCGACCCTATACAGGGGGTTAGGCGTTGGTTGGATGGATGGATGGATGGATGGATGGATGGATGGATGGATGGATGGATGGATGGATGGATGGATGGATGGATGGATGGATGGATGGATGGATGGATGGATGGATGGATGGATGGATGGATGGATGGATGGATGGATGGATGGATGGATGGATGGATGGATGGATGGTTTTGGCAATGAAATCTTATGTATCGCATCACCAACAGTGGTGAAAATGATCAAACCATGTCACACTTTATGTTGCACACAAAACCTGCTGAGATCTGTCAGTGTGGTGCTGTGACTCATCAGAGAAATTAAGCACTCAGACATTCAGACGGGTTGTAAACAAATCACCAGTTTAGCCAAATTTATTTGATAATGAAACTGCAGCTAAACTATAAAACAACCACCCTGTCCATTCTACTATACTTGCATACTTTGTCATTGGCTGTTGGATTAAAATCAATGACTGGGGCTTGACTTATTTTCTTCATTTAAGATGAAGTGGTTTAGATAATCTGGGTAACGCATGGGCCTGATTAGCATCTGCCTGGTTGTCTGACTGCTAGTTTCTCTTCTTTGAACTCCTGACTGCAGTGCTATTATATATGATACAAAGAATAGCTAAAATTATAATAATAAGACCCACGATATAAAAACTGCAAGTATATTAACATCATTGTATGCATGGTATGTTATTTTATGCTTTTCACAAAAAACGTTGTGCAGTAGGTGCTAATTAACGGATGTTGAAAAAACAAGTCAATGAGTCAACAACACACCCCATACCTGCTGCTGCTAATGCACAGCTGATCGACAAATGTTCAGCGACTGACTCTCTAACCCTTAAATGCAAAGCCATGCTGAGCTTGCCTCTCATCCCACACCTTCCTATTTGTTTCATTTCAATCTGTTGCCTCCCTCGATCACATCTCCCACTCCCACACTCCCTTTCTTTTTCTCTCTTTTCGTTGATATTCTCTCTCTCTCTGTCCCGCTTGCTGCTTAAAACCTTCTCCATATCCGCCCACACCTTCTCAATCAAATTAGCATATCAATTCAGCTTGGGGTTTTTTCTTTTAAAGCAGCAACAGCAGGAGCAGGAGTAGCAACCCAGCCTGCCTGGATACTGTACAGCCCACATACCTCACCGCTCGCTGCTGCTCTCCTCATGTTACATCTCTGCACTGACTGGCTCCATCTCTCTCAGTCTGCCTGTTTACTACCTACCCCTTTGTTATCATCACTCATTCTTACACTTACAAGCAACGGCTGATATGTGCTCAGCAGGTATCATATATTTCTTTTGGTGAGGAGGACAGTAGATCTAACCTAAAGTGGTTCCCTCCTTTCTCTCTTTCCTTTTACAAAACAGTTTGAGCAAGACATGTTCTCACATCTTAAGTGCTCTATTTTGTGACAAGATAGATAGACCCGTGTTGGTCACACATTTGCACAGTACCAGCAGTCAAAACAGAAACTACAGGTTAAAGAAAATATAGGGGATATGCTAAACATCACAATGAACATCCAGCATCACTTGTCTATAGGTCCTCTGTGGTGTCTTTTGCAGAAGTTCATGTTCCTATAAGAAGATGTGGTGAGTCACTAATGCAATGCTCCATGTATAGTGTGTTTTGAATCGTGTCAGCTTTCATTCGGCTTTGGGGACGTTACATAACTGTCTTCTGGCTAGATCACATAGGCTAAGGCTCCAATCAATTAATGTTTGCTGTCTGAGTGCCGAGAGTAAGATGTAGCCGCACGGAGGAGAGCAAATCACACAGGACTCAGCTGCATGTGCCATGTGCGCACGGTGACAAGCTAAATAACTACCAGTGGAAATGATGCCAAACAAAATAAAAGAGCACACACACACACACCCGATCTGTGTGTGTGAGGTGTTGCAAGTGAAAAGGAAAAGAAGGCAACTGTATCTATCTCTATGACAAATGATTGTGTTGGAAATAGATGGTTTTAATACCACACACATTTATTCATTTACATATTCTGATTAACTCAGTGCTTTGTGCAATTGGATTCTCTTGTTGTGATGAATAATTTGTTCTTAGATGTCTCTTGTTAAAGAGATTTAATCTCAGTGAGAGTTCCTGAAGAAATAAACATTATAAAGACATTTCTCCTTTTTGATGTGACAACCAGCAACTACTTTACTATTGTGTTATTTTTTTTTTACCTTTTTTTATTTACACTTACACCAAATAGACACAACATTAGAACATCCTACTTCATACAGTGTAGGTCCCCTGCATGCTGACAGAACAGTTCTGACCCATCAGGGCATAAACACTCTGGACATGTCCTGCAGTGTCTGACACTGGGACGCAGGCAGCGGACCCTTTGGGGACTGTGGGTTGCTGTGGGGGACGTGGGCTTGTGCATCACATGCATCATGTGGATGCTTGATGGGATTGGAATCTGGGAGTTTGGAGGCTGGGTGAACACTAGGGGCCTGTTTGTCGTGCTCCTGAAGCCGTTCCTGAGCAGTTTTTCAGTGTGGAAGGGGGACAGCGATGCTTTAGCTGGAACAATATTTAGGTGGGTAGGATGTGTGAAGGTTCCACTGGCCTGAAGGCAACATGGCATTTAAGCTGGATGATTATTGTTATACACTTCACCTGTGAGTGCTTTAGTGTTGTTGTTGATTATTTTTCAGAATCTGTAGTACTTGATTAGTCACTGCTGGTTCAAGAATCATTGATTTAAGAGTTTAAGGTCTACAGGGTCTACTACTTTGTTTCTCAAAGTCTTATCCTTATTCCAGGTTTTTCATTACATTTAAACAATGACAATGTTGTAAAACAGATGCAGTCTCTTTTACACAGCAACTATTATTACTGTTGTTATTATGCATAGTTTTTATGTAGCTACTATAGCACAGAAAGCTTGTTTGTTTATATAGTCAGAATCTCACACGTAACAACGCTGTGATGCAGATTTCTGTACAGTTTTGATGTAGTCTTACTATATATGGTTATACATGTGTGTGTGTGTGTGTGTGTGTGTGTATATATATATATATACATGCGCATATATATATATATATATAGTGCTGTCAAAAATATCGCGTTATTAACGCATTAACGCAAATCAATTTTAACGGCGTCAATTTTTTAACGCAAGATTAACGCGGGCGGGGGCATGGTTGGCGAGGGCGAGGTGTTCGCCGTCGGAGTCCGACAGGATCTCCTGCTGGCGGTGGAACAGCAGCAGTCTCCTCGCCTCCATGCCTTTCTGTCGGCTCCTTTTCCCCGTCCCGAACCGCCTGCCGCTGGTCCACGCGGTTCGGGACGTGCACCGCCAGGCGACGGCGGCCTGGGGTGCGCGCATGATGATTGACAAGACCAAAGTTATCTGTGTGTATTATCAGAGTGAACCGAGTTATTATCATAGCCCATCCAGTCTGTAATTTGCGATTAATCGCGAGTTAACTATGACATTCATGCGATTAATCGCGATTAAAAATTTTAATCGATTGACAGCACTAATATATACATATGTATGTATGTATGTATTGGGATTTCAACAGCAAGAGAACATAACGTACAGAAAGTATCCCTTAATTATAAAGTTCCTTGTGAGCCTTTAAAGTCTGCATATTTTAAGATATTTTTTGAGTTTTCTAAGTAAAGCATTACATTATCTTTACATTAACCCACCCAATAAAAATGTACTGGCAGCTATGAGCGTAACTGTGACAAGATATCTGTAAATAATTGCTTTCAGTGACATCCAGATTATAATTATGATTGTGTCTTTCTCTACACGGTCTGTCTGCTGTCGTCTTTTTCCTCCACTACAGCCAGTGCCGGGAGAGATGACAGGGAAATGGCTTTGTCTTTTGTTGGACAGGTCTGCCATGAAGTGTTTCAGAGAGAAAATGAAAGAAAGACAGAGAGAAAGTTGTTTATAAGGGAACATCAGTTAAAGTGCTGCCTTCTGTTCTCGCCATCCTTCCCCTCACTCCCCTCCTCTGAGTTTCTCTTTCATTTATTTCATTGCTCTTTTTTCTCACTCCGTCAGTTTCTCTCTCTCTCTCTCTCTCTACCTATCGTGTTCGCTATCCTCTTTCTTCTCCCTCTTGCCTCTGTCTACTGCCGTCACAGATTTCTTCCTCCCTCGCCTGAAATATGAATATTTTAGAGCTAAGAAGCTTAAAGGGAACAATGAAATGGCCCCCAAGTTAAATTATACTCCATTTCCTGAGTCACAGAAGAGGGACTTTTCTGAGTGATGAGCACACTGGTGCCACGTGGGTGTGTCTTTCTCTTTTCCACACACATAAAAGCTTGTTGTCTCCTACTTTTGTGTTGTATTTGTTATATTCCCCCAGAGCTTCCTTCTGGAATCACTGAAGCAAACGGGGCACTGTAGCCAATCAACACGGTAATGCACACTTGACACTTGTGTTCGAATAAGTGGAAGCTCTGCTGTGCTAACATGCCTAAATGCTATCATTAAAGGGAAAGAAAGGGGGAGGCAGAACAAGACTAATTTGCATGCTTTTGGGGCAGTTTGTTTTAGACCTTTGTGAACAGAGCAAACAAAAGCAGTGTGTTGTGAGAGGAGAATCTGTGGTGGGTTTCTTTTTGTTTTACAATTCCACGAGTCACCCTTGTGTGGGAGTTGTAAAAGGGAAACCAAGCATTCTGCTTAAGCATCCATTTTCTGTTTAAAAAAATGGAGAAAATGCATCGAAGCCACTGCATCACTATTATCTGTGCTTACTGTCATGGCTGTTACTGCGCTGTGCATCATGAGCAAACCAAAACTGATTTTGTACCAATACAGCCTTGAGGGCTCAACAGAAATATTTCTCAGTCTGCAAAACCCACATTTCTAATGTGTGTGCAGTCTCGAGCAAAAATGACCATGCTCCTTTGAAATCTGTGTTGGGGATAAAGTGCTTGGTAGAAAGTCAAAGATTACCCTGTTGGAAAACATATCTTATCTCGCAAAGAAAACCACCACAGAAAACACAGGCAACACATTTCTGTGGACTGGAGTGCATAATGATTGCTGACAACAGTTTGGATTTGATTCCAGTCCACAGGAATGTGTATTCCACACATTTTTTTTCATTCTCCTTTCGGTGGGTGGTTTCTGTTTTCCTTCCCTCATTTGCATTTCAATCCAAAATAAAATGACACAAACCTCTAAACTAGAGAAGCAGATTATTTTCTCACTCAAGTATTAACACCTGAAATAGCATTACCATTGTCACATATTAACAACAAAGATTCTCTTAGTTCCAATTTACTGGCCCCAATACTGGGTGAGGCAGTGGGAGAGAGAAGGGTGAGGATGAAATATTAGTAAGCAAAATTGATTTAGTTGGGGACACTGTCATTTGAATAAAATGGAACTGCTGAAAAAGAAAGTCATTTAGAGCGAATTTAGAAATAATAGCAGCTGGAAGAGAAATGGAAGGCAGGCGGCAGCTGCCTTATTGTGCAACTTTGAAGAAAATGAGTGTAGATTTTCAGAGAAGCATAAATTAGTTTCTAAAGGTTATATCCTTGTGCTCAAAAGCCAGGAGATGAAGTGAGAGAGCAAGCTGTTATCCAACCACGTGGGAAGGTAAACGTGTTACTGCAGTCACAGTCAAAGGTGGGGTGAAAAGCCCACTGTCATTACAGAAAGGCATGATGATAATCGTTGGAGGACAGCAGTGCGCAATCTCAGACAGTCTCTCCTGGAAGCCATTAATAGCTTTGCTTGTGCACAGGAAAAGTGGCACCAACAGCCATGTAAAGAATGAAAATGAGCTCTGGAGAGAAACGGAGCGTACTCTCTCAAGAAGGTGTAAATGTCGGTTGTGGAAAGTTACAGAAGTTCTGACGTCAGAGAGGTGTGGGCAGACGAAGTGTCAAACATATGACTAGCAGTTCAGCTCTCTGGCTAACACCTCAAGACTGGGTTCAAAATCTCTCCCTATTTGACACCTACCGTGTCTCACTCTCACGCAAACGTTGCTGCAAATGCTCCAAAATTCCAATAATAGAACCAATGAAGTAGCGTCGACTACTTTGAGCTGAAAATGCCACGATACTATGCTTCACCTGTCATCATCAATGTCAGTTTACCACTTCATATCAAGTTAGTGCTTATTATTTAGCTAGCAATGAGTGGACAAGGATGTGGTTCCATACTGTCCAAAGTTCTCCAGTGAAATCCAGTTATGAATTTATTAAAGGAAAGACCAAACTTGAATAACACAGCTGTTAAACGCAGTCATCATCTCACTGACAGGAAAATGTCTTGATGTTTATGTGACTGATGTGCGCTCAGCTGAATTCAGAAAAATATTTTAAATGATCCTATGACTCATACACTAATTACATGTTTTCTTACTTATCTTGACAATATAAATGATAACGTGTCTGCTCATATTGCGATCATCCACCTCACATGATAATCTGTAGCAAATGCAGCTGCTTATTTGTGTGCGAGTGCATACAAATGCAAAGACAGACAAGCTGCAGGTTAATGTATGCAGAGGAAAATACAGACGGGTGACAAATAAAAGAAAAAAAAACTGAACCCTTGACCCCATCAGTGAGGGGACTCGCTAGCTCTGGTATTCTGTGGGGGGCATTTTGGTGGCATGTTTTAGGTCCACCTTTCCCCTTAGAGGGGTCGCAAATAATCAATACAAAGTTGTTCTGAGTGTCACCTTTAGCCTCTGATGAAATATTTATATCCTGATGGTAGAGGTCTCCTCCAGGATGACAACGCCCCCATCCACTGGGCACGAGGGGTCACTGAATAGCATATGATGTCAATCATATGCTATGAACTTCAGAGTTACCACATCTCAACCCACTTGGGAGATACTGGGTGGACATGTTAGACAGCTCTCTCCATCTCCACTGTCAAAACACCAAGTATGGAAATATTTTATATATATGTGTGTGTGTGTGTGTGTACATATACACACAATATATATATAAAACTTGAATGTAGCTTCAACAGGCATAAAAGCTATAAAAGACAAAAAAGCTAAAACACCTGGTTTCACAGCCTTTGCACCATTAAAGCTGTCAGCTCTACGTCAGTAAGTTATCCTGTCAGTACTTTGTGAAATCAATGTGTAGGCTGTTGTAAAAGGTAATAATAACTCTACAGATGGCAACTGTCATCTCAAGGGGAGTGTGTGAGTGTGTGAGAGAGAAAGAGCAAGAGAGTGTGAGAGAGAGAGAGAGCAGGTGAAATTATGTCCCACATGAGTTTTGTATGAGCCAATTACCAAGTGAGTTATACAACTCTGACTTGTTTCTCTTACCTTTGAAAACCAGCAAACAAAGGGAAATGCTTCTCTGAGTGTTTGTGATCATACATTGCTCACAGTCTCACAGAAGATGCTAGCTGCCTGCCTGTTCATTTGTTTTGCTTTCAATGTTTTAACCAGTTGACAACAGAGCACTCAGGGCACTGACCTACCGGTACCTTTCTGTTTAAGGCAGAATCACATCTGTCATGTATACGACCCTACCTTCATGGAACTTAAAGTCATCTGAATGAGTGAGTGAGTGAGTGAGTGAGTGAGTGAGTGAGTGAGTGAGTGAGTGAGTGAGTGAGTGAGTGAGTGAGTGAGTGAGTGAGTGAGTGAGTGAGTGCTACCCACGCAGTTGATGTTAGCTCCCCCATATTGAGGGTGAGTCATCCGTGGCAAGAAACAGTGGCAGCATCATTAGCATGCTGCTCTCATCCTCCCACTCCTCTACTCCTTAACAAATTTTAACTGGCACAGAGCTTCCACCGATAAATCACTGTTGCCCTACTGTTGAAACACTCCCATAATTCACAACCAAAAATATGAAGTCACACACACACACACACACACACACACACACGCACACTCATACTGTTGCTTTTCTGTTTCCCGTCCTATTTCGTACAATTTGTCCCTGAGCACAACACCTTCAGCCACTACATATGCAGGACTAGACCACCATGAGCACATTAAGTTGTAGTCCAGCTGGTCTCGCTAATAAAGAAGCTCCACTTCTGAATACCAACAGGATTCAAACATGTAATATCATGACCTTAAAAGGATGAGGCTGCTGTTTTTATTTGTTCATTTTTCTAATGGACAAGCTATTTTTTTTTAATCCATGAAAACATCAATAGAAAACAATCAGTGAATATTTTTTGTGAGTAACTAACTGATCTTTGGGCCAGCCTGAGTTTTGTATTCCTTCTGTTGGATTTGAGGACAGTATACATCGATGATATAGTAGAAGAAAAATTTGCTACAGGAGGTAGCGAGCTTTGGAACCTATACCTATCTCAGCTGTACTATGTATCTTAGTTGTTTGGGCACAATTTGCTATGATTTCCTCTGAGCTATCTTAAAAATACATTTTGCTAAGTCATTTTGGGTTAGAGGTGTTAATGATTCATTTCTAATCAATTAATTAGTGTAAATAATTAAATTGGTTAAAAATATATTAACCAGTAAGGCAGAAGATGAAGGACACGCTGTTTAACTGTCCAAAAATATATAATGTAGTACCTGGGGCAGCGTAGTGGTGCAGTTGCCTCAAAGCTATAAAAGGTCCTGAGTTCAAATTTCAGCCGTCCTGTGTGCAGTTTGCATGTTCTCCCAAAGCTTACAACTCCATGCTTAGGTTGCTATTGCTGCTGTAGAACTGTGGGAGCTGTCTTGTGATAAAGGTTTCTCGCAGCTGTTTGGTTCAGCTAGCTACCCGAGATTAATGCTAAACTAGGATTTTGCAACGACACAGACATCCCCACCCTGCAAACTGACAGGACTAGTTCCTGGGTTTGTCACGCACGAAAACCTGTGAGCCTAATCTTCAGCTTCAAGGTAAAGAAGCTCAACCATGGTGTTGACTGCTTATTTTACATAGGATGTGTCTTCCAGCTTTTGAAAGTACCATATGGATATGTAACAAGTAAAAAAAAACTTGATAGTCTTTATGTGTCTTTTATGTTTTTTACTGAAAACTAATTCATTTTATTTAACATTACTGTTACAGAACAGCCAGCGTGAGGACAGCAGAATCCTAACTCTTAGATGCAAATGCTGATTATCAGCATGGGAAACTGTATATGTGGCGTTATGCTGGAAAACTTTGGATTTTAACATCCGTGTTGATGAGACTTAGACATCCAAATAAACATTGACCCACAACAAGCACACTCCCTCATGCAAATGGAAATTCCAAATGTCACTGGCCTACCCTCGCAGGAAAATGCACCCCACAACATGGAAACAACATCAACCAATCAGGAACATGTGGAGGAACATGACAATGGCCCAACATGTTGATTTGACCTCCAAACTTCCTACAGCCCATTCTGATCAAGCATCAACAGGATGCAGTGGAACAAGTTGGATTGACAGAGACCCCACTGCACAAGCCAGAGTAGCCAAAGGATCCACTGCCAGCGTCCTGGTTCCAGACCCCATAGGACACCCTGAGAGATCCTCTGGTCCATGCCCAATGGTTCAGAGCATTTTTGACCACATAAAGGGGACCAACACAATATTAGGCAGGTGGTCATAATGTTATGGCTGATGGCTGTTATGTCCTTTGTCAAACAATATCGCCTCATCAGGGATGTGTAACTTTCCTTGCACTATGCTTTTAAAAGGCCTTTGTCACACTAGCACATACGCGCATTATCAGACAATCTTTATTAGGTCACACAAACTAAAATTTTCCTTAAATTATAATCAGAACACTTCACTGTATGGTGTGGCATTCATACGTTGCAAGTGCAAAGTGGTTCAGTGACTCCCAGAAGACTCACAACAGTATACATTAATCCATCAAAGAAAAAAACAAAGCAAAAAGTGGTGACTGTAAGACTTCTAGAGTTTATGAATCTATCTTTTCTCTTTCAACCGCTGTGCATTTTCTGTCTTGTCTGACTTATAGGGTCTATAATCAGTCGCAGTCTATTTCATCTAATGATTGGATCGTCAATCATTACAAAGACCTGCATTTCATGAATATTTGATGTGAGCCAAGTGCATTAAACTTCATTCCTTTGCTCTGCATCGGTTACAGTGGTTACCGGCCTGCAGCCAAACCGGGTGTCCTTAGAGAACAATGTGCGAGACGCTTCCTATTTCAGAAATGTTCAACCTCCTTTGTCTTTTTTATTGTACCACATCCACAGGGGCAGTCCTACTTTGAGTGAGTTTTCTTCTTTTAGGACAAATGAAAACTTCCTGTAGCTTTGTTGCCAGAGTCTTTCTCCGTTCATTAAATCAGCCTAAGGCGTTTTGTTCTGCCTCCGGCACGGCATTGGTCCTCGCCTGCTCCTCTCCTCCTCTTCATCATCTTCTGGTCTCTGCGGTCTTTTGATCACAAGCCAAGGCATTACATAATTTCTGACAAGATCTTGGGCCCTTTAATCAAGAGTAATAGATTTTATTAAAGATGTAGGGTGAATGGGTGCTATAGGTCATTTGAGGTGATGTAGCTTATGGCTTCACTCAAACTTGGGGAAGGCAGACATGTTCAAGTGACCCTGAAGATGAACAGTGCTATTTACAGGTTATTTGTTTGTTTTTTTTCAAACTCAGAGAGAGGAATTGGGAAGGTTCAAGAGCACAGTTCACATTAGTCTAGCGCTCATCAAAGTACAGTATAACACATGAGAAGCTCATCAACTAAGGCACTGGCTGTGTAATATACATGGAAGTGGACTGTAAAAAGAAGCCACACTCCGGGATAGTTTGTGTAGCTAAAAATAGAAATACTTATGGGGAGATTATGTGAAGACTGTATGTCAGACTAGCAGCCAGCATAAAGGATTCGTCTCATGCGGCAATGTACATTCATCCTCCTCCCCATTCCTCTTCGTTTTTGTTACTCCATTTCTGCCTCAGTACCAATTTAAGCAGAGACACGCTGGTACAAAGTCACAAACACACACACATACACAAATTCACTCGCATAACGGTAAAAGTTAGCTGGCGGGTGAGGTGTCAGCGTCACTTCAGAGACAGCTTGATGACAATCCAGCTGGAGTCACACTTTTAAAGGTCACACACAGATCACACACACCCTTTTTCTTTCTCTGTCTGTCTCTCTCGCTCACACACACACACACACACACACACAAACACACCAACACACACACACACACATCTACGCTCACTTTAATTAAAAGCTGCAATCAAGCTGACTGCTGCATGCATTAACACCTCTCACAGACGTGAGAATGTCGTCATATCACCGAAGTTCTAAAAGTCTGAAACATTTCACCAATCTACGCAACTTTAGCTGATTGTGAGGATCTTCAAGGAACATCTCACGAATGAGAAAAAAAGACTGTCGATGGCAAGTTGGGAAAATTATTCTTGCTAACATGTCACTTACCTCAGGGGAAAAGTAAGCTGTAGTCTACTTTCTATTGTTTGCATTTAGATAAAGCAGAATGTGTTGTTTACATCAGCGCAGAAAGCAGTAAAAATTCCCAAAAGCCCTTTCGCCCAAGTCACCAGAGGTTTCCATGGCCATTGAGGCATCCTACCTTTGGCAGTACAAAAATGTCAAGGGTAAAAAATGTGCATGAGAAAATTGAATCAGCCTATTAAATTAGGATTTTTTTTCTGTGTCCATTTATTAATTGATACATTAATTTATCTCTCCCACTGCCATTTTTCAGCCACATAAAATGCACTTACTGCTGCTTCTTTGCCACGGTGTAATCTGGAGCTCGCTGCTCTGGCAGAGGGCAGCATGGAAAGTGAGGGAGGGCTGATTCCCTCTAACTAAATTTAAACTGGGTGCTGTTCTAGTGACTAATGAACTGATTCCCTGTGGGGGAATTGGACCTCAGAGCGGCACTTCGTGTGGCCCAAAAGGGGGGCGACGATCAATACACGACGAGCAATAAGGAGGGAAATAGATTTACAAAATGAAAATCAACCATTCTGCTATTAATTTCCATTTAACTCCCATCAATCATACCTCAGTCAGGAGGTTTGTGGGTAGTCAGTCATTTAGCAGAGCTGTTTGTTTGACTCAATTAGTCAGATTTTCTTTGTGCTTCCTCTTTCTCACCTCCTAGTAAAGAAATGTTGTTGATATTATAATCGTTGGTGTAAAAAGAGGCCCATTTAAAAAATTTTCAGTGTTCTAAATCACAATTTCTTTATTACTTTTTTTGGAAAAGACTGCCATACAGTGTCCATCCATCCATCCATTATCTGTACACCGCTTAATGCTCTGTAGGGTCGGCAGCCTACCACAGGGCGCAATACAGTGTAAAAAGTATAAACTCTGTATCACGTCTTTGATTTTGAGTCCATACAGTTCTCAAAAATGCTAAAAAAAAGTCTATATTCATGCTGTGAACTCTGCAGTACCATGAAAATTTGAAACAATCTTTTTATGGTATTGGCTTTTGCACACAAATTCTTCACTAAGCCATCTAAATAAATCCAAAGTCACTGGGAGTTCCATAAAAAGCCCTCTTGCCACTAGGGCTGGATGATAGAGCTGAGACATTTAGAACCATAAATGTTTCATTTCAGTCAGGAGAAAAAAGGTTTATTTTGAACTTAGTTAATAAAATGTTAGAAAATATGTGCAATGTGAAAGTGTTTTGTAAATGCTGAGTAGTCAGAGGAGCATCCAGAACGACCTGGCTGAAGCCGCCACACTACACTGAGGTTAAGGTTCTGACTGGCATGCCAGGACCAGGTGTCATCAGGCAGGGACTCCACACCAGCCTCCAAGCGCTGGAGCTGCTGGTGACGTTTCTATTGCAGGTATGGATCGATGTTGTTTTACTGGTCAGGCCTACTAGTGCCTACTGTTTGCTTAACTTAATCACCTCTAACCATTCCATGGTCCTTGTGGTTGAGTTTGAGGATTCAGCCTAGCAGTATCAAAGAGCAGAAGGAAAGAGATATAGCGTGACAGCATTGTCATATCAATTCTCACCCCTACCAAAGACTCATCTCACTTAGCCTGAAGTGAACAGATAGGGCCCGTACAAAGCAATTGTACATATAATTGCTAGTCCAAAGCTGCACCTGTCAAATACGGTTAACCATCTGGGTTTCCATAGACAAGAAAAAGGGAAGAGAATAGATAAGCTCTATTTAGTTGGGAGGTGATGTGCCTTAAATTGCAGTGGCAGCTGTAAAAGAGCTTGTGCTTGCACACTAAAGAACCGGAAAGTGAGATAAAGGAAAGCACCAGGCTGGAGAAAATAATCTTGGCAGAGGTGTGTCAAGGCCATCGTGGCCATCTTTAATTTGAGGAATGTGACGGTTACCTCAGAAGTATGAAATGTTATCAGGATTGTATGTATACACTGCATGTGTACCTTTATAGAGAAAAACTATACGTGATTTCTTTTCCCTTGTAAGCCATATAGTGTGGTTTTAAAGGACATGGGATGCAAGGTGAGGAAAAAAAACATACTACTTGCTTTTCTGAGTGTATGTACTTCAGTGTTTCCCTTCAGCTTATATGTAGAGTTGATTTTTCTCAATAGAACATCTACTGTAATTTTAGGCACATAGGCAGTTCAGATCTCCAAACTGTGAGGCCCTCTAGGAGAATATGGACCAAAACATGATCAGACATTGTTGCACAGCTCTCATGACTAACTGTCATCCCTAATGTGTCATGTGCATAAATTATCAAGGCTGTGTGAGTTATGGAAGCTTGGCCTTACTGTGTTATGGCAGTCAGCATTGATCTGCTGCAGCAGCTGGCTTTCAAATTTCTCCAGAGACGGCTGTAGGGAGATGGTCAGTCTGCTCAGGGTGAAGGGCAGCATCTTGAGCAGCTGAGGCCTCAGCAGAGCATCTCCTGATGACACAGCGAACAAAGCATCAGCATGTGCAAATGCCCTAATACTAATATGTTTTTTTACAATCATATTCATGGCACTTCTGAATCTCAAATGATTTCCTTACTTGTATTCTTGGTTAGGTTTTCTGCTCCAATAATGTCTGTTGTGTTGCAACGACAGTGGAGGAGAAACACACCATCTAGTGTGATAGATGTGTGAAACAAGTCATGGAAAACATTCCAATAGAAAGTATTTTATGTCTGACCCATTTCTAAAATGCAGTGATATTCTCCATCATCCACAGAAAATGGATCATGGCAGAAGTTCTATAAAAGAGAGAGGTCAAATGGAAATACATGGTTTGTAGCCATGCTGATTCTGCTGTGTCTAACCTTAACCCAAAAAATGGCATCTTTTTTCAGTCTTACATACAAATCACCACAATTTCCACTACATGAATGCTAAACAATACATGATTCATGATGATTCATTCTTGAGAGACCTTTTTCAGCTGCTCTGTGTTGGATGGATTGCGCTGAACACCCATTTCCTTTAAAACACCCCAAAGATGGAACTCTTGTGGGGACATTGGCCGTGTGCTTTAGATCATTACCATGCTGGAATATTCCTCTTCTGCCAAGCTTCTGCAGACTGAGAGTCATCTTGTCAGCCAGTGTTTGGATATATCTACAGGCACTCATGGTGCCCTCTATCAATGTTATCTCCCCAATGCATTTTCCATTCATGCAGGCTCATATCATCACACTCCCACCTCCGTGCTTCACTTTCAGGACTGTGCATTTACTGTGGCGGTCCTGACCAGGCTCACGTCAAACATGCTAAACCCAATGTGAGCCGAACAAAACCTCATCTATAGCATCTCCTTCGGCAACTGACATGGATAGCTGTAAGTGTAAGTCTAAAACAGAGGTTGAGGAGGGTCATTTAAAGTGCTAGCTTAGCAAGACTTGAGCACAGAGAGTGAAATAAATGTTTTGTAACTACGTGAACTAAAGCATTAGTTCTTACTAAAACAATGTTGACTTTTCCACGCACAAAATACATTCTGTCAAAAATGATTTTTTTTAAACACATTTTGAACTCAACCATGAAGATATACACAAACTGAATAAAGAAACACCCTCCTTTTTGGCAGCAAATGCCACTGTCAACTGTCACTCTTTGATTCTGAATATATAACTATAGCATAATATCATAATATAACAATATAACATTTAAATAACTGCTCCACTGATTTGTGGTAAGGTGCCTAATGCCGATCACTGGAATGTTTACACCACAGAGAGATACGAGAGCTTGTGTCAAAGAATCCAACAAAAACGGTTTGCATTTGGATACTTGGCGTAAATTGAATCGACTGAGGAAAACATCTTGGCCAATGGATGGAGTGGGAAAGTCTGTAAAGTCCACAATCACCCCTTTCAGACACAACAAAGAGAAAATAGCCACTGTGATTGTAATCTCTTCCAGAGTAATGCAGTCATCAAGCGTTTCATTGCAGCCCTTGTCTCTGGAGCACAGAGTTGGACTGTTCTGAATGCGGCGTGAATATCAAGCCGGTGGCTGTGGTCTTAAAAGGCAGCTTAGGTCTGTGCTGCTCACAGCCCCAGAACATGAAGAGGATTAGCCTGCTACCATACCTCCCACTGACTCCCAATGATTATAGCTCTGCACTGTCAGACTTCATTACATTCCCCCTTAGAAACTTACTTCCTAAGTACTGCAGACATTTCAACTTCTGATGGAACTAAGTTTCCAAAAAAAGGCCACCATTAAGTACTACGATGAATGTCCTGCATGTTGCGTCCTGTATGTGATAGCTGATGGAAAACAAGTGAGTAACTGATGTCGTTGTAATGTAAGATTGCATCTGAAGTGCTGAATGTGTTGAGTTGAGCCATGTCCGAGGAATCTAGCTTGAGTTCAGGTGATTTCTTTGTTGAACAGTTTTTTGACAGTTGAATAGAGGCTACAAATGTACCAAATGTAGGCTACAGCATCTGTAAAAAAACACTGTTTTATTTTTGATGACTGAATCTCATACAATACATTTAGGGCAATAAGAGGGACACTCTGTAAGCAGATGTGAAACAAAATGAATTCATGAAGACGCTTTGGTTTAACTGATCAGCTGTGACACTCTTACACATACTTCCATTTTTAGGAAGCTTCACCTTACCCTGATCATTGATCCATATATTTATAAATCAGTGCAGAGAATATGAATGAATATACCGGTACATGGTCTTTAAAAAGCGCATGCTGCTTAACATTTCTACAGTTTGACCAATTCACAGCAGCAGCGCATCCCCATTATTCTCGCTGACTGAGGCCTTCATTCATTGAACTTACACGTTCCCAGTGATGTAAAGCATACCTGTTGGAGAAGCTGTGAGACCAGGAATTTCCTCATCTCCAGACACAAGGACATTCTCTGGAAGGAGGTGTATCGTAGA
This sequence comes from Dascyllus trimaculatus, assembly GCA_024666655.1. Lineage (NCBI taxonomy): Eukaryota > Metazoa > Chordata > Actinopteri > Pomacentridae > Dascyllus > Dascyllus trimaculatus. Next base: position 3,004,900 of record CM045452.1, on the reverse strand, counting down.
AACCAATGCAGGATGTTTTTTCACCACACAGTCTAAATGTGCTCCATCAATAATCTTCAGGAGACTGCCATCTGCAAAATATAAGAAATACAACAAATTTAGGTAGAATATTTCACATGCAATTTATGATAAACAGGCAAACTCTTCCTCTGAATGCAAATGAGTTACATATGATATTTAGCCCCTCCATCATCCCCGTATTCTACCCAAAGAAATGTTATCCATGGTGCTTCAGAATCTAATATTTTCCCCAGAGGCAGGGAGTCACCTGACAATATGACACCCAATGCACAGACACTTCCATTTTTCAATATTCCATTTGGCTGGTGGTGACCTAGGTGCAATGTTCCATTACACTGCTAGCACCATTTCCAGGGCTAAAACTGAAATGACAACCATTCAACTTGGAAAACACGCTCGTCCAGAAGAGCACTGCAGTGTCGATGAGGCACGAGGTATGAGCAATGGGGTAGACATTGTCATCTTTCAAGCAGGTCATCCAATGACAAGTGACGACCCATAACTCCTGCCATCAACACAAAGCACAGATCATTTGGAAGGTGACTAAAGTGGTGTTTGATGTGCTGCGTATGTTGGCTTCCTTCAAGCATGAACAGCATCGCAATCTTTCACTCTGACAGGGTTAATGATTGCACCTTCAATGGCATCAGTGACAATCAATACATGTAGCTCCATTCACTCCCATGGGCTGCTTCAACAAGCTGGCACTAAGCAACGGAAGGTGAGATATCATAAACAGTAAAATGCTAGTGGTCTAAGTCATTGGGTATATTTTGGTTTATAATTTCGTGGTAAAAAAAAACTAGCATGATGGCAACTATTCAGTTATCCTTTCTGTACAAACTGTAGAATAACAGCATGATACCAGTACCGCAGCGCTAAAGAAAAGCAGAATGTAGTCAAACTGGAATTTGTGAAACCAAACCCTAAAAATGTTGAACATCTGTTCAAATTCGTGGCGTTAAATACAATATCACTGCACTAAATTTTAAAACATCTTTTCTTTTATGTTATCTAAACAGATATACGCCATTGTTCTAAGGTTAAAAAAAAAGTGTCAAGACAGGTAAAGTTTTTATAACAATTCCTCTACATATCCAGACAGATAGAGGAACTGAAAAGGCGTTTCTCTCTCACCTTTGTGTTAGTGGCAAACATAAAAAAATTAAAATAGGATCAAAATACAGCACAAATACAATAAAGTAAAATATATAGAAATCAACCTATGTACAGTGGCAGTGGTGCAAAACAGTGAGAGCTTATTGAGGTGATGAAGACAAATTCCTTGTAATGTAAAAATTACTTGGCAATAAACATGATTCTGATTCTGATTCTGGTGATGGTAGTGCAAATATGGTAGCAGCGATGTACAGTAGAGCAAATGGTTCAGTAAGTGAAGACACATTGCTGATAATGTACAGACAGTGAATGTATGAGTCTATGTGCAAAATGGGTGTGTTACAGTCCAGGGGCAGGGGGGAGAGGGGGGACTGATAGGGCAGAGTTCAGCATACTGACAGCCTGGTGGATGAAGCTGTTCAGCAGGCTGGTGGAGCAGCCTGGAGGCTCCCGTGCCTTTTTCCTGAAGGCAGGAGACTGAAAAGGGAGTGTGAAGGGTGGGAGGTGTCACCAGTGATACTGATGGCTTGGCGGGTGAGGAGGGTGTTAAAAATGTCTGAGAAAGAGGGCAGAGGGGCACCGATGATCTTGCTGGTTGCGTTTACTATGCATTGAAGGGTCTTTCAGCAGGATGCAGTGAAGCCTCCATACCACACAGTGATGCAGCCAGTGAGGATGCTCTCAGTGGTGCCCCGGTAGAAGGAGCACATGATGGGGTTGGGACTCGTGCTCTCCTCAGTTTGCAGAGGAAGTAGAGGCATGTTTGAGCCTTCTTGGCCAGCAATGTGGTGTTGTCGATCCAGGAGAGGTCCTCAGAGATGTGCACCCCCAGGAACTTGGTGCTGCTCACCCTCTCCACAGCTGCACCATCGATGGTCTGTGGGGGATGCTGTGAGTGTCCTCTACTGAAGTCAACAACCATCTCTTTGGTTTTCTCAACACTGAGGAAGAGATTGTGGTCTTTACACCACTGGACCAGCTGGCTGGTGTCATTCCTGTAGTTAGCTTCATCATTCTTAGGCATTGTTGGCTGCACCCTTTCAGAATATAACATATCTACATTACCAGGAGATGATCACAGTCTTTACTGCTAATCTTGGATGTGTCAAGGTATTAAGATTGGCCTGAGCAAAGGACTTCATATATCTTGGAACCTTGTCATGAGCGACAGGAAAGTGGAGCATGAGATGGAAAGGCAGATTTGGACAGCATAAGCAGCGATGCAGATGTTATGCTGGACTGTCACGGTGAAGAGGAAGCTTGACAGCAAAGCTCTCGCTTAACCACTCAGTTTGTGTTCCAACCCTCATCTATGGTCATGAGCTGGTTTTATGAGATGTCATCTGTCCCATTTTCCACTGTGCTATTTTACAACATTCAAGCATTAGCACAAGGAAAAGCAGGTTGCTGTCTGCTGGGGATGCAGTCCCGGCTAGTGGTGGCTGGCGGCGTAACATCTCAAACCCAGCAGTTAAGTGGCATCGTGCATTAAAAAAATATCAATAGTTACTTTAACCATGTAATATTTATGGTGCCAACACCCAACCTGCTAAAGGATAAATGCTTTTGAAAGTGATGGCAGGTCTGTCTGAAGTCCAAACAAGGGCCAGATAAAATATTAAATAAAGAAAAGATGAATCCCTTAAAAGACTGCTGCAATGATCTGCAAACATTCAGAGAATCCATACTAGGGTCCAAGCTTTAGTCAACATAAAATAATGGGCAGATCAAATTTAAGACCAGACAACTTTAAGCTAGTATAAATAGATTTTTTGACATTGTTTAGTATTTAAAATCTTCCATACTGCATTAAGAAACAGTTTTTTAAATGTGTTGATATCACTGTCAGTAAAGGTCAAACTGTACTTATACAGCCACATGTGCCTATGAGGTGTTGTTTCTCCATGTACAAGGTGAGAAACGACTCACGGTATTGCTGTAATAGTATAAGATCTTTAATGCTTGCAAGCACAGGACGCAACTTCTAACAAATGAGCCCATAAACTGTTCCACAGCTGGAGTTTCATAAAATTACTTCTACGTCATTTCTTATCATTCAGTCATCTAAGTGATAGACAGTAAGGGGATGTTCTGAGACTGGCACTAACTGGTCTGAAACTGCCCATGTCCTCTTTCCTGATACCTCTATGCTTTCTTTCCATCTATTTCTGTAGAAGACACAACATGTTTTGCAAGTATTATCAGAAATGAGTGTTATTCCATGCGAAGGTCTGCTTCCATTCTTTTCTAACACTCTAAACATAAGTCCAGCCACCCTGTGCAGTCTAAACAATAACAGAAACTAGTTATGCAAGCAGTTCTTATACAGTACATACCTAAATGCTCCTATAACTTTGAAAATAATAATTTCCCTCACAAAGGAATGATGTTACCTAACCCTGTGCACCATGTGCTGGTGCAGCCCAGAGTTTATGACCACATAGACTGTGTGCTGACCAATCTGTATGCAAATACCCACTGTATAAACAGAGGTCTACGTCCTTTTTTGTACAGCAGAATGCTAAATAACTCTTACCAGACATTGAAATATGATGATCCAGCACTGCAGTTCTAAGAACTACTACCCAAAATCCCACAGACTGGAAAAATTGCTGAATGTAAGCCACACAGAAGCATTTTTCAGTCAATAAATTGTACGTATCAGCTTTAAAACATCAAGGCATTTTTTTATAGTTCTGACTGCTTCTAAAACTTTGCCCAGAACAAAAAAAAGACTCTACTACCTGGGGTAGGCAACTAAAGTTCAGATTTTTTCTTGAGAAAAAGAAGCCAATGTATTCAGACATTGCCCAATAGTAGCTTCACAATGAATTCTGATTGAAGAAATACTTAAGACCAAAAGTCCAATGCCAAAGCAAGTAAATGCATCACATACATACAGTATTTATGCTTCTATGTTATTTTAGGAACCAGAGAAGAGAAATATTTGCAATGCAAAAAAAAGCAGCAATCATAATTAAATCTTCTGTAAAGTGCAACTGAAAAGAACATAGATTTTAATATAAATCTATGTCAAATAAACTGCATCTTGGGAACCTGAGGGACAGTGCTGTTAATGAAGTTGGTCTGTTTAGTCACAGAAAATAACAAAAATTATGAAAAGATGATGAGTTCACAGGAGGGATGGATGTCCATTTCTGCTGTAGACAGCTTTTCATCCATTTTCAGGGCACAGCCAGTGCCTTTATCTTTAAAGTCATTGAAAGGGGATTGAGAAGGAAAGAAGATGATGGAGTATATCACTGTGTTCTCCCCCCCTCCCTGTCCATGACTCATCCCAGTCAAACCCTTTAACTCTCTCTAGCAGTTAGCCTACTACAAAAAAAGTGCTTACGTCTAAAGCCAAAAAAAAAGGAAAACGGTTTGGTGAAATCTCTGAGGTTGCAGCACAGCCTCAGCTCTGTTCTACAAACGTTTTCAGTGGCAACAGCAGCTTTCGTTGAAAAGGTGTCTCCATGAAACATAGAAGAAAAGTAGGATGGGAAGAAGAAGGAAAAGGGAAAGAAACGTAGAACTTTCTTGACACAGATGGTGCCCAGGTGTCTGCAACTTTTTCATCTTTTATTTCTTGTTATTCATTATGCATCAAGCTTGAGGTTCAGTCAGATGCTGTGCATAGATTAGAAAACCACCCCAAAATTTCCTTACAGCAGTGGTGTGGTACCTTCGAGTCAGTTCAGCAGCAACTTGGCAAGAGATGTGAAACCAAGGAAGTCGACGGGGAAAAAAACAAAAATGGCTCAGCATCAGACAAACAGAGGCAGGGGTTTGGGGAGAAGGTTGGGTGGCAAAGAAGAAAGGAATAAATATGAGAGTATGAGCATCACTGAAAGTCAAGCTTATGAAGAGCATCTCATCGGTATATTGCAATATTTGTTAACAGATGTCTGTTTTCTGAAGTGGAGTCAACTTACCATGTTTACCGTCATAAGTAATGAACATATTTTACATTTTCAGTACCAAATTTGACTAAGTTTATATAATGTTTATGTTGAATCAGCGTCATATTTTGGGCAGCTGCGGCTCAGGTGGTCAAGCGGGTTGTCCACTGATTGCAAGGTTGGTGGTTCGATCCCCAGCCCCTCCGCATGCCGAAGTGTCTTTGGGCAAGACACTGAACCCCACATTGCTCCCAATGGTAGATTAGCACCCTGCATGGCAGCTCTGTCGTCATTGTTGTGTGAATGGGTGAATACGAAACACATTGTAAAGTCCTTTGGATACCACTAACGTAGAGAAAAGTGCTATATAAGTGCAGATCATTTACCATTTACCATTTTATATTTAACAATATTAATATCTTTACAGAGTAATTTAGAGTTCTGCCTTTGATGACAGTAGTGATGAAAGCTTACACCTGAAACAATGGTCCAAACACCTGGCAGCCATTTTTACTGAACTGCAAGTAACATCGAAGTATGAATGTAGTCATTTGTTAATAAAGTTAATGGTTTAGACGGACTGATGGGGAAACACAGGCCTGTGTCACAAAATCTGTGCAGACTGCGTTGTGCTATATTCAGCTTAACGGATGTTCAAATAGCCAGATCACCCTCTTCGGATAATGAAGCACACTGTTCTGCATGTGTATTTTTCAGTCATGAAGATAATTTATCATAAAGCTGAAGAATCATTTCTAGAAATGCTTTGCAAAGTACCTCTGAGTGTCTTAAAAAATGCTGTGTAAGCATTTTTACTATGATTATTAGGGTCGGAGCACCAACGGTGTGTAGAACCCTATTGTTATTATTATTATTAAAAAGATTTATTAGATATATCAGTATTTGTATCACAAATCTCTCTCACAGTAGGCGGTTAGCTCTTTCAGACAGGGTGGGTACAGCATCAAAGACAGGCGATTTCCAGCACTTAATACAGCATGCAAGTAAGGACAAAACAATCACAAACATTGCAATCTTCAATATTTCACAACTAAAAGCAGAAAGTAGCACAGAAATGATTTATACTTCATAATCCTTTGCACCACTGCACGGAGGAAAATATGCTCTACATGACAAGATAAACTATTAGGCTAATCATTTTACATCTAGATTTAATAGAATTTTAATCTGGTGTCAGCAACTGCATCTGAAAGTGTGCATTAGGTAATGAAGACCTTGCATGTATCCTGGTGACTGAACTGATGTTTCATGACAGTTCCCAGAACTACATTCCAGTATTTATGGGTCACCAAGTCAAGTCCAGTCTTCTGGCAATCAAGTCTAGTAGACTTGTAGTCTAGTAGACTCTTACAGCAGACCAAGACCAAGTCAACTTCCAAGTCCTCATTTTCGTTTCCATCACAGGTCTAAAGTTCTGATATCTGTCACTGTATCTGCCCAACCAGCTTTACTTGAAAAGTCATGCATGCAAAGCCAAGCCTGAGGACAATCCTGTTGTTTCTAATGGTTTAAGAAGAATTCCACAAATTAAACCTGGGGTCTTTATTTCATTACTTGAATGGTAATCTTTTTCACTTTGAATAACATTACATCCACCAAAGAAAAGCAGCTTGAACATCCACCCTACCATGCATGTCTTTAGACTGTGGGAGGACACTAGAACAACCACAGAAAACCCACGCAGACACACAGACAACATGTAAACTCAACACAGAAAGGCCACCGCAAACCAGCAGGTTGGAATACAGAACCATAATGCTCTAAGTCAACAGCGCAAACCACCACATCACTGTGTGCCCAAGATGGGATCATCTCGACCATTTTATTCAGAGGTAAAATTGTGCAATGGCACTGGTTCGAAGACACTGGTGTTACAGTTGGTGGAAATGTGAGGAAAAATTCACATGCACTTCAGTGTGGATCAAGTTGGAAAGCTTATCTTTGCTCAGTTTGAGCCTATAGTGGCACTAGCACAACTAAAGGAGTCACAGATTTAAGGAGATTAAAAATATTTAAAGTTTTAAGTTCAGATAAACAGCAAGAAAGCCTGGTGTAAGTGGTGAAGACAAACATCTATGTGGCATGTCTTAGACTATATATATATACACAGTACAAGGAAGAGGGCTCGGGAAAACCTCTTTATCTTGGCCACAGAGAGGTTTTTTCAATATCAGTGACAACATTTGCCATGGCACTACCTTTCTGTCCCCTACGCACAGATATACACAATAAATTAATGCATCATAGTGTTGCTTCAAATTAAGATATGCTAATGTGAACACAATGTACCATCTGTTTGTCCTCTCATCACATTAAGAGGTCCCCACAGAGGCCCTCCATCCTTCTCACTTCATTTTTTTCTTCTCTCTGCTCCTTCTTTTCTCACAGTTGGTTGAGTGGAGAAGCTTAGATCAAGCCAATGAGCTTACTGCCTCCCTTCGTGCTTGTTTCCTCCTCCTATTTTTGTCTCCCATCCTTTAGGACTTTCAAAAGCCCCAAGGCAACTTCCTTCCCTCTATCTTCCCTGCTTTTCCTATTTCCTGCCTCTTGACCCTGACTCCAGCTCTGGAAAATTGAGGGATTTTGACTTCTCTGCCACAATCACTCTATTTCTTCCTTGTGTAATTTCACTGCTCTTTTCTCTGTCACTCCACACCAACTTGTCTCCACGTTATCTTTCCACATTCAGTATTTCTCCACCAATCACAGGCCTTCTGATAAAATTTGTATTTCATAACACGTTTCGCAGATGGAACATACTGTTTCTATTTGTTGTATTTATCCAAAGCAGCATTTTTTTATGAAAAAGCATGTGTTTGTCTTCTGTTTAGCTGCACCACTTTGTATTCTTTATTCAGCCACTTTTTTCTCTAATGTTATCGATCCATCCAATTATGTAACCTGGTGATGTTCATTTAAAATTCTAGCACTCAGTTATCTCATCACTGCATCCTTATTTCCAGCAAGTAAGTCTTTGACAAGGCAGACTCTCTCTGCTTTTATGATTCTATTTTCCTCTTTTTCATGTATCCATTAATTATCATAATCTCAGGGAGAGGAGTGTGTACGTGTATTACTCATGTTGTGAGGACCTACATCTGTTTACACAGTCCTGTAAGACAGGTCTCACTGTTAGGGATAAAAAAAGAAGGTCTTCTAATGCAAATTGTCAGAATTTAAGGTGAAGACGTGTTTTAAGGTAAGGGGAAGGTTAGGTTTAAGTTGGGGTAAGGGTTTGGGAAAGGGTTAAGTGAGTACTACTTAAGGTTAGAATGAGTCTAGAGAAAATAAATATAAGTCAGTGTTATGTCCTCTGAAGTCACGGACAGCTGACTGTGAGTGCATGTGTTACTCAGCCAGTGGCAGAGAGCCTAGCTAGGCAGCAGAACATAGAAATACATAGCGTTTGGCAGTCACCCATCCTGTTCTGCTCCTATTCTGGCATCCAGTTATGTCCCTGTGCACACTCCACAAACACACATACAGTATATATGTATACACGGACAAACACATGCACAGACTCCTAGCAGCATTATATATGAACCACACTGTCACTGTAAAACTACTGACTCTGTTATCAGAGAATTGTGAAAGACCTTAGTAAAGTCACACATTAACATTTACATTCTAATGGAATAGAATGTGTGTCTTTGACACTCCACACATACATTTCTGTGGTTTTATAAGTCGGTCATTTATGTTGTAGAGAATCAGGCTGGCATTATTGTTGTTTTTCTGTTGTGTTTCATTGGAAACTGCAACTTAGAATCTATGGCATAAATTTTACAGTGGAAATTTACAGTAAAAGTTAAATTTGTTTCAACAAACCATACTAGTCTCTTGATTTCTCTTTCTCATGAAAGTAAGTAAGCCCTGAAAACTTTGGATCTCTGTCTGAGATACAAAGCAAGGAAGTTCTATTTATGTTCTTTGGTTGGGGAATGAGGGAAACCAATTTGTACTCTGTGTCCTGAATGCTTTGTACTGTAGAATATCATAATATCTACATCAATAAATGTTTCTATGAGTATTAATTCTATGTTCTATGTCAAGTTGAAATAGCATATTTATATATTTTATATTTATATATTTTAAAAGCTTCTCAAGTCAGTATTTAAAAGGGGGCACTATTTCCACACATCACAATGGAGGGAGCTCGATATTAAAATTATATACATATATAATTATATAAAAGTTATTATATAAGAATTATACACAATATTTTTTCATAATGGACAAGGGAGACCGAAGGAGTTTTCACAACCGTGATTTAAAATTTTCCAGTTGATGGCTTCTTGTGTTTTGAGTTTCCAGTTACAGTGTTTTTCCCAGTCAAAACCTGGAAAGTGGGAGCGGTTTTCTATTCACCCGGTGCACATGTTGCCATACCCATCATTCAGTCCTTCATTAGACACCTCAAGCAGCATTTGACAACAACAATCAAAATACAGCATTTTAAAGGTGGATAAAGGTTTCTCCACTGAAAGTTTTAGTAGTAATTTTTTCTACACACTTTAAAATATCTCAACAAAGATCATAATCTTGTGTACAGCCACATGCTGAGTTAGTGCAGTAACAATGCACAGGAACTGGTAACTGCAGTGAAGAAAAGGACATAGAGCTGATTACAAGCCTATCACAGATTTTATACAGACATCCATGGTCACCAGCAGATGACTTCTAATGACTTGAAAGAAACCCTACCATGCATTCTTTAAAAGGGAATTTGAAATGTTGCAATAAACAGCAATTTATGGTGCATAGCATGACCACAACGTCCTGAGTTTCAATGTGGCTGCCAACGTCTGTCACATCTCACATCCCAGCTATTATTTCCTGTCACTCTCGCTCAGTAAACCAATAAAAGTACATGATAAAATTCAGTGAATACAATTCACTGACATTTGAGATTGACTGGGTCTATTTGCAGCCACAAGGTACACTCACTCTCCCCATTGATCTGTCTTTATTTCTACTATGAGAGGAACCCAGTGAACACATTGTCCATGCCAAAATTATGGAGCTACCATGTGGTGGGAAAGCAGTAAGCCTTTTCTCTGCCCTCCTCTTCTTTCCACCTGCTTTAGCTGCATGTTGTGATTCAGCAAACAATTCTCAGTGGAGTGTGATGACCACACTGCATTTCACACTGCAAACAGTGGACAGAATGCTGACCTATCTGAGTGCTCCTAAGGACAGTGTTTACTTCATCTTTGAATATCTAAGGTTCATACACTCTGTGCACAGTGTACACAATGTCAAAGACATAATTGGAAGCACTTCATGGTTTAATCCACCAAAAACACAAGAAAAGAAATACTAGCTTATGAAATATAATCTGCTGGTCAATATTAGCTTCGTTCGACATGTTCTTTTTTTTTTTACCAGAGATTTACAAAATCCACAAAATGCTTCAAAGTTGTTATGAGCTGGGAGGTACATTCAACGGGAGGAACGTGGAACCAATACCAAGCTCAGTGCATAGCCGTTGAGGGGAGAAGACGACCAGAGCAGGCTGGCCCACACACAGAGAGATGCTGCAGGGAAAGAGTGGAGCGATGGCAGAAATCTATTCACGTTCAATGGGGTTCAGGTAAGGCCTGTTTCCTTTTCTAGTCAATTAGCAACTGAAAGCATTCCGGTTATGTTGCAGGCTGTTGGAGTTGGTACAGCCAAAATGCCTTTTGGTATCTAAAGACCCTGAATGTAAAAACAAATGATTTTACCAGAACTACCAGAGCCTGAATATTTGCTAAAACCACCAGTGTCATTGAGTGGCAATTAAAGCGGCTGTGATTTCATGGGATATACAGCGACTGTGGCCAAAAAAGTCACAAACTGCCTCAGAGCTGCTTAGTGGCCCCAGTGCACAGTCGCCCACAAGCTGTCTATGTCACATGATCATTTTCATGTTTCATGTGTTTCCTTCTAAAAACTACTATCTGGTTATCCTGTTGTTTTCATATTATAAACAACACATTGAGCATCTGACATTTTTTTCTCAGTTGTAATAGATTTATCATAGCGTAAACGCCTTAAACTGGGTGAAAAGGTGTTTAGATTTATAAAAGTGAGCAAAGTAAGCTAAGGCCAGTTCCTTTGTTCCACTTCTTTCAGTCAATTTATGCTATCATACAGCCTGTACTTTTGTTTAAATTACTCACTTAATTTGAAATATTTTTTTCTATTTGACATGTTTTTTATTTTTCTTATCATTTGTCCTTTTCTATTGTTTTAGCTGATCAATTTAATTATTCTATAAAAAGTGTGTGCACTTTATTAAACTTATCTGGACTGTTATTGATTTACTGAATTTAACTAATCTAATTTTATTCTGCTGCATATTATCTTGTACATGTTTTCAATTTTTACCTTTGCACTTTGAATAACTTCTGTGTGTGAAAAAGTGCTGCAAAAACAAACTTGCTTGGGATAAGAGGGCCACCAAAAGCATAACTTGAAGTTTCCACAAGGTGAAAGGGTCTAAATGTATGCCAAGGTCCATGTGAAGTACAATTCGTCATCAATCCAGGTCCAGTCAGTTTTATTTACATCCCAGTTTTGCATTGTGGAGGCCTTGCAATCTGTGCAATCATGTGACACCTCAGCCTTTAGACCCCCCTGTGTTTGTGAAGTGCACCCAACATTAATGACTGCACTAGGGCTGAACAATTTGTGGAAAATATCTAACTGCAATCTCTCTGACTGATACTGGCGCTGCTACATTTCTTTAAGTCAAGCATCAGATCAATACCCATTGTGTTACATGATTTAAAATGTGATGGAGGACCAAGTGTGACTGTCACGCAAGGAAGACAATGTTAATTTGTAAAACCTCTGACACAACGGTTTAAACTCAGGATCAGACCTGGTACAAAATGTATGAGGTGTGGATCATAAATAATGGAACTGAGCTCATGCCAGTCATGCCAGAGCATGCAACCTGAACTACAGAGTATACACTGATCAAGTGGGAGCATAAACAACCCCTGATTGCTTGAATTGCAAAAAAATTAATTAGAGAATTAGTGCAAACCCTAAATTGCAGCCTTTGCATTTTTTTAATTGCATTTTTTTGAATTTGCAGTTTCTATTTGAAATCAACTCATGTTCCACCCTAAACTGCACAGACCACATGTGTAAATAAAACATGCGCAAAAACAGCTTCATACCCACACAGGCACACAATGTAGCATAAACAGGTCAGTCTGCTGTCTGTAAATGTGCAGCATGTTCACTTACTCTAAGGCAACACACTCCACTGGAACAACGATGGTGTGCAATGCTTGTAATCATTTGGTAGACGTGTGGGATTGCAGCCAATTAAAGTTTAAATTCATTCACTTTTATTCAGCTCAACTTTTAGCACCAGCTTCATCTGCAAAGCGTCAACAAACAATAAAGATCTTATTTTTCTCCCGAGCCACGGTATTTTCAAAAACAAAGTCAGGGAAACAGAATAATTTGGATTGGTAATGAATGAAGGATAAAAAAATCTTAGCCTCCAGGGAATGTTTTCTCATTCTAATTTTTCACACAATTAGACATGAATGACCACTGTAAGGAACGTACTTATTTCAGCTCAAAACAGTTGCTCGACATTTGTTTCCCTCTACAAATGCCCACTCCTCAGTGGTTCACATCAGCCAGCAGACACAGGGACTCTGTGTCCTTGTCACAGTGGACGAGGCTAAAAGGAACAGAAATAAATGAAAACGGTATTTGACCATTAAAGAGCAACAGCAAGAATGGCAGCAGCACGGCTCTTAAAACATAGAAGCAACATTCCACTAAACAACAGGCATATGGTAAATAATTCAGTGAGTATAAGAGTCCGTTTGAGAGAAGGTTTTCTAATATTCATGTGACATGATAGCCAAGACAGGAACTCTGCCTCTCACTGGGCGCAATGTTATTCATACTGTGCAGCACTGGAGTGTTTTGTAATTCATAGCCTTGGTTTTAAGCCAAGCAAGGACATATCTAGACCAACCCAGAGCTTCAGTCGCAAACTCAATAATTCAAGAAGATTTGTTCTCAAATTCTAATCTGATGTTACTCCAATATTAAAGATAATCCAATAAAAAGCTGTGAATTCTCAAAAAACAACTCTTTCCTAAAGGCAGGAGAAAACAACCAAACTATCAGCTTCCAGCAGGGACACAAAACTTGCACACAGTCGCTCAACGGAAAGCTGAAAAGTAAGTTAAAATAATCAAAACTGGCCTTAGAAAAAAGCACTGACAATTTCATGATCGATTATCCCTTAACCCAGATTGCCATTGAGTATGTTTTCTTCAAAGACAACTGTGAAGGGGAAGACTTTGTCAACTTAAAATGTGGGGCTCAAGTAGGATTTAGGGTTTGTCTAAACTGCAGATCAGACAACGTGACAATCATATTCACCTAATGCTGTGATCTGCCAACTCTGCCAGGTGAGAGAGGAGCTGGACATTGTGTTTCTGGTTCTTTTGCTTCATTTCTTGCACAAATATTTGTAGCACCTTTAATGTGAACAACCAAGTAAAGCACAATGAATGTCTACCTGGAAAGACCATCTGAAAACATGCATTGTTATCCTCCTTTTTAATCCCAGCTCTGAGATGCCATAAACCAAGTCTTATCTTTACTCCTGTGTGATGTGTCGTCTGTCACTACGCTCTTTGAGGCCCACCTTTCATGGCAGTTGACCAAACCCATCTTTCTGTGATGGTACCTGGCAGAGAGCTCAAAGTTAACAGAGAACACATCTTTGTGTCATTTTACGTGGCAGAGTGCCCACACAATCACAGCTGATGTCCAGTCTCCTCACTAATTACTCTATGTGCCCCCCGGCCTCTCTTTTTTTCACATTTTGTGGTCGTTTTCCATTTTACTGGCCATCTTTTGCAATTATTTTATCCTAGCATCAACTCCATACAAGAGGGGGATTTATTTAGTTTCCACACCAAAGGTTGATTGTTTTTTCTCCAACGGCTTGTTTTCCCCATGCCGTCAGTGAAGTTTGATAATTGTGGTGCCACTTGTGCTGACCTAAATAACTTTTGGAACTATTTTCTGCTTCGTTTCCCCCAAAGTGTTTGACTACAATCTATATGAAATACTTTAGCATTTAGAGGAATTGTTAGTTACGCTCTGCACGGCTACATTGACAGGACAGTCTCCAGATGTTACATCTGATGACGTTCCTTCAGACAGTATGAACTAAGTCACTGATATATGTTGCAACAAAGTGAGCAACAGCTCACCTTCCAGCAAAATGACAGAGTTCAGAAGTGTTTGACAACTGTGTCTTCATGAGTAGCTAAAGATGATGTGGTTGTCAGTGTTTTCACTTCAGAAAACAGAGGTAGCCTCACCGGCCTGGAAATAAATGCTACTAAACCCCACATGTACTGTGGCCCTCTCAGCTTTTATGGTGGATTACTTCAGGGACAACATACTTAAGGTGAGTAGACCTTGCAAACGGAGTATATAAAAATTGATCCTTACAGTCAACAATGTCCTTCAGGAGTGGGTGGAGCAGGCCTCTTGGTGATCCATGGTGTAGATTCAGCCTAAGGGATAAATTACAACCACTATGAGTGACTCCACCAATAAAAAGAGCTGCTAGGTCTCCACATAACAAAGCCGTGTATGCCGTCGTGCTTGCCACATTCAATTTTATTGTCTAACAACAGAGCAAACCCTGAGGGGTGTACAATGAAGCGAGAATAATGAGTTAATGAGGTACGTTGAGCCTAAAGTCTGACTGTGTCACGAAGGTGGCTCTCTTTTAACCTGTTGAATCACCATGGTAACTGATGCTGCACAGCTCCAGGGGAGGTTCTGTTTGGAGTTTGGAATTTAAATCGGCTGTAAGAAGTGCCACGCTTTCACCAGTTCTTTTCCTGGTGATATTCTGTATGAGCGACACAGATTCTTAGTTACATTAGTGCAGACTATAGGCGCTAACCTTTGGGTTGCCGTGGGAACTTGCATGCATTCAGGTGGTGATGCAGAAAATGCATAAATATGTTTCCATGCTTGGTCCTGATTTGTTGCCCAGTCCATGTTACACTGATATTATTGGGCAGATTAGAAAATGTATTTGTTTACTGGTATTTACAACAGAGGCTATCCAATCAATAACATTTATTTCACTTTGATTCGGCCAAAACCTAAAAGGGATTTCCACGTATTCTTCATTATGGGCCAATTTCAAACCTAAATTAACTTCCTGAGTGTCATATTTAAATAAATTAAGTTTAAAGTTCATTAGGCTGTTGTCATGTTAGAAATACGTTGCTGCATTGAGTGGTACAAAAAATTAATAAAATAAGGGTGATGCACCATCAGTCCATTCTGTGCAAAAGAAGAGTCATATGAAGTGTCAGATGATTATAGGACCGTACACAGAACCTGGTGAGGAAAGCCTCGTTAACAAAAAAAGCTATCACCACCTATTATCTTCGACTGGGGTTTTAGGTTTTGTCGAGCCAGCTTACACAAAGAAAGTAGAGTAACCCTCAAGTCGCTTTAAACAGCTTACACACAATAGCAGTTTTGCACAGATGCAGGAAAAAGTTTGAGAAACATAACTGCTGTATCTGTTATAATGCAAAAGCTGAACAGGTGCAGCTATGTAAGACTAAACAAGCCGGCCGGACAACAAGTCCAAGGGTATTATTCAAGCAGCAACCCCTTCACTATAAATATAGCGGTCCTGTAATAATCTCCTCATGAGAAAGTTCATTAATCCCTAGCTGGGGTAATTAAGAATGGGCTAATCACCTTCTGTCCCCATCAGTAGCTGGAATCTCAGGCTTGTTGGTAAAAAGCTCCAGGACAGTGAAGCCTCGCCCCAGAGCCTGATGGGAGCCGTCTGGCCTTGGTGACAATGACACCAGCTCCAGAACCATCAGCGTGCTGGGCAGCAGCAGAGACGTATGGAAATACAGGCCCTAGAAAAACACATACATGGAGCGAAGAAAGGCATTATCAGTCCAACAAATTGTTCAAAAATCCAAATTGTTGCATCTACAAGTAAAGGCGTTATTTAAAGCAAATTAGCAAGTTACACAGCACAGCCTGATACACAGACATTTTCTATATACACCAGTTCATAATGTTCCTACTGATTTCACAGTACGTGGTGAGTTATGGATTACCCTGAAAGCCTAATCTGGCCAAGCTGTAGCAATATCCAGTTATTTTAAAAATAAACTGTACTACTTAGCACTGTTAACACTGCCCTGATATTTTGTTGTAAACATATTAATCATCATTAGTTATATAAAGGCCACACATACTTTTCATCAACGACAAAACTAAAAGTGTGAGTGTACACATGGATTTGCACACGACAGAACAAGTGGAAACTCACAAACACAACTACACATTACACATATACAGACATGGTGATGATAACAAGATAGATAGATCCTTTAATAATCCTTTACAGGAAATTACAGTGCCACAGCAGTTACAAACAGACATACCACCACACATTACATTAAAAAAGCCAAAAAGTTACAATACAACGAGTAAATACTGAAAAATGCAAAGTTATTCTTGTGCATTGTAAAACCTGATAGCAGCTGGTATAAAAGACTTCTGTGTCTCTCAGATTTGCACATTGGTATAATCAATCTCTGCCTGAAGGTGCTGCTATTGATCACCTTCAGGGCGTGGAGTGGGTGTGCAAAAAGGGATTTTAATGGCTGTCTGCTCCAGTGTATACCGTAGTTATGCAGATTCCACATGTGCACAGCAAAATAAGCATTGAACAGCACAGAAACACAAGTTTTACGTTGACCAAAATTAGGTTCTCTGTCAGCAGTGTCTCACAGCTTTTGCCACTAAACAAGGCAACACAACTAATTAGTTTGACCATTTAAATTCAATTCAATTCAGTGTTATTTATATAGCGCATATTAACAACATATCGTCACATAGCGCTAAACATCGTAAGAAAGAACAGAAGACAGAAAACCCAACAATCCATAGTTGCTTTTGGATTCCCTATGAGCAAGCAGTCAGCAACGATGGGGAGGAACCAAAAACAAACGGGGAAAAAAACCTCCAACAGAACCAGGCTCAGGGAGGGCGGCCATCTGCCTCAACCGGTTGGGCTGTGAGTAGGGATGATGAGGAGGGAGGGAGGAAGGGAGGGATCAGTAGCACAAATCTCTGTATGATTAGTGCAAAGCCAGATCTGACTACCATCCAAAGCAAAACTACATTTCTGATGTCTTTGTCAGTTTGCTTTTTTTGTTTGCTTTACTTTATGAAAAATCTTTCAAATGACCTTTTCCAGTTTTTTTAAATTTTTTATTTTTTTTACTTTTGATGTAGATGCACTCCCCTACAAAATCACCCCAATAATTTAAAAATGACTAATGCTTTATAAATAATTATTCACGTCACCTGCAAAAAAAATCCTGTTTCATATCCTGTAGATTCATATCACAATATATATCACAGAGAAAAAACACTGCAATGCCACTTTTTTCCAATATCATACCGCCCTCAACAAAACCTGCATAAGGGAGCAGTAGGGTTGAACAACATGGGGCATTTGATTTGCAGTGTGAGTTTTCAAAGTCAAACTTCAGTTCAATATTCACTGTGTGATAGATTGAAAACTTGAAGGTGCATCACCACATGAGATGCCATAAAACACTGTCAAAAAGACACAGAATTCATTTGTAAAACCCCGAGTCAGACACACTCTTCAATCCTACCTAGCGTTCCAGCCTTTGGGATTTGCTATTCGCATTTATTAAATTGCAATTTTAATTTGAAATCAATTAGTTGCTTAGCCCTGGTGAGCAGAGGGTCATGTCTGACACCAGACTTTATATGGGCTCTTTAAGTGCAAGAGAGAGTATGCATATTGCAGAAATGACTAAGATGGGTTTATGAGTTACATGACATATACAATAATAATGGCCAATAAACAGCATGTTGGAAATCACTGCAGGGAAATGACCTATAAACAAGTACAGATGGTGCACAGTCCCATGGTACCTAGTTTGGCTTCAAGCATCAACTGTTGCTGTCATTTCAGTTGCTGCAGTCCAAGGATAATCAAAATAAGACCATCATACACACGCAACATTTGGACCATGACTCAGGGGGTCTCTGGCACACTGAGCACAAACAGCTAAAGACCGAAATTTTCCAACCAGGTTTGTAGGATTTTTCTACAACATGACAACAAAATTCTACAAACTGGGACGTTAAAGACTGTGTGAAAATGATTTAGATCAACATTTTATGAATAAGGCACAAGTGCAAACGCGTCTTCAGTCTGCCCAGGGAAGTACTGACAAAAAGAGAAAACGCCACTACAGTACCACTATTACCACAAAACTGTTTAACGTCAACCGTCAACTATACACCGTATTCCAGATCACTGTCAACTAGCTGTAATGAATGTGGCTCCTAATGGATACTTCATATGACAAGGCTTACAGTGCATTTGTACAGACAGGAAGATACAATCAACCAATCAGAGCATCGTAGGCAACATAAATTGAAGGTCTTTGTGAGGTGACTTTGCATGACAGCATGATCGTTTCACATACAGTACAGGCAATTAGTCTGTAGTCCCTTATTTGACAGAAATATATGCATTTCCTGTTAATATTTCACTTTGTTAAAAAATAATGTCTATTATGCCTGAGTAAATGAAATCCCAACTTAAAAACAACAATATTCCAGATCCTTAGCATTTTAGTACTGGTGATTTTCCTTTTGGTATGATCTTCCTTTTGGTACTGGTGATCTTCCTTTTGGTACTGGTGATTTTCCTTTTGGTACTGGTGATTTTCCTTTTGGTACTGGTGATCTTCCTTTTGGTACTGGTGATCTTCCTTTTGGTACTGGTGATTTTCCTTTTGGTACTGGTGATTTTCCTTTGGCCCTGGATAAAACCTTTCTAGAGGACTCTGCAGGCAAAGCCCTGCAAAGACTGGATAAATCTTTTTTCCACCAAGCTACATCCATGAAAAATAGATACAGGAAAAGGGTGACACGTGTGAATGAAATCAGTGTACGGGCTAGGTTGGTCTTAGATATATTTTTTTGACTGTCATAAAAAAAATGTTTCTTGTAACTGCAACAGATTGTTTGGCTTCATTATAAAAATGAAACACACACCTCGTTAGGCATTATCCTTTACTTAGAAAGACAAAAGGTATATTTACTTTATCCAACCGCTATTCTGCTTTTGATCCTCTGTGGTCACACCAAGCACATTGGTGTCAGTCTCTATATTGCAGGTCTCTAAAGAGAATGAGCCTCACATCCAGCTCTGACAAGAATACATAAATGGTGAGAATGTGCCATCAAAAATCTCCTATTCAAGAGGTGGGCATGTCCCTCTGGTGAGGAGACTCTTTAGAATTGCATGGGGGGAGGGTTGACCTCACTATTTTTATACAAGTTCAGAGGGAGACAGTAAAAACCTTTTGGGAGCCTGTTTGTAGTCCCTGCCAGGTAGGTGCAATTGTTTACAGACTCTGATGTGCCAATCGAATTGGAAATAATGGCCTACCTAAAGCAGAGCCACACTGATTTACATGCACAAAGGCCTGAAAATGATAAAGAGACCCACAAATTCTCTCTGATCCATTGGTCCCTGAGCACAATAAAGCCTGTTATTTTTCAAAACCATAAAGGAGAACATGACGGCATCAACAGGAAAAAAATGGCCTAAGTAGACATGAGCTACCTTGAAATACAGAAGCAATTTCTCCCAGCTCACTGTGGCAGAGCCTGTTCATCTTTAGACCCAGCGATCAGCCACCACAGAGCCGTATATTCAAATTCAAAGCCTCTGAGGCATTCCTATTTCGGCCACATCAGACTTTTATCTCTGCGCATGGTGAGTTTAAATTACTAGTTTTTCAAATACAAACGCTGCGGAATACAAATGTAAAAGGTGGGAGGCAAAGATCCTCGTCTATCCATGGTTCCATTTAGTTATTTGTCTGCTTGTTTTCATTTCCATCTGACTTTGCCTCGCAGACAATCTCTGTGGCTCGAAAATCACAGTGACTTGTGGAAAGTGATTCAACTATGACACATTTTTG
The DNA here is from genome assembly GCA_024666655.1 of Dascyllus trimaculatus. Taxonomy (NCBI): domain Eukaryota; kingdom Metazoa; phylum Chordata; class Actinopteri; family Pomacentridae; genus Dascyllus; species Dascyllus trimaculatus. The sequence continues at coordinate 2,984,757 of CM045452.1, read as the reverse complement.
TGCAAGGCCTCAACATAGAATGTGAATTTTCATCAAATAGCTTTCAGTGGAAACTCTGAGAAAAAAGGAATTCAATGATGCCTTAATATAACTAATCAGCTACAATCGGCCTGATTTCTCAATTATAACACACATTTTCTCAGGTACAGACCATTTACTCTCCTTGCTGAGCTGCAATTCAGTCATTTTAGCAGCAGTCAACACTGACTGAGACGAGGAAGTAAAAATATCCCCCATCCCAGCGTGCATGTCATTCAGTATTCATGGACTGAAAACTACTTCCACTCAGTTTATTCATTTATTTATTTACCCCAAACCTTAACTCCCAAATCAAAGCCTCATCTTTCAATGAACTTCTCTTGAACCTGTACCAAGTTGTAGGAACAAGAATTGGGAGGGGCTTTCGTATTCTATCATGTTCACCCAAGTTTCCTCCCACTGTGAAAATGTAGAATTTGCATCGCGGTCAAAGACGCAGTCTGCAGTCTCAAAGCAATCCAAACGTGGACATTGTTTATGACGGCTATCCAATTCAAAGCCTGAATTCCTTTTTAATCTGCACCACTGCTCTGATACAAATCCAAATTGATTCTAGTCCAATGCCTGGCAAAGAAATAAATAAAACTCTGTCCCCACAGAGCAAATATCTCCCATACTCAATTTGAAATTATTCAAATTTACAAAAGGATGTAGCCAAGGCGCAGACAACACCCATAACTGACAATGAACATTCTGAGAGCGACAAGCTGAAAGGATGACGGACTGACAAGTGACTGACTGGTACTGCTTGCTTTACTCAACTCAGAGGGTCTTTTTCATGTCATATTCCAGTACAATTTCACAGCTGGAGATTTCTTAACTGATCTGTGTTGTTTAGATCCTGCTTGACAGTGCTTCATCTGCTTCATCTCCAACCAGCTGAGTAGGTTGTTACAGTCAACGAACTTCCTCAGACATGTTGTTATGCCGGTGGCAGTAAGATCATCTTCAGCTTCCAATTGATGTGTTTGTTACATTGTTTCTGTCCTTACCATTGATCTGGCTCAAAGAAACCTCACCATCCTCTCATTCATATAGCTTCACCGTGATATCGTGCTTAATGGTCACTAAACGACAGCAGCACCCCGGCATACACTTGAGTAAGGGTTGCATGTGTTTCAATAGGTTGACTTATTGTTATTGTTTATTGTTCTAGGATGTCGTAATTCAAGTAAAGAAATTACTGAAATATTTTTGAATGGGAAAAAAATTAATAGAATTTTGAGAAAAAGAGAATTCTCAATTCTGCTTTCTACTGCTAGCGATGGAAATATTTCACATTACATTCAAATACGGTGTTTAACACTGACACTTAGCTCAGTTTGCTTGGGCAAAGCTCTAAATTTGTACTACTTTGCAACCAACATACTGCTCTACAGTTTTTACCAGTATTTTGCATTAAGGCAATGTTATGAGATCTTGCTCCTTCAACGCCACAGGAGCACTGGGAGATGTCATTGCGAAAACAGCTTGCATCGGCAGCAACACCAGGCACAGCATATGTCGGCCCTAATGAGAGGTTATACTCCGCAGCAACTGTCAACAAAGCAGTAATCGATTCTCACAGGGGTAAATATCCAATCCCCATAACTTGAGCAAAGAGGGGGAGAACAGCAATGGGGTGACATTAAAACATCATCAGCACAGAGGCATGTAGCTTGAAGTCACTGTCACTAGCAACAACCAGCCTGTCTGCCGCTTCTGGGGTGTTTTGCTGAGACCTCTTTGTGAGTGACAGAGGGCTTAATGATGACAGCAAAGAGGCAAACTGAAGGGTGAGGAAGCAATGTTGTGAAATCTAAAGCTATGGCAGAACAAGAGATACATTTTATAACAATTTTGTCATACAAGCTGATTGGGTTTGTGCACTGTCCAAACCAGCTGACTGGACTTCCTGTAGCTAAGAAAACAGTACAGAATCATTATAAGTGATACCGGTGTGGCTCTTGCAGGCGGCACTAATATACTGACTTGACTTGTTCTACAGTTTCATAGAATCGTTTCAGAGTAAGCTGGTGTGTCTGCTATGACAGCAGGTAAGGAATGCAACCTGATAAATAAGTGGAATAAAATGCAATGTGTATCCAGAATTTGTTTTTGGAAAGTAGAATTGGCTTTTGGAAAATAATTACACAGCCCTTTTGCTGGGTGTTTGTGCTAAAGAAGCAATTATGATCCTCTCATCAAAGTATAAAAGCTGAAACTAATTCCTCCTGTCCCTTGAGGTCATCATTCAAATGCTCGACTTGTGTGCAACAGGGCAATCACTGAAAGGGGGAATCACAGGCATTGCACAAAACAAAGAAGCTGCAAATGAGCACTGGTTTTGCAAAGAAAGGTCCAGAGCAACTCGAGTGTAATTGACGTGGCCCTGTTGTTCGGCCCCCGGAGGCTTCCCAAAGGAAAAGCAAACAGGGCATTTCCATTTAGACAACAAACTGTCTGGGAGGATGGCAGCACAAGTGAGAGCTATTTGAGATTTGGGTAACAGGTGTGCAAGTGTGCATGCCTGTATTACCTTACGTGTCATACATTCAGCTGAGTAAAGGCGGTCAGTATAGCAAAAAGGCACATAAATGCACATTTAGGCTTATGAATTCTAGAAGTCTAGACATAACTGTGAGCTCCTGCTGTACAACTACTACATTTGTTGTATACCCTGTGCCTTCATTTAAGGACTCAGTTGTCAAAAACTCAGTCATATAACTCAGCTCCTGAAGACTTATGAAGTTAAGCGAGCACATGCACTCAGGAAGATCCTTGGCTGTAATTCTTTGATACTAGTTTTGGCGGCATAGTCAACGCCTTTAGGTAGAGGGAAGAGAGAGAGAGGGAGAAAGACAGCGAAGAGAGAGATAAAGCGAGTCATTTTACAGGCACAGAACCAGCGGGTATCAGCATCACAAATCCTCTTGGTGTGAAATTCTATGACTGTCACCAGCATAGGAGAGATGAGAGATGGCGGTATGGATGATAGAGAGGCAGGGAAAATGACAGGGATAGAGGCTTCAGGCTTCCTTATGGCCAATAATGTCACGGATCGCAGCTGGGACTGGTATGCATATGTGTGACAGCTGAGTCAAAGAGACAAGAGGTCCTCATAGGTCTGAAAATTAGCGTCTCACTGCTTTTGTGTCAACTCAAAATGACATCAAAACGACAAACATCTCAACCACCTCTGACTGATTAAGTGGTTGATTAAAGAGAAAAGACAACTAGGCTGATTCTCTGGTCCCTCATTGTATCTCACCTATGTACAAGGAACTGAGTGTAACTTTGAAGGCCTATACCCATGCACATTGGATTCCGCGTCTAGTGTTGCTGTACTGTAATATACGCACCCATTACAATGCCATCATTCATTCTTAGGCAGCTTTCTACTGCAGCAGCACAGGGCATGCACAAGGTGGAGGGAGGTGGCAAAAGTGTATACAGGAAGGGTTAGGTAATCAGCCCATTCAGCCTCTCTGTCTCCACTGCAGTGTAGGATTCTACAGCCCCAAGATACGATACAACGTGGATGGCAATGTTTAAAAAGAGGAGACTGCTGCACAAAAAAGGACACTGAGATCTTTTTTTAACTGAAAACAGCCCTAAAGGAGGTTTACAGGGGTGGTTTCAGGTTTGGGCTGCCCTTAATGCCAATTCATAACATGCTTCACCTCAAGGCACTTTAAATAGTGAGGTAAAAAAATGAATGAGGCCAGATTGTAGTTTTAATTCTTGCTGAGGAGTTGGTAAACCTGGGTCCTTGCAAAACTGATTGGTGCATGCATCTTACCTTTACTATAATACACTCCTGAATATCTATAAACTCTTAAGAAAGGACATTTGAAGTATCATAGATGTGTAAGTGTACAAGACAGCTATAGCAAAACTCTGCAACAGGGTGAAAAAAGTAGAATGGAGCTGATTGAGAAGTTAAAATGCAGGAAAGGTGTTCTTTTCTACTATACCTTAGTGACTGGTTTGAGGGGGAAAAAGATGCTTGATCTCCATTAATGGAGGCAGTGAATGCTGCCTCCCCTGAGGTGTGCAACGTGGCTGAAGTAAAGAAAAAAGTGGTTTGATATGTCATGAGGACAAAAACAGAGAAGACAAAAAAAAACAGGTGGAGGACAGGGAGAAGCTGAGCTATGAGGCAAAGATGAGAGGACTGCAGCAATTACTGGAGAAACAGCCCAATTATGTGAAATCCCTCCAAGGAATGAGGGTGACAGTGATGCGATGTCTATCCAGGATGAACTTTCACGAAGCACTAATTCTCATTTTTTCTAAAATCTCCATCTTAGGGCTATTTTAGGCTGCATGAAAGTTTGAACAGCGACTGAAGCTTTTTAGAAATAACCAGCCTTTTATTTTCAATGTAGACTAGGATGACCTGGTCTCCACAATTTCAGATGATATCCAACAGAAACTGATCAAAACATATAGGGTTGTGGAGAATGTTAGCATTAAGAAGAGTCCAGCATACAAATAACACACAGAAGTGTCTAAACTGATAATATTCAGTGAAAGTCTGGCTATTCATTTCCAACATTTTATAATAAACTCCATGTAAATCATTTGTATTAGCTCACTAAATAAACAAAAATTCAAATATGGAATGTGTCATCAGATTTGCATGAATGATAGCAATTGAAATCATCTGCTTTTACAAAAATGACAAATTGTTAATCTTCTCTATGTGCTGAAGACGTCTCTGGTCATTGATTATAAAACTCATCTCCATGTATCACAATGACATATTTAGAGGGTTTTTTATGATGACAATGATCCATTCCTGCCTCAAAATTATTTAGATGTAACTCTATGCCTCTAGAATGTGTAACAAAGTCTATAAAGTCCCAGTCTCTATCTTCACCCACCCCTTTGGCAGCTCAAGCACACCAGCTCACCTACAGGTCTGCTCAAACACTGTAAAACTACTCTACACTACGCAATGGCAGTTTGTAACATAGGAGTAATTCAGTCATGTATTTTCAAACCACAAACTGCTTCTAAAGAACAATAAGGAATGAGAGAGCCCCACCCTGCCAGCTGTTCCTTAAACTGGTTAAATGTTCAACTCTGGCTCTCTAACTTGTGTTTTTCAGACTGTCATTGGTATACTAATAATAATCAGTAATAATCTAACCTTCAATGATCCCCATGGGGAAATTCCTTCTCTGTATTTGACCGATCCTATACATACTAGGAGCAGTAGGCTGCCATGGTGCATCATCCAGGGAGCAGTCAGGGTCTAGCTTAAGGGCCCACAGTGGTGGTGACTGGGACAAGCGGCCACTCTCATTGTCCTGGGGCTTGAACCGGCAACCCACCGGTTACAAGTTCGCTTCACAAACCAATAGGCCATCACTACCTTTAACAGGTTAATGTGGCAAGACTCAGCCAAAAAGAGCATCATATGGACATATTAACAAGGTAAAAACTTGATTTTTACTGAAGGGCGTCTTTAAATTAAATTCAATATGAAAATCCTCCCAAAATGCAATCCAACTGTGACCAATACATGTAAGTCAAGCACAAAAAAACTCCTCGTCACTTTCCTCTCTAGGAAGTCAGTTGGGCTACACTGGCTCTATACTGTAGCGCCAGATCTATGATTAGCAGCATCAATGACTCACCAGTTGCACATCAAGGCTGCACACTCATGAATTTCTTTGGAGTATTTTTCTCTTATTGATTTCACCAAATTCGCTATGAAACATGAATCACTCTGCGTCTTTGTATCTTGCATGCATTGTGTCCTCCCAATGTCAAGCTCAACAGCAACATTAACAGAGAAGGCAAAGTCAAGCAGGAGCGGATGTGCTTTGTGTTGTTGATCCAGTTATGCAGCAGCTAATGATAAAAGTGGAATTTTTATAAAAATGCTTACTACAACACTAAGAATTGTATTACCAATTAAGCTGCTTAATTGGAGAGAGTGATGACTCAGTAAGTCAAAACTGAATAAAATGGAAATTTCAGCAAAACAATCTCCTGGTATTCATTTTAGAATGTCAGCTTGTATCAAAGGGTAATTTTTTAACCTGATCATTGTGCTAGAAAAAAATGTTTGTCAATTTTTATATACAGTCAGTGATTTGAGTCCAAATACACATCTGGGAACACATTGGCATTACCTTAAAGACACAAGCGTGCTCTTTCTCTCTGTTTTCAATATGTAGAAGAGAGAAAATGACAATGGATAATAGCTCCAAACTGAGTTGGAAGTAACAGGTGAAGTTGAAAATGGCCCAAGGTCCTCAACGCAGAAGAAAGGTCAACTCTGATGTAAATGTGTTCTAGCAGGTGGATCACAGCCGAGGCTGGTCTGAGGCAGATGAGAAATTAACAAGATCAAAGAATGGTGCCATAACTCACATTTTCCTTAAAGCGAACTTGCTACAGTGCCAGTCGAGCTACTGTCAGCATCATCACCACCTCCATTTTTCTTACTATATATTTGTACACACTGAAAACATCCTAATCGGCACACCTTCCACAGCCTTTTCCCAGAGTTCCTTGATTTTAGCTTCCGTGCCTCTAATGTTTGCAGCTCTGCCTCTGACTCCAACATTCTACCACATCCCCAGCTTTGACAACAACAGATCTCAGTGCTCACAAGGTAAAGCCTGAGTTTGTCACCTAGGTTTAAGTCTCCTGACATTTTGTAAATCCTGTCTGAAATGCCTCTCAGACAAACTGTGGGCACCGTCTGAATGCTGCAGATGCATCACAATATGGGAGGAATACAAGAAATACGCAAAAAGAAAAGAAAATAGAGGAACTCAGAATTCAGATTCAAAAAGGTAAAGATGGAACTGGCATGTCAAAGCCCGGAACAACAAAACAGCTCTGCCTCAACACACACACACACACACACACAGGCAGTGCAGACTCCAGGGAGAGCTGATAGCAGAATTATAGGGACAAACTCTGTGTGTGTGTGTGTGTGTGTGTGTGTGTGTGTGTGTGTGTGTGTGTGTGTGTGTGTGTGTGTGTGTGTGTGTGTGTGTTTGTGTTTGTGTTTGTGTGTGTGTGTTTGAGAACCTGTGAGTGTTTGCGTTGGAGGGAAAAGAGGGAGTGACGGAGAGAGAAATGAGATGGGTTGGAAAAGGAACAGTCAAGTAACAATCAAGTCAATACACACCACACACAGTATAAATAAGTCACACACATGCACACACACACACACACACACACACACACACCTAAAGCCTTCTCGCCTTCTCAAGGCTCTCATCTATCCCTACTGTCACCTCAGCAGTAGCTCTTGTGGCCCTTGAATTCCCTCGATCACACATGCACATACTCACAGTATATGGCTGTGTATTACAGGGTGTGCCACTCTACTATGTAAAGCTGTTAAGCAGCAGCTGCTCTGCTAGATGTTTGGTCCCCTTGGAGCTGAAATATTGATCAGTTCTCAGGCAAAGCAGTGCAGTCTGCGCCCCCACCGTCCCCATGTATAATTGAAGTGTATATCTCTTAGTGTGGAATGCCAGTTGGGAGAAGGAATTAAGCACTGAGGTAAGCTGAAGGCCTGTCTACGCTGCCATAGCAGCTCCTTTGTCCATCAATCATATGGCTTTTCACACAGGCAGTTTTCATAGGCTTGCTACTTTTACATGAGGAAGTGCCATGCCATGCAAAAGAAAACAGAGATAGAAGACAGAATATAATGACACTCCATATAAGCATATGTTTTACAGCATATAACCATGTATCTGAGCACTTAGCAACACGATGCAAGGGTCCTTCAGGCCATTTGGGTCCAGTGAACATTCATACAGGACCAATATTCAATATATGTCTGGAGTAGCTATATTTCCTGTTTTCAACAGATGTCAAGAACATCCCAGTCCATCTGTCAATAATTTGCCTTTCTTGATCTCTCATTTTATTCCGTCTGAATACATCTTCAGAACATCAAATGGCAAACAGGAAAATATTCCTCTGACCACAGCATACTATTCTACCCCATGGATTACTATATATTTGGTATTTTCAGTAACAGAGTCATGTATGTCAGGCTGTCTACAGCACCTAAAAGAACAGTTTTAATAGCGGAAAAAATGTGAATTATTTGCCCTTGCTCTTTTAAGATTAATGATAAATCTAGTATTCATATTTTCTGTAGATGAAAGGTCTAAACCTACCAATATACTTTCCACATTGATGCAACTGTTTCCTGTAAACATTTCACAGACAAGCCGTGAGTGCCAGGCCTAATGCAATGATCAAAGTGGGTAAATGTTGAATGGAGTGGAGACTTCCAAGGACTGACTGTGCCATCTACTCAGCCAATCACACAAGTATGAAAAGCAGAATATTAGTAAAGTAAATGTAGTAGTGCATGACATACATTGAGAGCTCCTAAACAGACTTAGAAGTCTCAGTAAAGAAATGAGATCCTGTTTACAGTAACATTACCTGCCGCGTCTCAAACGCCTAATGGCAAAAATTTACAAACCTAATGAAACTAAGAACATACACAGTGAGGCAATGTTGACAGCTGTCAGTAATTTAGCTCTGCAGTCTGTCTCAGCACAGCCTCTGCATGTGTGTTTAAGCCACGCCATTAACCTGTCTAATATCTATGTACTCATCAGAGCACTGATTATTCAAACACACTTAAGCAGCAAAATATCTTGGGAAAAAAACATGCATTACTTTCTTGAGCCATCCACATGTAAAGAACAGGGCCGGGTCTTAATTTAATCAAACCTCCCCTGTTTAGGCAGTTACATAAATCTATGACAGCATGTTGAAGAGCCCATGGGCTACAAAGTGTAAGCCAAGCATACAAAATAAAAGGTGATAATTGCAACACTGGAGCAAACACCACCCACACACTTACACACTCATTTAGTAATCCAAATAAAAGGTTCATTTGATAAAATAATAATACCCTGCCAAATTAATTAAAAAGAAGAACAAGTAGTGTGTCCACAGTGTTTTCTAAACTACTGTGATGGTGGCACTGAGTACATTTTTAGCCATGCTCACAGGAGCATAGCTTTAGAAATGGCCAAGTTAGTTTGTCTGTTGGTCTGTCCACAACTTTGGCCCAGATTGAAATATAACAACAACAATTAGATGGATCACCATGAAATTTTGCACAGACATTCACCTCCCAGAGGATGACTCATAATGACTTTGGTTATTAACTTATCTAATGAGGGTCACTGTCTGACTACAGGGAAAAAAAACACCAAAAGTGATTTAATGCAGTGTCTTCATTTCAGCACTGCTTAAGTTATTTATGCAAGTTTAGTCAGATGCATTGATTTACAAGCATCATAATTACAGAATAATGCAAATTTACTGCCCAGCATCAAATGTTTTTTTGTAAAACAGTAGTTGATGTGTCTGTGTAATGGTGTCACGCTGTTGTTAAGATCATGTCTGCAGCAGTGTAGAATAACCTTTGTGCTGTAATGCTAGTAGCAGGGAAATAAACATTCTCCAACACGTTGTACAGCTCCAGGTCTGTATGGACTGATATATTTATTTTGTCAGATCAGAGTCGCAGTGTATACAGGTCAGTGCATTAACATTAGTGTGCCAGCGATGGGGAACAAAGTATTCACAAAATACAAAGTTTGTGCATTCTGTATGTAACAGTTGTCCACCCACTGGAGGAACAGCCTTTTTTGTTCCATCAACATAATGTCATTAGTCATAATTAGCAACTAAGAGGGTAAGCACAGACAGACTTTCTTTAATCAAAAGTCAAAATCACAGTTTTTTTTTAAACTGCTTTAACGTAAGACACTGTGTCTAGTCACAGGTGCACCTAGAGAGCAAGAGCAATGTCAATCATAAACAGTTTGTTCACACATCGTCTGTAATGAAATAAATCTAATCAGACAGTGAAAGCACCTGTGTGGGCGCGAGTGCAAGGCCTTTAACACAAATACTGCTATTTTTAATCACACAATTTCACACTGTAGTTAATAATTGTATAATAGAAACACTGTTTTTCTGTTACTGAACTGCTAATTACTGCTCCAGGCATTAAGAATGATGCCAAGGATTGGTCTTAGACCGGTGCAGCCACTGATTTGACAGAACTGAAACACTGCTCCAGTCAGTCAATCCATCAGTATTTGAACAACATTAATTCAGTGTTTTAAGGTCAGGCTTCTGCCTACCATTTGATTAACTTTTTCTCCCCATGTAGTCAACTGTTAATCTGTGTGACGACACTGTAGACTGTAGTTATTGCAAACAGAGTAAATTCTGTGGGTTGAAAGAGTGCACTAACTTTCCCAAAGTGAATGCACACTGTAAATGTTAAGCGTGTGCAACAGCTGTTGCTCTCACTGTTAATCATTTTCAGAGTATGCGGGTTTTCATTAACACAACTATGGATGAGTCAATAAATATAAAATATACATATATAAAATGCAGTGCAGATACCTGTTCCTATAGGCCAACTTTAGAAACCTACCATTACCACCGCGCATTTCATGCAGACGTTTTCGCCCCTTCTGCTATATGTGGGTTCCAGTCTATAAAATCTCTTTCACTACAGGAAACAACAGCAACTTTAAAGCAGCATCCTAACGCCAAAAATGGAAAACTTTGCAGAGGATTTGGATCAGGCAAGAAGGTACCCTCTTTGCATGCAAGTTTTCCACCAAAACAATTCCCCCAACATTATTTTGCAGGGGCAAGTGTGACTGTAGAACGATAATGAAGTGCATCCAGACCATTCTCTACCACTGACACAGTGCTGTGGAGATAGGTCTGGTCTGTCCATCCATCCATCCATCCATCCATCCATCCATCCATCCATCCATCCATCCGCTTTAGCACTTTATCCTGTCGAGGGTCACAGAGAGGTGGAGTCTATCTCAGCTGACGTTGGCCAAGAGGCAGGCTCCACCTTGAACAGAACACCAGTCCATCACAGGGCTACACATAGAGACTGACAACAAAGCACACTCACACTCACACCTACAGCTAATTTAGAATCACCAATTAGCCTACCATGCATGTCTATGGACTGAGGGGGGAAGATGGATCACCTGGAGAGAATCCACGAAGACAGAGGGAGAACATGCAAACTGCACACGAAAAGGCCCTGCTAACCAGCAAGTTAACACCAAGAACTTTTGACTGTGAGGCAACAGAGCTAAACATGTTTTGTGAGTTATTTAAATAAGATGTTTTACTGCAAAGGTTCATACTTTTTATTTCCTGCCTGTATGTTAACAGATCATTCAAAACCAATATCTACCCATGAAACAGGAGTTGGATTCTAAAGGTTGTCACAAAGCTACTTAGCATACAAATAGAACAGAATACAGCAACTGCATTGAAAAATATGGACTAGTTATCTGAATAAAAACATGTGAACTCTGACACGGTTACAACCAGAATCATCGGGGGAAGCTGTCCAGAAATGTGGGGAACCTTCAGAGAAGCAGCGTCATTTGCAAACCAGCAAAACTAAATGTTACAAGTTAAATCAATGAACTCATTCTTTTGCAGATGTTTGCTTGTATTCAGCCTAAGACAAATCAACAGGGAGGAACATCCTTTATCATGTAATGGCTATTCCTTTCTCATGGACTGACATAAGACCTTGAAATGAGAGTTAGTTAGTTCGTCTCACCTTTCCCCTAAACACAGGAGAAAAGGGCATAGCTTCTTCCTATGTGACAGCTGAAGGTCCATACTTGAATAGCTGTAAATCATGTGTGCAATCACACAAGGCAGAATGCAAAAAACTGTTTATGGCACACAACAACTAACACACCAGACTTCAAAGAGAAGTTTTTCCTCAGCAGAGCCAGCCCTTCTGGAGTATGTCACTGCTTCTAAAGAGCAAGGCAAAAATGGGAAGGGTGGAGGTTTTAACTGTGGCTTTGTTAAAGCACTGACAGATTACATTTGGCAGCCTATTGTATGTTTTAAGAGGAGACAAACTAGTGCTTTACACGATGAATGTGACGACTGCCGTGTATTCATTACTCCCATCCCAAGTTTGAACCGCATGAGGTTCTTCACTTTGAAACCAGTTTGTTCTTTAGAGAACAACTGTTCAAGAAACAAAAGTGGAGGAATTGCAAGACTGATGTTCAAATATTTCCCCACTGGTGAAGTGCTGTCTTCTCCAGCTTTTTGCTTTTTGAAGTCACGTAATAAGTCTCTGTGTGTGTGCATGTTGGTGCGCATGCTGGTGAAATACGTTTTAATCATGCTGTCGGGATCTAAGGCGTAATGATCCATCCTGCTGTTGGGGTCTTTCAGATATTAAGAGGAAAGTCTAAAGGTTAGGTTTAGACATATGATTAAGGCTATTAGAAGGAACAAAGGAATAAAGGATGAAAAATAAAGTATGTATGTGTGGTATGGTGCTCCCAGTTTATTTCGTGCAGTGCCAAACAGGATTTGGAGACCTAGAAAAACAGAGGTTGCTCGGACAGGAACAAAGCTTGGCCTTTTCTCCCAAGCCCAGCTGTCGGCCTGATAATGTTGCACATATGAGAAGAAACCACTGGCTCCCTGTGAAAGCAGCGAGTTCAAATGGAGTGATCACAGAGAGAGACAATGCAGAAAGATGCACATTTCTTTCTGCCTCCTCCATCCTTCACGCCTCTGTATGTGTATCTGTAGCACAACATTGCCCTCTACTGACGGCAGCTTTCACTGACTCAGACAGAAAGGTGAGTTACCCTGAAGAGCTGGCAAACAATATGAGTCATGTTTTGAGAAAACTGGCAACTGGTGAGAAAGTGCAGACGTAATCTGGGCAATTTAGGACATACTGAGCTGCAACAGTACAAAATGCTAAGAAGAAAAGTACAGTCATTAGCCCACAGGCTGTGCTTTTGCTTTACAGAGGCATACAGAGGCTAAATACAAAGAAATCAATGAAATCACAACAAGGCCTTATATTTCCCCAGTATCAGAAATCTAGCAAAAGGTTTACAATTAACAAAATATCTGCTGTGGTTCTAAAGTAAAAGGCTGAAATTTTGCTATCTGACATTCTGTTTTCTACAGTCCATACATAAAAGCTATTTCAAAAGATTCAAAAACTGCTACAGCATCGACAAGCCCATCAAACGGTCCTGAAGACAGCACTCTAGTTTCAAAATAAAAGCCTATTAAGTATGATTTGACAACAAAAAAACAACCCAATGCAAAGCCAAAGACACAAAAAGCAACATCATGCTTCCACTGGTGAAGAAAGAGTTGCAGAGACTAAGAGAGAAAACACGTTCAGTAAGAGCTCTTCCTTTCTGCCTTTAATCACTGTGCATCTTTGCTTTTCACCAGATATTAAAACCAATCCATCATGGCTGACTAGGGGGAGGGGGGGATGGGGGGTGGCTTGCAATATTCACTGTGCTCCTGTAACTTAGGAGAGAAACCCCCCTCTGACATTATTTGGATATCAAACAGCAATTTGCCAGTCATAAACACCAGCATGAATGTGAGTGCATCGGGCCAAATCCAATAAAAAAGCTGGTGCAGCTCTTGCGGCACGACACAGAGAAGGCCAGGCCCACTTTATCATCCTGATAGGATATGATGTGGTTTATATTATTACCCTGGATGGATAATGGGATTTGGATGCTTATTGGGATACCAAGTGGGTTTTTATACAGGGCTATGAGTATTATGGTGGATCAAAGTGAGGCCATACACTGTGAGAGACTGTTCGATCAAAAGAACATCAAGCAGAGGAAAGGGGAGAAAACAGATGGTGACAAAACTGGAAATCAGAATGTGCCATAGCTGTGACTCATTGGTGTCTCTGTAAAAAAGACTTATGCTTATGCAATACTCTGCATTTACCAGCCAGCTACAGCTCACAGTATTCTTTCCATTAAAAAAGGTTTCTCAGAACATCTTGCACAACAGCACACATCATCTACTTGTAGGTAGATGAGGCATCTTCAAAACTGGAAGCTACTGAGGAGCTCCACATTGCACTGATGCGATCATAAAACAGTGGGTGACTGGCCTCCAACCAGGACGTACAGAGACCTTCAGACGTTTGATTGAGAGAGAACACAGACATCCAGCTGCTCCCCAGATATCTGCTAACAAAATCACTTGGAAAAGATGGCAAACACGATGCTGGGAGACAAATCTTCAAGGGATAAGACAACATAAGTGTGCATTTTGTAGCTCACAGCTGCTGGCCCTTTCACAAGAAACTCTCTGTAATGTGGTATCGCTTCATCAGGTGTCAGACACTGCCATCAGTAGGGCTGCCATTCTGCATCTGACCGGCTTTGAATTCCAGAGAAATAGGCAAGATATGAGAGGGGGTAATATCTGCTGCTGAACGTTCTCCTGAGCTAAAGAGATGATTTCAAATTTGTGGATGTAAAGAGGCATCCATGAAGAAGTTAAAGCCTCACTTTTCCTTCCTCCCTTCAGGCACAGGCACAATGTAATGCTTCAAGCGTTGAGCACAGCACTGAGCGGTTCTTCCAAGCGTCTTGGAGAGCTTGCCACAATTCTTCTGTGGAAGAATTTCGACTGTGCCACTTGCTTTGGTCTCTTCATGCAATGGGAACAGGGCTCTGTGGGGGTCGTAACATCTGCTGCAGGACTCTGGATGTATGTTTGGCTTCATGGTATTAATCTGGGATGGATAAATCGCTTGCCTAAAGGTACATCCGAAAAAGAATCTAAACATCTGAAGTGTACACCACAGTTAGTTGTTACTATTGATTGTGTCGATGAACCAGCTCAAAAAGTTGGCTTCTAATGTTTTACTGACACATAATGACTCTCTACAGTTAGTCATTTTAAAGCTCAGAACTCACTGAAGCAAAATGTGACTTAATAAACCGTCCTTTAATTGTTGTGAGTTCTGTTTGGTTACCACTGTAGTTGATTTTTTGGCCTTTTTAGCTGAAATATGTAACTGAAACTCCAAAAAACTGTATGAAAAGCTGGCATGAGATGTCTGGTCAGTGTTGTCATTTGTAAAAATGGCTATTTTTCACACTGCACTCTGTAAGCTCTTATATAGTGGCTTGTGTTTTCACAGCACTGAACATTTGAAAAGTTTGTCTTCTTCTGAAAGCATTTGGTCGAAAACCACTTCTATATTTCTCAAAGCTACACTCCAAATTAGCATTGTTTTAATATGATTACCAAAACGTAGGTATTGCATTAGCATTAAAGAAAACTAAAGCACCACACCATCCAAAAACTGGACAGAGGGAAGGACATCATATGAAAGACAAGGCACCAATTTAAATCTATTCCCAATCAAAACATGTGGCTGTGCTTGCAAGTTAAACCTTCATACATTCATGTAATGTGTGCAATCACGGCCACTTCAGTTGTAAATTCTTTAAAATCCTTTTAAAATCCTTTTAAATTAGCAAGCAAGATGAAATGGCTGAC
Source organism: Dascyllus trimaculatus (assembly GCA_024666655.1). Lineage (NCBI taxonomy): Eukaryota > Metazoa > Chordata > Actinopteri > Pomacentridae > Dascyllus > Dascyllus trimaculatus. The sequence continues at coordinate 2,969,340 of CM045452.1, read as the reverse complement.
TGGCAGACAAATCTACAGGAACAGCAACAAAGATCACATCATGATTGTACAACATGTCATGTTCCTGTTTCTTGCACAGAAATTCCACTGCCATATATTTTACAGAAGTAAAATTCACCACCGTATCCATGGAAGTGCTGTATAACCATGCAAGCGTGGACTTCACTGCACTCACCTAACATTTAAAATTGGAGGTCAGGTGTGATAAGGTTTTTCTAACTGGCTGAATTTGCAGATTCATATCTGGCTTTACTTCTGGTTTTTGAATAAGTCCTCTTTATTAGAACAGCAGCTTGAGATTGAGGAGTAAAATTAATCTCAAAAAATCTTTAGCCTAGACAATGGCAGCAACACTACTTATTACAATATCAGTGCGGACCATAGGTTTGGCCAACTAGATCTCATCCTTGCACCTGACAAGAAACCTGTACTGCAGAGTGACTTATAAAGAGCTGCTGGTAGCCCATCAGCTTTACTTACAGTATAGGAAACAAGCCACCAAAGCAGCATGGACACAGCCCAGAGGATGCCCAGCTAAACAAAGGAGAAATACTTTCCAGTTGAATGGATAAAGACAGTCTGACTACTGACATATTTCAATATCACTGCTGTAAATTTTATCTTTTGTATCTCAAGTCATTTATTGCCACAACATTTTCTTTCACATTTTCAATAAGTAATTGGAAATTTCATCATCAAAGCACATCTTTCAAAGACGACATCACACAGCCTGACCTCAAATAATTGTTTCTTTCTTCACTATGTCAAATGGTGATTACAGAGAGAAAGAACTTCAGACAGCAATGGTTGGGGAAAGAATGGAAACAAAATTATTGCATCAAAGTAAGACAGAACACCATAAACCCCAACTATGACGTACACATATGAACCTACATGTCAAGACACATTACAATAACAGTTCCAAGTCAGTAAACCAGTAAGTTAACTGTGGTACAGCAGAGATACTACCACTACCAAAGGGAGCATGATAAATTAGAATAAATATTGGGGTAAGTACACATAACTGTGATGAATTTATTCCCAAACCCTAAGGGACCAAGGTGCTTATGACTGGAGTTCACTGTTGACCATTGAAATTTGGAGAAGAAGAAACACTGCTCTCAGCAATACCAACAGAAGATAGAGCAGAAGTGAGTACCCCCCATGACATATGTCTTCATCATCAAATTATTCAAATGTTATCAACCTACAGTGACTGCATTACTTCTAAAGTAAACACTGAGTATTTTCTCATGTAAAATTAAAATCTAGCAGGATAGATTTAATGTATTGACAATACAGGTCCCACAGTAGATTTAATGTATTGACAATACAGGTCCCACAGTAGATTTAATGTATTGACAATACAGGTTCCACAGTAGGATCTCAATGTAATAAGTCAGTACACTGAGATTCTGATGTTTTAATTTTTCAATACTTCACCTTTATTTATGATGACAATCAATCCTCCTCTACAAGGAGGCCAGCTTACACAAACACAAAAAGAGATGTTCTGTTGACCCTTATTTCTTTTTTGCTCTTTGCCGAGGGGGTTGCGATCCTCGTTATTTCTTAAAATACCTCAGTGGTGTTCTGTTGGATTCAAGGCAGGCGACATACTGGTGCTGGTCGTACTTGTCTTTTTTTTTCTTTACAAACTCTTGTGTGATTTCGGCTTTCTGCCAAGCTTCTGCAGACAGGGAGTCATCTTATCAGCCAGTATTTTGGTTTATTCACAGGAATTCATGGTGCCATCTATAGATGTCTCCTCTCAACACCTTTTGCACTCGTGCAGCCCCAGATCATCAGGCTCCCATCCTCCGTGCTTTACCATCGGGAATATGCCTTCACTGCAGTAGGTCAGGCCAGGTTAATGCCAAACACTCTGGACGCTGAGCTGAACAAGTTCACCTCAGTCTCACCTGACCAAAGGGTGTGCTCACAACATTCACTGGGCTTCTTTTCATGTTCTACAGCAAAGTAAATCTTGCAGTTTGGTGCCAAAGAACAAGTAAGGTAATTTTTTCTTTAATGACATCCATAGAAGTTGACATTATGCACTGTCCTTCACACTGTCATATTTGTCAGAGAAACTCTGATTTCAACTGATAACCCTTATGCCAAGTCTGAAGTCCCTGACCATCAGAAGTTGACTGTGATCCCAGTACACTGCCTGAGGTGTCATTTTAGAAAAAATGATTACAATGATCAAAATAATTGTCAATCAGCTTCCTGTCAATTCAAACAATAATTACCCCACTAATAGATTTAGCATCATATCATGTATTAACAGTTACTGGAAAGGGCTCACCTCCTGTGTTTAGTTTTACATGCAATGGCAACAGTAGGTAATAGTAAGGCATATGGTAAATATTTATCATTAATAACCATATTCTACTCAAAAGATCAAGTACTGCAAACTGAAATAAACTAAATAAAATGATGCTGACGAAAATGAAATGGTTTGGAAGGGTACAACGAGCAGTCTCTTCTTTTGTTCTGCTGAAACAATTTAACAGAATCTGCAAACTGGCTGTAGAGATCTTCAGCACAGCAACGTTAATGTCCTGAGGACCACAGAGACTGACCAGTTCTTCACCAGAAGTATGCAGTAAGAGGGGGTGACACTAATACATCACCTTTTAAATTTAGTCTTGCAAAATGAACAAGCCAGAACACTTTAATTGGGATGCCTGCCTGGCAGTCTGCAGTGTAATACTGTGTAAAGCAGACTGCACCAATGGCCAAATGATGTACAAGTTATTTAAGATACTTTACAAATTAGTTGTGATATTTAAGGTGACTGATAAATGTAGTTGAGCCAAATGGTCCATTTAGAATTTTTGCCGGTTTGGTGAATCTGCTGCTAACAAAGTGGTTCTGGTTCTTTGCAGGGCTGCTGAACCCGTTGATTGGGAAAGTTAAATCTATAATGACAGAACAGAAGGCTAGCAGAAAGAAGTGCTTGTAATTGCTCACTTTTGTGGATGAGCAAATAACAAATGACTTACAACTTTGAACACATTAAAAAGGGCACAAGTACAGCTATGGATACTACTAGATGTTAGATTCTTGTCTTTAGTACATATTGATTGGAAATCAATCAGATCTTTTCACTCACATCTGTTCAGTGTCAAAACGGACAAGGCTCAGTGGAAATTGCAAAACACACCAAATCCTCCACTACATGAGATTGCCAGAACTTTTAAGGTAGGTGGCCACACAAGTGAAAGATCTTTTTATGGTTTTACCTGGACCTTTCAAAAATACAGGAATACACAACAACAAACGACACCAACTCTCTGAATACCACTACACCCATACAGCTGCAAACAGATGTCTCTCTTATTTGCCCATGGGACGTGTCCATCAGCAGGTCTGCATCAAAGCCTCATATGGAAAAGAACTGTCAGAAGAATATGAAAATCTGATTTTGAGACTTCATAAAAATGGAAAACGATGAAAGAAAAATGGTGAATGACCAAAAAAATCAGTCAAAGCACAGTTGCAGCAGTGAGCAGGAGGAACAGAACGAGCTATACGACCACTAATCAGAACCGTAAAGTCCATCCTCCTAACATGAAGCCACAGACGGTGTACACTCACAATCTAACTCTGACAAAGAAAGTGCTTCAGACTTGAAACAGTGATAATGAATAAAAATCAGAGTTTCTGTGAGAGCTTAGGCAGTGCGAGGGACGGTGCATAATGTCTACGTCTATTGACAACAGCCAAGAAAAAAACTCCAACCTTGCTGTTTGGACCAAAACTCCAAGATGAAACTTTGCAAAAGAACATGAAAAGAAGCATGAATGATATTAGGAGCGTGTTCTATCTTGAAATGACACTGAGAAAAACTTGATAGGTTCAGATGGGTCCAGCATGTTTGGCATGAATCTGGCCTGGACAACCACAGTCAATGCATGGTCCTAACAGTAAAGGATGGAGGTGAAAGTGTGATGATATGAGGCTGCATGAGTGCAAAATCTACTGAAGGGATGATATATATATATATATAATATAAATGCCTGTGACTACACCAAACTAATGGCTGACAAAATGACTCCCAGTTTGCAGAAGCTTGGCAGAAGAGGAATGTTCCAGAGTTCTAAAGAAGGAAAATGTTAAAACTATGACCTGACCAAGCATGTCACCCAGCTTGAATCCAATAGTAAACCTCTGGGGTACTTTAAGAAAAAACAGTAGAGCAGCACAACCCCTCCAACAAAGATCAGCTAAAGAAATAGGCTCTGAAGAATGAAAGAATTTTGTTATCCTTTGTGCCATGGAGGGTTGGTTCTGTCAATAAAAATAGAGTTGGACACACAAAGTATTTAAAAAATAAAAGATCTGAATCTCAGTAATGGAAAGTGTACTGACTATTGTTGAATAGTATTTCTACTGCGGGCCCTGTATTTTTAATAAAGTGAACTAAAATTATAGCTTTTCATTTTACACAAGAGCAAATACCCTCCTGTTCAAGTTAGAAGTAATGCAGTTACTACAAGGTGATATCATTTTAAATCATCTGGCATCTAATTGCATTAGCACTGTTGCCTCACAGCTTTAAGGTCCTGGGTTTTAATGCCGGCCTGGGGTCTTTCTGTGTGGAGTTCTCAAGTTCCCCCTGTGAACGTTCTCACCAGGTGCTCTGGCTTCCTCCCACAGTCCAAAAACATGCTGAGGTTAACTGGTGATTTTAAATTGTCTGTAGGTGTGAATGTGAGTGTGCTTGATTGTCTGTCTCTATGTGTGGCCCTGTGATACACTAGTGACCTGTCCAGGCAAGCCTGTCTTCACCCTCAGTCAGCTAGAATAGACTCAAGCCCCCCAGTACCCTACAGAGGATAAAGAGTGTATAGATAAAGGTGCATCTATTGTTGTTGTATTCTGTATGTAATTCCCCTGTCTCTCAGTCTTACATTCCTGTCAGCCTTTTAACAATTTTTTTTTTTAACTCTCTAAAAAACTGTCTTCAAGTGGCTGAAGCTCATTATACTGGACCAGTCACAGTTAAAGACAGACTATGCAAGTCAAATGCATAGTCAAATTAAGTGAATATCTCCTCCCAGTCTACTAGCTGTCCACTCTGTGTGTGTGTGCTTAAAAAAGTCAGGTGTTAAAATGGGAAACAAACAAAGTGGCTCACACAGCACTTCTCTAGCAGCTCCTGTGCACCAGCACAAACATGCACAGGACAGTGGGAGAAGAGATGAAGGGAAAGAAGGCAGTGGGAGCAAGAGGCACACTGAAACTGACACATGATAACTATCCAAATGTACTAATCAACTAAATACTACCAATCTCTGAAGCAACATTTGGATAAAAAAGTGATATGTTGGATGACTCGATGGTATGTACTGTGAGATTATGACATTGAGAGCAATCCTACAATTCAGTGGGTAGGACTGCTTTGTGTCAGTATTGTATTTCTATGTAATTATTGAATTAATGTAATGAATTACCTATTTTTAGGGTATTCAGTTACAGATATCAACAAGACCAGCTGAGCAGTACACAATATAAAATATAGTTAATGCAATTTTCTGCAAAGTTTCTCTGTCAACTCTCATAATGTGTTGCTTCACATTAAAATGCGCTTGTCCTCAGCTTCCTCAAGGGTGAGAAAATTTAAGTGGAAATCACTAAATGCAACTGGAATCACTTGTTGGCAATCACTCTAAGTTTCTAACTTGCTGTGTCTAGGCTGCCAACATTCTCAAGAGCACAAAAGAATAGAGTCCAATCATTGTTGCTAATTTAGAGATTAATGATTTGTAAAGCTTTTGAGTTGATTTTAATGAAATAATTACTGCATGAAATCAATGTAATTTCTGCTCGAATGAACAACGGCTTTACTCTCCAATCATCAATCCACTGCGTACCAAAACAGGATGAGGAGAGTTTAGAACTGAGACACAGTGAATTGCAGCTGGCAGTCATTTGCAGTTGTGTGGATCTATTTTTAGGAGAATGCCTGCTGACAAACAAGTTACCTCATTGAAGGCAATCTTGTTGTTTTTCATCCTCTGGGGTGAACTCCTCCACGTTTTCCCAAAGAAGTGCTGGTGATTTCTATCAAACAGCGTTACCCGCAACTGGTAAGTCACATCTTGCTCCCCGGTGGACATATCCTGTGCATAAAAGGGATGACAGACATCATAGAAAAGCTGCTGATAACTCCTGAAGTAAGAGACTAGGTTTAAAAACTTTGAAACCTTCCAATGAATACAATCAAACCTTTTAAAAATAACATTCAAGGCTGAGTGTCATTCAAGATCTTTAAATCCTCAACTCTGCATGGCTGTATGCACCAAGTGGTGAAGGTGTCAGACAGCCATGTATGATAAGAGTAACTGTTACAGGGTTTGAATGAATTACTTCTGAACCACATTTACAAGAGGATCCTGCTTCCACTGGGTAACTTAACTGTGCAGTAAAGTACAAAGGAAGATGTTGTTTAGGCCTTTATCATATCTTTGCTGTGTACTGACAGCCCAAAGTCAGTGGACTAAAGTCAACAAACTAACAGCCACACTGAATCCCGGTCTGTTTAACCACCACCACATGACATGACATGTTTCTCCATCTTTAAAAAGTTCTAGCTGTGAGGAATCACCTGCGGGAGGTGAGCTGCAGAGACCCGGTTGAGGCTGAGCTGGAAGCCCTGGGACTGGCCGCGGTGGTTCTCCCCAGCCAGGCGGACTGTCTGACTGGGCGGCGGAACCAACCGGCTTCTCTCAAACACTTCTCTCCAGCCGTCTGCCATGCTGGATATGTCCTCTGCTTTTACCATATCGCTAGGTTCAAACTAAAAAGAGCAGAACATTGCAAAACACTTAGAGACGTAGAGCACAACTGACGCGTTTCTCTGATTCTTATCTTTTCTGCCCGTTCAGATTTTCAAATCCGCGGCCGCCATATTGAATTCGGACTCTACCATTTACTGCTGGGGGGTAGACGAATACATCAGCGGATTCATCAGGAGCGTTCACTTTAAAGCAAACATACAAACAACAGAAGTTGATCGTAAAGGTACGATGTAAGTTAAAAGAGCAGTTTGCCTCAAAACTGAAAATCTAAACAAAATTTCGCGAATGTTATCTTTTAAGGTTCTAACCTTTCTTTTGGTATGTCCCATCGTGCTGCCTCAGTTGCTATGGTAATTGTCGCGTTGCTATGTACAGTATGAAACAGCAATGAGTTACACTTCTGTGCAATATCACTTTAACGGCAAATGATTCAAAACTGCATCACCACTCGATAATGGCTTTATTCCTAAGTTTAACAGTGGAGAATTCCCTCCGCTAAACGATGAAAAACAAACACGGTAGAAGCACTACACTGAAAATACAGCCTCCAGTGTAGAAACTCAGTGCAACAACAGTGGGCACAGCTGAGATCACTGACACTCAAGAAGAACAAGAAGAAGTTAGAAAACTGTGTGATCACTGAAACTAAATCAAGTGCAGCTGTGAAAAGAGTAAATACTCTACTGTTCAATTAAGAACTAATACAATTATTGATAAAGTTTTGAATCATTTGCTATCAAGTGATTGCACAGGTATTAACTCTCTTCAGTGCATCTCAGTGTTTCCCTGTCATACTTACAATGATGCAAATGATCATAAATTCAAAAATATGATAGTTTATCAACTATCTTAAAGTTTAGTTCAACCCTTTCATTTGTGAATTATTAAATTCTGAGTTTTTCATTACCCCAAATCAAGAAGTAAAACCTGTCCGATTGGATTTGTATCAATTTTTTATACGTTTAGAGAGATGCATGACTATCCACTGTGCATCAACACTTTAAAATGCACTTGAAGCTAAAATAGTACAGGTGAATAAAGCATATCTTCTGATAAATATACCAATATACCTTTTCTAGTTGGTTTACTTACATTAAATTTATTTTTCTTGTTTGTTTTAAATTTTAGGTTTAATTATGAAAATGAGGATTTACTTTGCATTAATTTACAGAACAGAAATCTCAGCTGTAGCGTACGTATGCACCAATATAATGTAGCGTAACTACACTTTACAATTAAAATTTGCACTCGTTAATGAAGGGGCACCATCTCAGATTACTGAGAAAATTATCATTCTAGATTAAGTCTCAAAGAGACTTTAATTGAATGAAGTTGATCAGTCTCTTAGCTGAAAATCGTAAATTCTGATTTCATTGACCTCCAGTTCCCAAACAAAGAAATACACGGCAGAACCGATGGTAATTATACACAAACATTTATTAACTAACACTACAAACAAACAATAAACAACGATGACATAACAACAGACAGTGAATGAATGAATGAATGAATGAATATAAACTAATTAACTGTGATCGTCACTGGAAGCAGCTGATAGAAAGATGATGAATTTAGAATCACTTTGGAATTGGAAGCCAATCATAATTTATAAATTCACCCGTTTAGCAGAAGGAAAATGATACTTGCGTAGCCCTTTGATGGAGAGAGAAGGCGGCCGCAGGATGTTCAGCTGTGATGATCTGCTGGATGAGTCGGATCAGGAACGCAGAGACAAGGAGGCACTTTGGTGTAGTCATGTTGTAAAAATGTAATACAAACACTAAGAGTCGAAGCTCATAGTTAAAAGAAAATGTCCGTGCTGTTGCGTTATTAAAGTTAACTTAAGAAGTCTAACTTCAAGTTAATCATGGAAAAACACAGCTCACGAAAATATTAAGAACCCTTGTTTAAAGTTGCGCTGTGTAAAGAAAAACTCTGTAAAGAGCTTTTGAAATAGCCTGTTAAGTAAAAATCTTGATTTAAGAAAAATGCTAAAAGAAACAGACCTTTAAAAACCCCAAAACTTAGCCCTTAAAAGAAGTGAACCCTTGAATGAAAGAAAAAGCCTCTTAGAAAGTTTAATCAAAAGCCCTTTTGAAAGAAACAAGCCCAAGTTCTTAAAAAGTAAAAGCCGCCGTTGCATTCCAGTGACTTTCCTTTTATATAGAAAGTTTTGGAGTCAAATTCAAATCAGCATCTGACCAATCGTGGCTGTGTCCATCCCAAGGGGTGGTCTTGAGTCTCACTGTCCAGGAGACATCAGAGGTCAAATACCTTTAGAGCATACTTTAAGATCATTTCTTAAACATGCAAATCCAATTGTTAATATCTATGATGATCACAGATCTGAAATCTCACTAAATGTGTGATTAAAACGACACCAAACATGATATGTTTATCTCACATGGTTCCTGAGATAATAATAATGATAAAAGATATAACACGAGAATAAGCTTACAAATAGTAGACTTCTAGGCTACATGAAAGTAAACTATTAATGTGACTAAGGATACAAGCATATACATTCAATTATAAGAAAAATTTCGACTTAAAAGTATACATGCTGGGAATCAAAGATCTCTCTCTCTCAATGTGTGTCTTTTATGGTGGTCCGTGACAGAGAGGAGGGGGGTGTCGGTTTCTTGTGTTTGCATTGCAATAAACACTTCAGATTCAATGTGTTCTCCTTCCATGCTGGTCCTGATCAACCTGGTATCACAGAGTCCAGATGTTGGGATCATCACTCCAGAGATGTTGAATTCTTTGATTTTATTATTTAGAAGTGTTTAGTTCGAATCATCAAAGAGTTCCTTGTGTTAGGAGGAATGTCATCTCTCTTCTACCGAGGTGTATGGTTTTCGTCACCTTTTGGCGCTTTTATGACCCTTATCAGATTCTGGTGCAGAAGGGAGACATCCTGTCGTCTCCAAAAAGGGGGATTTGGGTCTGCTGTCTCTTGAAATGGTTTCTTACCCAATTTACAGCTCTGAGAAACAGTTTCTGGATTATCTGTGCGTTGACTCCCAATGTTCTGCTTGATAGCTTGGAATGTTCTGCTTCTTTGTACGCTACACAGCACTGGATCAAGAAGTTGTATCATTTATTTGTGTTGTAATGTATACATTTTGTTGTTATGTTACGGTCAAAAGTTTTCACAAAGGGAATTTGGAATATCTCTTTTATCACTCCATTATTCTAAAACTCATGTCAGTAGCCACAAATGCACTGTGTATGTTGTATGTCCTCCAAAAGGACCACACATTCGTTTCAGCATAAACAGTAAAACAGTACTTTTTTATTCCACAGGATTAGTGTTTGCAAGGTGTAAATAACACATTCTGAGTGTAATAACAGTTATTATTTGTTTGACATTAAAAACAACTCTGATGATATCTGTTTGAGATATGGTAAAAGGCTAGTACCCTATGATTCCACTGTTATTTTTATCTGGTAGTGACATGAATATGCTATTTGCACAATTTGCTGAACATGCAATTCTTAGCAGCCAAGCTAAAACTGCAGGACAGAAAGTGATGTTTGCACATCCATGATGCCAATCTCCCATTCCACCACATCCCAAAGGAGCTCTATTGGACTGATACCTGGTGACTGTGGAGGTCATTGCAGTGCAGTGAACTCATTGTCATGTTCAAGAAACCAGTTGGAGATGATCTTAGCTTTGTGACATGGTTCATTATCCTGCTGGAAGTAGCATCAGAAGATGGTCCACTGTGGTCATAAAGGGATGGACATGGTCAGCAACAATAAAAAGGTAGGCTGTGGAGTTTAAACCATGATCAATTGGTACTAAGGAGCCCAAAGTGTGCCAAGAAAATATTCCCCACACCATTACACCACCAGCAGCCTGAACGGTTGATACAAGGTAGGATGGATCCATGCTTTCATGTCTATGCCTAATTCTGACCCTACCATCTGAATGTTCAGCTGAAATGGAGACTCATCAGACCAGGCAACATTTTTCCATCTTCTATTGTCCAGTTTTGGTGAGCCTGTGTGGCCTCAGTTTCCTGTTCTTAGCTGACAGGAGCGGCACCCAGGGTGGTCTTCTGTTGCTGTAGCCCATCTTCTTCAAGGTTGGATGTGTTGTGGTTCAGAGATGGTGTTCTGCATTCCTTGGTTGTAACCAGTGGTTCTTTGAGTTACTGTTGCCTTTCTATCATCTCCAACCAGTCTGTTCATTCTCCTCTGACCTCTCACATCAACAAGGCATTTTCATCAACACAACTGCTGCTCACTGGATATTTTCTGTTTTGGACCATCCTCTGTAAACCCCATCCCAGTAGATCAGCAGTTTGTAAAATACTTGTCTCCAGTCTCTGATTCGGTTTGAGCTAGTTGTCTTGACCACGTCTACATGTCTAAATGCTCAGCACTGAGTTGTGGCCATGTGATTGGATGATTAGCTCTTTGTGTTAACATGCAATTGAACAGGTGTACCTAACAAAGTGTATATTTATATGTACACACACACACACACACACACACACACACACACGTATGAATTAATGAACTCGAAGGAGGACAAAAAGTATTATTTTGGGTGGAATAAACCTTTAAAACAATGACTGTAGAAAGTATAATGTGGATTAAGTAAACTTTTAAAGCTGTAAGTACCTGTACATAGAGTGGTATTTTGGGTGGAATAAAGCTTTGAAACAATAGGTTGTTGGTTAGAAAGTGTATTTTGGTGGAATAAACCTATCTGGGTGGAATTTGGGTTCACCCAATTCAGCAGGTGGGGTTGGTCGTGAAAAACAAGGGTCCCAGAAGTGCGGTCCTGAAACTGCAGCCTCCTGTATCCGGACACATACAGCAGCAGCGACAATGGAGGCAGAGAACCAGCAGGGGGCGGCAGACAGCAGCACGGCGAGTGTGAGCTCAGGAGAAGAAGAAGGAGGAGAAGGAAGCGGTAGGTGCAAACCGAAAATAGAGACATGTTCGGGCTTTTCGGGAAAAATAAACCTGTGAAAATTCGGAGTTATAGTGAAAACAGAAAGTACGGAGTTGCTGCAAAAAATGTGAAGGAGCTGCTAAAAAAGAGCTGCAAGCTATTACAGGTGAGTAACTTTGAAACTCCTTCTACTCTGTTCCGCTTTTTCTGCTGTCAGGAGGACACAGTAAAAACAAACAAACAAACAACATCTGTAAACCCGAGAAACATCCAGCTGTAACTGTAGCAGCCACAGCCTCAGCTACATGGTTAAATGTCGCTGGATACAGTCGCAGTCTGGTTCGTCCAGAGGCAGGTCCACCGTGAACAGTATAGGGGAATAGTGGTCACAAACCATGTTCACATCCTGTTCAGACACGCTGGATCCCAGCTGTCTGTGTCCATCTAAAACACGGTAAGAACAGAGGTACACCTGGTAATGACAGCACATGAAGCAGGAGGAGAGAGCTAGAGTCAAAAGCTGTGAAGATCAACAGTGTGGATATGTAGGCTCAATGCAACTGAATGTACTGTAAGTGGAGAAGATACAGTTGTATCATCATCCAGATCAGATCAACTTTTCTATGTGGAGATGTTCTTGAATACACTCACTGTACTAGAAAGAGAAGGTTGTGTTGGTAGGGAAAATAAAGCTGTGGGCTTGTGAGTTTGTTCAGTATGTCTATGAGGGTGTGCACATAGTCTGAAAATCCTAAAGCGTCTGTTGTGAAAATACAGCTGACTTTAGAAAAAGACAGTGTGCATACACTTCATTTGAATTTAGAGAACACACATTGTTAGAGCTGTGGTATTTAGTTTTCTGTGGTATATCTATAGGGCAGTGCATCTTCATAGAAAATACACTGGCAGAGACATGCAAAACAGTTATTTGCTTTGACAGACAAATATTCAATTCAGTTTAATTGATACAGCGCCAATTCACCACATATGTCATCTCATAGCACTTGACATAGTAAGGAAAAGACCTTATTAATTCTAAACAAATAACAGACAACTCATAGAAATAGATCTACCTTTGCCCTCATCATACAGACCTTAATTGTGCTGATTCAAATGATCAAACGACCGACACTGTGTTTCTTTTTGCAACCAAATCTTACTTTTAGTGTTTCTCACTCACTTTTCTTTGCACATGCTGAGCCTCAGCCACCTCAGTGTCTTGTCAATAAGCTTCTTTTTAAAAAAAGTCATCTAAGAACCCTTAAATTGGATTAAAAGATGTGCGAGTTTTCTTTTTGCCTCAAGCAGCAAAGAAAGTTGTTGCCTAATGTGTTAAAGTTGATTTTATTATGTTTCCTTGATTGCAGCTGCCACTCTCTGGTGTACATGTTTGTTTGTATGAGGACGGGACAGAAGTGACAGAGGAGTTCTTCCAGACTCTGGCAAACAACACCGAACTTGTTCTTCTGTCTAAAGAGCAGACATGGAGTGGAGGTACATGAATCGACCCCAGACACCATAACAAAAATGAAGATGTGTTTCAAGTCTAAACTTGTGCATTTGCTCTGTTGACCAGACAAACCGCCAGCTCTGAGCTACTGATAACCCTTCTAACCCCTGTGAATCTCACTCTAGTTGCGTGTGACATCGGTCAGTTACTGAACACAGACCGGCATGCTGATGGCCTCATTGAAGCAGCAAAGGCACTACTCTCTGATGAAAAATCCTCCAAGAAGCGTAAAATCCTAACTGACCTGCTGCATAACCTGGAGGACAGGTCTGAGCTGGAGAGCAGAGAGGAAGATGAGGAGTGGTTCAAAGGTACAGAGTCCAGCGAATTCATCCAGGGCAGAAGGTTTGGAAGACAAACTAGCATCGCTTGTTGATGCTGCCTCTTTTTCTAAAAGTTTCCAATAGACTGCTGCACGTTGTCCAGCTTACAAAGATACTTTTATTGGTGATCTCTTGGTACTCAACCTGCATCAGGCAAATGATTTGTTACAAAGAGAAGGGGCTGCACCAATTATATTCTCCACCTGAATCCCAAAACATCAGTCAACTGTGTGACTATTTTCATGGAGCCTGTCAGTTCGTTGATCTGTTCACAATCAACCACAACCTCCCAACTGCTGTTTAAAAAGCTAGATTGTCTTCGCCTTCTATCAATTTCATGTTGGAGAAGGGCCCACAACTTCTTTTTGGGTCGTAAGTCAGGGGAGGAGGGGGTACGTCTGGATGATAAAATGATAGTGTCCAACCGTAGACACTTCATCAACAGCAATAGAATAACTGTCCGATAGAATGTTTGATAGTTTCACTTAAATTGATCTTATGTAGCTATCATGAAAACACATAATGAAAACACAACTGTAGTTCCATGAACAAACTTCTAGCGTGCTCCCTGCCTGGGTCTGACACAGCCTGTCTTACCTTTATAATAGAGCCCCTTCACCCCTGGGGATTCTATGCAGGTCTTCCGAGGCATGCTGGTCTGTGGCCACCCGGGCCTCCCATCGCCTCCGACTGAGCCTGCAGACCTTTCTGGTGGAGGCTGCAGCTGGCCTCCACCAGGGAGGCCTATAAAAACACCCATGACCCTGAGGCAATCACTATCTAGGCAAAACCCTTCCTACCAGCCTGACCAGATGGCTGACAGAGTCCATGTTGGAGTGCCGGTCCAAGGCCAGCCTCTCAAACCCTTAACCTCAGTGTGGTGCTGCAGCTTCACCTTTGTGTGTGTTTTTTGAGACTTGAGAAGCTGTGAGTGGATGCCATGAGCTTCTTATCTGGTCTCAACATGTCATTCTGAGCACAGGTTTATAGTGTTTATGACAAAATAATATAAGGGACATGATGGAGTGTGGACACTTGATATAGCTCTGCCAGCTGAGAACCCCATGATTCACTCTAAGACTATTTGGTTACTTTCCTGTGCAAGAACACTGCCTGCAAAATGTGAATAGAAATATGTGCCCTTTGGAGATGTTCCCCCAAACACTTGATGTGAGTCTAAATGAATCTGTAGTCAAGCTAGTTTTTAAATAAGTTTCATTTCAGGTGTGGATGCTCGATTCAAAACAAAGTCTGCTTACATGAAGTTTAACTGTGAAAGCAGGATACGAGGCTACATGAAAGAGGTAAAGCTCAGGCGACACTCAGCACCTCAGGCACATATATGAACTCTCCTCAATCAGACATAATTTCCTGACGTTTATTTATTTTTTTGTTCTTGTTTTGTGTCTGTTCACAGGTGGATGATGGCGCCAAAACCATACAGAAAGCTAAAGTTAGGACTGAGTTTTCGAAAGCATCAAAGTGCCTGAAGGAAATGTTGACGGCAGACAAATACAATGGCTGCTACTTTGACAGGACCGAAAAGGAGCCACGTCGTCTTTGTACTCAGGAAGGATGGTTTACCTGCCAGGTATCGATTCAGCCAGAGCTGAATGACACAGTCAACATGACTTTTTGTCTTCAGGCTACTTCTATACAGGTTCAAGTTGCTCAATTAACCTAAGCAGCCTAAGAGGTCAAACATGGATCCACCAGGACAAATAACTGGTAGAGAGAAAGCAGCGAAACAGCTGCTATTAGAAACATTGAGTAAAAACCTCTGCTATAGCTGCCATTAACGAAACCAAAGAGGGAGGCTGCAAAAATCAGCTGATCGCTTACATGCAAGTAGCTGCTAAGTTCAAATGAATAAAATATTTTGATACAGCCTGATTGAAGTCAGGATGTGAGTTACAGAGGAGTCAGGAGGAACTTGGCTTCTTAATAAGACCTGACCCCCCTGGATGTGTTGTGTGTCTTTGTCATCATGGATCATACATAAAGGTAGACTGTTACTGTATGATTCATGCAGGAGACAGATCAATCTCCAATTCATTTTAATAAAGATACCAGCATGTATGCTGTTCCTGCCGTCACTGAAGTGGGTCGGCTCAGTAACATAAAGTACTTTTTGCTGAGCATGTTTTCTAGATGCACAGCAGCTGGTATCGTTCATCTTTTTCTTGTTGCCAGTGCTTCGTATTAAAAGGAACAGTGACTTCATGAATGTTGTTGGTCAATTCCAGTCACGGAGAAGTGGAAAACTTAGCCCCCGCTGAATGTATGGTCCAGTTTGCACACTTGGGCCCAAAACAATACATATAAAAAGAAAAACTACAGTGCATATAGGAAGTATTGATGCCACTCGACCTCGTCAGTTTCTCAGCGTAAGTTGCCAGAGTAACTGTGCTTGAGCTATTGTAAGTTTGCTTTATGGAACCAAGATAAACTGACTGAAAGACACCGGCTTTATTTCCTAAACTCGCCTTGTGGAACAGGCACCTGCTGCACTGATTTTTATTTGAAGTTTTTGTGTCAACATCAGTCTGGGACAGAAAAAAACCTCGGTGTGAGCAGCACAGCAACGCAAAGGTTTTAAAGTTGTTCAGTCTCTGCTGGGCTTGAGAGTCACTATGAATAAAATGAGATGTTTTCCAGACAGTTTGAAAGGACTGGACTTGCTTTCATCCCCGTTTATACCTCGACCTTTCCGTTGGCTCCTCAGGGATCATTCGACCAGGCGGTGTGCCAGACTCTCCACTCCATCAACCCCTACGGCAGCCGAGAGAGCAGGATTGTCTTCAGCACTTGGAATCTGGACCACAGGTTGGAACCCTGCTGGCTGTGGCGGGCATTTTTTAAAACCTTCATTTCTTTACTTATTTGACCATTTTTACTTTACAATATTATGAGACACGTTTTTATCTTTTTTCTGATTTGCAATTCTTCCTCTTGTGTCCAGAATTGAAAAGAAGAGGACGGTAATCCCCACACTGCTGGAAGCGCTGCAGAATCACAAGAGCACTGACGTCAACTTGAACTACTTCTACCAGCTGCTGTTCACCAGGGAAAACCTTAAGCTCGTCCACATCGTTTGTCACAAGAAAGGACACCACGACCTGTTGTGTGACCCAAAGAAGATTTTCAGGAATGCCAGTAATGCAGGCAAAGCAAAACAGAAGCCCAAAGTGAAGAAAAGGCGCTTGATTTAAATATTTGTATCTCTTCATGGAAAATGACTGTTCATTTATATGAGCTACTGATAAATCTGATAACTACCTGAGAGCACAAAAGTCAACTAACAAGGTCACATCAGGAGGAATGAGGTGGCTTCACCTTGTTAACTTTTTTATTTTTTATAGCCAATGTAACTTTCAGGCTTTGTTTTGTTTTTAAGAGAAATTCAACTTAAACAGCTCTTGAAACCATGAAAAACATTTATTTATTCTCTTAATGTTGGCACGGCAATGTAAAATACATGAATTGATTACAAAGACTACTCAATGAACGAGGCATTCACTCAGTCAGAAAGTTGCATAGGAAATGTGAAAAGCAATTTGCATAAATAAGGCAGTAAAAATATATAAAAGATTTGATTTTGATGGTCAAGAATAATCAACTTTATACAAAACAGTACAATAGGTGTGAATAGCAAAAGTGCAATTACTGTTAACCTCTAGGTTAGATGATCAGAGTACACTTTCAGTCAGGATGAAGTTACCCACTAATTACTTCCAGATTTCAGTGTTTATAACAATACTTTTGTATACAATTGCCATTTTTTAACTCATCAGGAACCATATCAGGGAAATTAGTTGCATTGATATGTGTATATACAGACATATGTTTAAAAGCTGCCAATAAACTGAACACACGTGTTGAGGAATATTAGACACTTGGTGAATAAGGACTCTTATGCAATAAACTGTTGACGTGACATTCATATGAAACAATGAGTTTGTTGTGATAAATGCTTTCATTACAGAACTGCTCTTTGGCGTCTTCTCCATCCTTCTTCATCATAGTTATGTAATCTAAAACTGGGTCACTATGCCAACTTTATTATAGATGACTTTTGCATTGCATAAAATCTAATTAAAAGATTTGTGAAAAACATCATTTTGAAGCTTGCGACTTTAAACCAGTTCTCTTTGGCGTCTCACAGGACTTACCTTAAACTGCAACTTCAATTACTTGCAATGCCAAATGGACTGACTTGTCTCATAAAGTGCTTTGTCAAAACCACCTCCAGGTGAGACCAGAGGGGAGTACTACAAAGCGAGATTAATGGTTAGCAGGGGTGTGGAGCCTAACTCCAGAGCTCTATTCCGAGTTTGAAATTTAAATCTGCCGTAAGAATGCCAGATTTTAACCAATTCTTTTTCTGACGACGATCTCTGAAGAAATGCATTATAACTGAAAACCTGTTGAGCCCTGCAGTTATAGCAGACAACCTGTATGTATTGCGTTACCATGGGAACCTAAATAAATTAATAGTGGTGATACAGTAAATGCATACATATGTTTCCAGACGTGGTCCAGATTTGCTGCTCAGACTATTTTACTCCACTGTAGCTGCAGCTTTTATTCATCAATGAGGATATTCAATCAGTGACACTACATTCACTTTGAATTGGCCAAAAACTAAACTGATATTCACGTCTATTCTTATTATGGAACAGAGCCAGGCCTAAGTGCACTTCTCCAATATCCTGTTTCCATGAATGAAGTTTAAAGTTTCAAAGCTCTTATGGGTAGTCGTCACATTAGAAATAAGCAGCTGCACTGAGAGTGAGCGGACTGGGAAAATAACCATCTTAACTTAGACCATTAACAGTTTCCTAGCTTCGTAGTACCCCCTCAGTTAGACCTAAATAAGGGGCGATGTGAGCATACATTCAGCAATACATAATTTAACAGTGTAAGTATTTTCTCACTGGTGGCCAGATGAATTTGACAACTGCAGCTACATTTAAACAGCTGCAGTTAATAACATTTTCAGGCCAAATGTTGTGGGTAGAAAATAATTTGGCGTTCAAGTGCATTTGGGTAGGCTTTAAAGTTAGAAAGTTGCACATTTCCAATCAAGAAGTTGCTTTAAAACACTTATAAACACCAGTGATGAGCTTCAGCTATTTCTGTGATGGTTGTGTGTTTGAGCTGTGACAAGTCACAGGTTTAATATAATCACCCCCAGATAACGGTGGCTTGTCTGTAAGCGACAGCATATTCAGCCACAACAAGTTCATTCTTACCTCCCTCACACTGCAGCGGACGTTCACCACCTTCACACGTGGCCTTATAACAGAGGTGGGATTTTAGCAGATGACAAGGGCGGATTGAATGCAGTCTCTGAATAGGTAGCTTCTTTTGGCTGCTTTTTCCTAAGTGCTCAGAGGTTTTTAGGTCTTTCCACAGGCTTGACTCTAAGTCCACCTCAGTCATCGGAGGAGTTGTTCCTCACTAGGTGTCCACTCTGTCGTCTGGCTGCGTGCTGCTAAGGCCCTCCTCATCTTCATCACTGTCTTCCCGTGCGTAGTAGTGCCGCCTCCTCTTCTCCCTCTGGGCGTGGGAAGAAGTTGCTGACGATCTTTCAGGAAAATCCTGTAGGATGAGCGGAATTCAATCAGTATGACAGAATTTTCACCTGAAGACAAATCCAACTTGTATTGTAGACTTAATGGTATTGGTGCCAACAAGAAGTCCGTGTCATGGGTAAAAGAAACATTTTAATTAAAACGACATCCATGATGTCAGTGAGGTTTTCAGAAGACACTTGCATAACCTGTGATACTGTAACTGGCTATATGAGCATCTTGATTTAGGGATGTTCTTTGATGTAACTGTCACACTTTAAACAATTTGATAGACGTCTCTTGCTCTTTAAACAGGATGTAACTGTAAATTAAATTGGTGATAGTAACTGTAATACAGACTGTGTAGTAATATGAGCATCTGTAAGGTAACGGTTAATTTGTTTATTTCTCTCTTGTATTTTATTAATGTGATGTCTTAATTAGAGAGACAAATTTAAGGGAAATATGTACCAAAATTAGAATATAACAAGTCCAACTATTGCTGGCTTCCATTTCACTTCAACTGTCCCCATAGAAGGGTAAAATGTCAGTTTAAAGATGTTAACTATGATTGAGGGTGAAGACAGGGCCAGTAAAAGAAACCCAAGAACCAAATATTTGAGTTAACTGATGCAAAGGTGGATAGGCACTTAAATTTTGTACATTATGCGACACATTGTCTTTCATTGTGCATCTTAACCAGCCATGTTTTGTATTTTATTAGCAAGAGCAGAACTTTATCTTCATTTACCTGCAACAGCAATAAGTAAATTGTCCAAAAGAATGTTTGATAGTTTCACTCAAATACCTTAAATTTGAACCACCATGAAGGCACATAACAGAAATGCTAAGTTTGGTTTGAAGAGATAAAATGAACAAATTCCAAGTGTGCTTCCTGCCTGGCTCATAAACAGCCCCCTCATTTTCTGCCACTCCCCCGCGGCTTCTGTGCAGGTCTCCTGAGGTGCACTTGTCCATAGTTGCCTAGGTCTGTCATTGCCTCCATCTGTGTCTGAAGGTCTCCCTTGGTGAACACTGCGGCCAGTTTTATGGTCTATAAACACCCACAATTCTATGTTCCCCACCACTTCACAGGCAATGCACTTCCAGCAGCCTGTTCCGGGCTGGTGGGCTTTACAAAAGGTTGAACACACAATTAAATTCAAATTCAACCTTTAGACTCCTGGTCTTGATTAAAAAACAGGACATTAAAAACGATCAGCAATCAACGACTGATATTACACATTTTATTGTGTTCTATGTTTCAGCTGCTTAGCTCAACTACAATACTACAATAATCTGTATCAAGCAACATAATCCAACTTAATTTATAGAATATCTCAAAACCAAAATATCTCACCTGTACAGTGTCCAGGTTTCCAAAGAACTGCTCCACAGGAAGAATCTGGTTACTGTCATCATCTGGGAAGATGATTTTATCAGTTTCTTCATAATCCATTAGCTCAGGCTCCTGTTTGTCCCAGGTGCTGTTCTCTCTGTAGTTGTCTAGGTCCGGTCCTGCCCTCAACTCATTCTCCTTCCCTTCCTGTCCTTCGAGCTCTGGTGATGCTGAGCATCTCCTCCTGCCAGCAGACTGGTGGCATTCACAGCTGATACGAGAGCGCCTCTCCAGGGGAGCCGCTGCTTTACTGTAACCACCGACTACTGAATTGCTCTCTGCTGCTGAGTGTGGCTTTGGACTTCTTGAACATCTCCTTCCTGTAGCAGAAACCTGTAACAGAAAGTCAAAGACCATAGGTGTGTGTCCATTACAGCCCCTAGATGCAACTGTGAAGCTCTTGCCAGTCACAACTGCTCAGTCTGGGGGGAAATCAACACGCCGCTTTTAGAGGCAGTTTAAAATAAAGACAACATTTAACTTGAGATATTCTTAGAATGAGATACAAGTTGTTGATTTGTGCATACAGGCAACACAAACCTTTCTGGAGCTTCTAACCTTGGAGCTGTTCTTCCTCTTCCTGGGCTTTAAGTTATCAGGTTGACCAGGCATCTGCAAAGCAACATAATGTGGTATGTTCAGTCCTTCATGGCATGACTTCATTAGAGTGACCAGTCAGTGAAAAGTTGGGTTCAGTCAGCTGAGAGGCAGCTGTCATAATACCAGCAGTTCCCAGGCTCCTGCTAAACAACTACTGAGCTTAAAGTTTTCACTGGGCTTCCCTGTCCAGTAACTCGACGGGTTCACTTAAAGTCACTGGGCAGCTTTTCACTGAGAGAAATCCAGCTTAAGGAGCATTTCTGCTGGTGTGCACCATTCAGTGCACTTCCTTCTGCAGCACACCTTACCACGAAGGGTGCACACCAGCAAACAGATGAAGTTAGAGATTTGCTACACATGTCTATGCATGCATTTGAAATGGCTGCCTCTGATTATCACTGTCATTCTGTGAAATACACTAAGCAGATTCAGCTTTAGTTGATTCATTTTAACGATTTATGGCATTGTTCAAGTTCTCTCTGCTTCTTGCCATAGGTGTGCAGCTTCCATAAAGGTGCAGGACTTTATATGGCAACAGAAAATAAGGCCTTGGCAACAAAACACAGACACTGTCTGGGGATCCGAGGGTTAAAGCTGATCAGTTTGAGAAAGCATCGCTGCTCCGCACAGTCCCCCAGAGCTGCTTTAAAGCCCAACAGCGCCCCTCTCTCCGTCCCTCAAACTCCTCCCAAAATGTGGGCAAAGTCATGTCATCAATCATCACCCGAGTCCTCCTCTAAACTTTAATCCCAGCAGGTTTACATTTACACGTGTGTCCGAGCCGTGCCGAATTAAAGTTCATAAAGCACAGATGAAAGTGAAAGTGACACGACGACGCCATCTGTCCTGTAATGTAGCTAAATTAGCTCTCACCAACAAAACCAATGCTCGCCGTAGGTAACTCAACCGTTACAGCTGAGAGGTATTTGGGATCAGAAATGAGACTCACATGACAAAAAAAGGACTTCAGCATTGTCGGTCGTTACACTTGACACCCACCTGAAGGTCACTGGAAAAGCTATGGACTCACTACAGCGAGGAAAACACTGACCGATAATCGATTTCGACATCTCGGCTACAAGCTAATGGGGCTATCAGCTACGAGCTACAGCAGCTAATTAATGAACATTTCTAGCTGCCTGCTTGTTTTTCCCGTTCAGCTCCACTCTCACCTTGTGCACCATTCACTGGCGTAATGCTTCCGTTTTCCAGCAACCACGGTATTACAGGTCGGCTATCTTTGTCGTCATTAGCTTTAATATCGTTTGGCTTCGGCTAGCGAAGAGAGCAGCTATAAAACTGATATGCGGCGTCGCTCGCTGCCTCTGGGGCCGCCTCACCGTGTTTCCTGCTGCGGAGGTTCACTGGGAGGTCACAGCGTCTCCGCCGTGCATCAGACCGAGCAGGGCGGCTGGCGGAGGGTGGATCCACCGCTGGACTGCTTTATCCTGGAGCTCCTCAGTCAAGTGGCTAGAAATATGACACGGACTATAGCACAAGTCACCAGTGGATTAAATTCCTAAAAATATAAATTAATTTATATTTATTAAACATATCAATTTTTAGTTAGCTGTAACAAAAAAAAAATCCTGAAAAATTAAAAAATAAATACATTAAAAAAAAAATTAAAGTTAGTAGTGGGGGGGAGGGGGGGGGGGCGCTAAGGAACCATTTCAAAAATAGTTCTTTGTCTAAGAACTATTTTTGAAATACAGTAAATAACATTGCTCACTGTGAATGTATACTGGGAACTACTTGTTCTGATTTCTATGCAGAACACTGATGTTTACTAATAGATGATCTAAGAATATGGACTCTTGTTACTGTTTACTGTTGTTGTCAGGTTTACTATAAAATGTATGGAGTGCTGCTTGTTGTATTTTATTATTATTATTTTAAAACTTACATTACTGCACAGAACTTTTAGGATTATTTTATTACAGGTCGAGGGTAAAGATTGTTATTGCATTGGCTAGTATTCATTTTGATTATCAGTAAACAGAACCCTATGATGTTTATGGTTTACAGCTGAGAACTGGTTGCTCAAAGTACAGAATATTGCTTCTTATTTTATTTGTGATAATTTGCAGTAAACATTCTAAGAAGTGGGAAATCACAGGGTTGTGAATAGTGTTGTTCTTGCGCAATATTTGTCATTTAATTGCCCTTAGGATCCTGTGGTTCAGCTTACCAGTGTTTCATAACAGGCAGATGTGGCACATCTGTGATGATGTTGTTGTGATTCACATAAACAAGAAACATGTCCATCATAATTCTATTGTTAACAGTCCAAAATGAAAAGGTCATATTCATATTTCCTATTGAGCTAAAGAGCCAATAAAAGCATGAAAAATACTTTGTAGAAGCGAGAGGTCAGTAGGTCGGTAACACACACACACACACACACACACACACACACACACACACACACACACACACACACACAAATGAATCTGGATCCGCCCCTGTTCTTTGAGGACCCACATTGATCTGGGATGATGGCAGGATCATCCTACTAGTGTTTTTTTGGTTTAGAAAAAACACATCAAATGATCGAATGTAAGAATGTGTATCATTTGTGAGTCCCTTCTAGTACAACACAATATTTTGGCTTGTGGGCTGTTGGGTCAGACAGAACAACATGGATCAGATGTCAGGGTGGTGATGGATGTGTCTCCCTGTTCCAGAGAACAGTTCAGAGCTCACAGTTAGAGAAGCACTCCACTAGTCGGCCCGCACTCTCTTTCAACATCCTAAAACACCTCGTACCAGTCTAGCCTAGATACACAGCAGCTACTTTCCAGACTGTTTATTTCCTGTAGCACTTTTATTAGAACATTTTCTGCAGCATGTCAAATATTTTTTTATTTACTTTGTGTACTAAGCAGGTGCTGCATGGCTTTAGAGAAGCTTTTAAATGTGTTTAATGAACATTTTTTGGGGTGGGGGGGATTTTTCCAGTTTTTTTATTGGTAGAAGGAGAGACATGGCGAAGGAGAGAGAGAATGAGACATGCAGCAGGGGTCGTGAGCTGGACTCGAACTCACGACCGTTGCTGGCAGCCTGCGCTCATGTGGTACGGCCTTAACTTCGCGAACTATGCGGTGGCCCGTTTAACGAACTATTGCTGAATCCTGAGTCTCCTGTCTGACTCCAGTGGAGCTGCTCATCCTCTGCTGCTGCTCTGATCCTCCTGCAGGTCTAATGACAGGGGGCCTGGTGGCAGGTTCACAATAAACCAAGTTTGTTTCAGTGTAAATGTGTCAGATCGGAACCACTAGTTGGGCAACCTCTGATTTTACAGGGCGGGGCTTTGACTGAACTCCTGAGGTAGTGGGAGTCAAATTGAAGAGTGAAAACAAAGTGTAATTCCACAGAATGTCCACAAGAGGGAGCTAGAAGGCTTTGAAAGAAGCTGTGCAGAAGTTCTGTCTGGTGGTAGATCTGAACCCCACCACAGTCCTGTACTGAGATGCTAAAGCTGTCCTACAGTAATGAGAATATTTGTTCTACTAAAGAAACATGCATCATTATCAAACACAGGCTTTCTTTAGGCCATTTAAACCAACTGATCAGCTGTTTACAATCCGGATATCTCTTAGACTTTTCAGTTCAGCACCAATAAAATAATTTCCATTTGTTTTCATACCGTCCTGTCAAGTCAGGCTTTATACAGTTCTGTGGTTTGGATTGTGGAGTTTCTGGCAGCACATGAGGGGATCTTGATTCCCTGGCATGACAGTGACCCCAAACAGAAAACCAGAGCCATGAAGAAGCGTCTGGAGTGACCAGAAGACACAGAGTCCACACAGCCATGATCCCAGCATCAGGAGGTCAGTGTGGTGGCACATGCAGCAGGTTCCCATCATGTCTGACTATGTAGTACAGTCATGATTTAAAGAAGCAGGCAACCCGAGACACTCATATGACTGTACTGTGCACAGTGTCACCGGGTGTGTGTGAGAAATGGGAAACCTGCTGCTCCCAGATCAGTGCGTGTGATTAGGGGGAGGAGATCTGAGTGCAGGTGGGGGTGAGGCGGTGGTGTCCCGCCGCAGGTCTCCAGTCTGTGGAGACACAAAAGACAGAAGCCCCGGGGAGGACATGCCGCATCGTTCTACCGCAGCGACCGGCGATGTGTGAGTCCACTGAGGGCAGAGATGCTCACCCCCAGCCCGGGACGCAGCCTCCGGTGTCAGGAGGAGGGACGGCGGTGGTGGACTCCACTCGGACGCACGGTTGTGAAACATTATGAAGGCAAAACGTCCAGCATCTGAGGGTCCCCGGGCGCCGCACTGACAGCCATGGATCATCTTTTTCGGAGAAAGCGAGTCGGTTTGCTGAAACCCCTGCTGAGTCTGACCCTGGTCTTCGCTTCTTTTCTCATGATCCACAAGCTGAAACTGTCCGAGAAAGACGCAGTGGGAGTTAAACACATGAGGGATGCGGGCTGGTGCGGCTCCGAGTGTTTCTCATTCAAGAAGGGAGCCGTGAAAACTAGTCCGGGGAGCTCCGACTCTCCGGTGCCTCTTCTGGATTCGCAGCGGGTCTCCAACGGGACTCCGGCCTCCTGGGACGCACAAGTTCTGAACTGCAGCGAGGACGCGTCTGTGAGGACTCAGGACTGGTTCCGGCGCCTGGACCCGAGGTTTCATCAGTTTGTGCTGCACAGACACTGCAGGTATTTCCCCATGCTCATCAACCACCCGGAGAAATGTGCGGACGGAGAGGTGCACCTCCTCATGGTGGTCAAGTCCGTTATCGAGCAGCACGACCGGCGGGAGGCGGTGCGCAAAACCTGGGGCAAGGAGCACACTATGGATGGAAAGAAGATCAAAACTCTATTTCTTCTGGGAAGCCCCACTACCGGCAAAGACATCAAGAACCTCCAAAAACTGATCGAGTACGAGGACCAGATCTACGGGGACATCCTGCAGTGGGACTTCATGGACACGTTCTTCAACCTGACTCTAAAGGAGGTCAACTTTCTCAAATGGTTCGACATCTACTGCCCCGGCGTGCAGTTTATATTCAAAGGAGACGATGATGTGTTTGTGAACACACACAACCTGCTGGAGCTCATCGGCTTCAAGGTGGAGGAGCGCAAAGAGGCCGACTTGTTTGTGGGGGACACCATCTCCAAGGCGATCCCCATCCGAAACCGGCAGAGCAAATACTACATCCCCAAAGAGCTGTACGATAAGCCATACCCGCCCTATGCCGGAGGTGGGGGGTTCCTGATGTCCTCCCAGCTGGCCAGAAGGCTCTTCGTGGTGTCCGAGGACCTGGAGCTGTACCCCATTGACGATGTGTTTTTGGGCATGTGCCTGCAGAAGCTCCACTTGGCCCCAGAGCCGCACCCGGGATTCAGGACATTCGGCATCACCAGACGCAGGGTGAGCCCCATGAACAGCGAGCCCTGCTTCTACAAGAACCTGATCGTTGTGCACAAACTGAGCGCGCAGGAGCTGCTGAGGATGTGGAGCGTGGTGCACAACGAGGAGCTGGTGTGCGCGCAAAGGACCTCCGTGTAACTGACAGCTTCTGTAAACTGAAATAAATACGTGCACCAAAGCTGAACTCACAGAGGGAACAGGAGAGGCTGCTTTTAGCTGATCAGGACGGTGGTTCCATGGAATCTGCGCGCTCATGTCGGTGTTCATATTCAGTCATCTCCACTAATGGATGTGACATTAACGCACCGCACACAGGTGGTTTGCATTGAACACAGTGTGTATGCCAGGATAAAGAGGTTGCAGTAGACTGAACAGGTTGGATTTATCACCCACTACTGTATGTGTCGCTGCTCTCACTTGCCATTTTGTAAAACCACTACCGCACAGCTGCACCCTGTGAACGCGCGTAAAGAAGGTTCCTGATTCTTGGTGCCATTTGAGATCGAATCTGGAATCCAACCAAGAGAAGCTGCTTTGAGTGTGTGTTGGTGCAGCTGTGACTCAGACTTGACTTGTTCCATCCAGGTGATCAGCGGATTTTCACTTGGTGATTTCAGGACCTCACTGTGAAGTCAAAGTGAACTAGGTGGACTTACAGCATAACATTCACAGTGCAGTGATCACTTTGCAGAGTATTCTGAAATTGTAAAAAAAAGAATCAAATGATTTTCTAAGTTAATATATTGTCTTATTTTATTTTTGAATTCACTGAGTCTGATTTACAGAAGCAGGCCTGGAACCAAAGAAACTAAAGGGCTGTGAAACTGTAGATTCATGTATGATAGTGTAAATAAACCTGGAGCTCTCACAGCTTTGTAAAAACACTGTTGCAGCATTTGATTGATACTGATGTGTGAGCAACACTCTGGGAGCGACTCAGAATAACATCCCTGTCTCAAGGTCTGCAGCCTACTGTAAGAGTCTGTTTTGCTTTTAGCTCAACACACGTCTCTTTACGTTCAGCTGCTAATCACAGAGGACTTCAACTCACAGATTCTAACAGTAACAGGAACCTTTGTTCATGTGCAATGTTCAGATTAACGTAGTTTTATTGAACAGATACACATAGATTTTGAGAAAAATAGCAATTTATTGCAGAAAATACTGACTACTGTGCACAAAAATCACAATAAAATGTCCACTGTTGCAGTAGTTCTCAGTACAGAAGCACATTATGATGGAAGTTAGAAACCAATTATAGTCTTATGTATCCGTAGCTGATGAGCTGTTTCTCCACTTGTCACACACATTCATGTTGTCATTACCGTTTGTAAAAGTGTATTGGACAGTCTGAGACCATCCAGGACTGTTTGAAGGAAGTGTCTGTGCACAGGTTCACTCTTTCATTCTCTCTTCACATATTTTACAATCAACACTGTCGTAACACTGTGTAGCACAACATCAGCAGTAAAAGCACAGAGATAACTATGAATATGGCAAAGTAATCTTACTGAATCTGCGAGTCTGTGTAGTTTTCAGCTAATTAAGTGCTTCAAACTGTTTGCTGGGTTCAGCCCGTGTCAGCGGAAATCAAAACTTGAGGAAAAACAGGTGCTATACAAATCCAGCTGTAAGTAGTTCATTCATCTCCATTTCCTCCGTCATTATTATTTTATTAAGTCTGCAGAGCTGAAATGTCTACTTTGTATCTCACTTCTACTCCAGATTGTCAGTAGACATTAAGCAGGGCAATAAATAAAGTACATTTGCACTAAAATTTCAGCAGTGAAACATCATCCCTTAGGCAAAGTGCTCCTTCGTTCCTTCTCCATACTTTCTTATGACAAGAAATTACAAGAAATATGCAGACAGATTAGTAACTGTGAAGCTGCATATAAAGCTACTCTCAGGTTGACAATGGCTTGAGGACTGAAGAATCGCCTGCTGGAGTGTTGCAAAGGGACGGAAGTCTTCTGCTTGTAACTGGACCTCAACCTCTCTCATTACTGCTTCTACCAGAAGAGGAGTGTTTGAAAGTCTCAGTCATTGTTTTCTGACAAGATGCAGTGACTGATTACACTGGTAATCAATGAGAAGCTCTTTAACAGATTTATCATGTGTCAAGTGATGCTAAACAGTTTTGTAGAAATATAAAAATGCCATCGAAAAGCTAAAAATGCTTAAATTTATACCAGTGATTGATAAAGAGAACCCTCACAGACTTCACACTGAAAGGCTAGTTCACGAGCCGGTGAAATGTACTGTGTTGTATAATGGAGCCTTTTCAAGTGTGAGGAAATTACCCTGATGATGTCAGAGTGAGGTCATCAGAGGTGTCTCAGCGTGGGCTCGGATACACCGCATTTACAACGCAATGCAATTTGAAGATGTGGACTTCACAAGCTGTGGTTGTTCACCAAACAGACAGGATCTGATAAGAAGACATCATTGGTTGCATTAAGGGATGTAAGATCAAGCAGTTCTGAAAGTCTACCTATACTGGGGCCCAAAACTCAGGACACATCTGCTGCTACTGCTTTATTTTTTTTAACAATTAGTAATTCTTTTGTTAATCTGTCTCTTGTGAGTCTGTCAAACGTAACAGAAGTACAGTACAAAATTGATGGGCTGCCCCTTTAAGCTGTACAATTCCCCTTCCAAATGGCAGTAAGCTTTGTGAAAACTAAGTGCCTCGAAACTCAGGAATCCTGTAAGGTGATACCAGTAAACAGAACACTGTGTGCCCATGTTTACTAGCCATGCACATGTTTGATGCTAGAGGCTACACAAAACAGGCTGAGTTCAGTCTTCTCTTCATTTTGTCAACTTTCTGTTACTGACCACACAAGACTTTGTAGTTAGTATGGTAAAGGTAAAGTATCTCGGTGGATACAACACCATGTTGTAATGCTAGTTTGTACATCAGCTGATAAAACAGACATGTTCCCTTGTTGGTAGTCTTAAAATATATTAAATATATTGATGGCTTCAATTTAAAAAAAAAAAACTGTATTGGCTTTTAATATATTGCATAAGCCAGTGAACACATCTGAAACCTCTCATTTGTTTTTTTAAAAAGTGACAAAGGCAGGAATATAGAACCAGGGAATACGGGAGTGGGGATGTTTGTTGTTTTGTTTGATTCCTCCTCTGGGTGCAGGAGGGCGTCTGGGCTGCATCGAACTTGTTTCAACGCTTCCCTGGTGTATATCGTCTGGCCAAGGGTGCCAGGGATGGGATCCGGCTGCCTCTGCCCAAGGGCCTGGCTTGGGCCCCAACCGACCAGGCTTGCTTCAGCTTGGCTCCACCGCCAGCCCTGCCTAGAAACACACGAAACGGCATCTTCACTCAACTGCAATGGGAACACTGAAGGAGAGGAAACAGTTTCCACTAAACAAAGCAGCCTGCATCACCTGTGATGTGACTGTAAACAGGAAGATTTTGTGGTGACAGCAGCTTGAGGTGATGTGACGACATTCTGTCAGAGTTTGTGTCCTTTGATTATGTACCACGAGGTCACTGAGTGTATGCTGCGGTCACAAGGCTTACTCATGCATTACATTATACAGTAAGCTCCTGATGTATCCTGTCAGAATAGTTATGAAATTATAAAACTGTCAGAATCAGTCATGGAAAATGCTGTAGTAAGTAGTGATGCCACTCTAAAACACTTGATCACAAGTAGAAATCCTGCATTCAAATTTTACTGAACTATACAGCTTCTGCTTACAGTGCAGACAACCAGCCTGTGTGCTGGCAGGATTCATGGTGCAATGCTGTTTTAATAAAGAAGACAGTCAACAGTGTCACCTGACAGTGGTGTGAAAATGCACTCATGCACTATTTTTGTGTGCTAGTATGTGATTTTTAAAGCTGGCCAGTAACAATGACAGCTGTTTTTCTTTAAAGAGGCACTTAAAGAATGTGTAGATATCAAATTGAAGTAATAGGGACAAAAACTGGGTTATATAACATGAGAACCTTAAATATTTTCAGCACTGGTCATCTAGTTTGAGTGCACTGGACAACACCAATGGTCACTCTGCCATGAGTGTAATATAAATCAGCTATCCTTCAACAAACCATCTGCTTTAATAAAATCAACCACACATACAAAAAGCAGGGTTCTTGCAAAACATCACTAAAATGGATACACTAATTCCCACTAGACTCCAAATAAAGTCTGTCACTATTTTTACGAGCCACCCTCTGTGTGCTGAGGCAGAAAGCTGTAGTGGAAAAGCTACAACATGAAATCTTACCAACGAACATTGGCACTTTCTATAGCTCTCACACTAAGAGTTGGGGTGGTAGGTGTAAGCCGGAGGTGTATGAATGCTTTACCTTGTGCTGGCTGGGTTCTCTGGGACACCGCAGTCCTGCGTGAGTTTTGTTTACAGCCCTCCCTACCCATGAGGTGAGCCTTCCAGGCCTGGAACAGGGACAAAGTAGCTCAGTGAGTTTGTTCCTCTCCCAGCTACTTTCTTGACGAGGACAACCACGGGTGACTGTAGACCCAGTCAAGGCCCAAACGGCTGCCCTCCCTCCCTCTAACACTGCAGTCTTTCATTGGGTTTACACTCGGAGCTCTAGCAAGGAGAGTGCAGCTTTCCTTGAGTTTTTAATAAGGGTGTGTGAGGTGACAAACTGCATGCAGTGAATCAGATTTGTAATGAGAAAACAGAAAAGCTAGAGCTAAGGCTGAATCATACATGTCACTGTACAGTTAAACATAATCCTCTACGTAATCTATTTCTCATATTACACACTAAGTATTTATATGGTCTGAACATGGCTCAGAGAAAAAGCACCAGACTGAATCAGAACCTTGTAACTATTTTAAGTGTCTTCATTAAAAATCCTTGTTTTTTGTTTGTTTACTTGTTCTGTTGTTTGTCTAGAAGCGTTCTTAGACCAACAACACCATTGCATAAGACACTCACATTTGTGTTTAGCACAGTAACAAAGACTAATACACATTTATCATGGCAAACTTCAAAATGTTTGCTGTTAATGGAGCTGATTAAACACAAATGCCCTGTATGGATTTTTGACTTTTTAAGCGCTTGTCCAGACCCCATTAGGGGACATAAATGACTGTTTGTTCAAAGTTTTATTAAATGGAGGTTGTATCTTCTTGTAGTCCCTCTGTATTTTTATATTCATTCTAAACAAAGTGCTGCCCCTGCTTGTATTGACATAAAATACACTTCTTCTATTAGAGACCTCTTTACATATGGTTTGAATAGCAAACAGACCTTTGTTTAAATATGAACTATGGGTGCCTTTCGAGATGCCAACTCATGCTTCCTTGCATGATTTTAGGCTTGTTCTGAACAGGCTGTTTCAGAGCCTGTAGCTATGATGTTGCTGTCCACACCCTCCTCAGGTAGAAGACTCTGAGCTGAGTTTGTCAGACAACGCCGCCATTATAAAATCTGTATTTTAGTGGTGCAAACCTGCAGCTTGGAAATGGCTCTGAAGTGACTGCTGATTAACATGCAGTCTTAATGGGCTGCAACAAAAGTAAAAGTAATCCACTGGGTTTTCAGCTCCTCAGATGCTGGGAGTGCATTAAGACTCTCTCAGCCAACAGCAGAACATCTAGTGTGAAGCAGCCCCCGAGAGTAGAAAACCTCACAAGCTGCAGGCAGTGAGAGGGTAGAAGACAAGGAGCACAGAGAGATGGACATCTAGAGCAGCTTCGAGCGATGAAACACAGGTGTATCCTCGCTGGGAGGAGCTAAGGTGTGAATGAGACTTGCCAGTGAGGGAAGCAAGGAGACGCATGAGGATAACAAAAAGCCCCCCATCAGTTAAAGATTACTAGTTTTTGTTCATAAGGCAGTTTCCTTTTCTTCTTCGTTTCATTTTTTCTCAAGCCAGAACAGAAGAGAAATGAAAGGAGACACCGTTGTTACGTTAAAATCTTGTTCATTCTATATCCATTTTAAACTTCTCTGAGACACAGAGGATTAGTATTAATGTGTCGCTCCAAATGTGAGCACTGGTAACAACAGACTGTTTATCTTGCAGGTGTGTTATGTAATATTCAACACAGGATAAGCTGAAGGCATGGCTACGTTTTTGCATTTCCCATTTTGATTAGTCTTATTCTTTGACACTATCTATGCATTGATTAATACTGAGGTAATATGACCAGTAAATCTTGAAAACTACAGGAAACTTGAACTTGTCCAGGTTTAAAAATAGGAAAATGAGGACATTTTACAATCTGCTTAGAATTAGTATCAAAAGCATGGTATTCTCCTAAATCACAATGACTCCAGAAAATGAGGGAAAACTCAAACAAAAATATAGATAAAGGTTTTTATCAATGAACAGCTCATCTGAACATTTAGTCTTTACTTCTCCTGAAACTAATAAGAATGTGAGGAATGTGATGCCCATTAAGAACAAAGGCTTTGCCTCCTTTGAAGCCCTTAAAGGCCAACAATAGCTGTGTTTTACCTCAACACCTGTTTCTCCTAAAGCCTCATATTAGATGCTTTCTAACTTCTGTGTTGATATGAAAGCAAGAGAAAAACTGAGTGAAGCTCAGTCCTAAAGTCAGTGAAAAAAAATCTACATCTGACATTTAACTATTTTATAATCTAGAGAATATGTCTTCTTTTTGCCAAGTAAAAGATTGCTTAACATCGCATAAGACATTAGAAAGGTCACCTATCTTCCAGTTCCTACTGCTTAAGCCACTTGCTATATGTCAGTTGATAACTGATCATTTGTAACTGACATGTACTGAATCTCACCTCCTCTCCAGGCATGAAGTTGTTATGACACAAAGGACAGTGGTTGGAGCCTTTACCCGAGATGGGGGCTGAAACAGAAACACGACACCTTTAAGCTGCCTGTTATACAATTACAGAAGAGAGGTCCTAAACAATAAGATTATACCACTGAAGGACAGCATGTTCAAACACAACAAGTCTTTAAGCATTAGGAATATGACTGTAAATGCAATCTATGCTAACTCACAGTTAAATGTGTGTTTAGTTACTTAGTTATGGAGGTAAATAACATTACAAGTATATTGTAATACAACAGTCTCACTGTTGTCAATTATTTATGGAACATATGGTTGGTGATAGACACATTGTGTAAGCATGTATTATCTGTACTTCCATTAAGAGAATTTTTGAAATTGCTGCTTTCCAAACATGGCTAGCAATCATACAGCCTCTTTCTAAACTTGTATCCTACTGGGAAAAGCAAAATTAAGATCTTATGAAGAAAGCTAACCTCAGCTTTCAGACAGTAAGTAAATAATCGTTGCATGACTTTTGATTTCTTGAAAGGTTTTGTGTAGCATTGTAAAGAGGGAATATTTTCTGGATCATGTTTCTATGTGCCTGTTAGGACATAACTACTCAATAATTGGAACCACTTTTATATAGAAAGAGAAACATTTCAGCCGTACTGTGTAACAAACTGAAGTCATCCTAACAAATACAGGTTGAGGAAAAATAAGATAAAAAACCAGAAAGAAAAACACATATTTATCCACCTAAGGTTGGTCAGTCAGTGTTTCAGGAAATGTCTTTGGAACAAATGTAATAAGGAAATTCAGGTTTTGTTTGCTCAGTGAAAGAAAGAAGAAGAACTCTGAGGGTGAAGGAATTTCCAAATCATAAATTACTTATTCTCATGAAATGATTAACAACAAATTCAGTTGCCAGTAGTCTGAACACCTGGTGGGTAAGCAGACTAGAAATGGAACCAAAGCGAAGATTTTGATGGACATGGTCAGAAGTTCAACGAGTGTAACAGTAAGTTTTCACTTTAAAGCCTCCTGTATTGGCCAGTGATGATGTGCCAGTATCAGCCTTTCAGTGTGTTCGTTTTGTTTGACTATGGTGTTATTTTCTTTTTTCCTCTTGATTTTTCTATGTAATAAAGAAAAAGATATTAGAAGAAAAAAGAATGCAGCCATACAAAAGCAACAAATTTCATTCTTTCAATTGCTTCAAACATTTTCAAAAATTTTCAAAAAGCACAAAAGAGAACTCACGGTTGCAGGTGGGACCCTGAATATGGCAAGTCATATCCTCGGTAGCCACAGCCTCTGAGCAGTGTGGGCACTGGCTGAAACTGGACCTGTTCTCACACTCACCCAGTAGGTGCTCTGTGAGGCTGGCTATCTCAACTACCTGTGAACAAAATGCAGAGCTGTACACAAAGTCTCTGTGCTGTTTTATTGAGGTGGTTACTACACAGCTGGATAGATGTCATTTATCAAGTTAAAGTTTTTAAAAAGTGCCAAAGCTCCTGGAAAGTGTAATAGTCTACCTGTCTACATTCATCACAGCGCCGCAGCATCGGGCAGTGTTTCCAGTAGTGAAGGTCCAATCCATCTTCTGTGAATGACTCGTCCTTTTTACCGCAGAATATACACAAGCTGAAACGGAGTGTGGAAATCCCATCAGATCATATCCTATTGAAGCTTACTTCTGCAAAACTAATGTCATAAAAATATCACACAAAATAAGAGGTAAATTTAACACCTCAGTTTATATATACACACACTGTTGCTTATAAAGTTGGAATAACTTAGTTTTCACACATTCCTCTTTTATTCCCATTTCTACACATCAGTATCACTTTTGACCAGGTGATTACATACTGAGTCCATGGCTGTCTCGTCCTTTTCCTGCTTAAAATCTGTAGCAA
Source organism: Dascyllus trimaculatus (assembly GCA_024666655.1). Taxonomy (NCBI): domain Eukaryota; kingdom Metazoa; phylum Chordata; class Actinopteri; family Pomacentridae; genus Dascyllus; species Dascyllus trimaculatus. Next base: position 2,934,124 of record CM045452.1, on the reverse strand, counting down.
TAAGTCCAGGTTTTCAGAACTGGCTGCATAATTTTCAACCAAATTTGACACAGAAGTTCCCTAGGCTATATGCCTCGTCCAACGCAACAGGCAATACGCTTGCACTCCGACAGGATGGACACAAACAAGCCAACATTGCTGATTTCCTTGGAATATCGCAGAGTACGGTCTGTAAAATCCTCAAACATCATCGAGAGGAGGGTCATTTGAGGCCACAAAAATCTCCAGGACGACCACGACGAACTACCAGACTAGATGATCGGCAGCTGTTTAATCTGCGTCGTAGAAATTGGAAAATGTCAGCGAGCCGCCTTCGTCGTTTGTGGAGAAGACATAGAAGTAAAACGAAGTAAATATTTTATTCCAAATTCATGGGTAACAGTGTGTGTACATAAAATTAATGTGTGTAATCTACACAAACACTAAACCTGTGATCATGAGACTAAACGGACAAAACCAACAGACCAGAGCCTATTTATGCAAAGAGAATCTTCTTGCATATTCACATTATTCCACTGACTTTTTAGGGTCTGAGTTGGGTTCTGAGTTACTTACTTGTCCAGATAATTGATACTTTGTTGGACATCCACACTGTCTGTTGTCTTGCTCTGATGTGAAGATCCTTTTGTGACAGCTGGAAATTAATGAGAATTATCTGTTACTTGCCAAAAGTACATTCATTTGTACGATAATCAGCCAAAGTATCAGCCAAATGAGATTGAGTACTCCTGAATGAAAACAAATAGTTCTGACTTCACAGAATGTAAAGACTATGGAGGGTATATTATTCAGTGGACAATACTCTGTACATGTACATTTTAACAGCTGGGCAATAGGTGATGCCCTCATGTCATGCTTTACAGATGTATAAGGGGAAAAACAATAAAATTAAACTGGCATCACATCAAATTTATTTAGTCAGAAACAGCAATTAACAGAAGTGAGTGTAGTGGCATCCAAGAAAAAAAAGACCTTGTTTGTTGTTCAGAACAAACCCATTTGATCCACTCAGACACAAACAGTGGGAAAGTCTGAGGAGCTCAGCAAAGATCTGAAAAAGCAAATCATTGACTTGAACAAGTCAGAAAGCACTTGGGCAAAGCAACCCAACCCCTGCAGAAAAGAACAGCTGGTTAAGATAGTATTTCAGTAGAGGAAACTGGTATCCTTCATCGTAAGAAGGATTGAGTCTGTCACCAAAAATGAAGGTAGAATAGGAAGCAGTGAAAAAATGTAAGATTTGGTCCTTAGTAATAAAAGGTGTACTATACGTTGTTTAGTTTCTACTGTGTTCACTATATTTTTAATATAGCAAATTTTCACTGTTGTTCATTTTTCATTTCCATTCATAATAACGAATACCCTACTGTACAGTAATACAATTTTTGAGAGACGATGCCCTTCAGAATCATTTGTCATTTAAGTGCACTCAGTTCTGTTGAATACTGTAAAGTCGCAAACAGCTAAATGCTAAGATTGCCACTGCTGTGCTGTGCCACATGACTGGTAGCATCAGTGTAAAATACTATACCATCAAATGGAGCTTGTTTTCTGTCATTGACATGCAAAAACAATGACCCTGCTTGGAGCTGAAATGGTTAAACTCTTGAGAGCACTGTTGCTTGGCAACTAAAGACAAAAGTAGACGTGTAAAGCTTCTTGTTCCTGTTAAAATGGTCAATAATTTGGGGGATTTTACAACTCAATGCCATGAAATCTAAATCCCACTAAAAAGGCTCTCCATGTATGTCACAAGGCATGGCCTCAGGGCACCCTTTCACATTTTCCACTTGCATATGAACACATCACATTTCAAAGGCATTAGAGCTACAGCTTGCCAGTCTGAAAAGACTGTATCAGCACATCATTATGGTTTTGTGCCATAAAGCAGCATTCTTTGTGCTTTAAGCAGTCCTTATCAGCTCTGGTAGCATATGATGGCATGAGTAGGAACTGAGCTTCTCTGATTCTTCCAATGTGAATATGTGTACATACGTGCTTTGGCAGCTTTATAGGGCTCCCTCTGAACTTTGTGAGGTTCTTTTTTGGCCATTTGTCCTTTGGTACTTTCATCTCCTCTCTCCTTCACAAGAAGACAGAAAATTATGAATAGATGTCAGTTCCAAAAAAAGATCAAATTCCACAACTTGTCACAGGTGACAGGTATAAAGAGTTAGTTTGGCATAAATGGTGGAATTACAGTGTAAATAAAATGTGCCAGTGTGTACACCGATCAGCCACAACATCCTGACCACTGACAGGTGAAGTGAATAACATTGATCATGTTGGTACTATGTAGTGTTTTGCTGGAAAACCTTGGATTTTAACATCCATGTTGATGAGACTTCGACACCCAAATAAACATTGTCCCAGAACAATCACACTCCCTCTTGCAAATGGAAATCCCAAATGTCACTGGCCTACCCCCGCAGGAAAATGCACCCCACCACATGGTAAAGACATCAACCAATCAGGAACATGTTGAGGAACGTGACAATGGTCCAACATGTTGATTTGACCTCCAGACTTCCAACACCCCATTCTGATTAAGCATCAACAGGATGCAGTGGAACAAGTTGGATTGACAGAGGCCCCACTGCACAAGCCAGAGTACCCAAAGGATCCACTGCCAACGCCCTGGTTCCAGACCCCATAGGACACCCTGAGAGGTCCTTTGGTTCCAGGGACCGACACAATATTAGGCAGGTGGTCATATTGTTATGCCTGATTGGTGTATATGCACAGTATATTAAATAAATATGTGTTTTACCAAGTCTGTGTGAAGTCATAAATATAAATGAGCACATGTTATGAGAGGTGATGTAATTGCAGACTGATGACAGCTCCACATACTGTGATCTCTTTCAAGGCAGCCAGCTGCTCCTGAAGAGAGTGGATCTCCTCCTTCTCCTTCTGCCCATCCTGCTGACCACCGCCCTTCTTCAAAGTCTGGGTAACAAGTGAAATGCCATTAACCTACTTGTCAGATTTATTTTCAAACTATGACCTCTTTTCTATACTCTATAGTAGTATATAACATTCTGGCATTACGTTCTGCAGATTGCTGTAGCTGCAGTGCGGTGGTGTGGTTGTGTTGTCAATGTGTTAGGTGGATGAGTGCTGTTCAGAAGCACTGCCATTGTGTAATGGGAAGGCACAATGTCCATAAGAAAAATAAACTCAGTCACTGAGTGAGTTGCATACATTATGGTAAAACAATACAGCAGCTTGTTTAGTGGGTGTATTGTGATTTCACTCATAAAGAACAATGGTTGACTTTACCAAACTGTGTGCTGAAAAAATAGAAAAACGTCACGTTTGTTGCAGTACAGCAGGTGATGATGTGACTGTATTGAAAGAACACTATATATTATACCATGAACAAACACATTTGTGGATCTGGCATTGGTAATTTGTTTACACAAATGACTAAAAGCAAGGTAATACTGTCTGTGCTGGCTTTGGTATGGGCAAATTGTTATCTGTGCAACATGAAACCTCACTTCTTTTCCTTGTTACCGTCAGCTTAAAAAAAATAAAAACACATATAACCTCTTCTAAAAAGCTGCAGTGCAAGTTTCAGCTTTTCAGAGTGCTCCTGTCTGCTTTGTTTCACTCACACAGTTTCACTCTCCACCTACCAGCTGCTCCTCCCTGACTACAATATGTTTGAAAAAAAGCACAACATGAACACACCCACAGCCTGGCAGTTTGATGCAGTTCTTTTTAACAGTGTTGAAATATCATGAAAATGTCAGAAATCTCACATTTTGTGATACACAGAAAACGGAAACTTCGGCTATCCCTAATACTCTTAACTGAGTGAGGAAAACATCAAGTATCAAAGAAGCACTGAATTGCATTAAAGAAAAAACACTTGCCTGGGTTTCCACCAGCTTTCCGTCAATCTTAGCAAAGCCATCAAAGAGAGTTTTGTAGAGGAAGTTCTTTGGTTCCGCAGCATCATTAGGTGGAAGGTAGCTAAGGGCAGCATTTCTGTGCTGCTGGTACATGGACAAGATGATGCGCACTGCCAGCTCTCGAACCGGGGATGCACTGTGCTCCAATGCTGCTGTGCAGAACTGACAGAGGACAACAGGCTTTCTATGAACATGAAAGACTAGATATTACAGTCGGTGTTCCACAGTAACCCGTTATCAGAAGTTTTATGCACATTTGCAATCTGGGTTGTGTATCCTATAATTTCCCCTGCTAGTAACAGTTAATCTTTGCGCCTTGACAGTACAGGTACCCAGTCCACTTTTGATCCATGCTCATGTGAATGTCAAAGAAAGTGTGTTATTACTGCAAACTGAACATATGAAAAGACTATTACACTCAGGGCATCTGTACATTCAAAATTAAATTAATTTAAAGTACAGTTCACATTTCTCTATTATATATTCATATGCAAGTCAAGGGGACATGATCTGAATCCTATCAGTGCCCTGTTAAACCTTACAAAAACCTCTACAGTGCATCGTAACTCCTTGTGTGATTTTATGTATAACCCCATCTCTGAGTAAACTGTTTCTTGGGTGCTTGTAAACATACTTCATGACATGTGGTGTCCCTAAGGGTCATTTTTAGCGTCTCTATTCTTGTTTTCTGAGAAGAACTAAAAGGACTAAACCCTTCTAGTTCTTACCACTGTTCTGAACCTTTCCACTGACTTCCAGTTAGTCGCAGAATAGATTTTAAAGTGATGCTGCTTTGTTACTGTAAAAATCCATTCACAGGTTCGGGCAAAAATAGATCTCTGATATGCTCGAAGATTGTATACCTAGGAGGTTAGAGGTTTAGCAAATAGTCGACAACAGAGATGGACCCCACTTCCTTATGATTTAAAATGAACCACAATTTTATTCACTGTTAAAGTTAAATGATGTGCATTTACTTTGATTTGCCTTATAAAACTACAGACATCGTGCTGGACCTATACCTGCTATACCTGCTCCGTTTTATTTACTGTTACTTGATAGTATATGTATGAACTTTTTAGATGTTGTTTGAAAGTTAAGCCTTTGTGAAGCAGTTTCAATTGCTTTTGTTTCCAAAAGTTGCCAGAACAAAAACGTGCCTAGAAGATACTCAGTCCTTGCTTCTTAATTTACAAAAGTCAAAGATTAATGAAGCAATATTTGCTATATTTGCAGGATAATTTCATGTGTAAAACAGCAACACTGTTGAGAAAGTCCTTTCAGAGAAGTGGATATCATGACGTAAAAAGAACCTAATAATATCATGACGTAAAAAGAAACATAATCTCTGTAAAAGGGTCAGAACACAAAGGCGAACCCGTGGAGAACATTAACATCCAGAGGTAAACTGTGTACAAAGGCCACTCATCCCTCCCTCAACAAGCTTAGGGACAGCCTGCCATTATTCTCTGTTGTCTCTGCCGACCACCTCTCATTTTAATTACAGGAAATTCAATCACCCCCTTTTTTCACTCTGGCTCCCGCCTAAGAGCAGGTCACCCAGGTAACAGTGCAGGAAAAGGGAAAAATGTTTAAACCATAGCTAAGCTAACACAGTAGAGCTGTCAAGAGGGATAGTCACATGACCTTAAAGAGCCAATAAAAAAACAGATAGCAGAGAAGCTTTTAGTTGAGGTGTTCAATGTGAACTATCCTAAACAATCCTTCATTTCAAATTAAAAGATCTATTGTTTTTTCCAACATACAATCAGAGTAGGTCAAACTATTTTTTGTCTAGTTTCAGAAATCCACAGTGAGAAAAATCTCCAAAGCTTTTTAAGTGCCTTGGGGATATGTCCCGATAGTTCAAGTTATTGTACCTCTTATACAGTTGCTCTGGCGGCTGATAAAGGTCTGGTGGTTTTAGTTAACAATGATAAGGTGATGGGTGAACTAGACCAAATCTGATTAACACAATGGTTTACCAGGTATCTCCATGAACTATTTCCAAAAGCCAAATAATCGATAATCTGTTCTGTAGTGAAGCTGAATTTCGTTTAAACCTGGTGTCTCTACATGTTTCTCATCAAACTGTTTAATGTGACACTCAGGAGAGAAGGCTGGGAGTGGAACAAAGGACAACCCTCCTGTCACATCTCAATCCAGACTGAAAATGTTTTCCAAGCAAACATATGGGCCATCCAATACAAAGGGGTCAGGCACTGCACAAGCATGCCAAAACATGCAAACATGCAACCTCTGGTCACACAGTGCCACCTGTGTGTTTCTGGCTTTAGAAGGGGGAGAAATTTAGAGGGCAAACCTAACAATTTGTTCTCACTGATAAAAGCCAAGCAGAGTCGAGAGGAGGGTTAAATGGGGGGATGGGAGGAGGACCGGTTGTAAAATAGAGAAGGGAGGACAGGACAGCTTGTTGGCCTGCCCCGCCTGGTCGACAGTTGGACAGTTTGCACATAGATATTAGGTCACTGCTGGAAACCAAAGAAGTGCAGAGGACATTACAGTGGGTTCCAGTGGTGACAACATTGACTCAGCTGACCAAAGCTTACTGACAGCTTGTTTAGGTAAACTGAATTGCCACAGAAAGAAAGGGAGGGTCTGCTCCCCTCCAGTAAGTGTAACTGTAAAAATGTAACTGAAAAGTCAAATGTAACTGAAAATCATCTTGATGTATGTCTACTTTAAAAGTAGAATAATGCAGGTATCATACTGGGTGTATCTTATACAGTACATGTCTTATCATGTTGTAGAGGGTATGCTGTAGTTGTTATTTCCAGACTGGAAAGAGTATGACAGTGAAGTTGAAACGCTGCCAAAAAACTGCAGTTGTTAACAGCTGAAACACAGCGATGTGTGATACCTGGGGCATTTCTGGGCAAAACAGATTTTTTGGGATTTTAAAGTCCAAAAATTCTCTAAAATGTTTAGTTTGTGTCATGAATATTTCTGGCATGCCAGAAAAGTATCACACACCAATTTTAGACAGTGTGGCCCCAAAAGTCTTAGGCTCGTTTTATACGTACCCAATCCATGAATATGTAAGGGCTTCCCAGCGTCTGAATGACTTAAATTCATCATCAGAGGGAGGACGCAAGACCCTGTGTGACTTTCAATTTTTTTGTCATTATGCTAGTAAGGGCACCAAGTGCGCACATATTGGAAAACTACAATGGCCAATTGATATGATTTGTAGTGCATAATTTACAGAATATATAGATGCTGATCTACTGTTCATGTATGGCAAGCATCCTTTGAGCAGACTGCAAGCAGACTAGAAAGTAATAAGAACAACTATGCATCCATGGTGTCCGCAGCTGTCCATAGTCGTGTCTGCAAGAGTGTACCAAGAGCCTTAAAGTATACATTAGAAGTCAACGTTAACCTTTTTTCAAGATTTTAAAAAACTTATAGCAGCCAAGGCTGCTATCAAATTCTATACTATGCAAGTTTGGTTTCTGAGGCAAACAAAAAAGGCTGAATTCCGAAGACAAAGAAATTACTCTCAGCCTCACCAGAGACTTAGACAATAACTTAAAGGAACAAAGGAAACATCACAACTGAAAGTATGGCTAGATTCATTCAGTATGCTGTAGGTCCCTTACCATCATAACATTTTCCAGGGTGAAGCCAGAGTTGTCTGTACCCAGTTCAGGCAGCAGTTTCTCGAGCAGCTCAGCCCGACTCTGAGCCAAACGAGACGGGAAGTTGGATTTGAAGGGCTTCACCAGCTCACCAGGGATTATCTGCAAGGCCCGCACATCCTTCAAAACAGCAATTTCCTAAATGGAGGGCATAAGAGAGGGGCAATGACTTTGAAATTCATAGTGTTGAAATAAGGTGATGTGTTTGTAGACTTGCACGTTTAAATGAAATGATATAGTGTGCTGTAAGCTCATGACAATTTATATTTGTGATACCACACGTTATAATATATCATTCAACACATGAATCTGGCAAAGAGACAAGTCCCAACAGAAACGCAAGTATACAATTAAAGTAAGATGGACGGAAGCTCTTTGAAAACCCTCTCTCTGTTGTTTGCCAGTTTAGCCTCATCAGGGGAAAAGAATGTATGGTGGAAATGTGGGACACACACAAAAAGTGTCTGATTTGTTCTTGACATACAAAGAGGCATTTAGTAGTTGCTCTGATGGAGTTTTAAATGCAGCCCAGAATCCAGAAGTATGAGCTTCTGACCTAACAGACATCCTCCCTTTCTTACTCAACACCACACACCCATGACTGAGTCAGCTGCCATAGAGTCCACCAAGTGCGCACATACAGTGTACGTCATCTCTGCGTCCAACAACCCAGAAACACTTTCTGCTCTCACTCAGCACTACACAGGAAAGCACCACTACACTGCACAAATAACAAGGACCAGCTCCACGGCTTTGAAGCTGTACTAGTGGCTCTGTTCCAGTTACCAGTTTCACAGAGACATTCTGGGCAGCTGGGGTGACTACAACATGATGCTTGTTTGAAGCCTGTTGTCAGACATGATAACACCCAAAGACACCTGCTCGATTGATATCCTGTATATCAATCAGGCAGTAAAGCGTGCATTCAGTGAGGTCAATCTCAAGTTAGGAAACAAAAACTAATTTCCACACACTCTGATCTGAACATCAACATATTTGATTACAATAATGTAAAACTAACTCCAATGTACACACTGTTTGTGTTGAAGATTGTTTTGTATTTGAATGTAACTGTCTTTCTAGCACTCTCAACCAGGTGGATGCTCAACCACAATGCCTGGCTAGGCTTAGATACATGTACCTAAACAGCAACACATCCATTTCAAATCTTGCTGGGAACTTAGTTGTTTGTCATCCCTGTCTCTCCACAGTGCTTGTCAATTAAATACTGTATTGATTTTGTGACTTATGGATTGGGTATGTTGCAGAAAATGAAGCACTGATCTTGTTCTGTTAAACAGCGCTGGTATTATAATCTCATCAACAAAGGACATTTAGTCAAGACTGGTTAATATATTTTTCCCAAGCTTGACTTCATAAACACCAGTTCTCTCATTGCACATGCTCACCCAAATGAGCTCAGTCTCCGTGGGGAGAGCCACAAGTCTCTCATAGTTGGGAAGTTACAATCAGTCTGTGGTTTGTGTTTTTTGGAAGAACTGCCTTGTTTCGGGGAAGTAAAGTAGGATATTCCCATAAAACTGTCCCAATCCAAAAATACAGAGATAGACCAATGAAAGCACCATACAAACATGGGCAATATTTCTGCTGTTGGAGGAAAGCTGGGCTGAGTTTTGCACATGTTGGTATTCTGTTTACTTACTGTGGGATGTGTCAACAAGGAACCTATCTGATTGCTGATTAACACTCCTTGGTGCTGTCCATTTGCCTGATTTCATTTGTAAGTAACAAAGCACGCTCAGTTTAATCACAGCCGTCATCCGTGTGTACGTGCACATAAAAATCCAGTTAGCATATGAATCAACACAATCATTTGTCCTACAGGTTCGTGTTTCTGCAATCAGTGCTTGTCAGGTATGCACATTTATCTACTGCAAATGTTGCTCATAGATCACACCCATATCAGGGTTATTGATAAGATTTCTAAAAGTAGGAATTAGGCCTAAGGAAAGCCTGTTTGGCACGGGTAGTGTAGTTTTTATTAATCACTGACAGACCAGTATATTTATAGCTAAAACACATGCTCTATGGTTACAAAGTGTTTTCAAATTCAATGAAGAGTGTATTAAAACAGCACATCTCTGGATATAAAAAAACAACCTATTCTGGATGGTACTGACAGAGAGATTAATATATTGTTATCCACAAGCCAATACAATACTATTTTTTACGAAATTAAACCTTTTGAAAAGGGATATTGCATTCACTTGTTCGTCATTCCACCAATTAAGTGTGATTTATAGCAATGTCTTTCTCATACTACAAAAGTGTCTACCATCTGCTCAGTAAAAAATAAGTTTGGAAGTGATTTTACTGAAGATCAAATCATATTTTACGACCAATTCATGCAGAAAACTGGGTCATTGTAAAGGGTTGACATATATTTTTAAGTCATTGTACCACTGAAATGAAAATACATATTTTTATGGTATTTTTTAGTTTCATTGATGCACACTTGGTTGGTTTGGTTTCTGACATGCTTGGGTTTCCTGTCAGGCTGCTTTGGGAACTGTTATTCCCTTGTACACGCACCTCATTGAATAGGGAGGGTACTACTGTATTTACTACACCATGACCAGAGTTTCACTTAGTACCAAATTCAGTGGTGCAAGTAAACAAGTCACTGTGTTACATTACTTGTATGAAGGAAGCAGCTGCAGCTCGAAGGCGGCAGGCAGAATCTCCAGTCCTGGCCAGCAGGTTAGGACATGTCTGCTCCAAGCAGTGGGTCACTTCAGCCCGGCCCAGCCCCAGACCTGGGATCAGCTGGCTCAGTATTAGACGCAGCAGCTTCAGTGAGGCGTGGAACACCTAAGGGAAGAGACAGTTAAAGTGAAGCTCAAAACTTAGAGGATGTTGCAAATTTCTTTTTAAATAAAAATAAAACAAACAAACAACAATAGAAACAAAAAACACCAAGGTTATGTCACATAGCGGAAAGGCAAGACTTAGCAACGCTTAGTTTGAGGTGGCTGCAGAGTGTGGAAACCAGTAATAGTGATTAAAGGGTTTACTGGAGCAAGTGTTTGTTTTTTTGTTTGTTTGTTTGTTTTGTACTCATTACAAGCTAACCAGAAAACTATTTAACAGTAGAAAGCAAAGACACCAGCAAAATTGCAGGTTAATTAATTTACCAGTACATTATCAATATTTGTAGAATGTAAATCAATATGACAAACACTCGGGGCTACAAATAGACCAGGAGTCTATTTAACATGACTGACTGAAGCACATTTGTGGAGCAGTAAATTAAGCAGTCAACATCCTACTGGAGCATTCTGTGTATCAATGTGGTAGGAAAATAAATCCCTAGAATTACTGCAGCACAACCCTTTTCACTACCATATAGGCTGTAAGCGACTCTCAGAGAGGGATAACAAGGCAATGCTTGTCAAAACTGTTTGTTTAAAGTATGCAGCTCTGGGAGAGAGAACTGAGGTTGCATGTGGTACAGAGCGAACATTGTTAAGAGTGTGCAAGTGCGAGTGTGCGCTTCTGTTTTTATAACATGGATGTTAGTTCTGTTTGAAACAGGAATTCAGAGAACACGATATATAGAAGACTTTGACAGTGACAAAGTCAACACATCCTGTGGTGGATGCTTTTCACACCAAGACAATTTTCTTTTGAGAAAATGACTCACAGATGTGACTTTATCCAGGAGGGCCTTCTTGACTAAGAAGACTGAAGCTCTTATCATGTTTCTCAGTTCCTCCTTGGGGGTGTTGGGTGACACCTCCGAAAGCTTCTTGCACACGGCCTGCAGAGCATCCTCTCTGTAGCACCATGTTTTAGAATATGCCCTAGCCACCTGGAAAAGTATACAGGGCATGCCACATTAATGCAACATCCACAGTTTGAATCCCAGTTGTTTGACCTTCGTTGCATGGTAATGTTTAATGTAACGATATACAACTGCGGAATAGGAATAAGAATTTAAGGCTGACAGACAATTTAATACATACAGTTAGGTCCATAAGTATTTGGACACTGACACAATTTTCAGCATTCCAGCTCTGTACAACACCACAATGGATTTGAAATGAAACAATCAAGATGTGCTTTAAGTGCAGACTTTGAGCTTTAATTTGAGGGCATTTACATCCAAATCAGATGAACGGTGTAGGAATTACAACACATTTTATATGTGCCTCCACCTTTTTAAGGGACCAAAAGTATTTGGACAATTGGCTACTCAGCTGTTCCATGGCCAGGTGTGTGTTATTCCCTCATTATTTCATTTACAAGGAGCAGATAAAAGGCCTGCAGTTCATTTCAAGTGTGGTATATTCATTTGGAATCTGGTGAGGTCATCTCTCAATATGAAGTCCAAAGAGCTGTCACTATCAGTGAAGCAAGCCATCATTAGGCTGAAAAAATCAAAATAAACCCATCAGAGAGAAGCAAAAACATTAGGTGTGGCCAAATCAACTGTTTGGTACATTCTTAAAAAGAGAGAACGCACTGGTGAGCTCAGCAACGCCAAAAGACCTGGAAGACCACGGAAAACAAGTGTAGTGGATGACAGACGAATCCTTTCCCTCATTAAGAAAAACCCCTTCACAACAGTTGGCCACATCAAGAAAACTCTCCAGGAGGTAGGTGTATCTGTGTCCAAGTCAACAATTAAGAGAAGACTTCACCAGAGGAAATACAGAGGTTTCACCACAAGGTGTAAACCATTGGTGAGCCTCAAAAACAGGAAGGCCAGATTAGAGTTTGCCAAGAAACATCTAAAAGAGCCTGTGCAGTTCTGGAACAACATCTTATGGACAGATGAGACAAAGATCAACTTGTACCAGAATGATGGAAAGAGAAGAGTATGGAGAAGGGAAGGAACTGCTCAAGATCCAAAGCATACCACCTCATCAGTGAAGCATGGTGGTGGTAGTGTAATGGTGTGGGAATGTATGGCTGCCAGTGGAACTGGATCTCTTATATTTATTGATGATGTGACTGCTGACAAGAGCAGCAGAATGCATTCTGAAGTGTTTCGGGCAATATTATCTGCTCATATTCAACCAAATGCTTCAAAACTCATTGGACGGCGCTTCACAATGCAGATGGACAATGACCCGAAGCATACTGCGAAAGCAAACAAAGAGTTTTTAAAGGCAAGGAAGTGGAATGTTCTGCAATGGCCAAGTCAATCACCTGACCTGAATCCAATTGAGCAGCATTTCACTTGCTGAAGACAAAACTGAAGGGAAAATGCCCAAAGAACAAGCAGGAACTGAAGACAGCTGCAGCAGAGGCCTGGCAGAGCATCACCAGGGACCAAACCCAGCGTCTGGTGATGTCCATGAGTTTGAGACTACAGGCTGTCATTGACTGCAAAGGATTTGCAACAAAGTATTAAAAAGTGACAATTTGATTTATGATTATGTTAGTTTGTCCAAATACTTTTGGTCCCTTAAAAAGGTGGAGGCACATATAAAATGTGTTGTAATTCCTACACCGTTCATCTGATTTGGATGTAAATGCCCTCAAATTAAAGCTCAAAGTCTGCACTTAAAGCACATCTTGATTGTTTCATTTCAAATCCATTGTGGTGTTGTACAGAGCTGGAATGCTGAAAATTGTGTCAATGTCCAAATACTTATGGACCTAACTGTATTATAAAATTACTTTTGGAACTAGTTAGTTAAAACAATTGCAATGGTAAAGACAAGCACATGCTAGAGAATATCCTATGGGACAGCAAAAAAGTATTCCCCCTTTACTTGGTCGGCTTTCCACCATTACTTTTTCTTACCAGGCTTTCTCCATAGACCTCTATTGGAAGGCCGGCCTCTCTCTGGGCCTTCTCTGTTAGGGGCTCTGGCTCTCCACCCATCTCAGGACTGTATGGAGATCTTTGCACATCAGATTTAGGGGAGTGATCCTCTGCAGGGCTCTGGATGGCTTCCACTGGCTGATCTTTCCTCTGAAGGGATGGCAGCGGCCTTTCATCATAAGGCAATCTGGTAACCTTACACCACAAACAAAGAACTTTGCATGTCATTTTAAATATACTTATATGAAGAACACTGAACTTTCACATTTCTTATATTTCATTACCATAGTGTGTGTAACCATGTACCATAGTGTAATGTTGGTATATATATGTTTCATACAAATTAATAAATCCCTCAGTTCGAAAGTTCAAAGACAACTGATATACATTTTCAAGCCTGAAAAGGATGTCCATTCCTTTGAAAAATGTATAACCTCTGCCTTTGTTCTTTTCACTAACTCTTACCAGCATTTGATCACAGAAGTAAGTGATCATTCAACATCAGGATGACAATGAACATTTAACCCCATCTATAGAAACCAAAGCTCCAGTCGGTGAGCACTGTCTCCTGCGCCCCTGGGCCAACTGGCACTGCTGCCTAGTACAAGGCTCAAAGCCCTGCCTTGAGGCCAGGTTGGCAGCCGCTGGAGTCAGCCAACTGTTGCACGCTTTTAATTAAATAGTGAAACCTAAACCTGTAGTGGGGCCGGTCTTAGTAGACAGTGAGCAAAGCATAAAAGCCCCCGCTGGTCATAATCTCCCAGTGTGCTCAGGGCTCCATCACTGTAGACATGTAGGGAGGAGACATGTTTCCAAGGTATATCAGTGGGCCAGCTTATTTTCACAATAATACAGGAATTCATGTAAGGTGAGGAAGCTACAGGAATAGCTGTCTGCAACTGGATCAATACTGAGAAAGCACTGGGTTATCCATAGAGTCGTCACAAACAAGCAATGGAAAAGCTATTACTTGTCTGTTTTTCTGTGTTCGGTATGAGAAGAAATGAAACTGGCCACGTACAGACTATTATGACCTTTACTGTAGTGTGCACAGAGCCACGCCAGCAGTCCTCAGCTTGCACACATGGATGCAGAAAGTGTGAATTGGCCATTAAGAGTTTACTAGGATTGGACACATGTCACATGGTTTAACAATGTGGTAATGTGTGAACAGCATTTGATAAAATGAAACGCTTACATCTATCTTGGGTACAGCAGCAGGGGTGCTGCTATGTTTGGGCACAACTGTTTCTGTGGTTAACAGAAGATTTTGATGAGTGATACTTTTTTTCTCCTTCTTGAATGTGTCGGTAGACAAAAGGGGCCTGATGGGGAGTGAGCGATGACCTGGAGAGGGCAGAAGTTGGGGAGGATGCTGGACCGGGGATGAGTCTGCTGCTCCTATGATCTAGTGATAAGGTGGAAAGACAAAACAGGATTCAGTTTAGGTACAACAAGTCTGTTGTGTCACATCAACAGTCCTCCTGCCTGCTGCATAGTTGAAGCGTCATTAGAGATTGGTAGCTGACCGTTGTCATGTCCAGCAGGTTGTGGACTTCCAGCTGCTGATAGACACTCTTCCTGTACTCTTCCATCACATCCTTCTTCTTCTTGGCCAGGTCATAATCTTCCTTTTCAATGGCACATCGCTTCTCCACATCATATCGAGCCAAACGCTCGCCCACCTGGAGGAGCCCAAGAGAAGGAGACATAAAGACAGCCTTGCAGGTACATGGTGAGCTTACACTGCATGTTTAGACAGGTAAACATGGGAGTAGTTTATGAGGCTCATGATGTCTTTGATTTATGTCAGTTTGTGCCTATATTGACTACAAATATATTGGATGTTTACTGCCATCAATGCTGACAGCTAAAAGGCTGATTTTCCATTTTGCATCTTTTACGTGAGAGTACAGCTGCAGCTGATAGATCTACTGTACTAGGAATCATAGGTCATTTTTAGTTTAAAAAAATTAAGTACGTACAATATACAGGAGGCGGTTTTGGTTCTGATTTTTAACAAAATTTGACCAGCTCTGGTCTTGTTTTTGTTCTTGTTAATTGCAACCACCATTTTACCTGCAAACTGTTAATTGCTAAGATTGTGAAATGTGACGGAGCTTCTGAAATGGTACCATACTTAAAACTTGATGGGTAAAAGACAGTACTGATGGAATCAAACAAAAAGAGTAAAATGTATAAGTAAAACAGTAAAATGATAGACTAATTGTAACATCCACCACATTTTACCAGTGGTGGGCTGTCAGAGTCAGCAAGGCCTTCTCTGCTGGCCTAGACATACTCAGAAAAGTATTTTTCTGTCAATATGTAAATAAAAATATTCTTCATAGTCTGTTCTGTTCATGTCATATTATATCCACTTGGTTGTGCTGCTTCCAGTGTTGTATGTTATGGTAGAGTTTTTATCCAATCATGTTTCAGTTAGTTTGTGTTGTCAGGTTCTATGAAATCTGCCTAAGGCCTTCAGAATCAACAAAGCAGGCTCCTGTGCGCTGTAAGTGAATGGACACAGTCAGTTGCGATAGCCAATCAGATCTCGAGTCTGCGACACCAAGGCCAGCTAGAAGATCTTACGCTGAACTGAACATGTATGCATCCTGTGATTGGATAAGCACACTCGTGAAAGCCTGAAAGGTGGCACTTTGAACTACTTTGAACTCTGAACTAAACTAGATCCAGCTACCGACAGCTATCGCTGTATTTTCTAACCCAAGATTGCTGAAGGAGGAGAAAAGATAGATTTGGTTGTGGATATACTAGCCACACCATTTTTAAGATGGACCTTTCAAGAAAAGCTGGATCTTGTGAGAAGAGATCGGCCAACCCCTACGCTAGCTAGCCTGTCCCGGGAGGGAAAATGGTTCGTAAATGCAAATAATGTTTACTTTTATTTTTAATGAATAGTTTGTTGTTATCGTCTCGTTGCTGTCTCATATGAAACAGCCACAATGCGCAGTTTATTGGACAAACTTGTTTAAGCTCACATAGCTACTTTTGTTGACTAATCTCTTAAAACCATTTTTTGTCTTTGAGTTTTGACAGTGTCTGTGATCTTAGTTTCCTACTCTTTAATTGTGAATATGAGGTTATTGATTTTAAATGCTCTGGAAATTAAGTGTTGCTCAACTAGCCTATATTAAGGTGATGTAATGTTTAAGTGTGATTCTATATGGATTCTCGAGCCGTGGTGTCATATTGATGGTATAATGAGGTGTATTAATTTAGGTAGGAGTAAGCAGGATGTCACTGAAGGCCTAGGGGTGAAATGCACGGCCCACCACTGCATTTCACAAGCCAGTTTCTTGATTCAACATTTATTTACTCTGTTTTCTGTACTTGTGCAGTTTTTCAATATTACCAACATTTTAACATTTCCAAATGAAGTCACTTAAATCAACCAACCTGTGTGTTTATATAAATCCTCTTATTTTTGGGCTGCATTTGACTTAACTGTACTAATAGCACCAGATCTTAGCAGTTACTTTGATTAGTACAGTCTTCTTATTTTACTGCAGAATCACTGGAACTGCTTTGAGGATTGACTTGGACTTGACATGG
Source organism: Dascyllus trimaculatus (assembly GCA_024666655.1). NCBI lineage: Eukaryota > Metazoa > Chordata > Actinopteri > Pomacentridae > Dascyllus > Dascyllus trimaculatus. Next base: position 2,917,166 of record CM045452.1, on the reverse strand, counting down.
GCAGTTCTGCCCTGCATGATAGCACAGCTCTGGCGCGACAAAAGTAAGACTGCCACATAATGAATCATCGAGATTTACAAGATGGAAATATTTACTTCCAGTAAGTCAGACACGTAATTTCTCTGTGAGGAAATTCCATTAAGCTGAATTAAGTGGCTAACCAGGTGCCAACCAACACAGTCTCAATTTGCAACGCCTTGTGAGGCTTCTCTTTTGAACAAAACAACCAGTGCAATCTATAAGGTAGGTTTGATTTAGTTTATATCAAAGATTTCCTGCATGTAGTTTCATCTGATTTCTAAACCTCACTTAAAAAGTCCTTTCGCTAACAAAATTTGCTCAGTGCAAAGGTGAAGAGATACACTCTTCTATCCTGTCTTCTCTCTGTCATGCATTCTAAGATATCATGTAAGAGAATAAACCATCCTCTGACATCCTGAGGATGTAGTGACAAGGGATTTTCAGCATTATCACCCTGGCTACTGCTTTATCCATGATGCTAATATGCCATGCTAACAAGTTGCCAGAATGTGTCTGGTTACAGATGGGTTTGTGGTTGGGAGTTGTAAAAAGAAAAAAAAAAAAAAACGTACAGAAGTACCCTTACTGCAGCTGTTGGGCTTATTAAGAATTCATGGTCTGCATGGTAACGCTGTATACAAAGAAGGCCAGCAACAGGAATCTGAACAATGCTTAACAACTACTGTTACAGACAGTGGTGAAATTACACCAGACAGATCTAAAAAAAAACAAACAAACACATAATTGAGATTGGTGGGAAAAAAAATATTATGATTAGCAATAGGTGGATGATGCCATGTTGATTTTTATCATTTTTTTTTTATCACAATAAAACATAATTTCCAACTATTATAGCTGTGGTTTCCTACCTACCTACTGCTTTTTGTTAAAAAAAATACTTCAAGTAACTGGAAGTATTTCTCATATATTAGCCTGAGCCTCTTTGTGCCTGTGTGCTTACTTAATACTTGCTTGCACTGTAGCAAAGGGGCATTCGCCAAACCCTGTTAACACTGCAGTGCAATACTAAAGCTTAAGTTCAACCATGAATATTCTTTAGAATGAAAAATATTTGGTGTAAATGTATTCTAGCAGCTACCTTCTGCAGGTCAGCGATGGCCTGCTTCAGATTCTTAGCCTGCTCATATTTCTCCTGCCGGACCATGTCCTGCTTCTTTTGGTCCAGGAGGCGAATGATGTGGGCGACTTCTGGGTCTTGGTACATATCAAAGGCCAGGTCATCCAAGGGGGAGATGGACTCACATTTACTGGGCACAAGACAGGATGCAAAGACAGCATTTGAAACATTAATGTCTGGGGCTTGCTACACTTTTGAAACACTTGAATACAGAAAACAGAAAAAAATGAAATAAATTTGAGGTAATGCCAGAGCCAGAATACATGTCATTATTAGTTAAATGGGCCAATTGTTGTGCAATTCCTGACAAAAGGGGAAAAACACTAACTGCCCCCAAGGAGTGAGACCCTGATGTGAACCATCCCTTGGGGGTTGATATATTAAAAAAAACTGAAATGTGTTTTTTCTTTGCACTGGCCGCCACCTGCATTGTCTTCAAATGCATGTGACCTTAAGTGCCTTATTGGTTATCTTCCAGACTAAATGACTTTGTTGAACAATGTTATTGTCACAAGACAAAGAAACCAGGGTTCAATGGCCTAGTCTCACCCCATGAAGGTCGAGTCCAGGGCCACTTCCAGCTGGGTACTATTGAGGTAGTGTTCGATCAGCTGCTCTCTGCTTGGCTGGGGGTAAACAGATGGACAAATTACACACACGTTAATATATACTCTTGTATTGCTGTGCTCAGGACTATTGCTTTTTAATCCCACTATCTTTCAGGAGAACCTCAACTTCACCCCCTACCTTATCCTGAAACTCATTATGACTCTGTTTCTTATTCTTCTTAAAAGTATGGACCTGTCTAAATGTCACCAACAACTGACTGGACCTTGCAATGACAGTAAGACAAGAAAACACACACACACACACAAACCTAACCATTAATCAATCCCTCCAGGCTACAGCTACATACAGAGACTTGCAGTGTTGTAATCCACTGTGAAAGCTGCTATTATCTTGAAAGCTAATCATTATCTGAACAGAAAACAGTGTCTACTGATGAGATCATTCCTACAAACTTCCTTGTAGAGAAGAAGGCCACTTCCTTTTGGCAATTAATAAGTGGGAAGAAGAACAATACTGTACACCACAATCATACAGCATGGGGTGATTCTTCTTTCAATGAGAAGGAAAAAAGACAGCCAAATATGCTTTCATATGTCAGTATTTCAAATACACCATCATCAGCCACATCAAGAAAGCACATCAAAACTATTGACAAGTGAGGTGAACAACATGGTCAACTGATTATATTAAATGTTTTACTTCGAAATCTTGCATTCTGGCATTCATGTGGATGTTGCTTTGACAGGTACCAGCGCCTAAGCTTATGGGCCATTTCAAAAGGGGTTTGTCCATTTTTATATAGAGTCAACTCTGGTAGATGCATGAACCAAAGAAATCACCCCTATAAACACTGGTAACAATGTGTTCTGTGAATTATCCAGAGTAACATTTTAAGTGTACAAAAAACCAAAGCTCTCTGACACAGACTACTATGAAGTGTGGTAGAGCAAGAGACGGATCCAACTCAGCTTTAGGTCAGGCCTTTTTCCCAGACACTGCTAAAACATCACCTGAAGGTGCCTCTTATCAGCTGCAGAGCTACTTCGAGAGAACAAATTAGGATATTTTTGAACACCAGGACCTGGAGGAGTACACAGCAGCCTGCTACATTGAGCACTACATGGATACTGTCATAAGTGTATTCGGATCAATCTCAACCAGAGGTCCTGGAGGACAAAAGAAGTCCTGTACCTGATCAGGGTCAGAAATGCTGCTTTTATGTCAGGCCAAGACTGCTTACGGGAGGAAGATTGAGGACTACTTCCACAGTAACAGTACAAAGCATGTGTGGCAGGGGGTTCAACACATCACCAGCTACAAATCCAGCAACCTTTCAGACATGGACTGTGATGTATCACTGGCAGAAGAGCTAAACCACTTTGTTGCCTGCTTTGAGGTGGAGCCACCGGAGACAGCTGCATCACATCCACCAGCCCACAGCAGTGACATCTTCATGTTGGAGGAATATGCGGTTAGGCGCACACTGAGGGTGGTGAAGCCGAGGAAGACTACAGGTCCTAATGATGTCTCTGGACGGTTCCTGAAGGAATGCTCTGACCAGGTGGCTAGGATTTTCATCAGGATCTTTAATCAGTCCCTGTCACAGTCCACCATCTCACCCTGCCTTAAGTCCTCAACCGTAGTTCCACTGCCAAACACACCCATCAGCAACCTGAAGGACTACTGTTTGATGGCACTTACTCCTGCCATCATGAAATGCTTTGATAAACTGATTCAGACTTACATTATCTCCCTCCCAACCATGCCTCTGGCCGTTAGCTCTGGTTGTTAGCTCTGTAGGCAAACACTAGTTTGCCTACAGAGCTAACAGGTTTGCAGAGGGAGCCGTGGTCACAACTCTCCACACTGTCCTGACCCACCTAGAGCAGCGAGGAAGACACACCAGGGAGGGTCAGATTAGCCCCCACATCTCCTCAGCTCTCAGCCTCAGCACCGGCTCCCCACAGGGTTGTGTGCTGAGCCCCCTACTCTACACCCTCTACACCCATAACTGCACCCCTGACCTCTCCAGCAGCAGCATCATCAGGTGTGCAGATGACATCATCATAGTGGGGCTCATCTCTGGGTAGAAAGTGTGGTGTGCTGCATGGACAACAACCTGGTCCTTAACACCACCAAAAAGTTATTGTGTCCTTCTACCACTGCTCAATAGAGAGCACACTGCCCTACTACCTCGCTGCCTAAATAAGGCCAAGAGCATTTTAAAAGACCCATCCCACCCTGGACACACACTGAACTGCTGCCTTCAGGCAGACGCTTCATAAAAACACAGACTAACAGACTAAAAAACTGTTTTGACCCAAAAGCCGTAAATGCACTTAACACTGCTAAAACTTGAATGTGCAGTATGAACTGTCTTGGATGTGTGGGATGTGTGTTTTCCTCTTCTTTCTTTTTCAGAATCTTTCTTTCTATTTTTTTACATAATCATTTTATAGTTAGTTTTAGAAGCATTTTTCTTTACTTACTTATTTATATGTATTTATGTACCTCAAACTTGATGCACTTTGCTGTTTTGCAATTGAAAAGGGTCTGCATATCATTTTGTCGTACATACACAATAACAATAAAGATATTCTATTCTATTCTGAACACACATTTCACAAAAGCAAAAGCACAGGTATTAAAGATTAAATTAATGATGGCGGAACTCTATTTAAAAGCTTCAGTTTCAGGATGATGGTATGTCATCACGCTGGCTCACTGCTACAGTGTATGTGGGACCATAAAGGAGAAGCCATCGTTAATATTATTAGTAACAAATGTGCTTCTTGTGCAATGCCAAGTTAGAATGTTCACTGCAATATAAGTCTGTTGCACTGTCACTGAAGACAGTAACATGTAAATACCAAAAAAACTAAATGATGTGAACGCAACCTCAAATCAAAAATTTAGTCAGTGGAGATTTGGCATTACCAAATTGAAAGAGGGTGCTTTAGGTGGAATAATTTTACCTCATATTTTGGGTAAACCAGCCTTTCAAAGCAGAAAATAAGTAAGCTTTCACTGCGCATTCACACCATAGTGTCCCTCCACAGGACAAACACAACTTCCACCCATAGAGCAGATATAGGAGAACAGGATCTAGCCGACCCTCCAGGCAAGATCACTGCTGTGATGGAGGTGCTCAGAGTCGGATTAGTGGACCAACAATGCACAGCCTGTTCACTGGAATCTGTGCTGGTGTGTGTCCGTGTCTTTCCGTCTCCCTGTCTGTGTGTGTGTGTTTTAAGGTGTTCTCACTCCTCCAGGAGCTGTCCATCTGCAGGACTATCTGATTACACTGACAAACTAAAGGGCTCCTGTTTGATTACATACTGCCCTCCCTTTGTGTCTCATTACTACATGCCTGACACACATATATATATATATACACTTTTACATACACACACACTCTCATACACACACAAAAACACACACCCAATTCAGGGAAAGCTGTGTGCATGTAGACACAGTTATTTAGTGTATTTGGATCTGGATCAGTGAATCCAGTATATTATATATAATGATGTAATACAACAAAAACATCAAACATTTTCTAAAATCTGACAGGTAAGTTAAAATGACAACTAGTTTGCATTATTTTGAGTCTATCATTTTGTTTGTCCATTCCCATTAGTGGTATTATGTTGGGTTTTTGTTTTTTTTAATTAAAAATATATGTAAGTCTTTGCACAGAGCAAAGACCATCACAAAAATAAAACAAAGGACCCATTTAATTGATTTATGAGGTTTTATGAAGGATAAATGGATGGTATGCAATATGTGCAGAAAATCTTGCTTAATAGGCCTGTTTCCCATTTTGGTGGACCAAAAATTAAAATGTCACAGCAGGATTAGTGTGGAAAGACTTATGATGAAACATCAATCCATCTTATTTTGAGTGACTGATGACACAGCAATGTCTCACAAACCACAGCACAACATCACCACCTACTGCTGTGGAGATGTAAATTCAGCAATGCATGGCAGGGGAAGAGAGCGCTCACTTACTATTGTGTTAAAGGCATTGCCATCCAAAGAATCTCCCAGAACATTAATGGCAACCAAAGCAACCTGAAATCATAAACAGATGTTGATGATAGTGAGGGAGTTGAATGAAACAGAACTGCGAGAGAAAACTAAAAAAATTAAAACTAAAAAAAAATAAATCAATGCATGTGATAGATGGTGAGTGTTGGGAAGTTGATAGTGGATCTACTGGACTGCAGCTTGAGGAAGCTAAGCTGGAGATAATCTGTTTTTTTTTTAATTATTGCCACCAATCCTCTGAAAAAACTAAGACTAACAAAGAACTGATCTTACTAACATACACTAACATACACAGGAAAAACATACATCATTGCACTAGGTGACCTTCATTATGAGAGTGCAAAAATATGATGTGTATTTAGAGTCAGTCACACATATGCTGTCCTGCAGCTGTAAATACTCATTATACAGCAGATCTATATTACTCTGAACCAGAAAACAGCCCTCAACAAATGCACTATTTACGATAATTGGTGTAACATTTGTTAAAAAATTACATTTCGCAGCAGTTTTTGGAAATATGTTATACCAGCAATTGTCTTGTAATTGATTGCCTAAATTAGAATTAACTGTTTCTGTCAGTAATGTGACGAATGGGCCGCCGTATAGCTCGCTGAGTTAAGGTGTTACCACGTGTGCACAGGTCGCCAGCAGAGGTCGTGAGTTTGAGCCCGGCTTACGACCCTTTGCTGCACGTCTCTCTCTCTGCTCTATACCCCCTATTACTCTGTCTCTCCTATCAATAAAAATGGGGAAAAAATAATGTGACTAATAATTTCAGCTATAATGCAAACAAAGCCTGTGAAGTTAAGAATAAAACAGGCAAAATATCAGCAAATTAATTCTCAGAAGTGTCTAATAAATCACATGAAGCATTAGTCATAAGACAGTACCTGCCCACTTAAATAACCCTAGAATGATTGATGGTTAAATATAATGCATCTACCAGCTATATTTACAGTAGTCTTTAAAATAATGTCATATCACCACAACACATCACAACAATGAGAGGGAAAAAATATTAGCAAGGAGGGGTGTTCTGGCCTGTTGCTACTAGATACTGGTTTATCGCTGCCCCTAAGAGCCTCGTGCAACAGAAATAAAGACCAAACAGCCACTAAACAACACTAACTCTGAAGAAACGGCTTCATGTACAGGAGTTGTTAAAACTGAAATGTAATATTTGTTAAATAAGATCTTGTAGTCAATTTCTCATTAATGCAACATAAGTTTTTGAAGCCAATCACAAATTATCTTAATTAGAATACAAAACCAAGTTGCTCTCAACCTGTAGCCATGTCACACCTTCCCAGACAAAACGGAAAAGGCAGTTAAACTGCGGTGTTGGTGCGTCGCTACCGTCTAACAGAGTACCTGATTGTAGTGATTGTAACGGTTGACATGGTTCCTATGGAACGTGATTCTCAGGTATGTTCCAATGGCATCTACATGGACTGACTTCAGCTCCCGAGCTTTGAAACCCGTCTTCTCATTGTCCGACAAAGACACATACCTGGGGTGAGAATGTTCATATTTTAGATTACCTTTGCAGCAGAAAACTGTCTATGACCATGTCTGTGTATGCTGCTACATCCCTGTTTTCTAATCAACCTTGTATTAACCAATCTTAAAATATATAGAAGGGTTTTAAAAATGAGCTTGGCCGAAACTGTTGTCTCACCCAAGCCTCCGAAGCTGCCCAGGGAATCCTGCAGGGCTGGATTCCGGAAGAGTGTCTCCAATATGGAACTCAACCTTGGCTGGGATGAGATACTGGTGAGCAAGCAGCTGCAGCTTTCTGACCCTACTTCTCTCCACCAGCTGGAGGGTGATGTGCTGAGGGTAGGAGCACAGCCTGCAGAATATTTAATTCACATAAGCTTGAGCTAGTTTAGAAGGAAAGGACAGATTTAAGAAAACAGAACAACAGACATCAATTATATGTTCTAGATCGGATAATACAGTGTTATTGTTTTAAGAAAGGAAACAAAGAATAGTGAGCAGATTTGGTGATAAAGATGTGCAATTTCATAAGAAAAAGAGCATTTAGACAGTAGAGAGAGTACTGAGATGGAGCAGACATTTCCCTACGTCTTGATTAAAATCAAAAACCCAACAGAAATGATCTCTGACATGCTGCTGAAAGTAAGGCATCGTGTTCATGTACCTGCTGGATCTCCAGCCATTAACGGTGGGTGCATGGACCATGAGCTCTTTGGCACTAAAGTTGTCCTCATGGCTTGAAGAGTTGATCACAATAAATCCTATCTTCCTGGGCATCCCTGTGATGGACACTAACAAAACATTAACAACATTTAAAATATATATATATATTTAAGTTTTATACATCTGAACACATGAAGAAGTTCAAATAGTGACAGTGAATGCAAACACAGTTGGTTTCTTTAAGTCACAGGCTCGAACTGTCCAAATTCTATTTATGACCATCTGAATCTGGAAATTCTCTACACATAAAGAGTGACAGATTAACACTAGTTTTTATTGTATGTCTAACCCAAAAAAATGTTGACACTTATTATGTAGGACTACCAAACCTCCCTTTTGGTCAGACTAAAATGACACCACAAAGTCTGCACAAGAGTAAAGACAAAAACACTTAATGTCCGGTCAGTTTTTACCAACCTTAGACTTTATTTTTAGTCAGTGTTCTTGTTTGGGTGCTTGTGTTCAACAAATGACAACTTTGACTTGTTTTTCTGGATAAAATTGATTTTGAAGAAGCAAATGTATATAACTGTCAAAGTGGAGAAATGAAAAAGATGTAGATTAGGTATAAGCAACGGTCCTGTTAAGTCTGGGCATCCAAAGCTATAGCCCCAAAGGTTTTATGAAAAGCAAAGAAACAAAAACAAGAATATTAATATTTCAATGATCCATTAAAATCCTTGAAAATAAGTGATCAAAAAAGTTGGGATATAGTTTTACTTTTTATAAAACTCTCATGTGATTACTAAAGTATTTTTCTGTAATGTCAAGTAGTTAAGTACCAAGATTGTTCTGTCTCATAACAGGATATTTGCAGCAGCAACACTATTATATGTATGAATGCTTCCCATGTTGACATATAGAAGTTAAGTATTAAAGTAACTAACAAAATATGACAACAGGTAGCCAGGGAGACTTTTTTGACTCTGTGATGGCATCAGCCATCTTCTATGCTGTGGTATGCTGGGGCAGCAGCATTTCTGAAGCAGACAGGAAGAGACTGAACAAACTGGTTAAGACGGCCAGCTCTGTCCTGGGATGTCCCCTTGATCCGGTGGTGGGAGACAGGAGGATGATGACTAAGCTATCATCTGTGTTGGAGAACATGTTCAACCCCTCTGCAGGAGACTATAACAACACTGGGCAGTTCCATCAGTGACAGGCTGCTTCACCCGCGATGTGTGATGGAGAGACACCGCAGGTCCTTCCTTCCTGCTGCTGTTAGACTGTACAGCCAGCTCTGCTCCCAGTAGACTGCACACCGAAAAACTGTCATACTCTCTTGGTACAATATGACACGTTCTGTGAATGATGAATATTCTGTACTTTTAAAAACCCTATGCAACATCCGTGTTTCTACATATACCAGAACAAATGCTATATCTGTATTTTTCTATTTATGTAAAATCTGTGCAATATAGATAATAATCCGTGCAATATTAACACTTCTCTCACAATTTCTACTCATGAAAGAATCTGTGTAATATCACTGACATGTGCAATACTGTGATTTCTATAACTAGTTCTTAAGTACATTTGGTTTATTTTGGGTTTTTTTTATACATCTTTTGTTGCTGTAACACTGCAAAATTCCCCACTCTGGGATTAATAAAGGCTTATTTTATCTTACTGGTGTATTGTAAGTTGCTATTGATAGACAAGTTATCATTAGGCTATGAAAAGACTTTTCAGTGTTTTTATCAGCTACATGGTCAGCAGATTTGTTCAGATTGTATTACTAGTTATTCATTTGGGGTACTGTGTTATGGAACTTACTGAGAGAGCTGTTTCCCCTCATCAGCAGCGGCATCTCCTCTCCTGAACTATTTAAAGGGTCACTCACCCAAATTACTGTTACAACAAATTCATGCAAACAAGTATTTAAAGGGCATATCTTTACATTTATAGCAAAACAAATCTCACTGCGCATTCCTGTGATATTAATGTAGAACATGGGTTACACATAGAAAAAAGAAGGTAGGATGACCTTACATTGTGTGAAGCACAGTGGCTCACAGTTTATGTTGCTTTTATCCGAAAATACCATAACAAACGGTGCATTTATCAGGTAAAATCCAGAGATTTCTGGGCAGGGCGAAACCCCCAGTGTGTTTAAGGTCAGACATCACCTCTGGGCATCACTCAAGAAATTTTAGTTCTACATAGGTTTGCACTTACTGAAAATTTTACCCAGTTACTTTTCAAGAATATTCTCTATCAGTACTTTGTCCACATAAAGTGCAAACAACAAGAAGCAATACTGAATGTTACCTAATGCAGCTAAAATGGTGTAATGTCGCTACACCTATTTGGACCAAATGATGCTTATCGAACTAGTTAGCAAATAAAATAACTAATTTTAATTTACAATAAAATAGAAAACAATTTTAACAAAAAAGAATACCATTAAGGCAAACACTTGTATTAGTTTTGCATTTTATGTGTACTGAAATGACATATGTCAGAGGCTCTAAGTGTGCCCAATGCAAGGGGCTTAAAGATCTGCTAAGGGGTTTACTTCTGTCGTTCAACAGAAGTGTGGGCTGCACATGGAAAATATTAAAGTTTACCGCATGTAGTTTCGCATGTGGTTCTCCATACAACTACACAACCCTTCTGGGCAAAACAGAGGAGTCCTTCTTCATAACTTGAACATGCCGAAGCTAGGCGGGGGGCATTAGCTAACCGTTAACTACTCTATCAGCGAACATAGCTAACCCCACGCAGTCTTACACTAGCTGTTTTCTAGAAGGATTCTGACGGGTGAAAATTCGACAAATGTCTGACAACTGTCACTCTTTGTGTCCTATATTTTGGTGTGGTATAGTTCGGAGTAAAAAGATTTTTTCTTGCGTGTATTACAAAGATATCTTACCACGAACATTACCGTAGTGTTGACAGCTCGTAGTCCCATTTCATCTCCATAACCACCGCTGACAACAACCATCGCACACATGCGCAGATGTGAAATCGTAGTCAGTCTCAATGAATTGTGGTCAATGTAGTTATATTTGTAGTTTTTGAAGCAGTTACGTTTGAGCAGCGTTGCGCTGAGACATGCATTTGGTTGTACCTGTTTGTAAGGGTATTTTACGATGATGTTAATATCAGTTAACACACACAAACGTTTAAAGAAGCCTTTCCTCAACTTCTTCCGCAGTCTGCGCTTCTTCCTGGTACAATACCCCAACAACCAGAATCTGCCTTCCAGAATAAAGGCAGAAGAAATCCAAGTTTCTTTTGATATAATCATAAATACACTGTAAGAAAAAATGAAGAACAAGAAGAAGAAAAGAAAAGAAAAGAAAGTCAGTAAAAAAAAAACTGTGAAAATCTGGCAGCAAGCGTGCTAGAAAAAATAATGATATATTCATCTTATTTAAATAAAGTAAAGCAATTGTGTGATTTAATAGTCAAAAAATATAAGAACAAAAAAAACAAAAAAGCGAATTTCCATTTGTAAAAGTATAGTTTCTTATTGTTGAGACTTTTTGTTCAATTTATATTTATTTATGTGAAGTTTTGTTTTTTAACAGAGCATAATATTTCTTTAGTTTGAAAAATGTAAAGGAAGTCGTGTATTTTACTGTCATCACGAGCTTTACAACATCTGCCGACCATCCAGCAGCATGGATGTCATGGAGAAATGGCCAGAAATAGAGAAAGCAGCGACGGAGAAGAGGCGTGAGCTGGTTCTCCAGGGCCCTGCTGTTGATAAGAAAGTGTCCTCCTGCCGGGGGCTGCCCTCTAACATCTACTCCTTAACTCTGCTCAATTATCTAGAAGTTAGCCAGTGCCCGAGTTTAACTGAGATCCACGAGGACATCCGGCATCTGACCAACCTACAGAGCCTCATCCTATGCAGGAACAAGCTCGTCTCCGTCCCGGATGCCATCGGCAGTCTCAAGTCCCTGAAGGTCCTGGACGTTTCAGTGAACAACATCACGGTTTTACCGGAGGGAGTCACTCAGTTAAAGGAGCTCAACACTCTGAATGTTAGCTGTAACAGCCTGGAGGTCCTTCCGGAGGGACTGAGTCAGTGCACCAAGCTCTCCACCATCAACATCTCCAAGAACCACATCCGCCGGTTCCCTCCTGACCTGTACTCGGAGCGCCTGGACCTGCTCAGTTCTCTGGTGGCTTCTGACAACTGCATCGAGGAGCTGAGTGGAGACATTCACCAGCTGCCTGCTCTGAAGGTGAGTCCAGCCTCATTCACACGTGTTGTTCTCTGCCTACCGGTTATTGTAAACATGTTAGGTTATTGTATACATCTATCTTGAACTGACATGGGAATATGTACAAAAGAAAGTTCTTCTAGGGCATCAAATATACGCCGAATTTAAGAGGAGCTGTCCATGTTTTTGGTGCATTATTAAATTGTGACTAATCGGGTTTCATATTTTCTGGTTTGTAATGTAGCGTTAAATTAAAAGAAATTTGAATCTAGTCTGGGGCTGTAGTGGCTGATGTCCAGAAACAGAAAGTTTTTTTTAATTATGAAGGTCCAAATGATAACATTCCCAGCAATGGTATCAAAAGCTGAGTGCACCTGTTTCGATGGCATGAGCAACTGTTTATGATGATGTAATGGTTAAGGTGCCCTGATAAAGTGAACTGATAAGAGAATAAAGTGTTCTAATTAGGTTGGGGAGTGAAGCCGGGAGGAGGGAGTGTCTCCTCCTGGTGACACCGCCCATCCATCATTATTTTTGATTAAGCACTGGACTTTCCAGACACTATTAGGATCAAAACAGGTGGTATAATAGTGGAAAGTACCCAAAAAGTATCATAAAAGAAGGATGGGCTGGGGGCGTGGAAACCCCCAGCACCAAACAGTATAAAGTCAGAACATCAGGAGCGACTGTCAGAGCTTACCCTGGGTACCTCTCAGTGTGTTTAGCCTGTACTTTGTGGAATAAACACTATATCTTTGAATCTGAAGACTGACTCCTTGGACTCTTCTCTGGACTCTAAAAAAGTGCACTAAACCCAACAAGTCCAGGGTTTCCCAGATCTCCTATTGGAAAGCTTAGTTTTTGTTTTTATGTGCAGTATTTTGTTTGTTTATAAAAAATGTATTTGTATAAAATATATTCTTTTTGTGCCGAATCAGATGCTGTTATTTCTTTACATTGCACTAAAAACTTAGATACCTGACACACTCTTCCATGATGTTGGACTCAACTCCTGCTCTGGGTTTTGTCTTCCTCGTGCCTGTCTACACAGGTGCTGGATCTCTCCAACAACAGGCTGAGTGAGATCCCCTCCGATCTGAGCGACTGCCCCAAGCTAAAGGAGATCAACTTCAAAGGCAACAAGCTGAATGACAAGCGCCTGGAGAAGATGGTCAACGGCTGCCAGACCAAGTCCATCCTGGACTACCTCAGAGGAAAAGGAAGAGGAAGGCAGGGAGAGGATGGAGGTGATGCTGACGGAGGACGCAGCGCGGACAAGAAAAAAAGGCAGCAGCAGAGGAAGAAGAAGGAGAAGGTGGCAGAGGAACAGGATGAGGAAGAAGAACTGAACAAGATGTTAGTGAGAGTTCTCCATGTTTCAGATGCTCCCACAGCGCTGACGGTCACAGTGAGCGCAGAGGTGAAGGATGTTCGACCATACTTGGTGTGCTGCATCGTGAGAGGTATGAACCTAAAGCCTGGGAATGCCCTCAAACGCTTCCTAATGGCTCAGGTAAGATCAGCACCTTCACAGTGATGGTAACGGTGTGTGACAAATGTGCAGTGTGGTCACCGAAATGAATTTGTTTTTTCTAGACTAAACTGCATGAGGACTTATGTGGCAAAAGAACCATTGCAACCATTGCAACTCATGATGTGCAGCTTCTCAAAGGTCCCCTCATGTATGATGTCAAACCACCCACCCAGCTGAAGGTATGCTGTTACTACACAAATGATTATTTTCAGGATTCAACAATGAAAATACCTCTTTTGCGGTGATCGTACAGATAAAGTAACCAGAGTTTTATTTGAATCCTTAAAAAGTCTTGCTTGTTTTAATTGCTGTGCGCCTGTTTGTCATGGCTGTTAGGTTGTGCCACTGGGTCGGAAGGAGATGACAGCCGTTGAGCTGATAAGACACCTTCACCTGGAGGCCGAGGAGCTGAGGAAGCAGAAGAAGAGGCAGAATGTCACTGGGCTCCACAAGTCAGCAGCACATACGTCTTCTCCAAACAGAATGAGCTTTGTTACTGCCGGGGTGGGGGGGTATTTAGGAAAGATCCTTATTGGTTAACTGCTGGATAGAGGGTCAGTCATTGTGCCAGATCAATCGTGATTCTGAGGGGGTTAGGTGGAAGGCACTGATTTATCTTTCAAGTCATAGAGAGCTTTCATTTGGGTAAAACCTTTACCTTAAAGACACATGAATGGAATTTCAAAATAAAAAACAATTCACATAAAACACACAAGGAACTCTGTAGATTTTAGAAGCACAAGACATCTGTGCTACTTGCTTGCTGGCTTTGTTTGAACACACGAGGGCAGCATCTGTCGGACCACAGCTTTAATCTCATTATTTCAATTTCCTCCAGTACAGGTTAGGAATTCTTAACACATTAGCTCAACATAACAAACCATCAGCTTATTCAGCTCTCAGTGTGTCCACAGGCAGAACCAACAGGCTAAAACCACTCTTCTCTCAGTGTGTCAGTTTGATTTCTGTAATCTGAAAACTGACACGCATATCTTGGGAAATAGTTTTAAAATGTTCCAGCTTGAGTTTCAAAGGGCAGATCTCTAGACTGACTGTTCCTTCACAGCTAAGAATACAAGTACATGACATTGTTGGCAAAGATTTTACATTTTTTTTCGCCTATCAAAACATTATGCAAGCCTTCGAGACTTGTTTTTAATCTTGTAAATGTTTTTTGAATAGATTTTAAGTTTTCAAACACTGACATTCAAACTTGTCGAAGACGTTCATACCGTTCAAAGTCAAAGTCTTTTTATTGTCGATACTGCAATATGTACAGGACATAAACAGCATTGAAATTGCTGTACTCTTCAAACCCTCGGTGTGTCAAGCAGTGAATCAGTTTGTTTTTCTACAGATACCTGCAGATACTGCAAGGAAAATCCCTCTATCCCTGCCTTGTGGACGCTGAAGGACACGTCATCTCATTCCCGCCAATCACCAACAGTGAGAAGACCAAGGTTTGGAAATGCATTTTCTTCCTGGTTGACATAATTGAGCACTGGCTTACTGACATAAATGGGAATTTCATATTAAATGGAATAGTGTTTTGGACAGAATACGGTGGAACTGATGTACAGAAATAACAACAGGACATGTGACATACATGTTAGCTTATTTCGTGCTGTTGTGTCCTACTATCTTTTTGTTTCTTGTCATGATATAGTAGAAACTGTTACCTGTTGTTTTTTTTTCTTTTTTGCTGTCCAGATTAAGAAGACAACCAAAGAGCTGTTCTTGGAGGTTACGAGTGCAACCAGCCTGCAGACCTGCAAAGATGTTATGGATGCTCTGATTGTAGTAAGCTTCCCTTTTCTCTTCTCAGAAATAATGTAATAGACCTCACTGATTCTCCTCAGGCAGGTTGTTCCAAAGCTCAGGGGCTTTGATGGCTAAAGCACAGTCATCTTGAGATGTTAGTCTCAACTTTGGAACAGCCACAAGCGTTTCCCCAGAGGATCTAAGGCTGCAACATGGCTCAGCATTTCTGTTATGTAGCTTGTGGCCTGACCCCTATGTTTTTACCAGTGATGAGTGAAATCTTCAGATGTATTCTACAACAAACGGGGAGCCAAAGGAGAGAAGCCAGGACTGGGGTTATGTGATATAATCTGCTCAAATCAGTGAGAAGGCGACCTGCTGCGTTCTGAGCTGGTTGGCTAGTTGGTTTTACATGACGGTGGATCGTTTTCATTCACCTGTTTAAAGCAGCTGAATGACACCAACAGAGATGATACTATAGTCTGATGGCATCCATTGTTTATCTCAAAGCGTTTTGCTTCTGGTGTCAAACCAACTGCAGAACACTATGGACTTGGCTGTAAACACCACAGAGGCGCTGTGGAAGGACACCCCAGTAACTTGGAGGAGGTGATTTGTTGAACTCTAATCTAAAACTAAAAGAAAATGCACAGAAAAACACAATTAAATAATTAATCTAAATTATTTGGTCTCTATGGTGACCCCTGCAGGGACATATAAGATTTAAACAGATGAACTGACATTACAGGGTAATAGGTAACACTCTGCTGCTGGTAGAACAAGGCCTAAACGTCCAGACAATTGTAGAATCAATCCTGAAGCTGCTAAGCTCAATCTATTTTGTGATCATCTTATGAATTCCTCAGTGTGGGTAAATATGTTTAATTCCTGAGTAGTGTTTTGGGGCTTTTCTACCCTGGTGAGGATGTTGCTCTTGGGAAAATGTTGTGGCCAGAAATTAAGAAAATAAAAAACTGAACTGGCCACAATGTTCCACCTTGTAGGCCCTGTACGACGCTAACCCTAGCTTCAAAATCACAGAATTGTACTTGTCTGCTTCAAGGGCCAGTCCAGGTCATTTCAGATAGCTGTTACTCCAAAATAATCATCGTATGTTGTTGAAATTTCATGAAGACAATATGGAAGCAATTTGTAACTTTGCACGTTAAGTAACATCATATAAACACCATTTTTATGGTCCTACCAATGAGGACAGTCTGACATGTCAAAATTGCAAAGAATTCTAACCTTAGCTTGCAATAGATGCCACGCTTGGAATTTTACTGACGTTAGAGACCATCTGCCTTATATTGGCTGTGTCCCAATTCAGGGGCTGCATCCTTCAAAGGACCCAGCCTACCCGGCCCTCGAAGGCTGGGTCCTTCAAAGGACGGGTAGGCTGCATTAGAAGGCTGCATGAGCGTTTGTTAAATGAGATGGTCCAGCCTACGATGAACTTCCTGCTTGCGTCATGACGTCTCGTAGCGCCGCTCCTTGTTGCCTAGCAACCCTGACAAACAAATTTTCATCCCGACGATCAGGATAAGACGACGGTGTAATTTTACCCAATTTTTGACTGGATTTGATCCCGAAACTGTAATTTTTGTTTTTAATATGTTTTTTATAACTGAAGACTTGAGGGTCTTGTTCTGTCCGGTGGTTCGGGACTAAACTGTCTGAGAAACAAGAAGCTGGTTTAAATCTGTTAACATCCACTGATATGAACTTCAGATATTATAAACCTCCACAATCTCTGGGCTGAATGTTTCTGATGAGGATCACTAAATACCTGCTGTCTGAACAGAAACCAGATATAATGTATGTTAAACATGTTATCAGATTATTTGGTGGAACTAAACCAATAACAGTGAGGACAGTCATGTTTTCACTGGTCTACAGAGAATCACCACCAATAGAAGCTCTAGCAGGATTTACGTCCATTTTACTTCTTCACCATATAATAACTTAAATAAGGATTAAATATATGAATATTTATGATTGAATAAGTCGTTTTTGTGGTGGCCGCGGTCAGAAAGAATTTCGCCACAGTCTCAGTAAAATATAACTTAAAACTGAAGCTGAACAACTGGACAGTAAACGTTTTAAACTGCAGCGGCTCACATCAATAACGTTATTCAATCGTTTTTTTTAGAACAAACTTTAACGTTGTCAACATTTGTATCGTAGCTATCAGAGTGAACTGTAACACAATACTAATATTAAAACTATAATCCTCCGCCGCTGATGGATCCATCTTCTCCGTCAGCCGTCAGCAGTTAAAACTTCAGCTGTTGATCGAACTGTCACCGGCCCGCAATGAATCTTGGGATATTTGGGGCTACGAAGGATACATCGATGCATCCTTCAAATTCATGGAAAAGAAGGACGCATTCGTCGGCCGCATTTGAAGGAGTCTTGAAGTTTTAATGAAATGGGACAGCCTTAGTCGCACCGCTGTGACGTATGCGGCCGAAAAATGCAGCCTAGAAGGATGCAGCCCCTGAATTGGGACACAGCCATTGTGTTGGTCCCCCTTATGGGGTCAAAAATGCTCTGGACATGAAGACCTCTCAGGGTGTCCTATGGGGTCTGACACCAGGATGTTGGCACTGGATCCTTTGGGTGCTCTGGCTTGTGCAGTGGGGCCTCTGTCAGTCCAACTTGTTCCACTGCATCCTGTTGATGCTTGATCAGAATGGGCTGTAGGAAGTTTGGAGGTCAAATCAACATGTCGAGCCATTGTCATGTTACTCCACATGTTCCTGATTGGTTGATGTTTTTACAATGTCGGGGGAGGGGGTGCATTTTCCTGCAAGGGTAGGCCAGTGACACCCAGTCTAATTGCTGTTAGAGTTACCTTAAAATGGTTTCCCAGCTCAGATGTTTTTCAGGGGGAAAATACAAAAATTGTCAGGTCTGTAAACATCCATAAAATGTATGTTAGACCTTCTGTGTTTAAGCTGTGCCTCTTCCTAGTAGAGATCTTTGAATGCATCAAAGACAGATAGACAGAGACAATCAATGATGCTGAGTACTAACTTTATTTATTTCTGTGATATATTTGGTGCCACAGTGTCTATGTTCCAGTATTGTCAGATTACACAGTATTACACTCAGGGATTTAGCAGGCATTTCCTGTCTCCTCAGAAAATGGCAGAGTTGAACAAGTTCACTGCAGAGCATCAGGAGGAGGTGGGCTCGGACGGCGAAGGCGACGGCCCACCAGAACCCGCCGTCAGCAGTGAGACCTCCAGCCAGCTGATTGTCCAGCAGGTCCGAACAGTTGACCAAGACGGGAACCTGAAGGTCGTGTACCCGTCGAAGACAGACCTCTCCAAAGACATCAGCAACTTGACAGTGATTTGGTAGTTTGGATTAGCTCTGATGTTTACACCCATTCACATAGTACATGAAGTTATTTTAACACACCAACGTTGGGGACATTATTGCTAAGTTTGATTACATCCTTTTGTTTCAGACGGCTTCAGGGACATTTTGTGTTTGAACCGACATCCTGCAGCAGTTTCACAAAATCTCACATCATCATTATGTGTTGTCTGGTTAGAAATGCTAACTTTTCTGATTCATGTAGAGCTTTTTGATTCACATGTAGGCGAATTATTTCCTGGGAGCACGCCGCACATCATATACTGTCCAGATATCCTTATTTTGTAACATTTGTAAACTGAAGACAACTGATGAGTTGGTAAAAATAAATTTAACTGTCACTGACTTTATCTTGGACTGGTTGCTTATTTGTAGAACTGGCAGATTTCTTTGCATGAATTACAATATTTAAGAAACTTAACTTCTGATTTCATTCATTATAATTCGTGCAACACAAGTGTTAAATCGGCTTCTGCATATTTAGTTTTTTTTGTTGTGTCGCTACTAAAGCAGCTCAAACAGTCTGACAGGAAACTGTCACTTCGTTTGCAGCAGAGGATTTTCATGGGTAGCAGGCTAACTGAGGCTGGGTGCAGAGGTGTGTTTAAACCACAGCTGGATCAAAAACTAGTATAACTGGTATATTTGTTGCATTTGGTAATTTTTGCATTTTTTTCTAAACACTTGAGTAATATTTATGTCTTGCTTAGTAATGATAGTCAACTGAAATTGTCCTGTCAACATGTAGTTCTGTATATACTGCAGAAGGGTTAGGGTCTATAGAAGGAAAAGTTCTTCTCTTGTATGGGTCTAAATATTGAATATTAGGACATTAGTATTCTTATGGACCTGGAACAAGATTCTGTGTAAGTGATATTTACACTTTTCTAGCCAATGAACAAAATCACAAAGTGGCACATTCACTTCATTTAAAGTCCTTCTTCATGCTCCGGTGAAGAGCCCTCTGTGGCGAACAGAGGATCTGCAAGACAGAAAATATTCAAATCAGGCAAGGTGTGTAGCAGAGGTGTGCCATCAACATCATCTGTGCATTCTGCCACTTCTCTACACCTCACACGAATCTTTGCATGCCTGGATTACATAGTAGCTTTGTCAGAGTGAACTTCCATGCAGGCCTTTAAGACACTTACATTCACATGTGTAGGTCACCTCCAGGTACTTGTACGTGCCACCGCAGGGGTCTCTAAACACTGAGTTGGTCGCGCTGATGGTACAGCTGTTCTTCCCATTACAGCTGTGGATGCAAAGTGACATGAAGGAATAAAGGCTTCAATGTACTTTGGAGCTTAATAAGTATGTCATTTAAAATGCGTGACTTGAATTTGGCCTTAGAGGCTCTTTTAGTGTGTAAAAATACTTCAACCTCTCTATTTCTCTGTTTTACTTTCTTCCTACTTGAGTGAGGGAACCTTCCAACAATTCCACTTCACTTATCTAACTGTGCCAATGGGAAAGAGTCCTCACTTACCGCTCAGAAACTGTAGTGTTGCTGATGCTGCTTGAACAGAACACGTTTTGAACCTGATTGGGAGGCCGTCTGTAGGAGCAGGTGGTCCGGTCACGGCGTCCATAGTCGGCACCATAGACAAATATCACCTGCCCCTTAGCTGACAAGAGGAGAAACATGGCACTGAAGAGAAGACTGAAAAGTGGTGATGATTTATAGATGCCAGACTGAAAATGCAATTATCCATCAAATATTTCATCTTACCACAAAACAAATGTGCCAGAGAGCTCTCACATGCAATGACGCGGACTGTCAAAAAAGCATGGATCACATTAGAAATCTTACAGTCAGGCTTACTTGCAGCTTTGCATGACTATTAGTTCTGTGCAGACGAGTGACTGACTTGCTGGGAAGCAGGTGTAGTTGGTCTCCAGGTATTTGAAGGTGCCTCCGCAGGGATCAGAAGTGCGAACAACATTGGTGTTGAACTCGCACACCTTCTTGCCATCGCATCTGTAGGAATGACAGTAAGAGCCTTTATTATGAAAAAAAGCAAAAACAGTTAGCAGAGCTAGAGCTGTTACCTTTTTACAACACACTATAGCCACAACATGCTAACATTGTGAACTGCAACTGATAAACTATGAAAACTTACCTGAATATGAACTCATGCTTTACTATATCTGACCAAAGATTAGACTGCAGTCATTTTGTAAAAACAGCACAGTGGGAGGAGACATTAACTGAAACGAGGATCATTAACTTCATTCAGTTGTGTAAAGAACCACTTCAGATTTTTTCATTGCAGTGACTAAAGTAGTGGTGCAGGTCACGTTCATGTATATACAGCTTGTACCACATTTGAGGTGATGCCTTTTTCATTGACACTAAAACATTGCCCAAGACTTCAATGCCAGCAGTATATTTTACTTGTATTATTGTAAATATGATGTGTACCTCCTCCTGAGGACATTCACAGTGCCCCTTTGAGAGCACCTTGTATTGGCAACCTGGACTGGAGGCCTTCCCTCGCTGCAGGTCTCTCGGTCTGTACGTCCATACAGGGCTGACTGCACATGGATCACTCCATGATCTGTGACACCCCGAGAGAGAGAGGGAGAGAGCACATTCTGCTCAACATGTATGCATTTTTGGTCAAAGCATTTGTCTTTACAACCCCATATGCTAAAAATCCGCTTTTCATTGTGTTTTGCATGTTGTATAAACTTAGAGGTGTAAAATAAAAGCTGTGAACATTTGACAGTGCTTACTACTGCCATTCCTGCAGCCTCACGGCCCATACAGTTGAAGTTTTGAATATTATATTGTTATTATGTTATATTTCCAATTCATATTCATCATTCAATTCATCACAGCATCCACTAGTGTTTAGAAAAATGGATATGAGGCTATCAAACATGAGAAAAACGATATTGACAGTAATTATTACAACCTGTCCAGACAAGATGAAATTGCTAATATTTAACATCCAAAATGTTGTAATGCTTGACAGGCTGAAGCAGTGTATTAATGCCTTTAAACCTGAATATACTATTTACTGTGGAACCAGACTTGTTAGTTTCAGTCCTACCACAGTGCAGGTGTTGGACATTGCCGCTGGAATCACAGGTGACAGCTTTCTCTGTGGAAACAACTAAAACAACAAATATAAGTGTAAGTTGAAGTCTGTTTTTAGTGTATGTGGAAAATTAATGGCAGCATTCTCATTGTATCCCAGATGTTTACCTGATGTTGTGAGCAGACAAGCTGTTGCAAACACTGGAAGACAAACATCACAGTCAAATGAATTGAATGAATGCAAAAAAGGGTATAAAGGGTAAATGGTCTCACTTTGAAACTTTAAAACTTTAGTAAAGCATTATGTATTATGTATGTATGTATGTATGTCTGTATATATACATATATATATATATATATATATATATATATATATATATATATGATTGTCTTTGTAGTTGCCAGTCAGTTGTCTACTCACACAGTGTGGTGCTGAGTCTGAAGCTGAGCATGGTTTCCGAAGAAGATCCAGTCTGAACAGTGAGCGCTGGGACTGATAGTGGCCGAGACAGACACACTGCTATTTATACCGATGGGTCGAGAACTGAACAATAGTTTGGCTTTATGCAACTGGCACCCATTCAGCTGTAAAAAATGTGACCACACAACTAGAATGCATCAAGGTGCAACGATGCTGAAAGATGACAAGGTAAAAGATTTCTCAATATGCCAACTCACATTACAGTATAACTTCAGGTAAGAAAAGGAAACATCTTACAAGGAAAATGACAGGCAGCATTGTAAAGGATATGTTGCACTCACACGTTGGTCTGGTTGGACAAACATGCTCATTCATCTTTCTTGGAAATCACCTGTTCTCTCTATTATATTTCTCACCTTTGTTTCCTTGAAGGAGAGTTCCTTGTCTTTAGGCTGCACAGACTGCAGACTTGTGCCTTGAAAGGCTGGTCGGAGTCTTCTGGGCCATGTGTTGGTGTTATTTCCTAACGTATGTATGTCCTCTCCTCAGCACTGTTATTTGGAACTGATCAGTGGCTCTGATAAAACATCTTTGATACCGAACAGGTGCTTCAGTTGCTGTTATTCTACAGTAACGTGCTCTGTGTGAGTTACTGCATTGTTACTTTTTCTGCCTTTTTCTTCCTGGAACCTATTGTTGACTTTTTGTGGTGGACTTCCTGGAAGACATGAGGAGTCACCAAGGGCAAATCTTTAGACAGATACTGGGGAAGACCCAGGTTTGTTTGAGCTGCTAAAAAGTTCACCTCACTCCAATACCGAAACACAATGAAACACTGAAATGTAATTGTGTGTTTTACGGCAGCTTGTATAGAGCTCAGGATTCAGCCATAGAAGCTCTATTACAGATAATTCCACTGTATAAACCTGGGATCTGTGTGGACCAGCTGACCTGTTGAATGTGTACAAGAACACATTAGTTCCTGTGTAAAGTCAAAGGAAAGAATCTGAATCTGAATCTTGCAACAACAGGGCATCAGCAGGTCTATTAATGTTTCAGCAAAATCCAAAATTACATTCAGTGAAACCAGAATGACGTTATTGTAAAGTTGACATCAGTCTGACACTAAATCTGCCTGAGTCACAGTAAATTCCAGTGGTAGCTGTGTTTTGACAGACATGCCAGCATGTCATGTAATAGACACCTGAGGGTGGTGCAGCTGTCTGGACACATGCCAGAGCTGATCAACAGCTGGGTCGCCTGGGCGATGGTGATGTTGAAGGCCAGAGGCACGCGATGACCCCAGGAAACATCCCAGGGACATCACCTTGATGTACTGTATGACAAAGGAAGTGGAGTGGATAGACCGTGACACGCATCCTCTCAGTACTGAGGGGGACAGACCTTTGAGATTCACTGAGGTGGCACTTAACCAGAAAGTAATATCCCTTAACTGACAGGATTCTTAAAACCCCTTCATCTGCACTTATTCATTGTAGCATCATAGCAAAAGTAATGAAACACAATAGCAAATGGACAGATTTCATTGTAGTGCATGTTCACTGGTTTTATTGTGATTTATATGCTTCCACAGACTCCTCATGAGTGATCCCAGGATCTGCAGAGAAAAAAACAAACAAGTAAAAGATTCACTTCAGTTCTACTTTTTATTTGACTGGTTGTGCAAAATACAACCTGGTCTCACAAGAGAGCTATTATGCTTTTTGACAATACCCTTTGCCTTGTCATTGCAAGGAAAGGTTTGTCATCCACATTTCTTCCATTTATTTTTGCGTATATAAAACCATTGGGTTCTCCGGCTTCCTCTCATAGTTCAAAGACATGCTGAGGTTAACTGGTGATTCTAAATTGTCTGTAAATGGTAAATGGTCTGCACTTATGTAGTGCTTTATCCTACCTTAGTAGTATCCAAAGCGCTTTACAGTGTGTTTCGCATTCACACATTCACACACATTCACACACCAATGGCGACAGTGTCTGTAGTTGTGAGTGTGTTTGGTTGTCTGTCTCTCTGTGTGGCCCTGTGATAGACTGGTGACCTGTCCAGGTGAACCCTGCCATCACCCTCAGTCTGCTGGGATAGGCTCCAGTGCCCCAATACCCGACAGAGGATAGATAATGGTGCATCTATTGTTGTTGTATACTGTATGTAATTCCCCTGGATACTCTATGGATGGATATATGAATCGTCCCATAGGGAGCTACAAAGGTAATGTTACTTGACCAAATATGAAGCTAGCAAGTTAACTTAAGCAAAGTCAGCAATGTAGATCAAATAAGATCTAGGGATAAGACTGGGGGAAACGTGTCTGATCATCGATTAATCTGGTTGAGTTTTTTCAAAAGGTTAATGTGAATATTTTCTGGTTTCCTTCCTCCTGTAGTCAGTAAACTGAATCTCTGGGTTGTGGACAAAACAAGACATTTGGCCTTTTGGGCTTTGGGAATCACTGATCAACATTTAGCATAATTTTGTTACATTTTACAGATCAAACAACAAACTGATGAAAAAAAAAATCAACAAATTAATGAAAAAAACTGTTACTGGCTATTCTAATCATGACAAATGTGGGGATTCGTAGGGATTCTGATATGGAGAGTTAAGCATGTTTTCTCTCCAGTAAAATGGAAAAATCTGTCTTTCACTGAAACATGTGGGACACTTGATGGTTGTATTTGATGTTCTTTTTGACACCAGCCCAATCATGTTCAGTCTCTTTCTAGCCAGCTACACCCAACTACTCATAAACACACACTCATCAGCTCATTTACATCCCAACAAAACGAACCCTCTCTTTGTTCACACACACCCTCGTCTGTCTGTAGAAGGTGTGCTTTGCCTTATCTATTTTGATCTCTTCATCAAGTCTCATATGTATGATGCTTATCTTTGATATAGCCACTGAGCAGTGACACTAATGCTGATTATTTTTAAGACTTGTTTTCAACAAGACACACCTCATCTTTCTTGGTCAAGCTGACTTCTGACCTGTGTTTTCTTCTCCTTTGAAAGATTTTATGACACATGGTAAAGACAGTGGGATTCTAGGCCAGCTGAGTGAGCAGACCAGTTCCCTTTCTTGGTGAATGATGACAAATGTGACTGAGTGGAGTTACCCGCAAGAAGGAACAAAAGTCTGACAAACAAACTTACTGTAAACGATGTGAGCTTCACGGTGTGTCACAGCATATGTCAAGTTTGTCAGCAGATCATCAGAGCAGGTTGAGCAGGTCAAAGACTCATACACACACACACACACACACACACACACACACACACACACAAATATAAATGCACTCACCAAGTTCAAGTAAAACTGTCTGCATATAGACACAGTTATTTACAGTATTTGGATCTGGATCAATGAATCCAGTATATCCCCACCGAGCATCAGAATGGGGTAGAAATGTGATTTAGGTGACTTTGAACGTGCCGTGGTTGTTGATGCCAGATGGGCTGGTCTGACTTGTTCAGAGACAGCTGATCTACAGGGATCTTAATGTACAACCATCTCTATGGTTTACAGAGAATTTAAAAAAAAAGAAATAATATTCAGTGAGCTGCAGTCCTCTGGGTGAAAATACCTTGTTTTTGCCAGAGGTCAGAGGAGACTGACCAGACTGATTCAAGAAAATAGAAAAGCAACAGTAACTCCA
This sequence comes from Dascyllus trimaculatus, assembly GCA_024666655.1. Taxonomy (NCBI): domain Eukaryota; kingdom Metazoa; phylum Chordata; class Actinopteri; family Pomacentridae; genus Dascyllus; species Dascyllus trimaculatus. Next base: position 2,891,153 of record CM045452.1, on the reverse strand, counting down.
AACACCATTCATATGCAGAAGATCATCTCTGAACGCACAACACGTAGAACCTTGAAGCAGATGGGCAACAGCAGCAGAAGACCACACCCAGTACCAGTCCTGTCAGCTAAGAACAGGAAACTGAGGCTAGAATTCACACAATAGAAAAGAACAATGGAAGAATAGAAAAACGTTGCCTGGTCTGATGATTTTCGATTTCTGCTGTGACATTCAAATGGTCGGTCAGATTTTTGGGTAAACAACTTGACAGCATGGATCCATCCTACCTTGGATCAATGGTTCAGGCTCATGGTGGTGTAAAGATGTGGGGGATATTTTTTGGCTCATTTTGGGTCTCTTAGCACCAACTGAGCAACAGCAGTCTACCTGAGTATTGTTGCTGACCATGTCCATCCCTTTATGACCGTACTGTACCCATCTTCTGAAAGCATATAACCCGCCATGTCACAAACCTCAAACTGGTTTCTTGGTCATGACAGCTTTTCTCCAATGGCCTCCACAGTTACCAGATCTCAGCACCTTGGGGATGTGGTGGAACCAGAGATTAGCATCATGGATGTGCAGCCGACAAATCTGCAGCAACTGTGTGATTCTATCATGTCAATATGGACCAGAATCTCCGAGGAATGTTTCCAGCACCTTGTTGAAAGTATGCCATGTAGAAATAAGGCAGCTCTGTCAGCAAAGGGGGTTCGGGTTTAGGTTTGGGTTTTAAGGCCTGGGAGCCTGAGGCTTCTGTGAGGTATCTTAGCTGTTCCTAGCACTGCAATCTTGTGGACAGAGATCTCAGATGCTCTTCCTGGGATCTGATGAAGCCACTTTCCTAGGGGGTTTCAGCTTCAGCAGATTCCAGATCCAACATCTGTATATACATGTATAAATATGAAAAATGATTCTCCTCCCATTATGGGCATGTTACCATTTTCAAAACCTCCTTCCCTATGGAAAACAACTACATCCAGTGGATTAGCCATTTAAATGAACATGCTTGTCTCCATGCATACCAGTGTTAAACCCGGTTCTTTTGTTGGAAGCCCAAGAACAAACTAGAGGAATTTTCGGTTAACAGATGTAGAATTTATTTAGGTCACAGGTAAAGTATGGCAGCGCTGGTCTCATAATGACAAAACTCTTACAGGAACTTCAGAGTGAGCCCCGATATCCGGGTATAATTCACATGTATCTTCTTGGGCTGGGCCTGCCCCGTACACAGGTTGGACTTAGACACAACTGAGTTTCATTGGCCAGTTATCTCTGACATGAACACGCCAACCACTGTTCACGGGGATTTACTGAAATGTGCTAAAACAAGTGTGTGTGTGTTGTCTTTAAGGCGTATTTTGCTGCTCTCATGAAGAATTTAGCTGAACACAGAAACTACTGAGTACAGATAAGACAGGAACTGCAAGCACCCTACTCCCTTTTCATTCAGTTTCTTTATAACAATGGCGAACTGTCCATGGGAACTGGATAAGATGGAAACTGGGAGTGCAGCTATTCCCGTTTTCATAGCAACAAAGATAATGAATGCAGACTATCACCCCAAGGACACATAAGGTTAGACGAATAATGATCAAACTGAGTGAATAATATAGGAAATCCAATCAAGGTAGAATCAAGGAATAATATAACAAATCATAAAATAATATAACATCAGCGTTGCACTAAAACAATTCCTCTGTTATTATTTTTCATGAACATTGTTGCTACATCCTTGGTTAGGAGTGTGATTTGTCTAAAATCAGAAGACAGACTGCTGCCAGTTTTTTTTAAAAAGAATGAAAAGGCACTGTTAAATTCCAAAACAAAAAACAGAACATGGTTTAACAACCTTATCTGTCTTAATGAGTTTAAATGTGTATATTCACGTATCTAAAGCTATGTTTTTATTAGTACTGTAATGAGTACACTCAAAGCCAAGCACATTTATCTTGGTCTGATCAGACAAAGTGCGCTCAATATTCATCTGGCTTGTTTTCACATTCTTTGGGAAAGTTTCATTGTTCAGTTTTGTGCCAGAGAGCAGGCAAGGCTTTTTTCTTGGATTCTGTCCATTAGGGTGGATGTTATGAACTGTCCCTCACACTGAGCTGTCACAGAAACTTTGATTTCCATCGATAACACCTGTACCAAGTCTGCCAAGAAGGCACACTATTACACATTAACAAAAATTATAGAATCAAGATACACAAAACAAAAGCCAGCTTTGTAGTAGCAATGTGACTGATCAGCTGCACATCTTTGAATTCAGAGATCTGAACTCTGCTTGGGAGACAGACTCATAAAGCTGCAGTGTGTTCTAAAGGTCATTCCAGGAGCAGGGAGCAAAACAGGAGAAGGTCACTCTACCAAGTTTAGACCAACTCCAGTGTACCCTGTGGAGCAGCCATTTAGATGAGTTTATCAAGTGCTGCTTTTAAAATAACAGTGTTCCAATTCTGTTGTCTCCTTAGACTTAATAAAGACTATGAAGTACACAGTGATGTGTCCTGAACAATGAGGTGGATATAAACCGCAGAAATCTGAGATACACAGAGACTAGGCAGCAAAGAGTGCAGGCAGCAGCATGCAAGTACTCAATGTCAGTGTGTCTGTGAGTGTCTTCACAAGTCAGTCACATGTCCCAACCATAAATATCTATACCATGGTTTATGATGATCTGTCCAAAAAGCTGTTGAGATATTTCAGCTTGGACCACAGCAGTCGGTTACCCAGTATGGCTCCTCACCAGCATGACTACACATAAGTTCCAAAAATGTACTTCATTTAGAAACTCCTTTTAATTTTACATTCAGCTCATGGTTTAAGTTTACATTTATCTACAGACCTGGTAACATGATAACAGCGGCTGATTCATGAAACATTTTTCCTGAGAGTCCAGCTGAAGGAGGATAAGTGAAGCATCTGACCTCCAAACAGACACTGATGCTGTTGATTCAAAGGGCCACCAGGGAGCCATATTTTCTCAAGAGAAACTTCTTAGTTGGTATCCAGTGGTTTGTTTCAGCGACTAATTTGTTTGGCGTTTAAGAAACCAGTGTTTGGAACTGTGGTACAAATAAAATGGAACCATTTTTAATTTTATGGAGATCCCTGGTGGCAGTAGAGGGAAATAACACTCCTGAGGGATCAGCGAGATCTGAAGTCTTCTGTGACTCACAAACATTCTTTACTGCTGATTTGAAGCGTAGAAGCTGGTTAATCTGACAATCTGGACCAGTCTCACATACCATCACTCAAAAATGCACATGCTGTGGACTATGTACTACAGTACGCACTTGTGAATTTTTCTTTTGACATGTGGACAAACATTTACTCCGATCATCAGATTTTTAAAACCATTTATTGAACATAGACATCAGATTTTATATTCCTCTGCTAGAAAAGTGGCCTGAGAAACTAGTAGCCTCTTTAGCAGAAATACCTTCTTACAGGTGTTTTGCATGATTCTGCACCAGTCTCTGCCGTCGACATACTAACATTTTTTTTTACCACTATTCCTGCAAAACTCATTCATTATACTCATACCCATTTGAAATTTTTCAAAAAATGTTGGCTTTATTAAGGCCATTCAACAACCCTCCATTTCTGCTCTATGAGCCATCTCTTGGTGAATTAGCTGGTGTGCTAAGGATCATTATACTGTTGAAAGGTCCACTTCCAGTTTACTTCGACGTTCTGACAGATGGCCTCACATCCTCTTCAAGCGCTTACTGAAATGATGCAGAATTCATCGTTGAGCTAATCGCTGTCCGCTCCAGAGGCTGTGATGAAATGTTGCCCCTTGTAAACTTCTCTTTGCACTGGGCTGTCCACTCTTGGGCTGAATTAGCTGGGCCAGCCATCCTACACAACTGAAAATTGTTAGAAATGTAATCCGTTTGTAGGTGATTTTCCTCACAGTGCAATGATTTATTTTAAACAAATCCTGAGATTTTTTTCTTCTTCTCCATAGGTATGCACAGCCATTTTCTAAGGACCTTGAAGAGCTCTTTAGGACTGAACACCACAAACAGAGAACACCAGCCTTAAATGTAAGATGTTTGAAGACAGGTTCTAAGTGTCACTCTAAGGAGGTTCTAGTTGCACCCATTTTGAAACCCCTGATTCTAACTTGGATGGTTGCATTTGGAGGTATGATACATGTATAGGGTGTACTTACTTTTTTCATGTCACCGATGTTTTTTTTATTATAAAAAAGAAAACAAAATATCAAATGTATGTTTCATGTGTTTGAGTGTACATGCTTCACCTTTTGCTGTGGGCATTGTTCCACAGAGGAATAAATGTTTGCTTGTGTAAATATGTCAAAAAGGTCAGCAATCACCATTACTTGTTCATATCACTGAAATAAATATATGAACAAGAATATGACATGTGTGTGCTCTCAGTGGAGGTTCACACTCTCTCTCCCAGGAAGAAGTGGAAGGACACACAGGCGTTTTCCTCCACTGTTCTCTAACTGCAACATGTGGCTCATCTCTAGTCAGTGGGCAGTTTTTCCTTGCCTCCAACTGCTGTTTTTCAAAATACACATATTTAAACATGATCAGTGTGTTAAACAAACCTGACATAAAAGTATACAGAGTTTCAAAAATCAATGCAGAGTCCAAATTGAACATCATGGGTGCTGTCTTAACCGTGCCAGTGCTCGTGAGCAGCAGTCCAGCCAGCTACCACATGTAACCTGGACAAACTTTTCACAGTATGGAAATATTTTCTTTCCAAAAAACACCAACACCCCAGAAAGATCATTTTTAAAAAGCTGATGACTATGAAAAACACAGAGACACATTGTAAGAAATAGAAATGTACAGTAAGACATGATCAGTAAACACAGTCAGAATTCATACATCTTGCAACTCTGCTAAAAAATAATGCTAAGATATTAAAGTCATGCTTTTTGGCAATACATCAGACCAGCTTTCCCTGACAGTGGAACTCTTCCTCTATGTCTGGGTTTGAAAGTAGAGGAGTTTGCGGAGGAAGTTAAAGGAACCAGGCATTTGCTTGTAGAGCCCTTTTGCAGAGTTTTGAGAGACTTGATTGTTAACCTGGAAATGAGCACAGTCAGTAATCAGATGTGTCTCCCTGTCAAATAAGGCCCCAGAAGCTTTTGTCAAGATAGTGAGAGAAACTCACCACCATCAGCATTGTCACCAGGTCAGCAGTGGCAGCGTTCTCCTCAAGAATACGGTCCAGTGTCTCCACGTACCAGGAGCCCGACTGGGTGTCTCTCCAGGAAACGTAACCTGTATTTGTCACATTGTCAAAGAGGCTTTAGGACACATATCTAGCAAGTCAAGTGAAGCCTGTCAATAATAATTCTGACTTATCGATCTTAAAGACTGTGTTATTAATGAGTACAAGCAAATATACATGAATGCAACATGTGCATTCAGTTCCACCCACCAGGGAAAGTAGAGTAGGACACCAGGATGTCACTTGGGGTTGGCAGACTGGCTCGGGCATCCGGTTCATCAGACATGCTCAGGGAGTCACTGCTGGATGACATCGGAATGGCGTCTGTCTGGTCATCTTCTCCACCGATAGATGGTGGAGCCTCTTCAGGGGACACCTCAAAGCCTGTGTCTCTTTCATCTTAAGTGCAAAAACAAATCCCTCCCTATTAGAGCACTTAAAATACAGTTCTCACTTTCATACGTAGTGAGTGACTTAACAGTTAGCTACCTCCTCCACAGGCCTGGATGAAGAAGAGCTTAGGTTTGCCTTGTAAAGATGGGCAATGCTGGCCATTGAGGTAGTTTGTAATGTGCTGAACTGGCACATGCTGTCCGTCCACACCATAAACAGCACCAGGGAAGCGGTTGTGACTCACCTACAATAATAAACATGATCATATATTGTTTCACATATCATCTGAATCAAAGTTTGAGCAGATCAGAGAAAAAGCAACTGAAACGACACATGCTTCCAGAGGCTGGCAGTCTAGTAATCTACAGGTGATGTAACAACTTTTTTTGTTCACATTATTATCATTAATGTGGATGGGAAGAAGTAAAAAAAGCAGAGGGCACATATTACCTCAGTCCCATGAGACAGCATGATAACCACACAGCAGTCATACTGTGAATGATCCTTCTTAGATAAAGCTGACAGTGCGTGTTTGATTTGCTGAAATGTGGAGATAAATGTTAGCACTGCATTCTGACATGTATTTTCAGACATAGCAGCAGAAGAAATGATTTTTACCCTTTGTTTCAGGTTTGTCTTGACTTCTACAGTAAAGTTGAGTGCCTTGAATCTTCTCTCCAGCTTGTCACAGTCGATGTTGGACCCTGTGCGATTGTTCAGCTCGCTCGCAGGTTCAAACTCCACATTGTTTATAATGAGGCAATGACCACATGGGCTGGCATCCATTTTGTAGCTCTGACACAGGCACACACAGACAAACACACACACACACACACACACACACACACACATACACACACACACATGATGAGATTTAACAATTCACACTGACACTGCTTACAAGCAACACTGGTTGTAACGTGGTTGATAAATTAATGGTACTTACTTGAATACTATCCCGTCTGACTCTGCCTTGTGACCTCAGTCTTATGCTCTCCTTCTCAGGTGCTGTGGCACATGCATCAATATATGTTAGGCATCAAAGAACTTACCAGGCTGTTATCCATTTTAAATGAATTACATAGCTCACATGGACTGGGTGTAGTACTGGGCTTCTGCAATGGATAGACAGGGACAGGATCTTTGCTCTGCTTATCATCATCCGTTGGAGGGACTGTTAAAGCAACAAAAAGAGCATATATATATATACAATAAATTACACCAAAGTGCTCATGGTATCAGAGATGGAATACAACTAGTTACATTTACTCAAGTATTGTACTTAACTACAAATCTGAGGTACTTGTACTTCACTTCAGTCGTTTTCATGCCACTTTCTATTTCTACTCCCCTAAATCTCAGAGGGAACTATTGTACTTTAGTAGCTCTACTTAGTTTACACATTAGAATTTTTGCACAGAAAATACATGAAGGATAAAATGTGGGTATTGATATAAATTAAACTACCCAACAGTTTATGCAAGTACAGCTGAAACAATTAGTCAACTAATGGATTTGTCAATTGACAGATTATTAGTTCTGTATATTAGTTACTATTTTGGTAGTCATTTAGAGCACTTCTGATGACATTTTCCACTGTTTCACAGCCAAAAAAAACAGTCAATTATTGGACACAAAATCTGTAAAGGAATGTATAATGAAAACAATGAAAGTTAGCTGCAGTTGGATACAAAACAGTTCAAAATGAGCAAAGTCCTGCTTTTACATTAATGCATGAATAATAATAGTTTCATGATTGTAAAGATCATTCACAGTGGACACTGTTGTGCAATGAGTACTTTCATTTTTAATACTTTGATTATATTTTTAATAATATTTAAATACTTTTACTTAAGTAGCATGTTAGTGGAGGACCTTTCTTTGTAACTGAGTACTTTTACAGTGAAGTATTAGTACTTTTACTTAAACAATGGATGTAAATACTTCCTCCAACACTGCATAGTATAAGACTTTCAATTGATTGTGAGAATGTGCTTGTCTTTAGACAGTAATTACACTAAGACTCATTAGGTGTACCACAGCATGCACTCACACAGCGGGAGCGGCTGGACAGCTGGGCGGACAACCTGAATGGGTGCAGCGGGCAGCGGCTGAACTGCTGGAGCTCCATTCTGTAGGATTTCAGCCAAACTGTGCTGACCAGTCTCATGAAGGCACTGCAAAAACAATGGAAAGGCCCGACTCCCGCGGGTTTCTAGGTCCCGGACTAACTGTCTGGCCTGGTCTCGTCTGGTCCCGGAGCTCTGACAGAAGACACAATCACAGGTAAGTGTGTTTTTTTTTATCTCCAAACCTAAAGCTCAGTTTAGTAACCTACCTTTATCTCATCGATCATGTCTTGCGTGAAAATTCCCTTTTCAAGAAGGCCGTCATATAGTTTACATGGATCCAGGTCTCTCACCAGATTGCTCCTGTTGCTCTGAAGAATCTTTTTGTGTCTCTCCTCCATTCTCCATTCAGTGACGACACATATGTATCATAAAAAGCTCTAAAGAACCAATTTTGGTGCGATTACAAGGTCAGACCGTGTCCTAAAATGTGCTAATTTTCTTCCGAGAAAGTGAAACGATACCTGGTACAGGTATTAGGAGTGTTGTTGTACGGTTGCACTAGCTATTTCCTTATTTACATCAGCGCCGCCTGTGATTGGTCCACTGAGAGAAAAAACAGGGTGCGTTTGATTTCATTCTCTGCGCGTCGCTTTCACACGGTTCACGGGCGATAATACATTCACAAAAAAAACCCGCGGCTCGACAAACTTACACCTAACGCATAGACGGAAAACGAAGCTGTCATATAATACTCAATCTCCCAAAATGACTTTCAACACAGGGTGCCTCCCCCTTTACTCCTGCTTCGCGGCAGCAGGTTGTCAGCTTTCCCTGGAGGAGCTGTGGGATGCTGCTGAACACACCCTTTACATTTTGCTGTCGTTTTCACATCAGCTTAAGCAGCGACGACGAGCCGAAGAAGAGTAGAGCTTTCCCCAAATATGTGGCGTAGTAGCGGCTGACCGTCTGCTTCAGGTGACTGGGAGTGTTGAGCTGTTGCGTTGAGACAGCTGTAGCCACTGTAGCAACGCCACTACCCTAATACTGCTGTTATTATTAAGGAACAACGTTAATGCCACAGTCAAGTAACACGGTCTGCTGCTCTGCAATACCTAGCTTCTGTAGTTAGCATGCTATAATGCAATTTTCAGCATATGTAGCAGCCTTAGCTGCCTTCACCATTTCTTCCCATCATTACAAGGCTAACACCGTCATGGAGGGGAGGCTGTCACAAATGAGCTTTTACAAATGTGCACAGATTTGATTCCACGTGTGAGGTCCTCACTGTAACTTAATGGTTCGAGGTGTTTTGATGCGTTAAAGGTAACTGATGGCAGGGTCAAAGATGTCTCTGCCACTGGCTGCAGTGGTGCTCCTCTATGTGCTGCTGGCAGGACCAACCCATGCCGGGCCTGAGATGGACCCGTACAAGATATTAGGAGTAACTAGGAGTGCCAGCCAGGCCGAGATCAAGAAGGTCTACAAGCGTCTTGCCAAAGAATGGTAAATATTTTCATATGACACCAACTTGATGTTATAACCCTTATTCGGTTTGTAACTAATGAGCATCTTCTTTTCAAGGCATCCTGACAAAAACAAAAATCCAGGTGCTGAAGACATGTTCATCAAGATCACTAAGTCTTATGAGGTCAGTCATTTTTTGTATACATTGCAGAGTGTGTGTATGTGGTGCAAAACTTGTGGCATCATGTGATATGGGTAGACAGAAGCTCATCATACAGTATTCAACATAAATGAGTGCAGCCCTGTGCAAAATCGATTAAATATCAGATGTTTTCAAATTGAATTGAATTTTCTCCCAATAATTGAATTATTTCTAAGTTGATAAGCAGAATGTTTCCTCTTACAAATAATTAAAAAACACACTTTAGAAAGACTATATTGAAAATACAGGCACCAAATTAGAAACTCAGTGCAACTAGAGCGAATAGACCTGTAGTCACTGACACAGTGGTCGTCCTCCAAAAATGATGCCATGGACAGTGCACTACTTGTGCAATCTACATCTGTAAAACAGTCGGGCAGGTGCTTCAGACTTGGCACATCCAGGTCTTGTTAATGGAAACCAGTGGTTCTGTAACAGCTCAGACAGTGTGAAGGACAGTGCATGACCATAATCAACCTCTATGGTTGGTGTCCAAGAAAAAAAAACTTGCTGTTTGGCGCAAAACTGCAAGATGAAACTTTGCTAAAGAACATGAAAAGAAGCCTGATGAATATTGGGAGCATGATGTGTTGTGAGAGAAGACCAAGATAAATTTGTTTGTTTGTTTGGGGGAGTGACATTCCATGAATGCATATGGATATAGACAAGATGATTTCCAGTCTGCAGAAGCTTGGCAGAAGAGGAATATTCCAGAATGATAACCATCCAAAACACACTGCCAAAATCAGAAGAGTTTCTAATAGTAAAATCCAGACAATGACCTGGCCAAGTCTGTTGCAACAGAACATCTTAGGGTTATTTTGAAAAAGAAAGACAACAACACAGCACCTTCAGCAAAGAGCAGCTGAACAAGAAATGTCCTTGAAAAATGACAAAATATCTCTCCAGAAGTTTGTGGAACACTGATATTCTCCACGCTGAGGATCTAGCGTTTCATTAAAAATAAGGTCGCCATACAAAGTACTGAAAAAATAGAAGGATTTAAAGAAAGGTGCTCCTACTGTGGATCCTGAATTTTTGATATAGTAAATTTAAGCTTCCAGTTTTAAATTTTACACAAGAGAATATACTCCACTGTATAAATTAGAAGTAATGCAGTTTCTGTAATGAAATTTTGAATGATTTAACATCTGCAGTATACTGTATGTACATGAGAAGAACAGGTCTTGCATATTGATATTTGTTCTACCCCAAATCTAGATCCTGTCCAGTGAGGACAAACGTGCCAATTTTGACCGATATGGGCAGACTGATGATACACAGCCATATGGCAATGGCCGCTATGGCCATCGCCACGACAGCTTTTACTTCGACGAGTCCTTCTTCAACTTTCCTTTCAACAGCAAGAATCACAGAGACTTTGCTGACAGCAAGTACACACTGCACTTTAACCAGTATGTCAATGACGTGGTGCCAGAAAGCTACAAGAGACCATACCTGATAAAGATTACCTCTGACTGGTGCTTCAGCTGCATCCATATCGAGCCTGTATGGAAGGAGGTGGTGCAGGAGATGGAGAATCTAGGTTTGGAACCAACCAATAAATTATCTGAAGTTTTACCAACAGTGTTGCCCTCCTTGAAATTAAACAGGGTGAATTTAGAACATTCAAGATTGATGTGTGCTTGTGGATGCCCTGTCCTTGCAGGTGTTGGAATAGGTGTGGTGGATGTTGGCTATGAGAGACGGTTAGCTAATCACCTGGGCGCTCACCGCACCCCATCAATTCTTGGAGTCATCAATGGAAAAGTGACGTTTTTCCATTATGCTGTAGCAAAGGAGCACCTAAGACAGTTTGTAGAAGACCTTCTTCCTCAGAGACTCGTGGAGCGGGTAAATGTCTGCATGTCTTGTAATGAACGTGGTATTTACCATATTATTTAACATGGGAAAACAGATTTATAATGGATACACAGAGGGGTAGTTTGGCTGCATTCATCAAAATGAATCAAACATTTTATGTTTTCCATATTTCAGGTGACTGACAAGAATGACTTGCAGTTCCTGAACAGTTGGCACGAGCTCAACAAGCCACATGTACTTCTGTTTGACCAAGTGCCTGCAGTTCCTCTGCTATACAAAGTATGTTCTTGCCTTGCCATTTTTCATGTGAAATGTACCCCAGCTGCCACTAAAACTAATTTCATCACTAATGCAAACAGGCCAATCTTTCATCTTTATATCTCCGTAGCTGACTGCTTTTGCTTATAAGGACTACTTGCAGTTTGGCTATGTGGACCAGGGCCTTGCAGAGACTGTCAATCTGCAGAAACAGTTTAATATTAACACTTATGCTCCGACTATGCTGGTCTTCAAAGAGAACACTGACAAGCCGGCTGACATTATACAGGTGAATATAAGCAGTATGCATTCAGTGCAAGTGAAGTAGTTCCATTTTTTTCTGCTGCTCGCTGTTTTCAAAGTGACCTTGTTGCACAAATGTTCATTGAAATCTCCTCACTCTTATTTCTCTACAGGCAAAAGGAATGAAGAAGCAAATTATTGATGAGTTCATGGCAAACAATAAGTTTCTGCTTGCACCACGCCTGGTCAATCAGAAGCTCTTTGATGAGCTGTGCCCTGTCAAACAGTTTCACAGACGTAGAAAGTAAGAGAGCCTCAACTTTTACCATCTGTACACACCTGATAAAACTCAACTGTGGCACCACATTGAGTTCGTTCTTTTGTTGTAATTTTCACATGTCATTTAAGGAATCTTAGACGATGCAGTGTAAACTTTCTAATTTATTCCGGTGTCTTTCCTTCTCTCAGATATTGTGTCCTGCTGATCACAGGAGATGAAGAGACCTTTTCGTTCGGGAACCAGGCATTTCTTTCATTTGCTTCTACCAACACTAAGGAAGTTGTGAGGTTTGCCTATGTGTACCAACGGCTACAGCAACCACTTTGTGATATCCTCATGCAGAACAAGGACAGTGCACAGTCGCCACCACAGGTACACCCACATAAGTCCAATAATAAAGCTGCCTGCTCCAGTAATGTAGCATTTGGAATGTAGGGAATTAACTTTTTTTCCACTTGCACTGTAAATTTTTAGTTTTCACTGCACATTTGTGACCAGTACAGGATTAAAGTGCAACATTGTGTGCAACATTTAGAACCACTGGTTCTTGATAAAGCACCAGAATCTCTGATGAAAACAAAGGACACGTTGCCCACATGTCCCCCCTTCCTTCACTTTCATTTACAACCAGAAAGTTTGTGTACACGAGAGACAGCAAAAAATAATCCAGTCACAGCCATTATCCCTCACTAGCACTATAGAATACATTGAATGGCCGTCATGGGTTGTTTTCAACTTGAGTAATGCTATATTCACTTCACCTGTCTCCTTTTCTGGACCTCTGTGGGGAAACAGACACACAGAGACCACAGCAGGGCAGACAGGAACGAACAAGGAGTAGTAGAGGAACTCTTAAAAACAGCAACACAAAATTGTGATTTAGTGAAAAGAATGCAAATAAACAAAGTATCCACTGCAGAATCCACTTATATTCTTTAGATTTTCAGTACGCCAGCTGAACGCCGGACTGCATTTTCACTTTTATATGCCATCTGAGAGGTCATTCTTGGTCTTTTTATCAGCGCAAGGAGGGATACCAGTTACAAAGGAAGGGATCCACATGCACCAATATGCACTAACATGCATTTGCAGCTGGACTAACTGTCAAAACATAGACCAGAGAGGTGTCCTACTAAAAGGGTGTGACTTTGTTCTCTCTTAAGGATCCCATTACTCCACTATATCTTTATATAGCAGGGAGCTGTTTGCTGCTATATTACTGCTGTGTTTAAGTAAAGTTTTTGACAGTCTGTTATTCCATTTTCCCTGTTGTGTGTTACCTTTGCCACCCGTTGTTCGGATGTGTATTTGAAGGTTGTCATCCTTGAGCGGCGTAATGCTGCAGGGAAAGCATTGTTCAAGCCAGTTACTGCCTGGAACGGCAGTGAGGAAGACAAGCAGCTTCTTCTGGAGGAGCTGGAGCGTCTTCAGAAGGACCCCTCCATCCTCATCCATGACGCCATGCTGCCCGAACTCAACAATGAGTTTGCATCTGTAAGTTTGCTTGGAGTGAAAAATGTCCTACAAGCATTGCAGCTATTATTGCAATAACTCAGTTTTTTAACCAGTCCTGTTGCTAAGCATTATTAACACCCTCATTCTATAGATGTTTGTAATCCGATGGATCTATGCATCTTATGATTACCTCTCTGAAGTCATTGATGATATACTACATAACAACTGGTAGGTATCAGTGAAGTTTCTTTAAGATTCAGTTAAAAAGTTCTGATTTTTGCTGAGATACACTACAACAGTACTTAATTTGCAAGCAGACTTTCTTTCAGCTGTTACACAAGAACGCACCCTTAAGATGTTTATTTTCTCACTTGCAGGCGTGAGATGATGCCTCTTCTGTCCCTCATCTTCTCTGCTTTGTTCATCTTGTTTGGAACTGTGGTCATCCAGGCTTTTAGGTTGGTTGATTTACCATTCACATGTTCCTTGAAGTTACAATATGACTCAATACAACGAAGAAAAAATCTTTCCTATGCCTGTGCATGGATGGCCTTTGTGTTTTCAGTGATTCAAGTGAAGATAAACAGACAAAACCAAAAGCAAAAGATGGAACGAAAGCAGAGAATGGGTCTTCAGGGTCTGGAAATACTTCAAGGCAGGAAAACATTTATGTTTTGAACACTTTTTGAGAAGCTTTACCACCATGTTTTTAAGCTCTGTGATTCTGCTGTTGATTCTAGGCCTCCTAAGAAGAATTTTGTGGAGGTGACAGAGCTGACAGACATCACCTACATGAGCAACCTGGTGAAGCTGAGGCCAGGACACATGAACATAGTGCTGGTACTCACTGACGCCTCCAAGAACATCCTCCTTAGCAAGTTTGCCAAAGAGGTCTATTCCTTTACAGGGTAAACTAAACATTCTCAGTAGAATAAGTTAAGTCTATGGTATGATTCATAGATACTTCATCACATTAATTCTTGTCACCACTCTCCTAGGAGCCTGACGCTGCATTTCTCCTTCCTGAATATTGACAAGCACAGTGAGTGGATGAGCACTCTGCTGGAATATGCCCAGGACACCATGCAGATTGATGCTGATGAGGATGATGGGGGAAATCGCAAGATAGACTATACCGGCTACGTGCTGGCACTTAATGGCCACAAAAAGTATCTGTGCCTGTTTAAGCCTGTCTACACTGGGGAAGACCTTGACAGTAAGTCATCGGAGGATGAAGGGGGCACTTCAGGAGGCAGGTCAAGGTCCAGTTCCCGTGACGACCACCCACCACGCAAATCCAATCGATCCCGCAGTTTATCCACCCTGCAGATCCACCACAAACTTGACCGCCTGGGGCTGTGGATGGAGAGGCTCATGGAAGGCACTTTGCCTCGCTACTACATCCCAGCCTGGCCAGGACTGGACAAGATCACCCCCAGTAAATAGATAAAGGGGGAAGGACTTAGTATTTATCTACTGTCACATTAAAATGGCTTCATTCATCGTGGACCCTAAGTTATAGCTGCCTTTTTTGCACTTAAGATATTTCATAGGCACAGATGTGGTTTAAGTTGGGTCAATTTTCCAAACTTGGCCCTAATCCAGCTACTGTGGGACAGGTCCTTTAGCTTACCTCTTACATTCATGGCATGCTGTTTCAAACTGCTGTTAGTCATTTTTTTATTTAGGCAAATGCTGCTGGAGAATCTTTTGAAGAAAAAAAAAATCACTGTGGCCACCTGTACTCTCTGGCATTTATGGCCATCAGGACAGGATAACCACCTTGGTTAGTTTATGATCTGTCCAAACTAGTTTGTAAGATGTGCTGTCCAGCCACCAAAAATATGTGATCTGAAAGGCCACACTTGAAGGCAGAATGAAAAGACATGAGGAGATTTGGGATTAGATAGATTTGGGAATAATAGTGCACATTTTCAGACTCTCTCCAAGAAGACATTGATAGTGTTGCCCTCAGTTGTACATATGATAAGTGCCACAAATAGTAGAGAAACACACTAAACAGAGTGCTTGGCCTCTATACAGATGGACAATTTTGATGTGAAATGGTTGTGAATACTGTATTGTTGGTTTCAGAAAGTTACAAAATGATTGACGGGGGTTTCCAAAGAAACTCAACCATCCAGCAAGCAGTTTGGACAGAATATAAAGCCTTCATTGATGAATACTGTGAATAGAGATGCATGAAACTAGCATTAAATGTCTTCGCCTTTTTATGCATCTCAGCTCAGTTTTTTTGTTATAGATTGTCTCCTAAATGCTGACTCACTAGTGCAATATATCATACTGTTGTTATGACAATGGCTTTTACCCTGGACCTCAAGGCTTACTGCACCTGATTTTAATTTTGCTCCTATCACCTTCGATGTGGTCGCCCTGTGCAGCAATACGCTGCTCCCAGTGTTCATGGCACATTTGAAACGCTCGCTAGAAGTCCTGTTCTCTAAGTCGAGCACAGTCTGCAAGACGTGCTGTGTCAAAATGCCCTTCAACAAGTTGCAAAGAGCCAAATCTAGCAAGGTCAGATGGAGAGTGAACACTGTGTTGTAATGGCAAAAAAACCTCGGTGTTTTTATTGCACTGTGAGTGGGCAGACTTTGGCTCACGCCACAGTGACGGTAACTTGCAGTAAATATTCTTCAGATGCTTTAGGACCTTTCTGCAGAACTGTCTGATGCACCTCTTCCATCTTGAAGACTGGGCTCTGTCACTGGAGGCTGCTTTTTGGTCTCTGGGTCATAGTTGTAGACTCGACCCTCATCACCAGTGATGATCCTTGACATAGAGCTTAGGTCAGTTTGACACAGAATTTGATGTTTTCTCTCTGTGCAAGTTTGAAGGCTATGATGGAATTTCAAATACACACCTACAAGTGGTCAGAATCAGACTTCCAGAGAACATTTTTAATGTGGCAGAAGTGCTGGGAGTGGTATATCACTGCACAGGAGACTACTTCAGAGGGGATTTGGACCAAATTTAAATCAGGTACAGTTGTTTTTTTCACAGGCGCAGTCTCAGAACCTCTGCATCGCAACTTGTAGTTCTTCCTTGTTCATGTCATTGCATTGAAAGAAAATATTTAGTTTGTTACATGGAAACTGTTGGGGCTGTGGTTTAAAATGTGCTTCATAACAAACAGGAATTATTTAGTAGCTTGGGTCTGTTCAGCAACCTTAGTTAGCCAGTAGCTTTATGTAGCAAACATAACGAACAGGCTGTCCATTTCATCTTCTGAATGTTTTCCAAATGACCGCAACTGACTGATACGTCGTCTTGACTTCTGTTTAACACCTAAAAGTGGAACTTAGTGTATGCTTGCTTGATTAATTAATTTATTTTATTTATATTGAGCTTAAAAAATGCCATTAATATCATTTTCTTGGGACTAAGTGATGTAAATATTGCACATAATCATGTTATCTGTAGGACCTGTAATTTGAAGAGTATGTCATTAGAAAGATAAGGTGATTGTTATACATTATTTAACAACTGTACTTTTTGGTTTTTAGTTCTCCTTTTTTTGGTGTAAAAATGATGTCTGCTACTGTATGATGTTTGAGTTGGTCTTCAATAGTGCAGTTACCTTCTTGTTGGTTGTAATAAAATGCTTTATGTTTGTTAATTAAAACAGAATTGTAATTGTAGAATTTACTGTCCTTATTTAGCGAGGCAACCTTCTTACTGGGCGTTTGATGGGAAATACCTTTGGTGTCATAAGGTGGAGACACCTCAGTTAGATCACTTTCAATCAAACTTTATTTTTATGGCACCTTAGATGCAGTTTTCTGCACGGTCAAGGTGTTTCACAATTACTAATAAGCTGATAATAAGACAGAACTACTTTGATTAGTTCTCAGTCCCTCAGGCAGACTGTTCCAGTGGCCTGGAGCATACACACTAGAAGCTGCCTCGTCAAAGGTTTTTGTTCTGCATAGAAAAGGTAAATCACTCAAAATATAAAGGTAAAGTACAGCTGTGTTTGTTGTTTTTGCTGTTTTCTGTCCTGTTGCAGGCATCTCTTTATCAGCTCTTACTCCTACCTATTACTGAATACCACAAAATATTTTTCCTTTGACATCTGGATCACAGTTTGGGTTCAGCAGGTTGAAGAAACCCTAACAGGCTTTTATTTTAAGTAACTTTCTCCATCGTGTAAAAGCCACCTTCAGGTACTTGTAGATGTCAAGACCAAGCTGCTGACTCTCATTGTACAGCTGTTTTTCCGTTTACACATGTAGATACAAAGTGACATCTGTGAGAGCAGATTTCCTTGTGCACTGAAGCATCTGAAATCTGGGTTATGCTGTGAGAGCAGATGAGCGTGGATAGCATCACAAATATGCTGTCAGTCCTGTAATGTGGTTATAAAATGTTACATGTACACCATCATGTTCCTGTAACCCTAAACCTGCAGCCCCATGTAACAGAAAGAGAGGTGCAACTGTGCCTCTCAGAAACTTTGTTGGATGGCTGATCGGACAACACTTTGGATGCAGGAGGGAGTCACTCTTAGGGATTTACTTAAATCAAAAGAGTAGTGACATTAAACTGACATGAAACAACAATGGCGTGTGGAAGTCAGCAATATCAGCAATGCAAGCAGAGATTGCATGTGTGTTATATGTGCTGTGGAGGTGTATCCAACTGAACCCCATAACAAAGGTGACATTAGTACGCTATAACGTGACCTGTCTAGACTGAGGATGCAGTGTGACACTCATTCAGAATACAGTGAAGTTTAATGTCCCCACAGAACAATCTGGGTCAAGGCTACATTTTTGGCCACACCATGTCAGATGAGCTACTGCTCCTTCTGCTGCCGCTCATAATTGACAGCAGCATGGGAGAAATTGTGAATCTTCTCAAAATTCTGATAGTCAAGCAAAACAGACCTTAGTGTGATTGTTTAGTGAACAGATCACTGATCCTTCACGCCCTTAAAATGCACACCAAGGTGTCAGAAATTTGCCCAAAAGTCTGTAACTGGTTGGAGGACACAAACTCAGGTGGAAACCAGGCTTAACCAGTGTCTGTGAGATTCACCTGGATATTTCCCCCTCATGTGAAGCTGCAGAAACACTGCTCCATCCGATCATAAAAGAACACCAACAGATCTCTTTAAAGGGCGCACTCCTGACCTCTTGTGGTCCATGTCGGCACTTTCTCAGAGAATTTTCACTTGTCCATCATAACTGTCAATATCAAAACCTGACACATGAAATCATCGCAGTCATTATACTGACAACTGAGCTGTAGGGAAAACTGAGCTCAGTCATGAAGGCATGACATCTGTGTGCACTGCTTCTACTGGCACTATCACTCACTGTGTTTCAATGCAGCCCCACACACTTTAAAGTTGTATTTATTCCTGAACTACACTAGACGTTTCACAGCATCTGTAAACTGTATTAGAAATGTAGCTGCTTAAAAAACACTTGACTTCTAGCACACGTCTGTCGTCACTGAATCCACGACGGAGCTGTGACTGAACTGGATCGCAACCAGAATGTAACTCAGCTAAATACTGCGACAACTGAATGTTACTAAAAAGTTACCTATAAAATTAAAACACTACAGTGAACTGATGTTTTTGTTTCAAGTATTTTAATATGAGATCAAACTGGACAAAATCAGAGAGTGTCTATTTATTTGATGCTATTTATATGCAATTAATGTACGTCTGAAATTCTACTACACTGAAAATCTCTCAGATTTTTAATAGAAGCTTGCTAACAATCATTAAATGTGAAAATTTACAAACTTTCAAAAACACAACTGGTCCTGTCATATGAAATGAGAAGTAATATTTCACATTCTGCTCTATTTTTAGGTCAGGAATCCAACAGAAGCACATTAGTGGTAGTAGCCATATTATCTTCTTCATTTGAAAGACTAGGTTTTCCTTCAGCTGTATCCTTCCACTGAAACAGCCTTAAGCTGACACTTAGGTGGATTTGACCCACTCATGACAGGCTTGTTCAGCTGAATCAACCTTCAGCCATTATTCACCTGTTAAAACTATGGCTGTGCCTTAAGTTTCAAGCAGGACATTGTTCAATAAGTAGCGTTGTGACAGTAGGAGACACAACGTCAGAACTAAGTCCAAATATGTGAATTCAGATTGTTATTATGAGCAAAGAAAGGGTGTCAAAATCATGGCTAGATTGATGGTTTCCAAGGGAGCAGTGCATGGAGACTATAACACTGTGTGAGAACTAGATCAGTTATATCTAAAGCAGGATCAGACAGACCAAATATGAGCCTGTTACAGTCGCTGCCATATCAGGGAACTTTTCATCTCCCTCTCCCTCCCTGTGTGTGAGTGTGTGTGTTTGTGTGTGTGTGTGAGTGTGCACTCAGGTTGTC
Source organism: Dascyllus trimaculatus (assembly GCA_024666655.1). Taxonomy (NCBI): domain Eukaryota; kingdom Metazoa; phylum Chordata; class Actinopteri; family Pomacentridae; genus Dascyllus; species Dascyllus trimaculatus. The sequence continues at coordinate 2,871,376 of CM045452.1, read as the reverse complement.
CTGCAGCTGATTCCCTGATTCCCTCCACCTGTGATGGAACAGACTGATTGGTGCAGGAGTGACGACTGCCGGTCCACCAATCAGACGGAGCCACCAGGGATACTTGAGGAGCCTGCAGACCAGAACCAGGCAGCAAGCTGTAACCAGCCCTTCTCGCGTGCCTCTTTGTTACTTGTGTTTTTTTGACTTTGTGAAACTCTGTAAACTTGCTGAGGCACTAGTTTCCAACCATTGCACACCCTGTAGATTTTCTTGTTAGCTTCATTAGTGCTTTGAGTGCTGCTAGAATTGTACTTGTTTAATTTCCTTTGTTGAGGTGGAGTAGCAGATAGTTTCTTTTGTTACCCTTATTTTTTACATAGTTAGCTTAACAACTCTAGTCTCTTTTGTTCTCATTTTCACAGCACTCATTTAGTCTTTTGTTGCCTCACCTTTATTTTAATTGTTAAATCTTTACTTTTGTTGATAAATAACTTTAATTCACCTTATAACATCTGGGTTTTTATGTTACTTCCCTTTCCGCACCCGAGCTGGTTGTAACAGAGCCCAAACACACCTCAAAGCTTGACTTGAAGCCCAGGAAATGCTGGCTGTCGTGGTTACAGTCACATATCCTCACCCTCACCGAACATTATGGGACACTCGAAGACTGAGAAAGCCAAACCTTCCTGACGTGACAACAAGCTCTTTGAAACATTGTCAGATCATACTGGGACAACATGAATGATCAGGTTTGAACAGACTGGTGGAGCAGCTTGAGTGCTGCTGTCATTAACGCAAAACAAGGTAAACCAATACTGAGATGCTCTAAAAATCCTGGACAGTTTCTACAGATCCAGTGTCATTCAATTTCATCTTCAATAGAACATTTCGTATTTAATTCTGAATGAATGCACAGCAGACCTATCTTCTTCAGTGGAGTCAACGTTTTGAACCCAGCTGTGAAGTATGTAACAGTACAGTGACATTTTGAACTACTACACAAACCGCAGCAATAAAGCCAGCCTCTGATCTGAAGCATGCAGTGAGACAAATGACCTCAACAAAGCAACGGGCTGGTCATGTTACATGTTGTTGTTTCACCTGTATAAGTCTTATTACTTTTCACACTGATTCCTCACAAGGACTCTGTATTTCAAATAAGTGTTACAAGACAAACCCAGACAGTGTAGCACCGAAGGTTAGTAACTGAAGATTAAAAATACTGTTGCATTTTTCATCTAATCAGATTCTTTGTTGGGACGACACATGTGCAGTGGTCAGCACCGTCGCCTCACAGCGAGAAGGTCACGGGTTTGAATCTCGGCCTGGAGGCTTTCTGTGTGAAGTTTGCATGTTCTCGTGTTCTCCCTGTGTGGGTTCTCACAGGGTGCTCCAGCTTCCTCCCACAGTCCAAAGACATGCTGAGGTTAACTGGTGATTCTAAATTGTCTGTAGGTGTGAATGTCAGTGTGCTTGGTTGTCTGTCTCTATGTGTAGCCCTGTGATTGACTGATGACATGTCCAGATGAACCCTGCCTTCACCCTAAGTCAGCTGGGATAGACTCCAGACCCCCATAACCCCACAGAGGATAAAGCGTTGTATAGATGATTGATGGATGGATAGTCTTTGTTTATGTATCCTTTTGAGATATTTTTTAACAACTGTGGATTTACTGAGCAAGAAGTCTTGTGTTATACTTCATTTGCAGAGTATTTGAGTATGTTCTTTATCCAATGATGATCAATGATGATAAGAGTGTTTAAAAAAAAAAAAAAAGCAGTCACCCTAAATACATTTTACATTACAGCCTTTTAACCCTGACACAGTGATCGTATCTACTGAAATCAATTTTAGATCCTTCAGTTTAGGTTGAACTGACTGAGGTCAAAACAGGGAACAAGAGGGGAGCTGGAGGTGGTAAGATTATAGAAGCACCTGAGGCAGCAAGATTTACTGTGCATGAGGCCGTTGATCTGATCTTCTCAGATGATGTGGAGGACGATGTGTCAGAGCAGGAAGACGACATGAAGGAAAACTCTGATGACAACCCCTCTCTGATAAAGATCAAGGAAAGGAGCAGGAGGCAAGGAAGACATTCATGGTTGAGAACTCCACAATCAGCTGATCCTCACGTCCACATCAGCTTGCAGGCAGCAGAATATGTTGTTCAATTGATTCCAGGACCCACAACACTGGCTACTTAACATGCTATTTTCAGTTCAGTTAAATATATTTAAATCATTAAATGTTTCCAGGTTTTAGGTAAAATATGACTTGATAATGAGTGATAGTAGATATTATTCTCTAAAAATGAGTTGCATGAAATCTAAAACTGTACTCTCCCTGCTCTTTAAACGTTAAGTAAGAATTTATAATCCATTTATTAATGATGATCAATGTTTTTACATATAGATGTGTATTTGAAAAGTTGGTTTTGGCTTTTGTTAGGAGGGAATTCTTGGCCTGGGTCAAAATGAACACAAGATGAACAGCATGTAAGGGTTAACCCAGTAGATTTTTGAATTCTTGAAGTTGTTTGTTGATTAACCAGCAGGTGGAGCTTTAAACCTGCATTAGTGCAGTCGATCTATGATGGAATCAGCTTTTTCCCCCCAAGTTGTCCTTCTGTCTTCTTGCAATAACTCCAACAGAACACGTAATTTTATCCATGAAAGGTTTTTTCTAAAGTATGCAATACTTTTATTTTCGTTAATAACAATAGGGAATGACATCCATTTTCCTGTGAAACTGGGAAATGAAAAGTTATACAGTCGAGATAAAATATAACAGTGTGTGAGTACCATTAGTGAGCTCGTTCTGCTGACTCCAGATCACCATCCCTGTGAGGTTTTTTGCTGGGACAGCAGCAGGACAGGTGAGTGTGGATCACGGTAACCATAGTGAGCGAATGAGAAACTGTGTCAAGTTTATCCGCACAACCAGGCTTATAGAGGTTGCGGTTTCAAAATAAAAGCACCACTCTGCGCTTCAATCCCTTTACAGGCCCACTGTTGTAAATTCGTTTTATTTTGAAACTAAATACCAGAACTAGATGTTGTCATTTTCGGCGACTTGACAAATTCTCCGTCATCGAAGCTTTTAATGTTGCCGAAACCAAAGAAACTTCCAAGAAGCTCCACAAGTTTTCCGTAGACAATGTTGGACGTTATTGCTGCTGTCTGGTGTCGTTCCTCTGCTGCGGTTATGTAACTTTTACCCCTCTTGGTGAAAGGGTGCTACAGCTGGTTTGGGCCTGTCCAGTTAACGTTGGCCGAGTTCGGAGGTTAACCAAGCCGTACGATGCATATGCTAGCGTCAAACGGATCCATAATGGACGTGGGCTCGGAGCTGGTGAAAATTAAAGCTCACTACTGTGGGTAAGTACCTGTCCGTCAGCAGCAGGTATCCGCCCGGTACCGGTGAGGAGGGAAACACCTGTGGAACGGAGGCTCCACGTACGTGCTGGTGTTACTGGTCAATGTAGCCCCGTCAGTCCGTGACACAGCACACCTGACCTGGGTCACTCAGCCCCAGTGGAAACATCCCTGTCCCTCCTCATAGGAACACAAACCAAATCACTGACCTGTTATAGGCCTATTATTATTATACATGATATTATAGTAAAGTAATGTGACATCAATGGCAATTTGTTGTCCTGAGATGTGTTCCGTAGGTTTTGTTGTAATTTGTTAGTACCCATAATATCACAAAATATTGCAGTGTGCAATGTCAGTGAGTAAAGTTACTCAAGTTCTACATTCAGTGTGTGTAAAGTTAGTTAGTGACAAGTTAAATCTCTAAACAGCTTTATGCCACCCACCAAACCCAGGCTCTTATCTCCTTCCATCCACCCTTCTGTTACCCCTACTAACCTCTAACACCATCAGTAAATACTTTCTTGTACGTTTAGTAGCTTCTTTCTATGTCGTAGCCCATGGCAGGGGTTTGTGCTTGTTTCCCCCTGAGATGTGCTTTACGACACTACTCGTCGTGTCAGATAACTAGTAGATAAGAGTTTTACTAACTGAAATATTGCATTTAGGTGTTTTTGGTTCTTTGTCTAGACATACGGTCAACATCTTTACTTACACCGTATGTCTGAATAAAAAACCTAAAACCCTTCATTAGTAAGAAGACATGATGAATGTTTTTGAGCAAATATTGTGTTTATTTAGTAAATTCTGTATCTGTGAGGAGTTTCTTTGGTGTCTCTCAGTCAACAAAGCTTGATGTAGTGATCCTCTGATCGTGTGCTCACTATTGGTCTGTCTGATCCTGCTTTAGATATAACTGATCTAGTTCTCACACAGTGTTGTAGTCTCCATGCACTGCTCCCTTGGAAACCATCAATCTAGCCATGATTTGACACTGAGGAAACCCTTCTTTGCTCATAATAACAATCTGAATTCACATACTTGGACTTAGTTCTGACGTTGTGTCTCCTACTGTCACAACGCTACTTATTGATCAATGTCCTGCTTGAAACTTAAGGCACAGCCATAGTTTTAACAGGTGAAGGATGGCTGCAGGTTGATTCAGTTGAACAAGCCTGTCATGAGTGGATCAAATCCACCTAAGTATCAGCTTAAAGCTGTTTCAGTGGAAGGATACAGCTGAAGGAAAATCTTCCATATGACGAAGATAACATGGCTACTACCACTAATGTGCTTCTGTTGGATTCCTGACCTAAAAATAGAGCAGAATGTGAAATATTACTTCTCACACACACACCAAAAAAAAACCCCAACAAGTCAAGTTGTACTGTTAAGGGGAATGCAACTGATTTGTTCCAGCACCTTAAACACAACTACTGTACACGGAGACAGGAGAGGACTAGAGATTTGGCTGTTCAGAGAACCAAAACAATACAAATCTTTACTAAAAGCTAAGTGCTCTGTCTGTTGATTTTTATATAACCCTTACGTCATATGCATTTTTTTCCTTTTTTTTGTACAGTACAAGTAATTAAAGAAAAAAATAGTATTTCATTTCAACTCCGCTGATTTTGGCTGTAGTTTAAATAACTCATCCACTTGAATTTGAAATTGAATTCTATTACTCTAAACTCTACCCTGCTAACCTTGCTACAGTTAGCATGTTAGCTGTGCAACGTTATTCATATTAGCATGGCACCTGACATGGCATTAAATGGTAGTGTTTGCATATCAACATGTTAATGTTATGTTAGCATTGACTTCATTGTATAGGTGACATCATTTAACTATAGCTGATATTATGCTTTGTGGCTGATTAAAAAAATATATAAAATTGATCTGAATATATTGACCTTTATTCATTTTCAACAATAAGAGTTTTCATGTGTGCCCCTTTTTTTGTTATATATGAAACTATATGTAGTAAGGGTGACATTTTACAGTGCAAAATTAAACAATTAACTAAATGACTGATCCCCTTCAAACTACCTAGAGGACATTGCCATGTCAGTATAAGTGCATGAATGAATGATGATGTGGAATACCTTGGATCCATTCCGGATTAACTGTAACAGGGTCCACAGTGTACTGAGCCTGGCATACACTGGCATCTCAGCATTAAGAGATCAGAAAAGGTTAAACAGTCTGAAATATTGAAGCCTGAGAATAAAAAGCCACTTTGTTCAGTGGTTTATTAATCCAGTTAGCATGCTAAGGATCATTTTTAGCTCAAAATTACGTTGTGATGAGTTGTGCTTCGCTTTTTTATATTTAGAGGAGAAAAGGCTGTCAGGTGCTAGAATGAGAATTTTTTTGGTGGATATACAATATTAACTGCTGTTGGACTTAAGCTTTGGATTTTTCTTCCACAAAATGAAACACTTTGTTGTTGACATGTTGTCTTGAATGTCAGGGAAGTACTACTTCTTAAGTAAAAGTGTACTGATGCAGAACTTCCTCAAAACACTAAACTGGATCATGGCATGCTTCCCAGCTCTCAACTTGGTAATGTCCTCAAATGTATTCTTGAAAGGGAGCGTGGGTATGCAGGTGCTGGGCACAATTTCACTCCATTGAGGTCAGGTTAAGCCTGCCAGTTTCTAGACACACCAGACCCTGGTGAACTGGCAAAGTGGTCATTAGCACCCACAAGCTCTTTGATTAAAGATTGGCCCTTGTAGTTCATCCTTGGGATAAAGTGCTGGAGACCATAATGCTGCTATGATTGAAAGGTGTCAGAACACACAAAGTATCACAGTTTCCTGCACATGGGGCTGCCTAGCTGCAAACCAGAGTGTCCAAGCTGACCCCTACCCACTGCCCAAAGTGCCTCGAGTGGCACGTGAGCTTCAGAGCTGAACCATAGAGCAATGAAAACACATATCCTGGCCTGATTATTCTTGTTTCTTTGCACTTCATGTTGACAGCTGTGTGTGTATGCAGCATATACGTGATGAAGAGATGGCAGCAGGATGCACTATGGGAAGAAAGCAAGATGGTGGATGCAATGTGATCCTTTAGGCTCTGTTCTGCTGGTAAAAACATTGGATCCTGGCCTTAACGTGGATGTTACTTTGACATGTAGCACCTACCTGAGCATTCTGATGGACCGTGACCAACCCTCTGTGACATCACACATAGGTTTCCTGAACAGCAATTTTGAAGCTCAGTGTGGTAGCATTGCTGTTACCATCTTTGCAATCCTTGACTCCTCCTAATTCCCACCCATATCAATCATGAGCAATGAGGTGGAGTGTGAGTGGAGCTGAGGCCGGCCATGCAAACACAACCGGGTCATGGACTATCTCGTGCAGAATGTACAGTATGTGGAATAAGCAGAAAGAGTTGGTATGCCTGTGATCCAAGCAGTTACTTTAGAAATCTATCTCTGTACACTCTTCAAACTAAACAGCTTGAGTTCTACAGCATGAGTTCCCTCTGTTCCATCTGTTCCATCTGGGTACATTATAGACAAAACTTAGGGACTTTTTCAGTGTATGCAAGAGAGAGAAACAGATAGACCTACAGATAAACTTAAATATGTAATTGATGGCAGTAGAGTAAATATAAATGCAGATACATTTAGTTTTCCTATTCTACCATCCATATGACTAGTGTGAGAGAATTGTGTTTGTAAGGATATAGAAAGAACATAAAGAAGCATGAAAAAGATCAACAGAGGGGAAACAGTTAAGAATTATAAAAAATAATGTAGAGTAGTAGCAAAGGAAAAAAATGGCTCCCAGAGGACATGTCTGGTTGGGCCCTGGGGACAAACAGGCATCGAGTTGGAAGTGGGACAGTTTAGAACTGCAGCATCAGGCCAGTTTTATTCATTTATAGATTGAGACACGTTTGTATGTAGTCCTCCTTTTCCATTCATTTATTTGCTTTTCCTTTTTCTCTTTATCGATCTTCCAAAGGCGAGGTGGCTAATGAAAATGTTACTAAGAAGTGATTGCACTGAGTTGATGTGTACCATCGGATGTAGAGCTTACTGTCAGTCCTTGAAGTGTAGTATTGGTTTCTTGTTGTCTCGTATGATATGCTACAGAGCTGGTATGAGAGCTGGACCTGGTTTACTGTAGCTACATATGGTATGCAAATGATGCAAATGTCATCAGTAGGGTCAATTTACACAAAGCTTATCATCCCTACTAAATACTTTATTCTACATGCGCCACCATCGCAGATCAGTTGTTCAGTGTTCAATATAAAGCAGGTGTTTTACTCTGCACCTGGAAGTACGTCAAGGTCTGCTGGGGTCCGTGTAATACAGTTTTGTCATGTCCTCAAGTCGGTGAAAGTCCATCACACCGCCCAATGTTTGTGTCCATTCTGCAACTATGCTTGAATTAGTGCGCATGCCTCGCAGTAGTGTGCATATGCATAAAACGTAGATAACCTACTGCAAATGTCCGCAATGGAGTCTTCCAAAGGAACCCCCACACAATTGAAAAATAGTACAACATCAGCAACTACAAATCCATAGTTTTCCCCAGCTGTTTATATGCGTGCCTGCAGCGGAGTATAATCAGCACTAATGGGCTATGTTTATTTCATGTGCAAAGATGCAGCAGCAAGCAGCAGCTTTTCCACTTTAACAACACTGCACTGCTCGTCTAATACAGTTTAAAATGTTGTTAATCACTTCAAAGGGTTTGAATGGTTTGGCTTCAAGCTACATCTCTGATCTTTTTGTTCCTTACACTCAAGGATGCACCCTGAGGTTAGCAGAGAAAGCCTCAAACTGTTAGCAAAGGATAATTGTGCTTTTGCTGTTTAACTCCCTCTATGGAATGAAATACTGTCTACAGTCTGCACAGCTATCCCTGTACTTTCTTTTAAACATCAGTGCCTTTTAAAATCTACTTCTAACTACCTGTATGATATTATTGTTGTTATCATTATTATTAAATGTCTTCGGTCTCAATAAATGCTCTTCAGATACCTCCAGTGAGTCCTAAAGGAGTGTCGCAGTGGGAATCAGGAATCTTTTTGATGGGTTGTCAGTTGCAGAAGGATGGAAACCCAGTAACACAGTGTTTGTTACCAAAGAACCAGCACAAGGTGACTGTTGTGCAATATTTGACTTTAAGGTGTCAGACACATTTTATTAGACGGAACAAAGATCAGCATGTTGCACGGTTATGCTCTTGTACGTGACCAATCCCTTAGTGTGCTGAGCATTTTGGAGTATTTGCACTCAGCAAACAGCGCAAAGGTTGGCCAAGGAGCTGCCTTTAATCACAGAGTCTGAGATTTGTCCATATGCCAAGTAAGGTAACACAACGATGATTTAGTCTATCGTCCACTGATGAAAGTTTTGACCCATTTCTATATTTGCAGTATTACTACTACTTACTTCTGATGTGATGTAGTTGCAGGTAACGCAGTGTGTCTGTCAAACAGCTTAGCAGATATTACCATGGTCATCGAGAATCTATCTACAACATAAAACAAAGGTCATTCAGATGAGTTTAAAATACTGCAGGGAGTAATGGAACAAGTGGGTCAGCAACAGTGAGCTGTTTGATGAAGAGCTGCAGGTGACTGACTACACACCTCCAAGTTCTCAGCAAGATCGGCAACTTCTTTTGCTGTGCCCTGCTGTTCACAGACTCGTGCAGCATAAAATGAAGTCATGGTCATTCAGAATAATTGAGAAATGCCAATTATTGCTTGACGTTTTCACTAAAATGATGGTGATGATAAAATCAACTATATCTGAAAACAGTTCCCACCTGACCCCTTCAGGATCAGCTAATTTTATATGTACATTCACTGCTGTATATTTAATGATGTTATTTAATTTTTTTTAAAGAAAAAAGATCTTCTGATTCTGTAGCCTTTAGTGTGGACATCTAAAAAATGTTGTACCCACTGCAATGTATGGGTATAGCCAAATAAGAAGGAGCAGAAAGTGCAGCTGACAAAAAAAAGTATATTTTGACATAGTAAGTGGTGTGTAGAGTTTGTGGGCCAAAATACAACAAAGAGAAGAATTAGGTGCATTGTGTAAATCGAGCAGAATGTGGTGTTGCACAATATTTTACAACTGTACAGTGACACCATGCGACACAAGCTGGGGAACTGTTAGAGTGTGGAGAAGCAGCTGCTCTTCCCATGAGCTTCCAGTGTCATCAGGGCAGCCACAAACAGGAAAGCTGAGCTGTGTGTAAGTTCAACATTGCAATTCACATTTTAGTGAATTAGTATCTGAAATTTTTCTCCAGAAAAGTTTTGTGCTGTATTCCACTTTAACAGCTTTAGTCTAGAGCTCTCTATGGATTAAATGTCAAGAAGCCCAATAATCACGGTAGGATTACTAACTGATGAAGTGTTAATGTAAACATTGAATATCAGCAGCCATACTCAGAGACATCATATGTATCACCCCAGTGTTAACTCACTCAGCCAGATCTAATTTGATTACAAGGCAGTGACTAGTACAGTATGAAATAATGTTGGCTCGCCATTATATAGACATAAACCTGTGACTGTGTGTGTTTGTATGTGACATCATTCTGCATTGACTTGTGTGGGTGTTGACTGTGTGGAGCAATGCCTGCTGGGAAGCAAGCTGTCTCTGCTCCACCTTGTCAGAGTCCAACAAACACTCGCCATAAACACTTGGCCACACACACCCAGAAACCTGTCAGACACACTCACAAGAGACCACTCACTGCAGCTGCTGCCCATACACATTCAGAAGCAGGTTTTACAGTTACACACACACACACACACACACACACACACACACATTCAGATCTTTGATTCTGAGCTGCTTCAGTGTTGAGTGTGAATACATTTTGCCCAACATTCTATGCCCAGCCAGCAACAGATCCATGAGGGTGGATGTTGAAACTGAACATGCATACCCTTATTTAAAATGGCTGTGAACTGATAAGGGTATGTAAAGGCCAGTGCTGATATGAAATTCTGTGCTTTCGTTATATTTATGGCCGTTGGTTTCAATCACTCACTGTCCCATGTGCCTAGTTTACAGCTTCAGTTCTCAAATGAGTCCAAACTCTCTGTTCATATCTTCCATTCAAAACTTTCACTTGTTCGAGTAAACTTGTTTTTCTGTGTTTCCCCACTAAGTGGGATTTTTTTGTTAAACCATGGACCAGCCAGCACTCATCTCAAATCCTAAGCTCCTCATTCATCCAGACATGATTGAACAGGTCTTTAGTTCTCTTTCATGGGTATTAAACCTCAATACTTTGTTGGAGCCAGTTGAAAAGTTTAGTACTAAAAAAGCTGTCAGGTGCCTGACGGAAAGTGTCTGGACGGATTCATACCATTTCCTCACATAGTTTAAGATCTAGATCCTAAACATGACATGACAGCACACTTCTTAGTGCACCTATTCAACATTTTTTTTAGAATATCATATCATTATGTAATGTCGTGTGATCATGTGCATAATTTCATTATCTGGCAATCTTAGAAAATTCAGGTTGTCTAAAAAATATTTATTTCCAGCATTAAGAAAATATTTTAATGGTATTTTAAAACTCAGACTCTATTTGACGCCACAAAATAGTGCATCCTTGTGTTATTTGTAGGATATGAACCTGTATATAAAACCCTTTATTAGTTATATTTATTCACAATATTTTTACTATACATTGTTTAAAGATGTACAATTTTGGATAACTAGTGACTGTAAGGTGTGAATGTCAACATGAATGGTTTCCGTCAATAAGCCTTTAATAATTATATAACACTTGCAGGTTAGAGCAGTTTGAAGTGGTTTACAGATAATTAAGGAGCTAATAAAAGACAGTTCACGTATACAAAGTAGACGAATATAAGACCTAAATTAGAAGGGCACTCAAAGAGCTTATCCCTAGCATCTTCCTGTTTTTATAGACGTAGTCAGGATCCAGACCAGAATTAAATGGGTTCTTCCTGTGACCAGGCTCTGTCAGGCTAAATGTCTTTTTTAAATTTATCTTGGATGTGTTTTTTTCTGGCTCAGAGTTGGACTTGACAATGATAATGATGGGTTCCCATGCAGTAAGGCCATTGAGTCTGTGTCACCTTATTTGACAGAAGTCTGTGGATTCTCTTGTTATTTCTCACTATTTGATAAAACAAAATGTATATCATGCTTGATAAAAGAAACCATAATTAACAAAAGTAGTGCCAGAGTTTTTGTAGGAGAAACCCTGTTTCAGCTTTGTAACCAAACTATAATGCTAATACATTATGCATAGCATGTTGTTACTGCTATTAACACTATTGTAGCCACAGTAGGTGCACTGCTCTTTCTATTTATTTATTTATGTATTTACCTGTCTAGTTTTTTTTACTGTGGTTCTATTATTATTATTATTATTATTATTATTATGTATTTTTAAAGCCAGTTTTATTATTTATTTATTTTTATTTGATGTAACCGGTGTTTTAGTTCAATCTTTTTTATTTATTTTTTCGATTCATTTTATAATTTCTTATCTATTTTAACTCCAGTGTTTCTCCTCATGAGGACCTCTGCATTAACAGTTGTGTCTGGTCTGCCTGTGGGGGGTGTGGTCCTGGGGACTGTTCTGGCCTGAATGGTGGGAGCTCTGCACTGTGGTTCCTGACCATGGTGTGGGCTCCTGTCCGGCTGGGTTGGGGTGGTCCCTGTTGCGGGACCCCCTGTAGCTATGGGCTGTGGCACCTTTCGATGTGGATGGCCTTGTAGGATGGTGTTTTCTCTCCTGGTCCATCGGTGCCCAGCCATTATCAGAGCTGCTTTTAACTGTTCTACTGCTAGCTAATGTGGGGTTGGGGTGTGCATTGGGGGTTGGTGATGCATGGGCGGGTGGGGTGTGTGTGTATCTGCATGCGTGGGTGCGTGCGGGGGGGGACATATGAGGTACCATCTCCTATTAAATTCTCCCTGTATAGAAAACATTTGACACTCCCAGACTTTCTGTTATGCATCTACAAGCAAAAAGATCCCCACCAGTTACAGACGAAACAAATGCTTTTATTACCTTGTAGGAGCAATACTTTTGTCAGGCTGACTAGTATCCCTTATATGTAGTAAAGTGACTTTAAAGTCCAAAATCAGCGGAGTACCTCTTTAATTCTGTCTGTTTGTCAAATTGTGGAGAGCACATTTTAACACCTGCATCATCTATTCTGAATGTGCCAGTTACCTCCAGTACAAGCTGGTGCACAGCTGAGACAGACCTGAGCCAACAGTAAATATTGCACAGAAGGCTGCAGCCAGTGGGTCATTAACTCTACTACAGACCTAGCCAACATTTTTCTCCACTCTTTTGTCTTTCAGACCTGTTTGTACATCCTACTACTTGAAAGATAAGAGCTAATTCAATTGCTAATTTATAGCTTGATAATTTGTCAGTAACCTACAATACCAGACCGTAGGGGAAGGGTACTTTGAATTCTTTATTTTGTTGTTTGGGAGGCATATCTGCTCCACTTAGACCAAGTGGCTCAATCTTGACATTTTCTGTGTATTTGTGTGCTTTCAGGGACATGCTGATCACAGACTTGGCTGCCACAGTAACCTTTGTGGAGCTGTGTGAGGAGGTGAAAACAATGTGCAGCGTTGCCAAGCAGCAGCCCATCACACTCAAATGGATTGATGATGAAGGTGGGTGTGCCTCACGGTTGCTGTCTATCAGTGTGCATGCTCTGTCTCTGTCTGTCTAAACCCTGGCTCAAAGATGCAGCAATGTGGCCAGATAGTCCATTTCCTGGACTCCTGGCCAGTCCAAAAGTCATCACTGCCACATCACAATGCAATGGAATTACTTGCAAGTGTTGCATTTAATCTCCAATACCCTTTCAGATGACACCGGTCTGGTGACACGCAGTCAACCCACGTTCTTGCTATTCACACAAGGTGTAGTTCTTACCCAGATCTGCTAAAAAGTGTTTCTGCATATATCACTGCCCAGCTGGATGTTGAATGCACATGGCGGGTATAGTTTCCTTGTCAGTACTCAAAACACATGCTGCTAATCAATTAAAAAAGATTGTGATGTGGATCTGAGTTTATGTATAGGCATACCAGCACGCCTTACAACATCAGATGTCTGAATGGTAACCTGCATCAGGGGCCCCATTCAAGTGATAAATGACCTTTTGATCTGCATTAAGGGTTTAACTCAAGGCAGTGTGTCAGTCTGAATGGGGCAATGCTGAGAGGTTGAACGATTCAGGAGCCGTATTGAGTGGTAGGTCACTCATGTTTTTTGGCAGCACTCAGACTGTTGTGCACAATCGCTGCAGCTAACCACCCCACCCAAGAAATAGTCTGTTGGATTTGTTAGTGGTTTACTAGGAAAAGAAATGCTGCTTTTCAGTTGAGCTTCTGTGTAATGCAACTTCTGAAGGGCAAATTATCCGACTCAAACAATGTGAACAGGATGAACCAGTCTGTTGATGTGTGCAAAGAAGGGATAAGGGATCACAGTCAGGAATGTTGGGAACCACTCAGTTTATCATTTTGCCCATAATGCTTTAGACAGCTGTGAAAAAAAATCAAAATGCCAATTATATTGATCATAAGATGTGTGTGTGTGTGTGTGTGTGTGTGTGTGCGTAGGGGACCCTTGTACCATTTCCTCTCAAATGGAACTGGAGGAGGCTTTTCGGATTCACAGTCGAACCAAGAGGTCTGGTTTGCTTCTGCATGGTGAGTTAGCTCTTCCTCTTACTTTTAATTGAAATAGGCATGTCGTGCACATCTCCAGGTCTGTATTTTTGTTCTGCGGCTCTGGTAGCATATGTTTGCATGATTTCAATTTCAAAAGCTCCTTATTCTTTATGTTAAGCCACTGTCTGAAACTGGCTATTGTAGCTCCTGTATCTTGAAGGCCCCACTCTAAATAGTTCCACTCTTTTGTGAATGGACAGCTTCAGCAAACTACCCTTCTGCAGACTTCTGCAGGCTCCGGAGGCTGTGAAAACAAATACTGGCTGTGGGATTTGATGTTTTTTCTCATTAGTTGCTCATGAATCCAGGAGTAAAGACCCTCCTTAGCCTGAATCCAGTCTGAAATATGGACAACGTCAGAAACCCAGTGAACAATCTTAGCAACAGCTCTAATGACAGAGGCTACAGAATGGATCATGGGCAAGTGGTGGTGACATTGCAAATGAGAAGTGCAGAGCAGGCTGATGACTGGGCTTTGGACTTGCAGGGAGCATTTTTACATACATTCATTTTAAGTTTTTGTTATGGTTACAGTGTCAAAGACGTAGGTTGACCTACAGTGTATAAATGACAGACATGTAGCCATCATATCACAGATTGTGAAATAAGACATGCATTAAAATGGAACTGTTAAATGGCAAATAGCTTTTGTTACAGTTTTCATTGACTAAATGAGCACTACTTCTTTATGACAGGAGATAAACAACAACAGACAGAAATCAGTCATTTTTCTTTTACTTTCTGTTTTTTTTTCCAGTCTTCCCCAGCATCCCGGAGCAGCCTGGCATGCCCTGCCCTGGAGAGGACAGTGAGTGAATCAGCTCTACCTTCACTGTCTAACTCTTTTAGGTTTCCCAGTTAGCTGATCCTGTGCTGTGTAACTGGCACTGCTATACTACGTTAGGTGCTTATGTAGAAGCCTGGCTTCTGTGCATCAGTAACATGGAGTTGGGTGAAAGCTCTCTGGGTTCATTTGATTATGCTGCAGTTATATAGAAGGGTCTATATGTAGGCACAATGTGATCACAAGCAGCAAATCAATTTATACAGTGCAGCACATTCCCACATCCGGTATACGCTATTAATTAGTCCTTGTCGCTAAAACACATACTAGTCTGGTATACTAGTTTTGATCTGCTGTGAGCACTGGTGACTGGAGAGTCTGACTGCAGCAGGCACAATGACCTGCAGCAGCACTTCTTCATCTATCATGTAGAAGGGTTGAAGATGTTGGCCAGGAGAGGCAATATCAACCACTACTCACTTTGAACTGTAGTGCACATATTGCAGAATAATGGGTTACTTGTTGCTTTGTTTATTCTAATATTGAAATAATGGAATACCTTTTTTCTTCAATTTAAAAAAGTTCCAGATTAACATAAAGTAACCGGAAGTACCAGTCAGTGCAGAGGTTTAACTGCTATTTTAATGGCACGACAAGAAATTCCCCTTTACCGCAACACATTCAAATGGCTTGGTTGAAGAAAAGATGTGTGGTCCCTAAAATCAAAGCGTTTGTGCTCTCAGGAGCATGGCGGTGCTCGGCCAATTTCATGGCAGCTGTCTTATCACAGAATATGATGTCTTCTTTGCAAATTGGAAAGTTTGACCGTGTCACAATTGCCAGAGAATCACTGCAATAAATGGATTTGCTCATGGAGGCTTCAACTTTGATCAACCTTGAAATGAATCAAAAACTCGCGGAATCATATCGCTGTGATACAACAGTCACTTTTACATTCAACTGTGAGTAAACTTTTTGTCCGGTATCCAGTTAGTAGCCAGACTTGCTAGTTTGCTAGCTTACTGTTGCTGCTTAACTAGCATACAGTGTAGCTCATCAACCACTACTCACCAAATCATCAGTATGCCTTCATATCTGTCACCGCCTATTTCACAAAGATGCACCAATTCATTTTGTTGTGCCACTTTTATGGTCCTATGTGAAAGGAATTATTCAGGTGTCAAATATTTGGTGACTTTATCCAAATGATTCCTATTCTGAAGTCTGCTCAGACGGTTTTAGAAATGTGTGGACTCAACCCAGGAGCTAACAGATTAGCTCCCAAGATAAGTGGTTAGTCAATGTCTGTTGACTAACCAAGTTTTATTTTGCCAAGCATTTTTCACTGCTGGCTCTGATATCTGAAGTGTTTTGATATGACGTCATTTCAACTGGTAGAGGATAACATTTTACTTTAGAGTTGAAGTATAATAGGTTAAGTAAGCTTGTTTTACGTGAACAGCACATTGTTGCTTACCTGGACTTACACATGGTTTAAAGGTGGTCTTATACCTGACTCCTGAAGAACTGAGCATGATTTAGCTCAGTAAAGATATCGACTAAGAGATATTCAAACCAAATTGACAGATTGACATCACTGATGTGGATTAAATATTGCTTTTATGTGTATAAAAGGTGATTTTGATTGAACAAGAGAAAAGGTCCAAGGCCATCAAACAATAGCAGCCATGAATATGTGCACAAAATGTTTGACATATAATGTTTTCCTCCTGTTGGACAATTGGACATGTCCATTTTTAGCTCTGTCTAAAAAGGCCTAAATGTTGTTCTTAAACTTTAACATCAGCTATTGCTGTGTTGTGTGAGCAGTCACTGCTGCTGTGGTCCCCTCCCTCCACGTACTCTCATGCTGTTTGCTGCACTCCCTCACTGTCTATTTGCTGTGACAGCAGGTTTCTGGACTGCACTCCTCAGTGTGTCCGTGTGTGTGTGTGTGTGTGTGTTTGCATGTGTGTCTTTGATGGGAGAGCAGTCCTGTGCTTTGTCACTGAGGCAGACCACTGGTGTAGTGTGTGAAGAGCAGAGTGGGACTGTCATTCTGTAGGTAGGTAATGAAGGATACACACAGACAGACACACCAAATTACTAAGTGTTGTTAAGCTTTGCTTGTTGGGCCCTCTGGATATGTAATATTGTACAGTACTACTTGTGGAATTCTGCTGTGTTTGCTCCCATTTAAACCTCATTTGCTTACTGTTGATGTACATGAGTGGAAAGAGGGGGGTAGAGCTGTTCTCTTTGGAGTCAGGGAGGAGAGGGGAAAGAATGAGAATTCGTGGAGGAGGGAGGGAGACATTGTAACTCATTCATTTTTAGAATGTTTCTGTTTTCAAGGCGAACTCAGCATTGTTATCTCCTGATGAAATATGCAGTAGCCAGTCATTTCTGAAGACAGTGAAACATTAAAGGATCAGTTGAAGTAAAATTACAAAAAAGCATATTAACATAATTTCCCATTTTCCCTTGTAGGATCTAGCCACACAGATAGTTATGGCTTGTGTTGTTTGATTTGTAATTTCTACTAAACTGAAAAATCTAATGTAGAAAGAACATACTGTATTCAGTGAGTCCATAGTGTATGGTATTTGTAGATGTAAGTAATCAGTCAAAAGTTATGGCACCCACCATACTGTAGATTGGAACTTGAAGACATCAACACTATAAAGCACTCCTCAAAGTCTCCTCCTGCCTTAATAGCAGCTTTCCACACTCTTCATTTTCTTAGCCAGCATCATGCGGACATCACATGGAGTTATTCCAACAGTACTGAAGGAGTTCCAACATATGCTGAGCACTTCTTAGCTGCTTTTCCTTCATTCTGCAATCATCCCACACCATCTCAGTTGGCTTCAGGTCTGTGATTGTGGAGGCCAGGACATCTGATGCAGCAACCATCACTCTCCTTCTTTGTTAAACTGGAGCTGTGATTTGGCTCATCGTGCTGTTGAAAAACTAATGATGGTCCCACTAAGCTCAAATCATATGGGATGGTGTGTCTTTGCAGGATGGTGCTGTAGCCATGCTGGTTGAGTGTTGCCTTGAATTCTGAACAAATCAGAACTCAGGACATCATAGATTGCATATAAATAGCACAACATCTCAGACCCGTTTCACGAGTCATATCTACACATTTGAAGCTTTTCGCATGTCATTCTATGGCATTCAAATAACACATGAGCATGATTAATATAAAAAATACATTAAAACTGCTACGAAACACTCATGGTTGTTAAACTTCATGTATTAACAACCAGGCTTAGCATCTATATAACATTTGTGCTGCACAATTTTTCTATCAATATGCAGTTTCTCAGTTGATGGAGTTATAGCTGAAGGGCAGACTTGTATGTCTCTGTCCACCTGCATGCTTAGTTTCTGTTGCAGTTAGTGTGGAGAGTGATGTCTCTCACAGGTGTGGAAAATTGTTGGGAAGCGAAGCAAGCTTTTCACATCCATGAGTTCTGCATACTACTTTGAAAGGGCCGACCCAAACACTCGCAGGTTTGGGTTATTTTTAAAATTACGTATGGCATTAAAATAGTTTCAAGATCAAATATTGGGCTAAATAGAGGCAATAGCAGCTTTTATTCTAAAATGTGAATGATAAGTTTGACTTTCTAAAACCTCTCAATGCTAAATTACACACATGGCAGGCAAACCAAAATGACCCATCCAATAGTTGATGAGGCATTCACTGTGAACTGAAAATGTCAGCCTTCTGATGGCAATAGAGAATATCTTAGTATCTTTATCATTACATTTATTAGGTTCTCCTCTGGGGACCATGGGTGCAGATACCTCAGAGCTGTATATGGAAAGAATTCCAATATTTCAGTGTTGATATCAATTTATATAGTGTTGTTAGAAGCACTTCTCTTCTCTTGCTGTCATGTGCCAGAAAATAATCTGTCTTTGTTAGTATCCTGAGAAGTGCTTGCTGATTATTTTGTATAGTTTTTAAGAAAATGAATACAGTAGTGTTCTACTGATGCTTTTAAGTGACACAGGTCCTTCATAGCCTTAGCAATAGGTAGAGTGGACAACAATGGACAAAGCTTCTCTTGAAAGCAGCTCATTTCTGGCTTTTTTCAAGGCTTAAAGTGTGATTTAATGTGTGTGTGTGTGTGTGTGTGTGTGTGTGTGCGTGTGTGTGTGTGTGTGTGTGTGTGTGTGTGTGTGTGTGTGTGTGAGAAGAGTGAACAGACGCCCCTCTGTGTGAAAAGCGAATGATGGAGGGTGGGAGGAGGTGGAAATGTTGAAATCCTGGATGATGCGCTCAGTGGATGGAGGCTGCCCTGCCTTGCACCGGATTCTCTGACAGTAAACCCCACCACCACCACCACCACCACCAGCAAGCCCCGCCCATCCCCCCACAACCCCACCCTCCTCCTCCTCTCCCTCCCACCTCTTTTTCCCATCATCCCCCTCTCTTTCTCTCAGCTGTGTGGCACCACTGTCTCTCCAGGGAGGAGCCTACAGCACTGCTGCATCACACAAGACACAGAGGCGGGCGAGGGACACAGTGTGAAAGTGAAAGACGGGGAGAGAGAGGGGGAGCATTGTACCGTGCAGATTGCAGCTCTTAATATTCGAGACAGACACTCCTTTTTATATTTTTATTCTCCTATTTTTGGCTCTGACTGCCACGCCAAAAAAAAAAAGCAGAGATACGACTTCATCGAGGACGACAAGTTCTGGAAGCAGAGGGGAAAAACAGACAGGGAGAGAGAGAATTAAAGAACCTTGAGAAAAGCAAGGCGGCTCTATCAGCTGGAAGGAGAGAGGGGGGACGAAAGGGCGGGTGAGCAAGAGAGAGAGGAAATAATTAAATAAATCCCAGGGAGGAGAGAGAAAGAGGGAGGGATTGTCAGAGAGAGGGAGAGGAGGGGATGTAGCAGTGTGTATCCTTGCCGGCTCACCACACATACACACATACACATACACACACATACATGTACACAAACACACACGCACTCTTAGCCTGGATAATGTGCTGAAAGAGGTGGAGAGAAAGGAAGAAGGCAACCCGGTGAGCTATCTATCAGCTATCTATTCTGCATCCTTCCATCCATCCATCAATCCATCTTTTCATCAATCCGTCTGTATTTCCACACCAAACCCCGAGACAATGGATTTGGACGAGTGTGTCCTTGCCTGAAATCTTTCTTTGTGTACGTGTGTGTGTGTGTGTGTGTGTGTGTGTGTGTGGGAGATCTTTCTTCCTTCCTTACATGATTAGCATTTGTGATTGATTCATGTCTTATCGCTTGTCGAGCCACGCATTGCAGGCAGGGACTGTGTACATGCAACCTGCTAGCTGTGCTAGCATGGCTGGTGCCTGTTCCTGGCTGGCTTCCTTCACGGTATTGTAGCCCTGGAAGGCTTTCTGTTTGGCAGTTCACTCATAGACTGCACCTGCCAGCGAGTGCGACATGGTGTCGGTGTACATATGTGAGTGTAAAGGTTGCATTGTTTTGGTGGTGTCTAATTTAAGCATTATATCAGACTAGTACTCGTCTTAAATTTAAATGTGTTGTAGTGAGTGCCGTCTGCCTGATGTAATGGCTGATGCAGGCTGATTGCACATTAGAAGATTTCCACTGGTTGTACTGTGATCCTTTAACTAAATAACAGTTTGAATGCTGTTTCAGAGGCTTATCTGCAGCATACAACAGAAGTGAATATACCACCGTGCAATATTACTGAAAAGTCAAATGATTTGAAAATATCTCACAGTTGTTATTATATTATGACTTCTACATTGGGCAGTAGAGTATTGTCTCTGATGTCAAATCATAAACTTACTGTTTTGATTTAATGTAATAAAAATGTAGGCCCCACCACACGAATTTAATGCAACAATAGTCGGTCACCTTTTGTGACTGAGATTTAAATGTTTTGTTTTTCAATACTTCATATGTCCGCTTTTATATTTGAAGACAGACTCAATCCTTCTGAGCATGGAGAATACCAGTTTCCACAGCTGCAGTTGGATTATGCATTCACTGTGGTTGTCCTACCCAGATTCTTGCCAAAGGTGTTGAACCCCATCTGAGCTACACAAATTTATCTTGGTCTCATCCGACCCAAGAGTCTATTTCCAATGTTCATCAGGCTGCTTTTCATGTTCTGTAGCAAAATTTAATTTGCAGTTTTGTACCAAAAAGCAAGCAAAGGAAACTGACATTATTCACTGTCCTTCACACTGTCTGAGCAGTCACACAAACTTGGATTTGCATTTATAACCCCTCAGCCAAGTCTGAAGCACCTGACTGGCAAGATTGCATACATAGAGGACCGTCTGGCGACATTTAAGAAGGACGACCACTGTGGCTCTGATCAGTGGTTCTATGGCTCTTTCTATACTTTCGGATCACTACTTCAGATGTGTTTGCAATGATTTTTAGTTGGTCACCAATCTTCCTGTATCCTTTTTCGTGTTTGTGAAGACTCATCAGTTTTTTCAGTTCTTCTGGCTATTCTTTTTCATGTGGAGACATGAAATGGAGATAGACACAGCCCATAGGTCTAAAACTGAGCAAGTTCTGCTGTTCATGGATCATTTTATAATCATGTTTATGCAGTTACACTATCTGGAAATCACAGGTGTACTTACATTTGTTTTGATGATTCAGTATAGTTTTTTTCTGAAATAGGTGTGTTGATTGTTTATAAGAGCAAATATTCGACTATTCAAACCAAAGTATCACAGTTATTGAGAGATGATACAATGTGAATAATTTTATATTTAAGTGACACTGCACAGGGGTGTACTCACTTGTGATGTATATACTATGTATATACTACATCTTGACTAAGATTTTCTGTCAGAAAATATTATTTTGAAAAATTCTTGTGGCAAAAAATGGTTTAAAGGATAAATGTTGCACAAAATAGAGGCACTGGCAACTTTAATTTATATGTTAGGAGTGACCTCCAAAAAACTGCTGGATGAACCCTGAACTGCACCTAACAGGACTGTATTTCTGTCTTTATTAGTCAGGATTCCCAATGTTCCAGTGCCAGTGCCTCTATTATCTATGTGTGTCTATGTGCGTTTGTGTGTGTGTGTGTGTGTGTGTGTGTGTGTGTGTGTTTGTGTGTGCATTCCAGGGGATTTCTTTCTCTTCGTGGTGCTCATTGTTTAAGAGGAGAGGCTCAAAGAACAAACAGCACAAAAACCCCAAAATGTTCCTTTTCTCTTTCCTTCCATTCTGACTAAAGAGTGTATGTATGTGTGTCATAAAAGCAACATGAAGAAGATTTAGTCACGAAGCTAAATTTACTTGTCCTGGTTCTTAGGACTCAGTCTGTGAAAACAACCGTTTGCCTCCTGTGGTTCTGGTGGAGCTCCATCAAATCTGAGAAAAATAATGCTGCTGATGTCACCAGGGTTATCTCGGGTTGCATTTGGAGAAAACACAATTTAAAAAGAAAGTGGTACCACGCAAAAGGCTTTAAGAGATGCTATCAAGGTGCATTATGGGAAATGTAGGACTTTTGGAGTTGGACCTATAGCACAGGTGTCAAACTCCAGTCCTCGAGGGCCACTATCCTGCATGTTTTAGATGTTTCCCTCCTGATCCTGATCATTTGAATCGGGTGAGGGAAACATCTAAACCATGCAGGATAGTGGCCCTCAAGGACTGGAGTTTGACACCCCTGACCTATAGGATGGTCCTCTGCTGCATCAATTTTCACCACTCTTTGGTTTCTTTTCCCCATCTTCATGGAATTACAATTCTATACTACAGATAGAATCTTTTAATGTGTCACTGTAGTTTTCAGGTTGTACTGTATAATAAGGACAAAATCATGAAAAGGATTTGTGTAGAGATTCTTTCCTTGAGCAGTAAAAATCACACTTGAAACCATGCAGTGATGTTCTGCACCTCTAATTTGCCCTGACCGGGCTCATGGATATTGTAATACTTAGAGCTATCTGCTATGGGGCGGCTGTGGCTCAGGTGGTAGAGTGGGTTGTCCACTCATCGGAAGGTTGGTGGTTCTATCCCCAGCCCCTCCGCATGCCGAAGTGTCCTTGGGCAAGACACTGAACCCCAAGTTGCTCCCAATGGCAGGCTGGTGCCTTGCATGGCAGCTCTGTCACCATCGGTGTGCGAATGGGTGAATGAGAAACACATTGTAAAGCGCTTTGGACACCACTAAGGTAGAAAAAAGAGCTACGTAAGTGCAGACCTTTTACTATTTACCATTAGCTCAGTAATCAGACTGCATTTTAATTCTGTGCCATTCCATTCATTGAGCCTGACGTCGTGCTCATGTAAGGTGACTACCTGTTAGATGGTGCTTATTTGGTTTTGCTTGTTTTTGGCTGAGACACACTCTACAGTAGCTGTTGGCAGTTTTGGGAGAAATTGATTAACTGTTCAGTCCTGGTTAGTGTAACGCATTTCACAGTGCACAACAATGCCAGTTTAAGTCCACTTACAACAGGATTAGTTATGTCCATCTATCCTTGCTTGTTAGCATTTTTGTTGCAACTTTTCTGTTACTATTTGACCGTTTGAACAAATCAAAGATTTGTTCAAACGGTCTGTTGAAGATTTGTTGTATTGTGAGTCAGAGGACTAGAGCATGGATTAAGTGCCATACCAAACTGAAAAACTCAGAAACAAAGCTAAGATAGTTAACAGTGACCTTAAAGGTAAAGTCAGAAAGTCTAATCAACGTCACTTTTCAGTAAATATCTCTTCAAGGTCCATCCTGTGTGTGTGCTAATAAAAATGGATGTTTGGATACAGCTCTAGCTTTGTAAAAGGAAACAAAGTCGCTTAAAATTGAGATATTTCATCAAAATCACTTTACATGTCTAATTTTTTTTTTAAATGTCAAAAGTAAATTAGTTGCACTGGCTAGATTCTGTAAAAACAAGAACATTTGCTGTCCCTCACACAACCAACCTGTCACATGTCAACAGTTTTTCTCTTATAAAATAAAAATTGAGGGACTGTTCATCTGAACTGCAGGCTGTGGGTTTACGAAGCAGATAGGAAACAAGTATGGAAACAAATTTAAAAAGTAAGTTTCAAAATATCTGTGGTATAGAGTCACAACTACTTGGGGGTTTTGGTAACACCTGTGGGCACTTGAATGTCCAATAAATAATCAGTGACTAATAACTGAATGTTTTTTCTCTTTATAACTTGGTTATACTGCACAAAATACTTTTTAAAGTTTTCTCTACTTCTCGCCGTGGTTATACTCTTTCCATAGAGATGCAGTAAAAAATGAGCCTACAGTGAGTATTATTAGTTCTATTAGGATCCCCATTAGCTGCCCATTTAATGGCCACTAATCTTCCTGGGGTCCTTTAAAATATTTCATTTACAAAATTTACAATATAAAATCATGTATAAATGTGATAGGAGCAAAAAACTCTTAAACCGCTTGGGGTTCAAAGGGCTAACATGTTTATCTGTTTAGGAACGTTGAGAGAATATTACAAGAAAACTCTGAAATGGTCATTTAGAGTGGGAATTGACACCTGATGGCTCTTACCTTGGGCATTACCATCTATTGTGTTGATCCAATTGTCTTGACTTTGCTTGTTCAGAGAAAGAAGACCAGTGTCCATCTGGACAGCATTCCATGTTTTGTCCAGACAGCAGGCTGAGTAGTCATCCTTCACGGCCATGATTTATTGTCTGGGCGACACTGTGTGTTAATTGCTACACTGAATTCTTCTGATGCTGGACTGGTGGTAGTGGCTCGGCCCCTTTCCACCTTGCAGGTTTCTCTGCCTAAAGTGACAAGGCAACTTTAGCTTTCAGCCTCTCTGTCCTTGGCTTGCTCTCTGCAGAGCTGAGAGGTGAATACGGAGCTGGAGTATTACATCTCAGAGGCTATATCTGGTCTGGAGGGCATTTGGGGCTGCTTTGAGCTGTAGTGGCCGTGCTCTGTGCAATCTGAGTCATCTTGTGTATTGATCCCTACACTGTTTCCAGCTATTTATGAGCCTGTGTGGGACTGTGGCTGTGTGTGTGGAAGTTTCTTTATTGTGTGTCAGTTTTGCTGACTGGACACTGACCTATTAATAGCACTTTATAGATAATACTTTGTCGAGCTCAGTCTGCAATGCGGCCATTGATATGAAATGGTACATAATGATACATCTACTCCCATTTCCTTTTGTTAGTGGATGTGACTGTTTTTCAGAGCGTATCAGCTGCTATAGCTCTCTTCTGGTTTTCCACTGCAGGGCCCATTGGGACTGCATTATGGAGCTCCAGTCAGCCTATAAGTGGTTAAACTGGTTAACTAGAGACTGGCAGACTCAGTGGACTGGTGCCTTTACTGTCGGCTGACTATGTGCAGGAAACCTTTTCATGATACAGTACCAGCAACATCTGCTTTCCTCACGTTTGTTAATTGTGTGGCCATTATCTGTCCATAACGCCACAACATAAACATCAGCTTCTATCATCACAGCATATAGACACACTCACCCTCATGCAAAAACATGAGTGCAAGAGGATATCTAACAGCACATGCTAAAAACTAAAGGCTCTGTATTTTTGCTGTTGAACTTTTGTTACTTATTACTTAACCTTGGAGCCAAAAGTTGTTGAGAGTGGCCTCTGTTATTTCTGGAAGGCATTCTCACCAGAAACACAGACAAGCAAGGGAGAGGGTTTTCCATCCTGATCACATCAGACAATGCTCCAATTATAAATTGGTTTTTCGCCAGCCTCAGGGGATTAATCTTAAAACTGAAACAGGTTGCATTTGTGAATTAGTGATGAAGGTGCGTGCTGTTTTCAAGGCTTTTGACCATACAAAAATGTTTATGAATTTCTATGAACATTCTGTACTAATAGCTTGAGAAACCACGGCACAAACAATCAGTGGTTGTCCTTGCAACTTTGTCTAGTTTAATCATGACCTTAGTTTTGCATCTTGCTTTGCTACTATGATGCATCATTTGCATCGTAACAGGGAATGCATTCAGTTGGCTCAATACTGGCGGACTGTGGGATTACATAAACTCATCAGGCTTGGCTTAGAACCAAAGAGAGGGAAGCTACTTTCAAAATCCAATTTCAGCATACTCATTACTTGCTTTAAGTTGTAGCCACTGATGTAATCCTCTGGAATGCCTCAATTTAGATATATAATCTGATTGCTTCTGTCAGTAGTGGATTTATTTACCTCAAGGACACAGCACCAAAAACACTTTCTTCACTGTATGGGGAAGAAATTAGGTAGTCCAAGTTTTATTATTCACAACTCATTATCACTTCCATAAGTATTTTTAATTTTTTTTGTCTGACGAGTATTTAGTGTAGTACTCTTATTGTGTAGAGTACGCATGTCATCAAAGTTGGTAGTTATTTCAATCAGATCACTATCATTTGTAATGTACAGAATGTTTTTTTCATAATTTAAATTTGTCTGATCATCTGGCCACCTTGTTAGACTTTGTTGCTGCAATATTACCCTATTCTAAGAAAAAAAGGACCCAAGTTGTCATTCAGCCAAGAAGAGGGCTTTGCTCAAAGAGTCTTTAGGTGAATGTGGAACTTCAGAAAGAATTGAAGTCTTTGTGGCAGTGGAAACTGAAGCCAGACATGGCTGTCATTTGTCAGCAACACTAAACACAAAAGAGTCAGAGGAGCCTTGAAGGAGTCAACAGCCTTGACTCCCATGCTGATGATTCTTCCTCCTTTCATAGGCCACATATTCATTAACTGAAAAACTAGACAATTACCCACATGTTAAACAAATACAGGGGAAACCTATAATCTATAACCAGTTGGCAAAATTTTAGTGGTCAAATACAAGTCACTCAACTTTCTGCTTGCTTGCCACACCTCAGCATGTCTACTGCAATTCACAGCCTTTGGTTAAAAAAGAAATACAGTTCAAAGCTTTGAAATGTCACTATACCAAGAGACATATGTCTTTTTCTACACTCTTAAACCAAGTTAATCAAATTCAGACACCTGTTTAGCTGTTTAGAGCATGATGGGCTAAGGTGGTGTTTGCTAAAACCTTTTATACATCTTCAGCTTCAGTGCTAGGTTTTATGGCAATACATTTTTCCACCAATGTGGAAACAAACACACATATTTTTTTCTTTTTCCTGATATTTGAAATATAACAATTTTCAAATATTACAGTCTTGCCCAGAACCATCTTTAAACCATGGTACACTGAAGCAGAAAACATCAATTAAGGTTGATGGTGTGTTACAGACATCAACGAACTGCATCACGTCAGAGCAGCAGTGCAGTATTAATTCACTGTTGCATGCAGAACATAAAATGGGACTAGTACATCACCTGCATCTGTAACAATAGTGTTATGTAATGCACTAGCAGGAATTAATCGCTGCACTGAAGCTTTGGCCAAACCCCTGAGGGTGAAAATACCACAACAGCACAGTGCTAACTAAGGTAGGTTCCAGGCAAGAGCAGCTGCCCTGTTTAGGGGTGTGATGTCACACAGCTTCCTGGTTTAACACCTCTGGTCTTTTTAATGTTACTCATCTATTATTCAGCAGCTGCAGCAACACTGTAATGAGTGATGCCACAGGCAGTACTGAGCCAGAGGCCAATCATTTTCTTGTGTCATATTAAAGGAGTCGTTAATTGTTGTTTGTTGTACATTATTGATCACAGCTGTTAACATTATGAGACATTGATAACATGTGCAACTGCTGAGAAAAATCTATCCTAGAACACTTGATTGCCATTATGAGCTACTACCTGTGCACTTTACACTACTGGGCCCATTTAGTTAGTGCTGCAGTGTTTGCTGCTCCAATTATAGTTGGACCCTAAAAGGGCACTGATGACCAGACTATATGTCTGCCTGTCCAACATTACAGTAGTATATTCACAGACTTTGGGGTCAGTTTTGTGTATCACATTGGTCAGGAGATAATTTCTCTCTGATCCACAATATGGCCACAATATGGCCAATGACCATATGTATTTAAATCCAATAGCTGGAGTTCCACAACATTGTATGTACATGATTCCTGCAAGAGGAAAACCAAAAGGGCACCGTATGCTTCAAGTGCAACATCGTCAAACAGCATTCACATGTGCTCTATATACTGCAACAATTTTTGTAATATTTAAAACAACAGTGCAACAGATGTCGACTTTCCACCTCAACAGCAGTGATTGGCCAGATGTGCAACTGATTTACCTCAAGCTCCATTAAGTCTGCTGAGAACCTTTGTACTTTCAAATATACAGAAACTTGTGGCCTGGAAGAGCTTTATAGAGACCATATTCAGTGGACACTGTGTCAAGTGAAACATTCAGACCACTGACTACAGTAACAGTGACATTAACACACACAAAAAGTCCATTACAAGTAAAAGTCTTCATTCAGAAACTTCTTTTAGTCAAAGTCAAATGTTTCATTTTTATGATTACTGTTGTGTTTTAAAGTGTTAAAGGAACAGAACAACAGAAATAACCCAGTATTTTACATTAGAGAATTTGATTGTTAGTACGAACGAAATAATGGTTGCATAAAATTTAAGTACACAGGTAAAGTCAAGTACAAGACAGATTAAAAAAATATATTGTCAAGATCTTCCCCCACATCACTGGATCTACACAACTAGAGGGTTTGTTATGCTTGACACTTCCTGCTTGGTGTTCTGTTAGAAATTTACGATCTCCTATTCCAAGCCAAGATCATTTGAATATTGCCATGACGAGTAAATTGACCTTGACTCATAAATTCAAAAGCCTTGTGGGACACACAGAACCTGTTTATTACTAATGTGCATTACCTGCACCTTTATATGGAGATTTCAGGAATAGATTTCTGCCTCCAAACTGCAACATTGTTCTTAAAGATGAAATACCCTCTGGTGTAGGACCTGTTGGTGAGGTCATGAGTGGTCGTAAGTGTTGTCAGAACTACATGTCTGTAAAATATATATGAATCTCTGTAACTAATCACAATACATCAGTGTTATAAGCATGAACCTTTAAACACGGAAAAGCCAGTGCCACATATAGTGTTCCTGTAGCTGTGCAATAATCCAGGGAGAGAAATCGTTTTAATCCTTTGTATGTTGCACTGACCTAGCAGTGGAAGGGTTAAAGTATAGGCTGGGGATTGGTTCAATTACATCAGCAGTGTGCCAGACCCATTTAATGACTGTTCCAGGCCAAAGCCACCCCCTTTACATAACATGTCAAGCCCTTAAAACTGTTTAGTGATGTGCCGAAGGGTTACATACTTGTAAATGTTTATACCGTTATACACTGCCATTGACCAGTCTCATTCAGAAATAGTGAATTGCATTGCCTTATGTTTAGTGTACACATGAGGCTTCGTCAAGCACAAGGAGAGATCAGATCAGCTTAATGAAAAATTGATACACAAAAGTTTAATTAAATGTATCACATTGCATCACTAGGTTTTCAGCTCTTCCTAGGGCAGCAGGTCTTCTTTTCAGATTCAGATTCAGAAACTTTATTTATCCCATATGGGCAATTCAGTTAGCAGGTCCCAGTTCACAAACCTTTCTTTGTCATTGTCTTCAGGAAAAGAGGGGTGAAGTCTGCTTGACTTGTCTTGAACACAAGTCTGTTTGGGAGTTGGTTTAAGCATGATTATTTTTGTAATGAGCATCAGGGTACGTGTTCTGCATTTGGATCCATATAAGAAACTGACAGAAGTTGTGTGCAAACACTTGCCAAACCTGGTCACTTACAACATATGCTGTGGTTACATCATCGATCCCTTGCTCTCCTATATTTCTTAACTTGCAGAAAACATCCTAAAGATGGCTTAGCTGGTTTAAAAATTTACATTGCACAGTAGCAGTATTACATCTCAAGTCAGATGGGTGTTTTTGGTATTTATCGTTTATTGGTGGTTGTCCTCAGGACAATAGAGGCATCACAAAGCACAAATGGCGGTAGTATATAACAAAAGGTTTTTGTGGGAATTTCAAATTGGAACCTGGTGCTCAACCCCATTTGCAATGATTGTGCACAACACAGTCATCACCTGTAATTTTGACTGTGGCCACTGTGCTAAATCTTAGTTCAGCCCAGTACTGTTACTGTGTGGCTACTGCCTCCACTGCTGGCTGTCAGTGACTGTCAGTTTCTGGTCTGACTCCAGCTGTCAGAGCTTAGCTCATGTAAAGACAAAGAGGGGTCAAAACATGTCATAGTATCAGAAAGGGTGAGGGTCTTAAAACTAATGCTCAGCTTTGTCTGTGTTACAGTCTGTTTGCCGGGCTGGAAGGTTTACAGTGCAACATCTGCATAACATCAGCTTAGTGAAAATGTACCATCAATGACAGTCCCATGGGAATATGGGACAATGGTTTAAAAAATGTATATCACTGTTAGATATATTCATGATCTCCTTGAAACTATAAACACATGATAAAAGACAGATTGCCATCGGTGATCATTGCTGCGTGTCACCCCTCTAGTCTCCCCTCTTATCTGTCTCTTCTCTCAAGTACAAACACAAGTTGAAATAGACAAAAACAAAATATAATACTGTGATTTCCACAGGAGATTTCCCAAAAGGAGAAAGGAGGAGCAAAAACAGTACAAAGATATGAGTCAATATGATATATGAATACCATTGCTCTGCATATATTAGATTTTTCACAAGACTTAAATGTTTTGGGTAAGAAGCCTTCATTTAACATGTAGAGCAATTAGGAGAGAACAAAAAAGGCTTTTGCCCTCAATGATAGTAAAGTTTGGGGTCCACTCATCCCACAGAGGTCCTGCATGCAGAATTGTGAAGGTCTAGTTACCACCTAAAGAAGGACCCAAACCAATAGATGGGGAGCTGAATTAGATAACAAATGACAGGTGAGGAACACTATATAGAGTTTGACTTGTTAATACTAAACTTCAGAACTGTGAGGAGAGGGACACGCAGCACCAAGCTGCAAAATATGTGACTGCATGTTACAAACTAAGAGACACATAATTAAAGTATCACTGATTATGACAATTATCAAACCTTGCATCTTTATTTTTGACAATTCCCCTGTTCTTTTTATCCTTAGTCATTTTTTTTACCACTTTAAATTTTTTTCTTAGTTTTCTCACTTATTTTTTTAATGAAACCATCTTTGATGCTTTGGCAATCTTGTTATCCTGATATCTCTGCCAATAAAGCTTATTGAATTGAAATTATTTCAATTCTAAGGTGTTTGTGTGATAGCCCAAGTAGCTGATGTGTGTGTAAGTATGCCTGTGTGTGTGCCTTGCATTGCTAGTGATGTAGAGAGTGTAAGAGACACTGTTTAGCCATGGTGATCTGTTGGTAGAATAAAACAAGGGTGTGTGTGTGTGTGTGTGTGTGTGTGTGTGCATGAGAGAGAGAGAGAGAGAGAGAGAGAGAGAGAGATAGACGAGTCAGCATGCAGGTCCTTCACGCATCACAGGACTCAGCTGTCAAAGTGTGGAAGCCAGTGTGCCAGTGATGACTTACTTTAGTCTGGGACATGCTAGGCTCGACTAAAATACAAAGAGGGAGGGGTGAGGGGTAAAATGGGATGGTGGTGTGGTTGGAGGGAGGGAGAACATTAATAGACCAGATCAAACAAGTCAATATTTATTCTTTCAGGCCTTTATTCTGTGAGATTCTTCAAAAAAACCAGAGGAAAGCAGTAGTATTGTGGAAACTATGAACAATGTGGTGCTGGGATGGAATTTGCCATTGGAGGTGTTCTGGTTTCATTTAGCAGTTACTTTCAACCTGGCCTACTTCCCATTAAAGTTGCTATTGTGACACAAGGC
This sequence comes from Dascyllus trimaculatus, assembly GCA_024666655.1. NCBI lineage: Eukaryota > Metazoa > Chordata > Actinopteri > Pomacentridae > Dascyllus > Dascyllus trimaculatus. Next base: position 2,839,689 of record CM045452.1, on the reverse strand, counting down.
GTCACACAAAACATTGTATTGGGGCAACTAGCACGAGCCTTCCGCCATCAACGGATCCCACTCTTTGCAGCGACAATTTGCATCCTCAGTGAGGGCAGGGCCACCACCCCTTTATACTGTCTTTCAGGACATGCTGTTGTCTTCCTGCCTCTGCTTCCTCCATCCAAAACTTGTCTTCTTTTTGATTTAGCTCCACATCTGTGCATTCTGAATAAATACTGCCAACCATCAAACTGAAATGACTTGCGACCATCCTCATGATGTACCATGGGGTAGTGCATCACTTTGTTTTCTCACACATGTAAACAAACCGGCATGTGCAGAAGAACATGCAGAGTAATTAGGTCAGCCAGTAAGAATCTCTGGATTGAGATCCCAAATAACAACAGCTTCTTTTGAACAAGCAATTTAGTGACTTAGTGTGACTTCTCATAGGCATTCATTGTCTAATTTAGGCTTTTTGTATACTCACAGATAGTCTTCAGAAGACAATCAGTAGAACAAACAGCCCTTTAGTGTAGTGGTTCATGAATAATGATGGCATTATGTTAATATCTGAGACTCTAGTATGAGCTTTCAGTTTCATCAACGTCATCGACCTCTGCTCGCTCTTCCACATAATTTCTTCAGCTTTTACAGTATACATGGATTAGGTATAACATTATGACCACCTGCCCAATATTGTGTTTGTCCCCTTATGTCGTCAAAAATGCTCTGAACCATTGGGCATGGACAAGAGGACCTCTCAGGGTGTCCTATGGGGTCTGGAACCAGGACATTGGCAGTGGATCCTTTGGGTGCTCTGGCTTTTGCAGTGGAGCCTCTGTCAATCAAACTTGTTCCACTGCATCCTGTTGATGCTTGATCAGAATGGCCTGTAGGAAGTCTGGAGGTCACATCAACATGTTGGGCCTTTGTCATGTTCCTCAACATGTGCCTGATGGTTGATGTTGTTGCCATGTGGTGGGGTGCATTTTCCTGTGGGGGTAGGCCAGTGACATTTGGGATTTCCATTTGCATGAGGGAGTGTTCTTGTTCTGGGACAATGTTTATTTGGGTGTCTAAGTCTCATCAACATGGATGTTAAAGTCCAAGGTTTTCCAGCAAAACACCACATAGTACCAATATGATTGATGCTATTCACTTCACCTGTCAGTGGTCATAATGTTGTGACTGATCCATGTATACCTAACCTATTAACACATAAACAACCATATGTGTTGAGACCATCTATTCATGGTCTGTGTACCAGGAGAAATACACATATCCAAGTACTGGTTTGTTTGTATGGAAGCATACGGTCAACACCCCAGTAGTTGGGTCCATATGTCCAGGTTTTGCTAGGATGTGGAGTTAAAATACCTACAAGCCTATGAAATCTGGTCACATCTGTGATCAACTGTTGTTCAGTGGTAGCTACATTGTGAACCATCATCAACTTTATTTCAAATAGCCTCATTCATTTTCAAAACCCAAAACACGTACAAACAGCTGTATCATGCTTACTTTCACACTTCATATTGATTTGATGCATAAAAGTTGCAGTGGGACTCTAGTGTATTTAAGATACTGAGACCAGCTGACTAGAGAACATAATGCCCCACACTGGATAGAAATAAGAAGCTGCTATGATTTACCTTCATGTTTTCAACATCTGTCTTTGCTAATAAAAAACAGATAGAGATACAAATTTGATAAGAGATTTGTTATTATCAGAGCTTAATAAATCCAGTAAGAGACAAGATTAGGGGCAGCTGGGGTCTTAACTAACAGTAGATAATTTCTCTTGGACTTGTAGTTCGTTGAAATAAGTTTGACCAACATGAACGTTCTCTCTTTGGTGTAGGTACAGTGTAAGAGCATGTTTTATGTCATTGCATTACATAACTCTACACAATTGGGTTTCACAGCATTTCCTTCTCTTGCATTCATTTATTTAGTTCTGCCTTTCTAAAATGATCTCATTTAGCTGGATCTGAATAAGTTGGATCTGATGTATTGACTTACTTTTCATTAAATAATTTTGTGACCCCTGTGCTTTTGTTCATGGTGCCTTGAGACACTATATTTTTGGTAGTTACAAATTAAGTGACATCTGTGAACATTTTACTAAATGCTAAGCCGAGGTAACATTTTTTTTGCCTGTCTACCCAGTGACAGTTATGCTCACTGCAGTACAGTATTTGATCAGATGTCTGAATAGATCACAGCTGACCACAATCACCATGGCATATTTGCAGGTCAATGTTCAGTAAAGCTGAACTTCACACAAAACACAGAATATTCCACACATACAAACTACTTCACTAATTATAGTGATTCCACAGGAATAGATTGGATTTGCTGTGATCTTGTCATCCTAAATGCTGGTGTGACCTGGATTTTTGTCGGGTTAAATTTTTTAAATTGCATTAAATATTGTCAAAGTGGACAAAATAACTTGAGACTTATTCCCGTATGGAATATTTTGCATCAGATCTTTAGTTATTTTAGTGTTAAGGCTACCAATGTTTTTGTAAGTGACCTCTTCGCCATCGAACAAATACAAAAGGTGATCGTGTCCATTTAAATGATTCTCCTTGTAGTCACAGAAATAGAGGTGAAACTTTTTGCAAATGGAAAAGAGCCTAATTTAACTGAATCCATGATTTTTCCTAAACCCAACAAAGTAGTTCATATACCACGTAAACTTAACCAAACAGGGTGTACATTAAAAGAATAATAAAAAACTGAATAAGTCAGCTGCATCTGAAAACAGTGGTTCCATACAGGACACAAATCTGTCTGTCCTGGATCAAAGACGTGTGACTGACTTTTGCCACTGCCACATCCGCAGATTTTGTCACTCTTCATACTACCTCATTTGAGAACGCTCATATATGTTGTTTTAGGAGTCATTGTCAACCTACCTATTCTGTCATTAGGTTATGAGGACATGTCACAGAAACCAGGGCTGTTCTGAGATTCAGTACACAGAACTGACTTGTTTTGCAATAGTTTAACAACTGATTTATTAAAATACATCAGGAAACTGGTGGAGATCTATTGTCCATGTCCTGCTCAAGTCAACATTCTGTTCAGCAGCAGAACAAACCTGTCCGAACTTAGCAGACATGTCACACATTATTTCCCTCACCTTGTCTAATTGCCTCCACCAGTCAGTTGCTCATTTAGAGAGAATGAGAATGTCATATGTCAGATGTCATTTGTGGTTACTGCTAATGAGAGCAGCTGGACATGCATCCAGGCTCCACACCCTTAATACTCAGCACACCCCTTGACTTATGAGCATCTCTAGCTCCAGAAATAGCAACAGTGGTTTTGTAATGTGTCAGGCCTCCCTGCTGCACTGCAGCACACCCACATGTTCTCACTGCTGCTGATAACCGAGCAGCAAGGACGCTTTCTAGCATTGATCTGAATGCGGAAGCTAGCCAGCACTGCTAGGATGTGTTTGATTTGCAGATAACTGAGGGAATTTGCTAGCTGTCTGGAACTCATAAACAGAATGGATAAAGCATCAAACATGTAGGCACACCTCCAGCAGGGCTGATCTGAATCTGGATCATAATTGATGCATAATAACAAATTCAAAAGACATGACAATCTTAGTATTACAGGTTTAACATCTCTGACAATACCAGTAGCAGCCTTAAAAGCTCACACTGACCACATGCTTTCCTTTACCCCATGCTTATTTCTTGTAAAGTCCTTTAGACTTGGGTCGTTTCATTTCTGCAGCAGTATAGCTGCCAACACAGAGCTAACATAGCTTTGAAGCTGTCAATAGTAGCCTTGTCAGAGACTATGGCACAGCAGAGCGCTATTGTTCTGCCTTTAACACACTGTGGTTTCTATACTGACCAGAATGATGTATTGTGGATGACAGAGCCACTCTACTGAGACAGCACTGGGTTTGTGCTAAGACTATATGTTTCAGTAAAAGCTGTCTTATAATTGGCTGTGTAACTGAAACACACAGCAAGCTAAACAGTCTGCCATGCATCCTTACATTTTTGTAATATATGTAGAAATTAGTCAGTCTCAAGGGTGTCTATCTAACTACTAGTCTGGTAGTTAGTACCAATACCAGTGAATTTCCATGACTCCAGATACTAAATTTGATACCAAAATGTTAAATGAATCAAATGAATGCATTTCAAAATAAGCTCTTATTTTTGGGGGGAGAGTTTTTTCCATTTTTATTAGTAGAGAGACAGAATGAAATTGGGGGTACAGAGGAGAGTGACATGCAACAAATGGTCCTGAGCCAGACTCAAACTCACGACCGCTGCTGAGGGACTGAGCCCATTTGGCAGCACCTTAACCCATTGAGCTAAATGGTGGCCCCAAGTGAGCTCTTATTTAATGGAAACCTCCTGCATGCACTATATTATACCGCACACAAATGCAAGCACAACATTATATGCTACTGACAGTAGCCTACTAAAGTGATAGCAGCACTATCTTAAATTATAAACTATGGCTGCATTTGCCTAAAGAAGCTACTGGGCCTGATGGGTGTGGGGACAGGTAGACGTACTGTATTTCAAAATTCTTGAGAGTGACTCCTATCCCTAGATTCATTTTGACCTCATAGTTGTAAAGTTGAATTGCCTGAATGGGGATGTTTATTCTAGTGGAAATTTAAAAAATAGCCTAGCTAAAGTGACTTATTTCAGTAAGATGCCAACACCTTATATCCCTAACTTCACGTCCTACACTGCAGGCATGAATCTCTACGATGCTGACATGCAGTGAATGACTGGAGCTGTCCCACCTTGAATATGTCACTGACAGCCTCAGATAGTCTTCTGGGCCCAGTGTGGATAATTTGGTTAAAGTTTTCTATTGTGTATCTAAGTAAAAGTTCCTTTTCCTCGGCAAGGATTTTTAAAATAGATTTCACCCTTGTCAAACACAGTGCAGATTCTACAGCAAGATCAAATGCTTAGTGTATGTTTTTTTACACTTTAAACCCATAAAAACAGAATACATAAAATAATGACTGTCCTAAAACATTATTAGTATCTTCAAAGACTTGCAGACAAACTTGTGCCTCAGTGAAAATATTAATTTTGAGTTACCAAATAGAAAATCATTCCATATGCTCACATCTCATAGCTGTGAATATTCCACTGAGTGAGCCTGTTGTGGTGTCTGTGAATTTGTAATGACTTTTGTGGTGCTGCTAACACCCATGTGAGGGTCTACAGGTCTCCACGAGGGGAAGGACAGAGTCCTGTGCAGTAATGAATCTTTACATTTTTGTACATGCCACTTTGCAGTTACTGGTATTGAAGGGCAACCTGTTTACATCTGTTGTAGTTACTGACAAGTGCTATGCTGTACTCAGCCCAGCACAGACTTCAGGTTTCTTGCAGCCTGTTTGTTACCTCTTTGATGCCATGCCACTACATTGACTTTCTACTCAGCAAGTAATGGCTTGGATCATCCACTTGCTATGCAGATGAGTGCAATTCTTTGGCAGTTACAGTTTATGTGTCTGTGTGTAGAAGAGAGAGGAACAAATAGAGAGGGAGAGGACTATAAAGCAGCAGCGTCTGATGTTTGTTGACTACCCCCAGCGATAAATCAGATGAAGCCACGGCAGAGCAACAGTCTGCATAGAGCAGGCAGATGAGGTGTGTATACACAGTGAGGTAATCTAGCTTTGGTAATGATGCACCAGTCCTGATACCTGCTCTCAGAAATACTACAGTGAGCTTTCAGTCTCCAGGGCATTCTCACTAAGTCCTGCTTACTCTCTTATTTCATTTCTGTGGCAAATTTGCCAAATCTGATGAGGTTGAATTGTGTTAGTTTCCATGTCTAAGCATAAAAACAGCGACAAAGCTAAATTATGTTACTTTCTCTTTGTCACGAGAATAATAATAACATTTCTACTTTCATGTAAAACCTCTTCTACAGATTAGGCAGTGTAAAGAAATTAGGGTATCTCCAAAATTTGATATACTTTTATCTGCTGAAAATACATGTATTTCTAAATGTACTATGTTTTGTATGTACAGCATAGTAAATGTGATATTGCTCATTAATGCCTGATATCCAGAATTTCTGCAGTCAGTTGTAGGCATTACTGTGCTTCTCCTAAAAATGCAGTCTAGAAATGATGTTTGGGATCAATTACATTAAAAAAAAAAAAAAAAAATCCATAAATTTGTGTCAGCCTTTCTAAGTTAACAACTTCTGATAAAAATAATTATCAACCCTCAAACTACATTGAATTAGAGGAATTAGCTTTTCCACAACATTCATTATTGGTAAATATCACTTGGTGGATGATTGGTCGCATAAACACAAGTTCTTAAGTTGATTACTTGTAAAAATGAAGTTGTTTCCACTGGTATTTTTCCACAATATTTTTTTTTTTTTTTTTTTTTTTTTTTTTTTTTTTTTTTTCTTTTTTGTCTGCATTTATACTCAATGTTTAACACCACAGAAGGGGTCAACTTTAATGAGATCAATGCATATTTTAGTCTTGCAGCAAAATATATTAATATTTAGTGCGTGTGCGTGACCATCACCAGCCACCTCTGGAGGCTAAACTGTCATTCTTTATTGAATTTTCCTGTCATGAGCCAGAGGGGGCAGTGCAGCACCTTAGTGAATTGAGGGGGAAACAAATGAAGGACAGGACAAGACAAGACGAACAGGGAGGGTACAGATAGGCAGTGCTATTTGAATCCCATGAGATTGCTGTAAAATGCAGTGTCATTCCCAACCACCAATCCCACATCTGAAAATTGGGAACCACCAATCAACACATAAACAAATTGGAGACCAGAAGTCCTGACAGTACACAGAGTTAGGATGCCAGAAGACCGGAGTGAGAGAGAAATGTAAAGAGGGCGTGAGTTTAGTGCAAAGTCTGGAAAGTGACTTCACACCATCAGGCGGGTCCCATCAACTCTCAGAAACGGGACTCGACAGGAGTTGGTAAGCCCTGAACCAACATGCATGTGTGATGGACACTAAAGCCCAGAGCGACTACCACAAGTCAGCTGGGCCAGGCCGGCCAAGTGCCCCCACACCCAGGGTAGGGGGAGCACCAGGAAGCACCACCCAGAAGACCACACAGGCCGTAGACAAGCACGCGGACCCGGAAACCGAGAGAAGGCAGCAACTGACACCCCAGCGCGCCAAGGCCAAGACCGGAGGACACAGGGCACGGGGGCCCACCCGCCACCCAACGCCCATCCCCAACCACCCCACCTGCCCCCCGCCCCCAAACCCCACCCGCCCCCCACCCACCCCCCACCCAGCCCCCCCACCCCAGGTGAGGCAGGAGGCCCCCCGCAGCCCGGGAAGCCAGACACAGGGACCGAGCGCCCCACTGCAGGGAAGGTCGTCGGCCCCACCCCAGGCAGGCTACCACCGGAAGCCAGCCAGAGGAAACCAAGGCCGGGCCCAGATGCGAACCCGGAGAGCAGACGGGGAGTCAGCGGCGCAACCAGGGAGGCATCCCACATACCCCCAGCACCACGCGCCGGGGAAGCGTGGCAGGCTCATCGTCCGCACCCCCGAAGACGCGCCCAAACCCCCGCCGGATCTGAGCCGCTGCCCACAGCAAGCCTACACCACAGTCACAGCAACCACCAGGCGAGTGAG